>JAJEKV010000034.1:3463490-4063490 GCA_021234155.1 Isoetes taiwanensis
TAAAAAGCTCATTGCTTCGTTCAGTTCCGTATTGCTGTATTGAGACATTGTTTGTCGTCGCTGCCCGTGTTCATGGGGTTCATCCCGTGATACGATCACGGGAATGAAAGGGCGGGGATAATGCCACCTCATTGAAGAGGTTGCATGGTTGAAGCCATGAGTAATGCGCTTCAGGCATTGCATGAAGGCGTCACCCATCCCCAACTGGATTGGATCAAAGGGGAGAATAAATCCTAGCCCCTTGATTTTACCTGTGAAGAAGTTGCAAGGAAGGTGCCAAAAGTTGGTCGCGGCCGAATCTCCAGCAGATTAGATTAAAAGGTGAGCATAAATCCTAGCCATTAACTTTTAATATTAAGGGTGGTTTTTTCTTTTAAAAGGTGAAGTGCCCTCATTGCAGCCAAAACGCCATTAATAAAAGGTAGTGAAAGTGTAGCAAAGTATTTATGAATATTAGACTTTGCGGAAAGCTTCGCTTCGCACGTTTGTCGTCTTGAAGGCGAAGTGAAAACTAAGGTAGAGGTCCGGATGAAGGTGGGAACTGCGCCATTGGATTTCTCAAGACCTTTCTAGGAGTGAGATTGCTTTGATGCTATTTTGTCGCGTTTAGACGGTGTCATTGTGATTTTGTATATCCGTGAATTCATATTCGCTAGGAATTGATCTGGTAGTCCCGAATAATGACAAAATCAAGGATTTGTTACTCAATTCACCTCATGGCGATGGCGGATGAGCGATATTACTTGTCATCATGTCTACGTATCATTACATGGGCCATGCACCCATGCATGGAAGATGGAATGGGGGAAGGTGAAATACGGATCGTTCAAACTATAAAGAGAGGAAAGGTGACAAGTTCACATGCATGTGGTTGGTGTATCTACGTATACGTCTGGCGTTATTATGTCGTAGAGGTGTTAGTTACTTTGAGGGTGGTGTCGTTGTTTGCGCGTATCTTATCTATATTTATATATAGATTTTGAGGTGGCATTGTAATTAATTTATGCATTTTTTGCCTTTTAATCTATAGAATATAAAAGAATCTTTAATGTGGCCCGACGGCCATATCTTGCCTTTCTTTTGATTTTCTTTCCAAACTTTTAGCAGTGAGGGCGAGCTGATGTAACTAAGCAGCAGCATTTTTTGCGCTTTTATTATAGAAAAACAGCAATGTCAAAGAGCACGGTAGCAGAAGCTATATTTGCTTTTCTTTTCTGCATGTTTTTCTTTTAGATCTTTTAACCATGAGGGGCGAGCTTGATGTCGTATTATTGAACTTCGCATTGAGCGGCTTCATTTGGTTTTTCCTTCCAACTTTCCTTTTTTTTTTTTCTAAACTAGGGCGTACAGAATCTTTGGAAAATTATTCCTCTCGCTCGCTAGCCTACTCTCACGAGTTAACCGCTCCATGGCGATAAAGGCTAAAACTCATACTTGGGGAATCTTCATAGAGTCTAAGCGAGAATCTAAGGAACCTTGGGAGAATCTTTGGGAACATAGGGGAATCTTGTAGGGAATCACGGGGGTATTTAAGGAACCTTAGAAGTCTAAGGGGATATAGGGGAATCTTAAGAGGGGAATCTGGGGTTCTTAAAACAGAGACCATGTGAATCCTGTGTAGAGGGCTGAAATGTGGAATCTTTGTAGGATCTTAGGAAATCAAAGGAGAAACTTTGTGGCAGGGTACAGGGGATCTGCGAAAATGCCGCGGGGATTCTAGGGATGTTTTAGAAAATTAGACCGATCTTAATAGAATGTTGGCAAAGGCTTGGGTTATGCTTTCCACAATGGTACATTAGGCTGCTTTGCTCCCTCATTTTAAATAGCACAGCGTATATATATATATGTATATGTATATATATATATATATATATATATATATATATATATATATATGCTTCTTCTCTATATATATACATGTAGCAACTATATATATATATATATATATATATATATATAATAGACACTAAGCACAAATATTGAGAGAAAAATGCAGATTTGATGTCTTGAAGTTTTTTCTACATAAGTGCGTATAATTCGGCGGCGTATAAATGATGAGTTCTCCACTTCTGAGATAGTTGATCTACACGAATATGAACTTGTGAAAACCTGAGAATTGAGCCAAAATCTATGAGAGCGAGGGAAGTTGATGATGATATATGTGGAACTTAAGTCCAAAGGTAGGAGAAATGGTGAAGAAAGTGGCTATAAAGATATGGGTTGATATCATTCCCCAATCAGGAGGCCTCCAATAGATCCATTTAACACAAAAGCCATAATTAATAACAGTTTCCATAAGCATGCAGCGGGTAGTAATAACACTCTGCAATAAGGCTTCGGTACGGTACGTGCGTCATCGCATATGATTGATTTCGAGAGCCAAAGAGGGGTGATCATCGATTAAACTGCGGGGTCATATGCCCTTGAATCTCCTAGCGCAAATTCGTGAACCTTTGGGAGCGACACAATGCGTATTTTTGATTTCCAATCATAGTATAAGCATTTACTTAGTGTCAAAGTGTTCCCGATTCCTTTCTGCCTCAAAAGCAATCAAAACGTATCAAAGGTCAAAACTACAAAAACTCGATATTCTAGCATCAGCATCGAGAGAGGTTAGTATCCATTTGACTTTATAATTTAAGCGATGAGATTATGTGGCCAAAATAACTAATACGGTTCCATTTGTCATATAATTGTTCTGCTCTTCACTCTTGGAACTATGAAGCGTTGGAATAAGTCATGCGTGGTAATCTTGAATGGCCAAATAGAGATAGCATGTCCTCCATGAGACATCTATTCACATTAACTTCCATACATTTCCATAAGACAATGAAGAATAAGTATTATCAAACTTTGCGTAAACCATGAAAGGAAGATCCAATCAAATTATTTGGTTTATTTCACGAATACGGGCATCACGGCATCAGAAGTCAGTAAGGGATAATTTTCGGGGCAATATAGTCATGGGTTTCAAAATGGATTTAGCCAAAACTGGCAATTCGCTGAGAAGGCCGTTAGCAGGCCAGGTGCAGAGGTTACCAATGGCAACGGTAAATTGGACAAAACTTTTTGTTGGCAATAAATAAAATAAAATAAGAGAGCTTTGCAGGAAAGGGGCAATAAGTGCTTGGAACAAATTCTTAACTTCAAATGCCATATTTGATAGTCCACAGATTAATGGGTTTAGTTTTGAAAGGAGAATTGTGTAAATTTCCAACAAGTTTATAACAAATTCTAGGCTTTTAGCAGTTCTTCTTAGCCCCCACTCGCCCATTGTCCGGGTATGGCCAGGGTTCAACCATTTCAGGTTAGAGAATAAACAGCTTTTGAGATCTTGAGGGATCTATCCAGGAAAAATTCCACTGCTCCTTTTTGAAGGCAGAGTCGAGGATCCACCCATTGTGTACAGTCCACTTCCTAGAGTAGCCATGCGGTGAGGCATTTTCTTATGGGATCCTTAGGATGGTGAAATAAATTCAAGAGGAGAACAATTTAATACTGAGAATGGCCAAGGATTCCAGAAGGTCAGGGTGCCCAAACAAAATGGGCTTGGGCTATGAGTGAAGTTTAAAATCCTTTAGGCTAAGCATGTTTCTCAAGCAGGAGGGAATTATAATTGCGAGGCAGGATGGTCTGTCGAGAAAAATCAGAGGAGAGTAGGTGGAGGGTGCCTGTGAATTCCACACTTTTGAAACCAATATTTTATAAAGGCAGGCCGAGGTTGTTTTGCCAGAGAAAGGAGATTACCCTCCAGGACATATTTACGGCTAGGCGGGTTCCTTGCAAAACAGATTTTTGCAATCCTAGACCACACTTGGATTTTAGATCGGTAAATGCGCTCCAGTGACCAAGTGTTTCTTACTTGCGGATAAAGTTTTAAATGTTCTCTCTAATGGAAGATAAATGGCTTTTTGAGACCAGTAAGTGGAAAAATAGATGTGAAAACTAGTGGCATTTTGTGGTGGACCTTCACTAAAGAGACCATGAGTGCCACTCTTGTTTCTTTGATAAGAAAGACGGAATTATGAGGACATGTGTTTTTTTTTTTTTGTGTTTTTAAAGACAAAGGCATACTTGAAAGATTGATAAGGAAGGCAGTGGAGGCGTTGGTTTCCCGATAGGTAGAGCACTTATCATGAGCAGTTTGTTGAATCACATTTTCAAACAATTAATGATATTTAGATAAGCAGCAATATTTTGGATTCATTTTGAAAACTAAAGGAATCATCGGCATATTGCAAAATATTCATATTAATTTGAGGGGTACTTCTCGGGGAGAATAAGCCTTTAGTATTGCCAATTTCTTTCATTTGATTTATAACTCGGTGATCCTATTTCTAAGCAATAAGACATAAAGACAAGAGGCAAACTGCCTTGCTCACCCTCTTGCTAAAAGGAAGAAATTATACAGGCTACTCAAGGATGCGATAGCGGTCACAAAGAGGTGGTCTGTGCAGTAATTACAATGGTTAGGCTGGGCGACAGGGTCCCACTTGCCCAGCCATATAGACCTCGACAGATGTCAAGGTACCGGTGGGGCTGACCCATTTTGGTTAAACTGCCATCCTAAATCCGTCCTTCAAAGGAGAGATTACATGATTTTCTATGATAATTCTCTCAATCCTTAGGATAATCTTTTATAATTTATTTTATATCACTTTGTTTTTCAATATATTGATGTTGGGAGAAAAAGATTGTTCCAAAAGGTCCAACAATATTCATTAAGTTTTGGAGAGTGAATGGAAATTTTGTTTACAGAAGCCAATTTTCTTAAGCAAAATCAATGGAAATCCAATCGGAGAGCCAAAAAGCGCAGAAATCAAAGCACAGAGGATGCAATCTTAGTTGGTGTATTTATTCGGTGGTAGCAGCCGAAGATAGTTATCCAGAATCCTTGTCACATTTTGGAAAAGCGGATTGACAAGGACTAAACATCCTGCTTGAATATACATAATTAATTTGCTGATAGTTTTTGAGACCTTATAAAGTATTGGTTTAAATGTTTAATTCCAATGAAGAAGTTCTTTAGGATCATCAGTTTTAGGAGTAGAGATCACTGTAGAGATGCGTGAGTGGGAGATGATTTGAGTTCCGAAGCCATGAATCATCTCGCATAAAATCAAGGTCAGCGGTATTCAGTTAGCCTTCAGATTCCGGGGTGGCCCTTAAGGACACGGGAAGCTTTGCCTTCATGAAAGTTTAAATTAATAGTAAACACTTCTTGGAACTAAAGAGGTTCTTGAGATTACCATCCGCGAGCTATCTTTTGAGAAAAGTTACGCCAGTTGTGGAAGAATCCAACCATATTTAAAAGAAATATAGCTGGCGAATTAGGCAGGTATCTTTACACTGCTTGAGAAGAACAAGGCTATATTTCCCATAGCGGAATGCTCAGCTCGAAATTATCAAGAAAACAATGAATAAGTTGTTATAAAACTGGAACAATATAAAACCGTATTGTAGCTCCACTTTTGGGTATATTGGTTAAAGTAAATTCTTAGTTAGGATTAGATTATTTTGATAGGATTCGAGCTCCAAGTGTTTTCATATTTTAAAATCTTGACAAAGTCTGTTGAGTAAGCCTGGCTGGGCCTTGGCTCTCGGGTCAAAGCGTCAGTGTGGTCTAGGACATAGGATCACTTAAATTTGAATCATATACAAATATCTATTTCAGCCCTGAGAAAACCAGGAGTTTGCTGGTTTCCTGGCTAAAAAGCTAATTCTTACTCAAGCGGGCACCAAGCAATGCACTTGACGTTTTCCATTTAGTAGCATAGCATGATGCAATGACATGTGTAAAAAGTCACTGTGGAAAGTCTAGCAAAAAAATCTCCATGCGTTTGGTGAGATCGGGTGCAGCGGTGGAGCCTGGGACACACTTTGGCAGTGCATGCTATTTACAAATTGAAAAATCGGTCTGCCATTTGAAAGGGCATAACAAACATGGAAATGTCTATGAAATCAGAAGCCGGACTTTGAAACGATGGTGATTGATCTTTTTTTTTTTAACTTTTCAACTTTTCCTTTTAAGGTAATTGCCTAAATGCAATTTAGAACCTCAAATGCAACAAGATCACGGAATATGCGTTCTTTTCTTTGCTTTTTAGAAATAATTCCAAATGCAAAATACACCGTAATGGCTACCAGGGTAGATTTTTCATTGTACGACGTCCGCATTGGGTGTATGTTGTGATCGAGATGGGTTAATGAAAACATCTCTAAAAACATAGATATTTGGATTTAAGCTGGTCATAATATACACCGGGAATAATTTCTTAAAGCGGGAGGATCTCGGCGCAGATTTGACACATATTTGGGGGTACTTGTCGCTCAAATGTATGGCCCCACGCTTTTCACGGTCCAGACAAACCCCTCTTTTAAAATCTGTTTAAGTAGGATCGCGCATGCATTGAGTCTTGTACGTTTAGTTGGTTTAAATTATTTCTTACGTTGTAGCAGGTTGGGAATGTTCCATTCGCGCCATGGTCCAGTCAGTTTAGATCGAGCGAAAGCAAGGTTCTTAGCAAGTTAGATTTTGAAGTTTTGAGTTTTCGAGAGGAATGATTTATCCCTGAGCTTATTTCGAAAAACTTTAATTATATAGGAATAGCCTGGCGTGTTTCTAAATCTACGATAAGGTGTTGATGGGTAACTTGACGTATTTAGTCCGTGCTGCCGTTACTTAGCGGATAGGTACGGCTATTGATGTATGGGACCACGTCGGATAGAGCCCTAGATTAGGGTAGATAGGACCCTTTATCGGTACTTGTTTGGCGGTTGGTATCTTCAATATCTGCATTCTCTTAATAGCCAGTGCCGGAGTCTTTTGCGTTTTAAGAGATAAAAAGGGCATATTTTTGTAGCATGACATGGCTATGTAGTGACTGTGGTTTTTTTGGGTATAGTGGAGCTTAGGGTGGGGATAGCCCAATGGGTTTAGAATATGGGGTGTAAGGGGAGGGAGAATGAGAACAGAAGGCTCATTTTAACATTTTAGTCCATGGTTTAACCAACTTTTTTGGGCTTGGTGGCTGCCTAGTCATCATTTGATGAAAGTGTAAAAGTGATGTAATTAATTATAGAATATTGTAGCCGGATGTTGGGTAGTGCTAATGGGTGTGGGTGGTGTGATGATGTGGATACTTGGCAAACCCAAATTGCTTAGCAATTGGATGACATAGGAAATGTAAAAATGAGTGGACAAAAATAGCTTTGTAGGTGGTGTGTTGTCTGTATGTACCATATCATAAGAGTGACTAAACTGGTGGTGCTTGGCACTTTCTTACTTTTTTTGTATTTTGGCTGCTTAAAAATGCTCTTTTAAGCTTGGCTACTTGAATTGTGAAGATTACTTGATAATGGAGATGAGTGTGATGAAGAATAAGTGACATAAAAGCACGTCTTGTCACTGGTGTAACCAACTTTGCGGAAATTATGCGCTAGGGCATTTGTTGGAAGGTCAAACTATGGAATAAGGGCTGTGTGTAGGATGTATAATGGGTATAGAAGGTGTGGAGATGCAAAAGAAGAAAGAAAAAAGAAAAAGAATAAGGGTGACATGTTGGAAATGAGGTCAATGTGGAAGGAATAGAGTAGAAGCAAAATATAGAGGAGAAAAATATACATTTTCATAGCTTGCCAAACTGCGGGGAATGGCAAACTTCTAGATGCTTAGATCCTCTGAAATATATGTGATCTTTGATTCCGGTTCAATATCTTACTTGGTTTCTTCAACATAGTATCACTACTTTTTCGCAATATGAATAAGATTTGATGGCACCTTACCCATTATTTATATAAGCAGGGCAACATCATACTAAACAAGAGAAAAGGAATAGGCTGGTCCCCTCATTGTGGCAAATAAGATAATAAAGGTATGTGCATTTGAGGCCAGTGCAGAATATGGAAGTAGCAAAGGTGATAAAGAGATGAAAAAAATGGAAATGATGTTGGAGAAGGTAAAATACTGGATGGACTGACAGTGTGAATGATGCTTGAGTGAGTCTCTTGAAGGATGTTTGTTTGGAGAATTTTGGAGCAGTGATTGCAAGGTGATTTATTGGCTTGACTTGTTTGGCTTCTCTTGAAGAACAGTAAAAAGAGATGAAAAAAATGGAAATGATGTTGGAGGAGAAAATTCTGCATTGCAGGATAGGACATAGGTAATTATGAATGATGCTTGAATTAGATATCTTGGAAGGATGTTTGTTTGGAGAACGTTAAGTTTTTGAATAGTTGGCCTGGTATTTTGACTTGACTTGTTTGAATTCTGTGAAGATCTTCTCTGATGGGAACACAATGGCGGCTTGGGTTGGGAGTATTTTTAATCTTTTTTTTGGCTTGGGGCCACCTCTGGGGCTTCGCTAGGAAGATGGCAGTTGTATTTCTCTCTTTTTTTTTTGTGAAGATGGGACATTGATATGGGGCTGGTGAGGGTGGGACAGGCTGAGATGAAAATGGATGGAATGTCAGTGGACGCAGTGTGGAAAAAATGATGTAGGTATGCGTTCTCATTCTCAGCTGTAGTAGTATTTATTTGTTTGGGTCTGCATGATGAAAGTGCAGCTGATGGGTGAGGCAACCTACTTGCTTTCAGTGGAGTTATTCAGTGAGACACTTTTTGTCATGACCAAACACATATGTTAGAAAACAACTGCTAGGCTTTCATGAAGGCTGTGAACTCAACACTGCCCAACATCATAATACACACAAGATATTAAAGTTCGACCTATTCCCTCTTTTTTCTTTTCTCTCTTTTTTGTTTGAATGGCGCAACGTATAGCCACACACAAGATATTAAGTTAGAAACCATTCTCCTGCATGCCTGCCTATATTTTTTTGTATAAGTGATTTCCAAAACAATATCAAAAGAGCATACTTTTTCCATCTTTAGGGGAACATACCTATTAATTTACAAAGCTAGTGTCTCTAATAGACAAGTAGCTGCTATCCAAAATGGCTGTCCTTCAAACAAACTCTTACAAATGTATTTGTTGCAATATCTTGGGTATAATATGTTTCAGGTTTGCAGAGTGCTGTGCATTATCTTACCTAGGAAGTAGGTACATACTGCTTGTCCACAAATTTTTGTGGCCCTTCACTTAAGCGGTCAAATGTGCATAACAATGTTTCCCTTGTACATTGAGAACTAGCTCCCTTCTTTGGAAACTTCAGTTTGCTGGAATGGCACGAATCATCGCTTTGCCTTCTTAAGCAGATGGTTCTCGCTGCAACCTCTCTTCAGATGCAGACCCAGCCCTCTCAAATCTATCTTTGTATGCTTCCTCACTTCTGCATTTTGGGTACCGAGCTAACGCAGGCCAATTCCTGGTTCCCGCTGGGCAACGGCCTCGCTTTTTCTGGGCGAGAGCAAAAGGTGTATAGTTAGTAGCATTTTTAATTGTAAGTTCTATGCCCCAAAGTGCATCATCTGATTTAAAAGTGCAATCCTTTTTATGTACCTCCTATTTATTAACTGGCAGAATGCCTTTTGAGGAGAACTTTGTTTGGTGGATACATGACTGTGCAGGGTATCTTTGACACACATGGCTGCCAAGAGTTTTTAAGGAGTTACTGATCCACATCATTTTATGAGCTATGTGCCGCCGAAACTATTTTGAGAGAGATACCAAATCTAGTGCAAATGTTTTCATGGAGGAACCCTAAAATTTTATTTATTCAGCATTTGCTTGTCTCTGTCACAGGTTGGCTTGCGCTACATTTAATTTGGAAGAAATCACATTTGCCACTGGTATATATATTCTATCAGAGGAGGGTGGATGTATATATTTTAGCAGTCTAGTCCCAGAAGTTTGGAATGGACACAGGCGTGAAGTGCTAGTCCATGGCCGGGTTGGGAAGGATTCTTTCCATAATATCACAGCATTTATAGCATCTTCGATGATCTCATAACAATCTTTAAACAAAGTTTGGGCGGTATGAGTTTTGGTATATAACTTCACTGCGGTTATGTCAATTTGCATAGCCAACTCAGTTGCTTCCTTGCTTAAGCTTCTAGAATCTTCGGCTTGACCTATCAACACACCCAAGCCGAACTGGATTGATCAATCTTACATAATACCTCTTTCAATCATGCATGTGACATTTTCTTTGAATCTTCTCAAACTGGTACTTATAAAGTTTTCGGAGAATTTACCTCTTCATAACGACTTTGATAGTTTATACTGATCCCTCTTGCATCTTACTATTCTTTGGGTTAATGCCGTTTCCGCTGTGATGCCAGCCATTACGTCTTTGACAAACACCTTATTGGGTCAAAATAATCCAGGACTCTTAATTGTTTTGAGTCCTAACATTTAAATTATAATCCACGCTTATCTTGCAAGCCCATCTACATAATTTAGCTTACTCTTGAGTTTCTGGAGCGGCCTTAGGAATGGTTTGATGTATCATTAACTTCACCTCATTGTATTTGAACTATATGGCCGAGCGCTGAAGCATTATTCAGCTACTTTTTTCCATTCTAGAATTATCTGTTCAGCCGCGGACAATTTTCTTTGGCAAAGGCTATCCCATGTTTACACGCTGGAGTGCACTATACTCTGGCTTTACTGGTGACAACTGTGCACGATGGTTGGGCAGGTCGTGGTTTGGGAATCTCTGATTGGCATATAGAGGTTATAAACAGGTCAAATAGGCTTGTATACATCCATTCTATTTTATGGAATTGCTCTCCGCTTTTAACCGCGCAACGCATTCTCGGGGCTGCCAGGGCTTATGATGTATTGAAGATTCATTTTCCCCATTCTCAAAAACTTGTCAAGCCATGACTCTTGCTGTTTAAGGGTTTTAGGTGGAGCTTCATTTCTTCAAGCCTCCATTTCCCTTCCCGGACACTTTGGTCGCGGTAGTACCGCCAGCGACCGCGTTCCACCTTTAGAGGCGAGGCCACACTTCTTTGGATTCCGGCACCTCCGCATTCACGCACAACCGTCATTTTCGCCGGTAACTCCATATATTTTGTTTAGAGAGTTGGGGCATGGTCCTTCCAAAACCTAAGAACTGACATTTGGCATACTTTGGAATATTTTGTCCATTGCTCACTTTTGAAAGGTAAGGATGACATCAATTCAATATTCCATTGGCACGCTAATAAGCGTGAAATTTTAAAAGGGGTTATGAAAGGGTTTTAGCTTGATGCTCTCAACATCTTGATTTGATTGAAACTTTAGAAATCCATCTAAAAGATATATTTTGCCGCAGTTGCATACCTTACTTCTTCTAGAAATGAAACTGTGTGGATGCTAATCTTTAATAGTGGCCTTGTTTTAGATTACTGGCAATCTATAAGTGCCATGCTCTTATTCTTTTTTTCCTCTGAGGCAAACCCCAAGGCAGCCCGGTCGGGTTTTATCTCTTTAATAACCTCGGCTTCTTTTCATCTTCAACAATTCCTCTAAAGTCGGGGTAAAAGCAGCCAGTAAATTTTATTCTTAGAGTTTTGCATTACCGGGTTTAGCATTTTTCTTTTATCTTTATTTCAAATTCAGATGCAGTCCACTCCTCCTGCAATTTTAGCATAATCCCGGGCAAATACATCTTCCGACACCGAAACTTTAGAGCTTCGTCTTTGCTATCAAAAGATCTCTCCAAGGAAAAGTGTCTTGCATCCCATTTTTGTTGGCGGTTAACTCTTTACCTCTTTCTCTACTTGTACATCTATCACGAATGGATACAGGGTTAACGGTGCATCTTCCTTGTTTAATTCATGCCTTTCCATTTTATGGCTCCTCGTGAAATAATTAGAGAACACCCCGGTTCTTGCCAAAGTGCATGCAGCCACAATTCTCCTCCCTGGGTATGGCCAGTCTCCCAAGCTTTGGAATTTGCTTGAGGGTTACGGTACCCCTTTCTTTGAGCCTCTTTGACATGTCTTGGTTTTTGGTGGTACTCTCCGGTGACACAATACTTGCCTTATCAGACAGAATCACAAGATAGAATGTAGGTAGACTAGTTAAAGATTCATTTCTAAAACATGGTACCCCATTCAACATGACACAGTAGTTCCTTACATGCATGCAAACTTGGGTGAGGCTTGTGGCACGGTTTGATCAATTTCTGAGGAAGATGCTATAACCGAATTGAAATTCCACCATCAAACCACAATACACCTTTGTGGTTTGTTTCATCACGGTGCCCTCATGAGGTGGAAGTGCCAGTTCCTATTGGTTTATAGAAGCGGAAAGCAGGCATTTTAACACCTGCTCATCTTCAATCAACATATGCTTGTTCTCTATAAAGTTGTCACGGATTAGCATCCCACTGTTTTGTGCAGCATAGAGTTCTGAGTTTTGCTCCATTTGAAATGGGTACGCCCTTTGGACCCGAGGGCAGTCCCAAGCATCTGTGGATAACCATCTAACAACAAGTCTATATATGATCCGATAGGTTGTCTTGTACACAACTATGGCCGGCCTCAGCAATTATGCCTTCAATTTCCTATTGGCTGCTGGTCCTAGGTTTGTTTAGCATTGGAGGAATGGCCTTAATATGGTTGAGATGACAGACACATTTCATTACATGGGGCGCGGCATTTGTGGAGAGCCTCCATCTAGACTCAAGATAGTACAAATTGCAACCATTTGGGGCAGGTATTTTTTGGATCTTTTTCTTCTTATTCTCTTCTCTATTTCATGCACATGTCAAATGAAATTTGTTCCACGATAATGGGCCTCAATAATTCTCTCACATAGCTGATTACGAGATTAAAGGAAAGCGTGGGGAGATCATACTTTACTAGAACTTTTTTAGAGATCATATCTAAGCTCGTAACTCTTTATCAACACTATTAAACTTCTCTTTGCAAAAGGAGGTGGGCCTATCCACAGATTTCTGTTAGTGGGATGATTAGCAGCCATACCTTCTACTGAATAAATTTCACTTTCTACCATCTTTCTTATTTTGCTACACCACCAGTCTCTTCACTGCTCCTCATGGTATATACCAAACTGGTGTTCGCCTTTGATTTCTTGCCTTTATGCGCTTATCTCCGTATTCTTTAACAAACATTTGTCCTCAAAAGATGACCCTATTTCCTTGAGGAAATTTTGCAAGAGTGAGATCTTTCAAATATTGCTTCTTTCCACATTTTGCTTTACCTGTAATAGCAAATATGGGAAGGATAGAGTATCTGAAACAATATACCTGAGGAGACCAAGTTTTTTCTTTTGTTCTTCATTCCAAAAGTTGTTTGGTTAGCTCTGCAATAGTCTGAAGACATTTTGGCCTTCTCCTCTTTGGATTCAGGATTTTTAGAGTGCTTGGCTTCCTTTAATGTGGATTTTCTTCTTTCTTTTGCCTTTTGCGGGCACATATATACTCTTTATATATTGGATAAAGATTATTTACAATGGTTCCACATAGTTACTCCAATTTAGAAAAGACATATCATTAAATTTTAGTTGCCTTTTAAAAAAGCCTTGTGTATGGTATAAAATAGCTAAATTTTGAATTTTTATCTTTGCATGCACATATAGGCCATGGTAGGTCCTTTAATAAGCGACCACGAAATAGGAGTGTAGGAGTAGGTACACGACTCTTTTGAAATTTTCTCCAAGTATACAAAACCTATCACCGTGGTTTGGGCTATACCCATACTTATGCAAAGTTTTATGCTTCGTTTGCCCAAACTCTTGAGAGATGGATTTAAACCTAGCCAAAATTGCTGCACAAGACTCTCATATGTATGTTTCCTGCTTGGAGTCGTACTGATTTCCGTACATCTCTTGGCTACAGAATCTATTGCACAGCCGCAAATCTATAATATTCGCTCGTACTGAAAATGGTTAGCATTCACCGTTGGTTCAAATATATGGTGAAGATAATGCGACAAACAGCTCAAAATCTGTAGGATTGCACGTTGGCTGCACCACTGATTTACCATGAACACTCCTTATTGGTTCCAATGATTAGGGCTTCTTATTTGTTTTCATTTCTTCCCTCTAGGAGCCATGAGTTCTTAGTAGGGTAATCGTAGGATCTCCAAAAGTAACTGATGCAAACTGGCTGGACCCCACTTAGCCTCGAGGTCAAAGCTGATAGTCTTGGTCAGGACACCAGATCACTTGAGGTGATCCTCTATGCTCAAATATCTATCTAATTTCCAAACCCTCAGAGAACAGATTTTAAGTTCCTAAGCTAAAAGCTAGTCTTACTCAAGCGAGGCACAAAAAACCAATGCATGACATTTTACAGCCCAAATGGCAGCAGTCTGATGACATGTAGCCAAAGGTATTTGTGGAAAGTCTATCACAAAAAAATCTCCATAGTTGATAGGAATCAGGGTTAAGGCGGGCCAGGCCTAGGACCCACTTTGGCCAGGAGTACATGCTATTCCTGGGGTGAAAAAAATCAGTCACCTTGAATTTGAAGAGACTATATGCAGGCATACAAATGTCTATAAATCAGGGGCTTTGAAACATTAGGTGATTGATCTTTTTTTAACTTTTCAACTTTTCCTTTTCAGGAGTAGACATTGCAAAATGCAAATTCACATACGGGGCCTCACATCCACAGATGCCGAATGTAGTCTTTTTCTTTCGTGCACGACAATTTAAATGCAAATCACGGCGAATAATATTTCCAAATTGAGGATTTTCATTTCAAGCCCAGGCAGAGTCCACCCACATTGACATATTTAGCCGGAGTCAAGATGGCGTCGATTATTAAAACATCTCTAAAAACATGAATATTTGGATACATATGGCGGGTCATAATATACACTCGGGGAATAATTTCTTAAAAGGCGGGAGGATCTCACCGTATGAATTTGACTTTATACTCTTCCGGTACTTAGTCTTCCATTCAGCAGCCCACACTTTTTCGGTGAACCGGCCCTCTCTTTTAAAATCTACGTTTCATTTGGGATCTTGGCAAATTTGGTCTTGGCCCGTTTACGGATTTGGTTTAGGAATGCTACTTTAGGTATAGCGGGGGTGGGGAATGAGTGATAGCATGGCGTTAATTCAGTTTGATCGAAAAAGCAGGTTCTTAGCAGAAGTTAAATTTAGAGTTTGGAAGTTTCGAGATGATTTATCCCACAGGAAACGGCTGAAAAAACGCTAGGTATATAAAGACTGGCATTTTTCTAAATCACGTCTGCGTGGGTGGATATTGCGCTACGTCCCTTAACTAAGGATAGAATTCTTTAGTGATGTAGGACCATTCGGATAAATTTAGATTAGGGTGGGTCGGGATTTATTTTATCATTTTATTTTGGCGTTCCCAATGCTTTAATATCGATTAAAGCTAGGGTTCTTTTTGGATTTCGGTTGTCCCGGGCATATTTTTGTGCTATGACGCAGCTTCATCGCCAAGGAATAGAAACACGGCATTGGTTTTAGGTATAGTGGAGCTTCGCAATTGGAATGGCAATAGGATTTAGAATAGAGTAGCAAGGAGGGAGAACAAAATTTGAAAAGGCTCATTTTCCAAACATTTTGATCTCATGGATTTAAACCAACTTTTTTCTGGGCTTAATTGGCTTTGCCTAGTCATCATTTGATGATGTAAAAGTGATGTGATGGTGTAGATAAGTGTAATGATGTTAAATTGATGTAATGGTGTGGGGTAATTAGATGAGTGTGGATACTTATGTTTTAGGTAGCTTAATGAGTGGATGACATATGATAGCAAAATGAGTGGACCAAAGTAGCTTGTAGGTATTGGCCTTAATGTCCCCAGCCATCCCTTACTATATCGCAGAAGTGGTGACTAGAGCAAATTCGTGCTAACCCCTTCCCTTACTTTTGTATTTTGGCTAACCAAAAATGTAACAGCTTTAACACTTAGATTGTGGGTGCGTCGGCCAGTTGGTTGTGATGGTATTGACATACCAGAAACTTGAAGTCACAAATGACTCTATTTGGTTAATAATAACTTTCTTGTGTGTACCTTAGGTAGTGGTAGGTCAACTATGGAATAGAGGCTATGTGGTCCTTATAATGGGTATAGGGTGGAATGCAAGAAAGAAAAAGAAAAAAAGAATAAGGTGGTAATTTATGTTAGGCCAGTTAAATGTGAGATAGAAAAGCTAATACAATGAAGGAAGAAAAATACTATTTCTTAAACACCCAAACTTCATAGGGTCTTTAAGCTTCTAGATCCTTAGATCCTCTCAATGTGATCTTGGTTCGGTTCAAGTATATGGGTTTCTTCAAACGTATCTTCTTTTCACAATATGAATAGATTTGATGGCACCACCCACTTATGTTGCCTGCTTGAGACATAAAAGTAAATTATAGAGGTTAGATGTTCACGCCAGATTTTGCGTTTTAGAATATGAAATGACCGCGACAGCACCGCGCCACCCGCGAAGGCCGTGGCAGGAACTTTGAAGTTCCGGGTCATTTTGCAGGGGTCTGTGATCGACTAAAGGTGGACCCACAGGTCGGAACTCCGCGGAATGGGAACACCATTTTGCAGCCGAAGCCCAGTCGTTATCCGGTCACCTGCGTAAAATTATATCCCAGCGGGAGAATAATTGAAGCCCAGGATGCATTCCCTTCCCTAAATTAGTCGATTTAAGAAATCGGAGGATTTTTTCAAATTCATACTTGGAGGAGGACGTGAAACTACGGAGGAGGAAGCAGCTAAATTTGATGAAGAATCATTGGTTTTGAATATTTAGGGTTTTAAGTATAAACTTTTAGGATTAACTGATTTGGCAGGCTCATTTTAGCAGAAGGAAAGGCCGGAGAGAAACAAAAGGCTCAAAGAAAGGAAAAGATATGAGAGAGTGTAAAGAAGAGGATCTAAATTAAGATGGATCGAAAACCATGAATTCATTCTGAAAACAGATTTAAGATGGTACGGCTGCGGTGATCTAATCTATACTCAGGTACAGCAGCTACGATGATGTATTTAGTCCGGTGCGTTTACCGAAAATTCTGGGTATCATTTCCTCAGAGCTCTTCCCTCTTCAAACGACCTCCCGGATTTAAAGATCATTGATAGGATCGATCTCAATACTAAACTTGGGGCCAGTTAAGGAAAGTAACATTTGAGTTAGTTGGATTTGAAACTTGGGGTTACTATAGTGACAAAGCCTGTGTGAGAAAAAATATTTGGCACTACATTAACATTTTTAACAATTATAATGAATTTGGTGGAGCATTCTTTAAATTTATATACACCCATAGGTTTGCACAAACTAAAGCTTCTCAAATTTAAAATTGGTAGTTCTTTTCCCTCTTGTTCCTTTTAGACTTAGCCAGGCTATCCTTAAGTTAGTAAAAGCAAATTGTCCACACGTTGGACAAATTAAATTACTTTGAATCATGCAGTGGTCTGGCTAACACTGCTTTGCGATCCAAAACAAAAGCAGGCCGAGGGGAGCAACATTATCCCCAGACGGATAACGTTTTGGAATGAAGAACTAGACACTGCTGAAATAGATGTAGAATTCATGGAGTAAAGCTACCTTTTGGCCCTTAAATCCAGAAAACTGTGAAGTTTTGCGTGTAAAGGCGTCCAGATTTGGGTAAAGTAGGTTTGAGCCCATTGCTGCAACTTGATCCGATTGGCTATAAGGGCACTTTACAGGCCCAGTTAGTTCAAAGGGACAAATCAAATTTAGAAAAGGCTCATCATCTCAAAGCATTCACAACAACTGCCAGATTTTGCGCTCGGTTGCAGAATCACAGCATTTCTTAAATGCTTCCTGTGCTGATAATCACTATTCTCCAAACAGTAGCTCTTTCCATCATTGAGTTTTGTGCTGTTTCTTCAATTTCATAGAGCGTTTTTAATCTAACTTTGTGCAGTGACTTGAGTTTTGCATTTCTATCGGATGACTAATGGCCTAGTGCTCGGTCGAGAAGAAATCTAGGACTAAAAAAATTCCCAAAAATTTATTAAAATTAGGCCAAATGAAGATTACTGCGAGCATTCAGGCAATTAATAGGGGTTGAGATCAAGATTCGAAGATCCTCGTCTTAAAAAATCTTGAAAATGACGAAGGATGATGCCCAAAAGTGGCTACTGAGGTTACACTTAAAGTAGAAGCACGATTCAAGTTACTGGTCCATGTTTGGGAAGGTCGGACTCACGGTTGGACGATAGATTAGGCAAAGAAAAAGTGGCGGATCTGGTAGAGTTCGCAGATTCATTTATCTGTGAAAAGTTCGACAAAAATATTTTCGACGGATAAAATTTGCTAAGTAGCATTTAGCTAGATCCACGGATCTAAATCCGATTTTGTTTTTATTTAGACAGGATTTTGGAGATAAATAGTAGAAAATTTAAGGTTAATGTACAAACAGACTTAAAACTCGTGTCAACAAATCAAATAAGAATTTGTGCAGTATATTCCAAAAGAAACTTGCCTATCACAATTATATAGTTTAGATATGATTGAGATATGATAGTGGAGGAGAAACACTTAAACATGCATTAAGCATAAAAAAGATCATGCTTAAGGCAGGTGCACAAACTTACAGAAACCATTAACCTTTTTGGGAAAAAATGAAAAAAATAGTGTCTTATCCTTAAGAAAATATGAATAAATAATTTATGATAGAAGATTTGGTTTGCTAGGAAGAATCAAGTCTACTCGATGGCGAAACCTTCAGCGAATTATTTTTGACGGGCTTGGCGGAAGATACAAATGATTCACGGCTGAATGAGATCTTGATTGGTGAAAGCTTCTATTGAATTTGAAAGTCTAAATTATGGAGACAATGGTGGGGAGGTTTGAGCTGGTAGGTTGGGAAAATACAGTGGATATATGGTAGCAAAAGAAAGGGTAAAACTACCAAAAGGTAAAAAGCGGATATCACCAGTAGAAGTTATGCTAATCAAGACGTATCCCAAAAGAACTGCAGTTTGAAGGAAGAGTAGACTCGATAATAGAAGCTTGGTACATTTTCATTTATCCTTTGGATTCTGAGAAAAACTTATTTCCTGAGTTACTTTCAATCAGAAATACACTGGACAATCTCTCTGGCATTTTGTGGCAATTCATTTGTGAGAGGATGTAAAGAACGTTTAGAAGCCTCAATGAATAGACTCAGTGTATTTTGGTTATTTTAAATAAGTAATATAACTTACTTCAACTGCATAGATGGTTGTACATACAGGAAACCAAAGTAAAGCTTCACTGATAAATCGAAAATCACGATTATAAAAGATGGTCAGCCAGATGTCATGCAACAAAATTTAAAGTTTTGGTAATATTTGATCATTTCTCTCTTCGGAGGAGGTAACATAAAGAATAAAATAGCATAAAACAATGGATGAAGCGGGATCCAATGGGATCATCTAGGTGTACAAAACACTCTGATAATAAAGCATGAATTGTTGGCAGGCTAAATTTCTTTAAAACTTGTTTGGTTGTCTTTCTAGTAGGTTATTTACTAATCAAGGCAAAGAGTCTGGTGAAGGCCAGGTACCCAATGTATTTTTTGGCCCTTATACTGATTACCATTCTTTATTACTAACTCGGTAGCTAGTTTATGGTCGATAATTCTTCCCATCGTGTCATTTTCTTTGTTATGATGTGTAAAATGTTAAATGGATTAGTAAAAAAGGAAAACTTAGAAGAGTCGAAATACATGACCAGTGATGTACTTTTGAAATTTTACTGGCTAGCGTGAGGCTTAATCGCGGAAGTTATGAACATTATCTTTAGCCGTTTAATGCCACCAGTACATCTCCTCTCTTTATATAACACTCTAAAAAAAGAAAAAATAAGATACCTTGGAACTTTCCAGGCTGAAATATATCCTTTTCAAACTTTTGCAAAACCAGGTGTGGACATGGTACCTGACTATAAATTCGGATATTTGCATCACCTCTATGGGTTTTGTACTGAAAAGGTTTTTGATAAATGAGAATGTAAATAACTAAAGCATGTAGAACAATTCCCCGGTGGGTGAGATCAACAATCTGAAAGGATCTGGCGTGTATATAAAAAGCAACTAGCAGAGGTTTTGCAGGTTTTATCACGTGGTTTTATATGAAGGATTTCACTGGTATTACTAGGCTAATCCCTCTCATCTCAGTTCATATCATTTAGGGCATTTCATATATGGTTTTGCAATGGTTTTGCCACATATTTTATTATAAGAGCAATTAATTTAATTTTATGAGAGGCCATACAATGGCAGGTAAACTTTGGGTTCTACTTTCAGGTTAAATTGGGTGAGAGGGTGAGAGAGATACGGGTAGAAGGGGATTTAGGATTTCCGGCGTTTCTCTAAGCTCACGATTCTCGATAAGCATAGATTAATAAGCTTGATCCATACGAAAAGGTGTCAGCTTGCGACTATAAGCCCTACTTGGAGGGCACAATCTGGTCTTGCTGAAACCCTCTGGTTTATTCCTGCAGAAAATTCAATCACTTCTTTTTATTTATTTCTTTGGCTGCCCCAGCAGAAAGGATCAGCAGCCAAAGATCTTTCCATTTTGTTTCATATCAAAGGGTAACACACTCCACCACTGGTACATTCCAGGTGAGGCTTGTTGACATACCCATTGCTTTACTTTATAATGCTGGGCGACACGGCAGCTTCAAACTAAATGGTCAGTAGTGGGTTACTGGGCTCTGGTTTTATAGATTGAGGCAATGGGTATATGCTCTAATAATTACGCCGGCGGATAATCTTCAGGCAAAGAGTTTGTGGTACACTAATGCAAACATCTCAACTTTCTGAAGGGTTTTACATTTCAAATCGATGGAGATTTAGTCCTTCGTTCAAGGATCACGATGTATCCGGGTCTACAAATTACATAAAAGCAAAGGATTATGCAGGGAGATCAATTAATGAGCCAGAGGTCCTTTGGTCCTTCTAACCGTAACTGCGAATTTGGATATCACCACCATAGTATAGATACTTTGACATCTCAGACTAATTCTTGTGATGCGGTATACAAGCGATCTTCTTCTTTAGAATTAGTGAAGGAACTTTTAAAAATGGACGGCGTTGTACAAAAATGAAGGCCTTGTTCTTTGCATGGTCACTTCGGCAGAAATCAATGAAAGTTCCAAGAACCAAAATAGAAAACCATAAATAAGCCATTCTAAATCTCTTTTTCACATTGTAGAACGCCTCTGTCTGGTATACGTTTCTGTAATTTGGACCTTCAGTGACTATCTTTTCACAGGCACTATTTAGGATATCTAGCATTATATGTGGATGGAGCTCTTCGGCATGGATATTTACAACCGTAGCAAAAATATATCATCACAGCACTATATTTCTTGCACTTTGTTTGGGTAAAACTAGAACTGGAAACTATAGTTTAGGTCTGGAAGCGATAAAATCACGACCGGCAAAGACTCATTCCTCAACAAATGGGCCATGTTCAATGCAACCACGTCTACAAAATCTAATCACAGAGATAAGAATTTCTGACATTTCAGAATCAAAGCTGATTTCCTTTAGATTCAGAAAGCGGTATGAAATGCTGGCTTGATGAAGAGCTATTGGGATAGATGAGAAATATGATTGGAGTATGCTTTATATATGCGAGTTCTTAAGTCCTTGAAAGCTAATTAAAAAATTGCCTAATTTGATTTTAGTAAGCTTTAGGTTTGTTTACAAGATGCATTTCATTTCAAACGCCTGGAATAAATGGGTACTCGAGTATGATGTATCACTGTTTTTACTATAACGTCACTTCCTAGAAAACAGCCGTGACAGGGCATGCATCTGTAAATGCATATTTATACCCCTCTTGGCAAATGTGGTCTTGTTACCAGCCATTATTATTTGAACTGTGAGTTTGATGCACTTGAACTATTGCGGCTAGCATGTCCCATGCGTTTGATATAGAAGTTCCATTTTCTTATTCCTAAATATTCTAGGTTTCTTTATATTCTAATGCTAACTATCGACTTCTAACTTTTGATCTACTTTGTTTAATTACATTTGTATGCTTGAAGTACTATTCAAACCTATCTGACTTATCATTACAATTTTATATTTTTTGTAATGTCATCAATATATTCTAAATACTAAATTAAGGCCCAAATATGTTTTAATACAACCTTACATACTTGCATATAGCACTGTCACACACATAATATAAATTTAAAATGTTTTCTTGAGATTTTGAAATTTTGGGTTAACTTACCGCGAAACCATTATATCAACCTCTAAAATTAAATCCACTTGAGCCCGGTTTGATTGCATATTCCACCGGGGGAGGAGGGGAGGGTGGTAGGCCCCTATAATTATGTTTACTACATTTACAGAATCAGCACCATATAGATATTACGCAAATCTTAAATTATTTACGTCTTGGCTATCTGATGTAAATTCCTTGCATCCATACCCCACAGATAGGAAGCATGCCGAGATTGTAAATTAAGGTGCTAAAGGGTGGGCCTCACTGTCAACTAGCTCGTTGCAGGAGTCACCCCAGATGTGAATGTACCCCGGAGCCAAAGGGTTGGGGATTTAATTTTAGAGTGATGGATGTAATGGTTTGGCGTGTGGTTTTGGATCTAATCTTGAATTATGTGTATCTTCCAGGATCGGAGTCGTCCCACTTGGCTTTTAGAGGAAAGTAGAATACTCAAAATATTACTGCGCTGAAATGAAAATTTAACTGATATGAATCAGCAAGACACTCTGGTCCCGCCCTAAACTATACTAATTCCTAAGCGTGGGGGCTAAAAAGATTATTTATATATTTGGATTTAAAAGAGGAAAAACCGATGAGACCATAAAACAAGTTTGGAGCAATCCTGCTGAAATAATAACACAATACAGTTCTTGCACAAACTTCATGGAATCTGGGCTACAGGATCCATAAGTTGGATAAAGAGAGCTAGATCAATTCCGCCTTAGTTCCTAGAAACCCCGTTTACCAAGATTCACGGTATCTTTAAATGAATTCCTGCCACTTTGTGCATATTTTAAATGCAGTATAATTAACGATACATTGAGAGATAAGCTATACTAAAATAGGTGGCTGAATAACATTGGCAAAATAAAAAGTAATGACCAAAGTATACGTCTCCTAAATAGGATGTACTGACGTCGGATCTTTAAATGCAGCCTGAGAAGGTAGAGATGGAACTGGTGAGCTCCATCAGAATAAAGCCACAATACTAAGTCAGCAGCCAATAAGTAAATTAGTGCCATATACCTCACGGGCAACAAAAAGATCTGCAGGTAGCCAAGCTAATTCTCTGATCCTGCAAGTTATCCTCATTACAATCTGAGAAAGATACTTTCTGTCGTCCTTATGAACTAGAGGTTTATGCATCCATAAAAGCGTACGCTTTGCGCTGTTTTTCCCATCCTTGGATTAGTTGGGTTTGTTTTATAACAAAACTAAACCCGTATAAAACCGCAAAATTGTAGATATACCCTAGAACTGGCTAGGACCAGCACCAATCTTTTGGTCCAACTATACTGAAAACCTACCATGGTGCTGGCAGATCCGTTTTGTTCTTTAATGGGTTATTGCTTTGGCCTTACGTTCACAAGCTTGGTGATGCATTATTGCTGCGTACCTGCATAGGCATATATGTTTGGCACCAGCGCAGCTGCGTTTCAAGTGGATTCAGAAGTGGGCTACGACAGACTTCCCCCATCTCAATATTACAGTGGATCTGACAAGCATTGAGTAATGTTACCCATAGATTGAAATCATGTTCCATAGTATCATTAAATGGATTTTTCTGCGCATTTTAAATGAGGATCCACCGTCAGATGATATTTCTTGGTTAGACCATACCCTTGAATCAAAGACTTGTAATACAAATGGGCTTCATCCACCACATTCCGTCACATTCGTGACACAAGGGCCTTACTGAATCTTTTCTTTGGGTCCAATGCCAGAGCATATCTTCCAAAACACTGCCATTATTTAGCTTCCCAAGCTGGAAGCCTCCTCCTGCAATCCTTCCTTTTATGTTCCTTCATCTTGATTCAGTGAAAACATTTGAAGACTTTAAATTGTATTCGAAACTTCCATTTGCATACATATCGACAACTTCTATGCATCAGGTAATAGCGTCATAAAAGTCCATTTCACATCAATTTGCTTCTGAACATGCCGTCCTTGTGCTATTGCACCTGTGCAACTGCATGCTTTCAAAAGGCTCAAAAATATTACTTTATTAGGCTTTATATTACCTGTGTACATATGTCAAACTGAACAAGTACAAAACCAGCCTCTTCCCCATTAGTAAGCGCCACCTGGGATAATTGCACCCCCCCAGGACCTACGTCTGGACACTGGTAATGATCAAGATACAAGCCTCCTATGATCACGCGTTTGGCGCCACATATCAACAAGAGCACTCGCCATAATAGCATCAAACTGAGGCTGACACCAGATCTGCTCGTGAATAGTTTCTTTGAGATTCTATATTAAGTTATACTGCTGCGCTGAGGTTGGCCGGGATATGTTGTCCTATCACCTGGGGCCACCGTTAGAAGGTCCTCAAGCCTCTAAGAAAAGCGAAATCGCTTCACCATGTTAGGCATATCAAGCAATCGGCTGCGTTAACGCGGATTCTCATCCAACGCTTATCAAAGACCATGCATTACCCCTCTCAAAATACATTTTGCGCCACATATCAACAAGTGTGTTTCCTAACACAATGTCATCTTAGAAACTACGTATTCATAATCTACTCATGGGTCATCTGACCCCTGCAAGCCTGTCTCCTGCATTTCCATGCTTTCAGATCTCAAAGAGGATGCCGTTACTCTCTGGTTGCCTACCTCTGCATTGCATTTCATTAAAACCATCGAGCAGTGATTGCTCACCCCTTCTGCACACTTCTACCACCAATTGTATCCACTGACATCAGACTTGATGCTGATGGTCGTGAAATTGCATATACCTCCCAGTAAACTCCCAGACTGGCATAACCTCCATTCGACATTTACTTATAAATACTATCAAGTGATAAACCGTCCTCAATATTTTCATGGAGACTAGTCTGCACTGGCGGAGTGTCATATTTACTGCATGCTTTAAAGCACTTAGGGAATATGACCTGTTGGCTAATGCCTCTGGAATAATACATGGTAATTCAAAACCAGATCATTTTTCACCGCCATTTTGGGCATATCCACCCGTCATTACCCCCAAAGTTTCTATTTCGTTTTGGCAAACTGCCGAGAATTACTCCATATTCGCTATAAATCCTAAGCACATTTTAGCATATACATATCAATAAGTGTATTTTTGACCCAGGTTTCTCCCGGATTGGCCCAGCCACTTAGATGTCGCTCATGAATCCATCTGCCATGTTCTACAGCTTTGTATATAGTACAGCAAACAGAATACTCAGAAATCTGACCCTGTCAGCTGTAATTCCCTCTATGAAACATGCTATCAAAAGCACAAGGCAAGATGGCCATTTGCCATATTAAAGCGCTATATCAACCAGCCCCCACTTATTAACATTTCGATACGGCATATTTATTAAAGGTATATTTATATAGGTTGCCCATTTGTATGAATGGTTACATGGCTACTACTGAGTGGATTGGGCCTTCCAGAGTATCTGGGCGTGAATGTGCGCCTCGTCCTTCGCCTATGCTAGCACAAGCACCAGAGGCTGAGGAAGCGTGAAGCCTGTTGGGTTTTTCCCCACTGCTTTGCAGATTATTAAACAAATGAAGAGCTTCTTTCGTCTTGCACTTGCGGGCATCAATAGTGATTCCAGCGGCATAATGGCGGCACCTGGCACAGCAGTATCCCCCCCATCAAGCTTCATCCAAAGAAGCGCCACAGAGCCAAAAAGCCAGACGGGATGATCCGCAAAGAATGCAACACTATCAAATCCACTATACGATTAATAACAATTTTGTTGTCCTTTAATTCCAATTAAGCACTCATAGATTATTTTGTGTAATATCTGGGCAAAGAAATTTACCTGTTTATTTGCAGGATTTCGGCAAACGGTATACCCAAACTACATTCATTACGCTCCGATACAAACTTTGCCACCATGAGATGGAGGGTCAGGAACTCAAGAATCTTCGACAACTGTTGTCGCGTGATCTGCCCCAGAGTATTATCCGTCTCATACCGGATGCGTTGGGCAGTTCGACCACCATAGCGACATAACGACATCAATGCTGATCACTGCGCTGGGCAATGCTGAGGGAAGCTAATAAAGACCAGCCAGTACAAACTGATTGGCAAATCACGCTCGGTAAATTGTGCGGGGATCATTTTCAGATTAATCCTTAGAAAAATTTTACGTTAGGTTTGGATTGAAAGAGTATGGCCTAGATTGCAAATACTGTTGAGTTTGCTGTGGAATCATTTGTAAGATTTTGCTTAAGAGTTTGGGAGAGTTTCTCAATGTTTTGTACCTGACATTTTAGGTGCTGAATTCAATTCTTTGAGGAAATTACACCGGCTTCCTTTTGCATACTTGCAGAGGCCCAGTTTTCGCCAGTGACTCAGGCATCCTTGGAGCCATTACCCAAGGGTGTATCCGTCACCTACCTCTGGCCCGATCGCTGCGGGTGTTCACGACCACAGCCTCGTGTTTAAAAAATGAGTTCCTCAAAACCCGCTAGATACCTGCGGTGTTGCTACAAATTGCTCTAAAGCCGCTTTTGAACTTTGGGTTATGGCAGCAGCGGATTGAAGCAGAAGATTCCGTCGTGAGCACAGCTTATGCAAAGTGCGCAGATTTTCTTATGCACACTTTTAAGCTTACTGACAAAGCTCCCGTCTGGATCTGGAGCTTTTGATTTGACTGATGCCGGTTTTGATCTGTGGTATAAAACTAGTCACAGGTTTTACGGTATTGTAGGCGCCGTGGTGAAATTTGTAAGGCCCCAGAACCCTTTCATGGATTTTGTGCTCGGTTGTGACTGAAATGGTTTTAATGCTGTATGTTTTGTTTTTGTGGTCACTTAATAAAAACTTAAAATAAAGTTACTTAGCGATAAAATAAGCTTCTCACTAAGGTTTAAAAATTGAAATGGCGTTACTTTGGCTTGGGTACTAATGGTTTTGGAAGTAGGTATTATTGGCGAAATCGATATTGCTTATGCATTCAATTTTTCGATATGGAGAATTTATTGGTGGTTTTGCTGGAGCCCCAGTTTAGGTATTTTATTTCCCCAGGGTTCACGTTAAAATAAGCCAAGACTTTAGGATGGTAATACCTTCTGGTGGCAGGATGCTGTTATTTCGGTTTTGATGGGAAGGGCGTTCAGGTTTAACTACAGTAGATGTGTGGTTGTTTGGAAGATTTCACAAAAGTATGGCTGAACTTTACTTATCAGGCAGGTCTGAAACTTTAATTTTAAAGTTTTTGAATCTGGTTCGTCGCGGTATTGAAGCGCCTGGTTGGTTGAGCTTGGAGTTTCTTTCTGACTTACTCGTCACGAGTTCATGGATTCAAGATATCACAGTCACAGAAACGACCTCCAGGCTCCGAAATTCCATTTTGTTTCGGATGTTTCGGTTTGGTTTGAGGAGCAGCCAAAGCGATTTATGAAATGCATAAATGTTAGGTACTATTTTTAGAAGTGCAGGCGGGTTGCAGGAAGCATCATTTATAATACTCTGCCATGAGCTTTCTTGGGGTGGCCCTCCACAACCTTCAGTCCTTCGAAACACCTAATTCAATCCCCGATAACCCATGAAAATTCAATCTTGCGGGTTGAAATTATACTCAAACTCAATGGTTTGCCTTGTGATTCAAAAGTAAATTATGTGGTTAACATCAGGTTTTACTTCTTCCTCATACATTATGTAGCTGGCGACGATTCGGCGGAAGCAGCTTCGCCAGATCCTTTAACGCCATGCTCTTTCATGGATTAGTGCGAAGGCGGCTAATTGGGATCCTAAACGCCTCTGCATGCATGGGAAAATACTCGAAATCTTAAGATACAAAGAACCACCAAAGCACAAAGCGAATGAAAAGGTCCGAAATTGAGTAGATTTTTAAGAACCAGCAAAATATAAATCTAAAAAATATCAAATCTGGCGAAATAAAGAAAAGCAAAACCGTAGTAGCAAACCCGCCAGAAGCAAACTCAGGACAATGGGAAGCTTTCAGCCCCGGCCCTCAGAGCCTTCGCGAAAATGCCCAGCCAGCTCATTCCAAAGAGCCGGGTTAAATTTGAAGTTGGTGAAATTGAACCTCGTATCACGCATACCATTTCCAGCCCGTCGCCTTTGAGACCATCTTACCGCAGTCGCAGGGGTTTGGTACTAACTATCACCCAGGAATCGTGGTAGGAGGTCGCGGTCAATCTGAGCCGCAGATAAAGATACGGATGACGGCCGTAGGAATGGGGATTCACTTGAGGCCAGGGCATTAAGGGCCAGGATTCATCGTATCAGTTACCCAAACCATAGCAAAGAATACGCCATGAGTGCAGCGTCTTCAGCGCCAGAATCTTACTAACCAGTTTCGATCCATACTCCGCTACTTAAAGGGTTTTAGCATATATATGTTGAGTAAACTTTATCCAATGCTCCATAATTTTACCTTCATGTAGTTCCTTACTTAAAAGTTATATGCCGGAACCATATTTGAAGTAGCAACTCTAGTAGAGGCCAACCGATATGATCCAGCCATGATGCTAAAGCCCACCTTGCTTTTAGTAGGATCTATGAGCCACCAACCTCTCAGAAGTGTAGATTACTGTGCAAAACCATATTTGGGGGGTCTCAAAGCATGGTTTGTCACATGTGATCATGAATCCAACACACAATAAGCCGCTAAGCCAGTTCACATATACTTTGCTCCATACCCATGCGCCATTCTCAAAAGCCCCCATAAGCTTCCTGTAATCTCTGCTTGAAAACTATGTCCAGGATCATGCCTTACCTCAAAGTTTCCATCTCGTGCTTCCTCAATTCGTCATGGGTTTAAGCATTTTGTTATAAACTCACTTATAAAATTAACTGAAAAAATCTAAAACCCACTTTCACTTAAAGTCAATGCAATATAGTGATCCCTGCAGCCATGTCCTTTTACATTATCACAGGATCAAACCACGCTGGGAATTCAAAACTAATCAGGATGACTTTATTCTTGGGCTTCAAACCAACTTTCTTGATTATTAAGGATATATAATTTATATTTTACTTCCATCAGGAGGATCTGTAGAGCCATCATGGGTCCAATTAGCCGAGGTTCTTTACCACCATTTTAAAGTTATCAACCTTTTAAGCTAGTTAAATTGAATTACAATTAGCTAAAAGTAATAGATTTCCCTTCACAATTTACTCTTCTTTGTTTAACATTTCTTAAATTAACTCCTTAGAATACTTAAACAAATACTTCAAACCAGCTCACTTAGCGGAAAATTAGTACATATGACAGCGGGAAGTGACATGACGGTTCGGTTTAAACATGATGTTTGGGTAAGAATTCAAGAACATTGCCCCAAGTTTAGTGAATTCAACCCACATGGCACTTTCAAAGCATTTTGAGATATTTTCAGATAGTCCTTATAAATTATGTTTTGCATACTTGTCTTTACATGGCTGTGAACTCAACAAGATTCTTAAAATATTGCAAAATCGCGTGGGACTAATCCTTTAGGAACTCAGCAAAGTATCTCAGGTGTTATTGGCAGAGCCCACCGTGTTTCTTCGTCTTGACCTCTTGGACACTTGCCGATTCGTTGCTCAAAGACCGTCGTAAATAAAGGTAACGGCTGCGAAGACGCTTCCATAAATCCCACGGTCAAATTACATTTCGGCATCACTAACTACAGCATAACTTTTGCCTCTGAATGGGATTTAAGCCCTCATCGGAACTCCATTCCGGAAAGCGCGAAGGTCGCTTTTCCAGGAAAAATAAAATCACGAAGGGTCGCCGGGTTTTAGGGAATACTTCAAAATTCGGCCCTCCAGCTGCTTGATTCCACCTTCGCTGCTCTGCAACAATCCTTTTGCCAGCGATTGACAGAACTCCATCGCGTACCTTACCTTACCGCCATAAGTACAATATCGTATAAATTGCAGTGCATTACAATATCTGGCAATCCACAGTATTTTGTCTGCCAGTTTACTTTGTGGAGTTAAGTTTAGGAGAAATCGGTAGCCAACTAGAAATTTGCTAAAATATATCGAGAAGAAGGGGCAAAGGCTGCGAGGGCTTGCGACGAGGCCGCAGGTTAAATTAATTAAATGGCGGTGGTGAAATACGATTATACAAAGAACCCTCCGCCGAAAAGGCTCCATCAACTCGGCATCAACACCGGGCCATGAGTTATGCTGCTCAAGGATATCCCAGCCTGTAAGCCTTAGCCTGGGAAGGGTATGGGTTAGTTTGCTTCGTGAAGATTCACGGTGGCGATCATAATAACCCTCTTCTATAGGATTTTTGTTGGGGATACCTACCACTCTGAAACTCAATGATTTGGGGATAGAAAACAATTCATTTTTGGAGAGAGTTGGAAGAGCAATTGATGGGGAAGTGAATTACAAAGATGGGTTTACTTGGGGTTGTGGTAGTATGGTGACCCCAGAAGGATGGTAAAGTTTTCGGCAGGCATGAAGCGATCACCTTCGGGCATATAAGTCACGAAATTCCTCTCAAAGCTGCTTGTTATTTGGGCCTTTAGCAGAAGAAATTAGGCACGGATAACCAGGCGGTTTGATTCAGCAAGAACACTTTTAGGCATTTAGAAATCTCCATTTTAAAATAGGGAAAATTTTTTCTTATGTGATTGATGTGGTTGAAAAAAGAATATACATTCTTGAAAGTCACATAGGTGGTTACTTCCGGATTTCCGTGAGTATTAAAGAATATTCATAGATATGGACACACATATCGTGAAGTGGGGTTGAATGAGGCCATGTTCACCAGGTAACTTGCCCATTTTTCACCGGAATTTACTCCAGACCGTCTTTAAGCGGAAAGGCCAGGAAAAGGAGAAAAACAAATGTTGTTTATTGGAGTCACAAGATGGCACATTCTAGTGTACTCTAGGCTGGAGATGCATCCGTTTTATTTACAGGTTATTATCCATCATTTTAAAGTTGCATCATATTGTTTTGGGACCATAAGTGGAATTTGGCATATATGAGGAGCATATGCCACGTAGAATAAATTAGCCCATGAAGTGGGAAGTCAAGGAATGGGTCAATTCCCTATATTTGACCTACCCTTCGATGACGAGCCATTTGATAGTACAGCTAAATTTGGGAGTTTGACCCACACACAGAAATAATTATAGAGCTGGGAGTGAGACCCCGATTACAAATTCAGGCAGCTCAATCCAAGCATACTAGGGAATCCCACAAGAGGGGGATGTCTAAGAGTATGCTTGGGAGCGAAGCCTAACAAAGCAAAAGAGAAATCAGTACCGGCCATATCATTTTCAAATTTACACAAGGTTGAGCTAGCATTCCGGTGGCCCACATTATCCCAGTGCGAAAGGCTGCTCAAACTCAGTAAAGGCGGCTCATATTCACATCGTCCCATTATGAGATTATCCACCGCCTGCGATTGCGGTTTAACACGGCTGCCAAACGTCCACATTTTACAACCCACATACACCATTCGGCAGTTTACCTTCGCCAAAGGGATACGCCACCGGCTGGAACGATCGAGCACGCTCGACAGCCGAACCGTTTATTTGAGCGGCGTACTCTTTATTTCCAGCAATACAAGAATTCGATCAAAGGGTTTTACTCGGCCCACAGAACCCCAGGCAGAATAACGAAACCGAGAACATATAAGAGATCAGTTCCGGCGGGGCCACTTTGTGCATACTATCATATCTAAGTTACTTATCTTCTTACCTTTCAGCGAACCTCACCGGGCTCGCCGCGAGCAGAGATACGCAGCTCGCGAACTGATAAATTTTGCTCTGCTTGAATGCCAGCATTTGTCAATTTAGGGCGCCAGAAACCCTCTAAATTGCCTTCATAGCGCCAAAGGATGCCCGCTAATCTATCACGCCCTGGTTCCGCCAGGGATAACCATTCCACGAACTCTTGAAATGAAAGTACTCGGGCTGCGTGAGCTTCCCTACCATGAGGTCGGATAGGATCGCGCCCTCTGAAAATAGCAAAATAAAAATTGAGGGCAGAGCCGGCGGGGTTTGCTCCACGCCCGACCAAAGCTGGTTCCCCATCAGTCCTCCCATATCCCTGCTTTAAAAGCAAAGAAAGCCGAAACAGGCTGGCTGTACGGCTAGAAAGAAACGTAAACCTTCTTTGACCGCTGTGCGATCCACTTATTGCCACGGGGACCTAGAAATCCACACAGGCTGAAAAATCACCGCTGTCGCCACATAAAGCATCATTCATATCCTCAAAAGTTATTATCACTCATCGCGGGAATAGCATCATCCCAAATAAAAGCCTCCTCCGGGCCCATTTCCAACACCACAGGTACAAAACTTTCATTAGCGACAGTAGTATATAGTGGCGCCGCGTTGAAATAGGGATTGAAGCCCGGGACCTCTCCAGCCAGCGGATACGGTGCTTTCAACCGCTTCAGGCGTGTTGAGGATCAAAACTAGACAAATAAACTTTCCAAAAAACGGAATCCCATCACGGCGTTGTATACAACCATTCATGAGGTCAATCACGGTTCAGTGGTAGATTTCACAAATGGGCGGCTCAGGATTCAAACAAGTTCTTATTCTCAAAACAGCTAATTTTAAATATCACTTGCGGCTCACTTTGTGACCACCGTCCACTCTAGATGGCCCTCCTCCACATTATAAGATGCGAGACCGCCGCCAGACCTTTATCCATTTCGCGCAGCCGCCCACTTCCATACCTCAGAAACAATGAAAGGCGAAAGGTAATTCGCCAGGGCTTTGCACACCAATATCACACAGGGGCGCTTACCAGCCCAAAATTCAGAAATCTTTTTTTCTGCTGGCATCCCATTCATATTTCGGACTTTTAAACCAGGCTCTAAAACCTGACTGACAATAGCAATCTATAAGTAGCACCCATAGCGTACAACAAAGTAACACCAAATTCAAAATCCCACAACCATCATAAAACTCAGCAGAACTTTTATCCTGCCCAGTGGAATAGATAACACTCCATCTACAGAATTCCAGTCACCACTCCTTACAAACGGTATTCCTGGGGTGGAGAACTTCGGGGTTTACAGTAGCTTGAGCCGAGGTGACAACACTCTTCCACTTTTCAAACACCCTCTTGAGACTGTGTGAATGTCCTTTACAAAACCAGAATAACAACTGGCAAAACACCTATGCCTTCAAGACACTCACCTCCCTCCCACGCTTCACTTGGGGCCAGGCCCCAGCTTATCCCCAGAAATCCAAAAGCAACAACCCCACAGGCCGGCCCACATGGGGCCCCAGGCACCGGCTTCATCCACAGAGGGAACCCTCGGCACTACGGGTTGAGCCAGCCGGTGGGAACTACCTTCCGGGGTTTGACCCTGCATTTCCGGTTTAGGGCCTCCCACCCGCAAGTAATTGAAATAACGAAAACTCAAAATCGGAATACCTAAATTACACCGACTGGAAATCTGTATTTATAAATATAACATTCCACATCTCGGCCACATTATTGATATCCATGTTTCACAAAAATATGGAATTGCAAGAAATACATGGAATTATTTACAAGGATAGCGAGCATGACAACAGCTAAGTTCTATCGTTTGGTTATCCTAATGCATTTTGTGAACTTGCCAAACTGTTTGTACAGTCAGAAGCAAATCCAGAGCGGTTCACATCTTTCTTTGGCATTTATGATGAACATGGATGGATGAGCAAGAGAAAAGTGAAAGAATATCAATATTACATTAGCCACATGTGCATCAACAGGAGTGAGGCATGTGTTTTGCCAATGCAACCGGAGTTGGAACTTCGTCTCAACCAGGTGAACAACGCTCCAAAGAGCACTGCCATGCCACCAATGCCACTCACTGGAAAGGATGATGAAGATGGCAAAAATAAAAAAGAAATGTCAGACGTACTTCACAGGCAAGCCGAGGTACAGTTGGGCTGCAATGGATGGTGACCATGTCTTTAAATGCCAGCTGAAGACATCATACGCTTATTACAGTATTGATCAGCTGCTGCCTAAAGATGATTGCGTCCTGGATTTCTTCTCAGCCGATAGCACTCATGCAAGAAAAGCGAAGTGTGGCATTCGAAAAGGATGGCAAAATATGCCATTTTTTTGAGATCTTTCTTGGAAATACTAGACAAAATGGCAAGCCAATCAACTAGTGTTTCAGAAGAAGAGAAAGCAGAGGACGAGAATGTGGATTAGAGGGACACTTCTAGACCCAATCTCAGGATTATCCAAGGCACAGACTTATCCAACCTCGATGAGATTTAAGATAGGATGGACGAGAAGAGCTATGAGGAAAGGATGCATGAGACAAAGAGATTCTACAGTCCACGCAGAAAGGTATTTGAGGCCTTAGAACCTATATAAGTGAAGTGGAGTTCCATTGAGCTGAATGAGTGAAAATACAATGACCCATAGGGTACCCACAATGAGGCCCCAACATGAGTGAATATGAGTGAAAAATCCAACAATGACCACAGCCATATAACTAGCTTAAAACATATAACTGGGCCCACGACCCACAAAGTTCCAGAACCCAAAACTGCATCCAAAGCCCGTCCAAGTCAGAATTGACCAGATCAAAGCTTCACCTCGGCCCGCAACCCTCAAATATCGACTCCCAACCCCCACCCCAACAAGAAGGAGTAGAAGTGAAAACTGCAACCGCAACCACCTCGGAACTGCTGAAAATTGGCTATCATCTCAGTGTCAAGAAAGAGGATCGCGCCGAACTGCAAAACACAATCACACAGATGGTTAACGTGAAAAGGTTAGGAGCCCTATGGCCAAGCATGCATCATGCTCGAAAGGCAAGCAGAGAACAAGAATCTGATGAAAAAAATAGCAGAATAGAGTAATTATAAAGAATCTTCGGAAGCGACATTGCTATGCCAAAGAGAAAATATATAGATACACTAGGCCCAACTATGGGGGTCTTCCCCTCAGTGCCCTCTGGAAGCCACAAAGCTACGCCAGGAAGAGAAAATAGGCACATCCAATAGAAGAATCCTTTGGAGCCTACGCAGAGCGGCAAGTGCGCTACAATCGGGGAGAGGGAGGGGGAGGAGAGGAGAGAGGAGAGAGAGAGGGAGGAGAGAGAGGGAGGGAGGAGAGAGAGAGAGAGAGAGAGACCAATAGCCAACTGAGAATCAACCCGATAGTAAACAAATAATTAATAGTCAACACAAGCAACCAAGCACAATAGCACAATATCAAAAATTTAAAAGAGACCCATCACGCCAAACCGTGAAAACAAACGTAATTCACATGGAAGTTTAAGACAAGGATAGACGCCTCCTGATAAGCATCGAATGCCAACCGAATCGAAAATACATAAGCAGATGAAAAAGGATTCCGCAGATAATGACACAACAAATGAGAATACTCTTCTGACAGAGCTACGCCGAGAGAGAGAGATAGTAAGATAGAATAGTTCAGGGCCCCACCGCAGGGTCCGACCTTAGATGCTCTCCGTATTTGGCAAGTGCTACCTGAAAATTGCAGAGGCTACCAGCCACAAAGATATAGAAGAGAAGAGTCGATACAACCCTCATTAGGTGGAACGAGAAGAAATCAACAGATGTTAAGACGAGCCGACACCAGGTGACTAGACTCAGAGGAGGGAGGGAGGGAAACTCTAGAACTAACAACATAAGCTCGAGGAAAAACACCGATGAGGAATGCTAGCAGGCAATATGGATATATAGTAGACAGAGCCAAAGAAAGCCTGCACCATAGAAGGCTCAGGCTATAGATAGATCTGATGCTCAAAATGGCATGACGCCAAAACAGGCGTCCCTTTCTCCAGAATGATGGTTCTCTTCTATATAAGAACAGAACCATGACATTCTAGGGAAGGGTCCTTTGCAAAGCAATAACATCCGACACAAAAAGGAACCTACCTCCTCCAATCACAGACCGAGGCTACGAGCAAAAACAAGTAAGATCACTGAAAATCCATTGAAATATGCAGACTACCCTAGGACCAGGATAAATGGATAAAGAATAAAGCGGACGTTGTGGAGCAAAGGAGCAACAGAACAACAGGGCAATTAAGGCAAGAAGGAGAAGACAACATGGGTAACTAATGTTAAATTGAACAAGGCAAGAAGGAGAAGACAACGGGGGTAACTAATGGTAAATTGAACAAAAAAGGGCCATTAGAAGCGATGAGGCACTTGACAACAAGGAGGTACGGTAAGGACCACCAAACAAGCATAGATGCCAACCATGAAAAATGAAGAAAAGCAGCATGAAGCCCAATGAACCAACGCAAACAATGCAAATGGAGCAACCAAAACGAATGCAATGAAATGGATCAAGTCAGACTACAAAGAAATGAGGAATCAACCAAAACAACAGTATGAGCAATGGAGCTGAAGAAGCAGAAGAACCATGCAGATAAAGGAAAAAACCTGGTGCCAAACATAGGCTAAACAATAGAAGACCCGAATACTATGGTAAAGACATTGATTGATATCTTAAGAAGGAACTAATGATGATAAGTTGAAAAAGTGATGCACCAACAAAGGACAAGGGACACAAGGTGACATCCCCATAGCCAGAACACAACTGAAAGCACGATGAGAACTACAAGAAACAAAAAATGGAGCCATAACGGATAAAAGATGAATAGAACTGATGAGACAAGGGAATACTAGGGACCAACAAGACACAAGAACCGTGCGGGGTGCACGGAACCAACAGTAAAATGGAAAATGATGCCAACAAGCAAAAAAACAGACTCTAATGAATCGGGCAACTCGGATAAAGAAAATTACAAAGATAAGAAAGCATGAAAGTCTATCTCGCAAGGCCAATATAACAAGTAAAATTAAGGTCACGAAGATAAGCAACGAAATTATGAGCAAGGAAAATTAAAATAACAAAGCTAAACAATAATGAGACTAAAAGAATAAACTCAAAATAAATGAATCCAATCAACCATGGAACAAGCAGAACAAGTGGATACAACTATGATTAAAGGCAATAGAACACGACCGCTATCACGTTTGAAACTTTGACATTTCACAGGGAATTTTTAGATAAAATAACCTTGTATTGGAAATGGGGTCCGTTCAGACGAATTAACCAATCACCTTATCCTTTGTTGTTGACCTTTGTTGATTGTACACAAATAAAGAAATGCATGCATAGAGAGTTATCTCTGAAAATATTCAGCAGAGCATTCAAGGTGCTCTACCTGCATATATATGTTTGAGCCTCAGTCGACATTCAAGCGCACACCCTGTGTTACAAAAGGTGTGTTATGAGTGAAACGCTTTCTAATTTGTAGCGTTAAGCTTTCTTTATACATGCCTTATAAAATGCGTTGCTAAAGACATTTAATTAGCTTAATCTAGTGAAAGAGGAAATGGTAGCTATTGTTACTTTAGTAAACGAGGATGCTGTGTAGCGATATAAACATTATGAATATTATGTTCGAATTTGCACGTGTCCTGGTTATGGTCACGAGGGTATTAAACTAAAATTAAAATTTTGTTTTTATTTTATAATAACTACAAAGTTGTTTTCAAAATAAAGATTGGTTTTCCAAGGTCCAATCTTCGAGAAAATTGAATCCAAGTCCAGGAACTTTATTTAATAGTACATGGGCTTGAATCAAGTCCCCTCTTCTTGAAAAATGCTACACACAAACTTGTCACGCTTAGCAAACCTCTTTAACATGTGCCAACCCTCATAGATACTAGATTGCTAGCAAAATTAGTCGTATTCTTTTTTAAGGTTTTCTTCCACTGTAGTACTTGACTAGCAAATTTTTCTTCAAACTCATGATGATCAATATCTAATTTGTAAACCAAAAGTTACGAAGATGAATCATTCAAAAATTCTCCAATTGTTTACGACATCTTGATACTTTGGACATTGTTTTCTTGATATTAATATTCAAAACTCTTGCCACGAGCATTTGTTATGCTAGAATTTGATTGGTAATCAATAGAATAGAATAGAATAGAATAGAATTGTTTTATCGTCTTCTACTTTGATTCTATTTCTCGTTAAAATAATACAGAGCATTATAACTGTCATTGCACAATTGGGGGAATATAGTTGCAAGTTAGCAAAATATCTTGCTTGGTAAAATGTATTAGATGGTTATTTTTTGGACAAAACATTGCTACATCTTTTGTTGCTAAGCCATACTTCCTTTGACACAAGACTTGTTGCATAAAGTCTTGTTGCAGCTGGAAGATTGGCTCTCTGAGCATGGAGGTGCGGGCGCCCATCTCATGCATCACACAATCCGGCAACTCATATATGCTGACGATGTCAACCTCCTGGCCTATACTCCAGAGGATATGCAACGTCACCTGGATGCTCTTGATACATTTTGCCGATTCACTGGCATGCGAGTTAACTTGGCCAAAACTAGGGTGCTGCTAGTTTCATCATCCTGTCAGCCAAGGCTTCCCTCATTCACTTACCAGGGACAAGATGTAGAGGGGGATCGAGTTCTCAACTACCACTCATTGGGATGCTGCCATCAGGTTGCAGGTTAAGGGGAGTTGGAAAGCACTATATGCCATGCAGAACAACAGCCACAAGGCAGAGTTGTATGCCTGGGGCTACCAGTCACACTTGTTTCGGGCCTTGGTCGATCCGATCCTTTTGTATGGGGCAGAAGTGTGGGGTTTGGTGATATCCATCAACACCTGGAATGACCTCAAGCAGGTGCAGAAGGCCTTCTTAGCACGAGCCCTTGGGGTAAAGTCCACAGTTCCATACCAGATCCTACTCCAGGAGACAGGTTTTCTACCCTTCAACAGGCTGCATTGGAACGCCATATCATTTACTTCCAGAAGGTGGTCGCTATGGGTGATACACATTTGCCCAACCTTGCTTTGGCCATGGCGATGAGTCCCCAACGCCTGAAATCCTGCTGGAAGGACAAGCAAGCTCAATGGTTCTCACGCTGGGGTGTACAAGCAAACAGATGCGTACATGTAAGGACAAAGAAATATCACAAGGCACTTAAGCTATACCTAGATGCTACTTTCCTTTGCAAGCTCTGGGATGCAGGTGCTCTGACGCACGTTAAGCTGGCACACTATCAGCAGCAAGTCAATCCTAGGCTCATGAGAGGCCCACACCAGTACTTGTACACCCATTTGCCCATGAAGAAGCGCATACTTATAGCTTCCATTCGCACGGGTGCACATCGCCTCCGCATTGAGACAGGATGTTGGGCTCGGGAAGCACGAGAGCAAAGGCTTTGCCAGTGTTGCCACCAGGGCGCCACTGAGGATGAATGTCATGCCCTCTAGATCTGCCCAGCATTTGCCCATATCCGAGAGCGATATGTTCGATTACTAGTACCTGGCCAACCGTTGCATCAGTTATTGACTACGGCATCAGTGGGTTTGTTGGGGTCATACCTCTAGGCGGTTATGGATGCACGGACTCAGTTGTGTCCTCCGGGACGGTATTGAACTGTCCTATACAATTGTACAGCGTGCCAGCATACTTATTACTGCTAAGGTTTTTCCCTCAAAAACCCTTCGGGGCGGGGGTTTTTTAATCCTGTCAGTAATACGCTTGCTGCTCTCTTTTTTGTTTGGGTTCCATAGGCCAATCGGTCTCCGTGGACGCTAAAAAATCTATTCTATTATTTAGTTAAAAATCTTATATATTGGACGAGAAAAATTTATTAATTTACTACTAGCTTCCCATGATTTTGATGCAAAGTTGTTCCTGTGTGTGCATATCCCTGTGTGTGCATATCACAACTTTGTTAAAACTTTTCAAAACTTCGACTTTAACTTACGAAATGGTACAATTAGGACCTCGCTACGGTTCCATTCCGTCCATTGTCCCAGAGGTCATGTTTCCTCCAGCCTCGCCTCGGGCTCCTTCTCATCCTCCCTCAGCATCCACAGCAGAGATTGGAGCTATTCGGCCCCCAAAAGGAATTGAGGTGTTAGATCCTTGAGGGATTTCTTTCCCAAATACTCCTATTCCACTTCCACCTGGAGCTACCGTGATTATTGGTTGAGGGCTTATCATGCCATATTAATTAAAGGCAAGAAGATCACAAAATTGTTAGAAAGTGATTTTCCCGAAACTTAAGTTGAGTCATAGTCCGTGATCATAGCAACGGGGAGTGGTCCACCTAGTTCATCCAGGGTTATGGGGCATGGCAAAATATGGCAAAGTTGTGGAAACATGGCAAACATTACTCATGGGACCTTTATTCTTATGGGAAATACAAGGTAAAGGTGGTTGCACAAACATGGAAGGGGTCGAGGCACTATCATTGGGATGATTATTGGTTGAGAAAAAGATCATAGATAATGTCCCATATGATTCTTCTAGGAATCTATGGGCTATGGAAACATCACCGGGATTTGAATTCCTACTTTTGATTTGAATCAAAGAAGATGGAACTAGTGGTGGTATTATATTCTAGGACTGCGACACACCAAGAATCTTGCAAGTTTGTGCTACAAGGACAGTTGGGTTGAACTTCGTCAAAAAATGTGTTGGGTCAAGTATATGAGTGAACAAGCGAATCCTTGGCGAATCCTTGGAACGTGGAGTCCAAGTAAGGAGGATTTGACGACTACTGTTGCAAGTGAAGCTAGAGCATCAGTAGCAGAGAAAAGAAAAGCTCGGTGCTTTCGTGGAGAATGCTCGAAGCGTGAGTTCGGATTATTGGGGAAATTTCGATAATTCTTTGGGGGATTATGGAATAAATAAAAGCATCCTGCTTGGGATTGTAGAGTCAGATCGTGATGATCTGAGAGGCCGGTTGACCGTGGTATAAATATTTGACTTTGGAAGTCATATTAACACTTGACCTTATTTGCAGGTTTGCTTAGTGTTAAGCATTGGAAAGGAACTTTACGGACAAGCTGGCAAGGATATGGATGCTAAAATTTGGATGCGGAATCTCAAATTATTTCCTATGGGACAGACTTATGGGTAAAGTTTGTAAGTTGATTTTCTTTATGCGGAATAGAGAATAAGAATTTTATTTCTTGTGTGTATCCATGGTGGATTGGTATCGTGGAGATACTGTATCGTGGAGATACAATCAAGTAGTACCGCGGAGGTACGAAAGATAATAATGTACCGTGGAGGTACAAGGATATATCATCACCGCGGGAAGTACGCGATATCCATAACCGCTTCTAGAGTTTTGCAGGGATTAAAATACTGGGGACGCGGAGATCCAATGGGTATAAGGTACTGTGGAAGTACAATAACTTATATAACCATTCTTGAGTTCGCAGGGTCTAGGAACTCCCAGGTGTACGTTGAAATGGGACAATCACATTGAGAAGGGATGGACCAAACTGGAACGTACTCGGACGATCGCGGACGATCTCTTTTTGAGAAGGGATGGACTGATACGGAGTCATAGTCCGTATCATAGCACGGGGGAGTGGTCCACGGCGCCACGGTTATGGGGCATGGCAAAATATGGCAAAGTTGTGGAAACATGGCAAACATTACTCATGGGACCTTTATTCTTATGGGAAATACAAGGTAAAGGTGGTTGCACAAACATGGAAGGGGTCGAGGCACTATCATTGGGATGATTATTGGTTGAGAAAAAGATCATAGATAATGTCCCATATGATAAGTCATATAATCTAATTAAAGGCAAGAAGATATTTTGAGAAAAAGGCAACTGCATGCTAAAAAAGGCTAAAGTCGCAGAGAGATCTATAAATAGAACCGAAACTTAAGTTGGACATATCTCCGCAACTAGAGCTCCGATTGAGGCGACCTTTACCTCTTTGGAACCGGCTCGGAGTCTAGTTTCCGAATAAGGTGGCACATATCCTAGTTCATCCGGAGGAGGGAGTAATGGCCGAAAAGGTGACATGGGGTCACAAATTACTGCCATAGCGACTCTGCAGATTTGCAATTATTTTCTGATCTGTGGTCTACGTGGAGTAGCTATGGATTGAGTCTTTGCTCATGGTCTACGTGGAGTAGCTATGAATTGAATGCTTGCTCGAGAGCTACGTGGAGTAGCCAGATATTCTTTGCTCATAGTCTACGTGGAGTAGCCAGATATTGTTTGCCAAGCCAGTTGCCATTTGCATTGCCATAACCTTGTGGACCCGGTTGGGTGGTTAAACGTGCTCCTCAATGTATTTGTCTGTGATATATGATAATCGGATCTTGTTCTACAATTAAGATGTTGTTGTTCAGTTGTTTAGCTTCCCATAAACAATGAATTGTATCAAGTGGTATCAGAGCAAAGTTTACGATTCTTCTAGGAATCTATGGGCTATGGAAACATCACCGGGATTTGAATTCCTACTTTTGATTTGAATCAAAGAAGATGGAACTAGTGGTGGTATTATATTCTAGGACTGCGACACACCAAGAATCTTGCAAGTTTGTGCTACAAGGACAGTTGGGTTGAACTTCGTCAAAAAATGTGTTGGGTCAAGTATATGAGTGAACAAGCGAATCCTTGGCGAATCCTTGGAACGTGGAGTCCAAGTAAGGAGGATTTGACGACTACTGTTGCAAGTGAAGCTAGAGCATCAGTAGCAGAGAAAAGAAAAGCTCGGTGCTTTCGTGGAGAATGCTCGAAGCGTGAGTTCGGATTATTGGGGAAATTTCGATAATTCTTTGGGGGATTATGGAATAAATAAAAGCATCCTGCTTGGGATTGTAGAGTCAGATCGTGATGATCTGAGAGGCCGGTTGACCGTGGTATAAATATTTGACTTTGGAAGTCATATTAACACTTGACCTTATTTGCAGGTTTGCTTAGTGTTAAGCATTGGAAAGGAACTTTACGGACAAGCTGTCCAGGATATGGATGCTAAAATTTGGATGCGGAATCTCAAATTATTTCCTATGGGACAGACTTATGGGTAAAGTTTGTAAGTTGATTTTCTTTATGCGGAATAGAGAATAAGAATTTTATTTCTTGTGTGTATCCATGGTGGATTGGTATCGTGGAGATACTATATCGTGGAGATACAATCAAGTAGTACCGCGGAGGTACGAAAGATAATAATGTACCGTGGAGGTACAAGGATATATCATACTGTGGAAGTACGCGGATATCCATAACTGCTTCTAGAGTTTTGCAGGGATTAAAATACTGGGGACGCGGAGATCCAATGGGTATAAGGTACTGTGGAAGTACAATAACTTATATAACCATTCTTGAGTTCGCAGGGTCTAGGAACTCCCAGGTGTACGTTGAACATGGGACAATCACATTGAGAAGGGATGGACCAAACTGGAACGTACTCGGACGATCGCGGACGATCTCTTTTTGAGAAGGGATGGACTGATACGGAGTCATAGTCCGTATCATAGCACAGGGGAGTGGTCCACGGCGCCACGGTTATGGGGCATGGCAAAATATGGCAAAGTTGTGGAAACATGGCAAACATTACTCATGGGACCTTTATTCTTATGGGAAATACAAGGTAAAGGTGGTTGCACAAACATGGAAGGGGTCGAGGCACTATCATTGGGATGATTATTGGTTGAGAAAAAGATCATAGATAATGTCCCATATGATAAGTCATATAATCTAATTAAAGGCAAGAAGATATTTTGAGAAAAAGGCAACTGCATGCTAAAAAAGGCTAAAGTCGCAGAGAGATCTATAAATAGAACCAAAACTTCAGTTGGACATATCTCCGCAACCAGAGCTCCGATTGAGGCGACCTTTACCTCTTTGGAACCGGCTCGGAGTCTAGTTTCCGAATGAGGTGGCACATATCCTAGTTCATCCGGAGGAGGGAGTAATGGCCGAAAAGGTGACATGGGGTCACAAATTACTGCCATAGCGACTCTGCAGATTTGCAATTATTTTCTGATCTGTGGTCTACGTGGAGTAGCTATGGATTGAGTCTTTGCTCATGGTCTACGTGGAGTAGCTATGAATTGAATGCTTGCTCGAGAGCTACGTGGAGTAGCCAGATATTCTTTGCTCATGGTCTACGTGGAGTAGCCAGATATTGTTTGCCAAGCCAGTTGCCATTTGCATTGCCATAACCTTGTGGACCCGGTTAGGTGGTTAAACGTGCTCCTCAATGTATTTGTCTGTGATATATGATAATCGGATCTTGTTCTACAATTAAGATGTTGTTGTTCAGTTGTTTAGCTTCCCATAAACAATGAATTGTATCAAGTGGTATCAGAGCAAAGTTTACGATTCTTCTAGGAATCTATGGGCTATGGAAACATCACCGGGATTTGAATTCCTACTTTTGATTTGAATCAAAGAAGATGGAACTAGTGGTGGTATTATACTCTAGGACTGCGACACACCAAGAATCTTGCAAGTTTGTGCTACAAGGACAGTTGGGTTGAACTTCGTCAAAAAATGTGTTGGGTCAAGTATATGAGTGAACAAGCGAATCCTTGGCGAATCCTTGGAACGTGGAGTCCAAGTAAGGAGGATTTGACGACTACTGTTGCAAGTGAAGCTAGAGCATCAGTAGCAGAGAAAAGAAAAGCTCGGTGCTTTCGTGGAGAATGCTCGAAGCGTAGGGGGGCCGACTTGTTGAGAATGAGTTCGGATTATTGGGGAAATTTCGATAATTCTTTGGGGGATTATGGAATAAATAAAAGCATCCTGCTTGGGATTGTAGAGTCAGATCGTGGTGATCTGAGAGGCCGGTTGACCGTGGTATAAATATTTGACTTTGGAAGTCATATTAACACTTGACCTTATTTGCAGGTTTGCTTAGTGTTAAGCATTGGAAAGGAACTTTACGGACAAGTTGTCAAGGATATGGATGCTAAAATTTGGATGCGGAGTCTCAAATTATTTCCTATGGGACAGACTTATGGGTAAAGTTTGTAAGTTGATTTTCTTTATGCGGAATAGAGAATAAGAATTTTATTTCTTGTGTGTATCCATGGTGGATTGGTATCGTGGAGATACTGTATCATGGAGATACAATCAAGTAGTACCACGGAGGTACGAAAGATAATAATGTACCGTGGAGGTACAAGGATATATCGTACTGTGGAAGTACGCGGATATCCATAACTGCTTCTAGAGGTATAAGGTACTGTGGAAGTACAATAACTTATATAACCATTCTTGAGTTCGCAGGGTCTGGGAACTCCCAGGTGTACGTTGAACATGGGACAATCACATTGAGAAGGGATGGACCAAACTGGAACGTACTCGGACGATCGCGGACGATCTCTTTTTGGGAAGGGATGGACTGATACGGAGTCATAGTCCGTATCATAGCACGGGGGAGTGGTCCATGGCGCCAGGGTTATGGGGCATGGCAAAATATGGCAAAGTTGTGGAAACATGGCAAATATTACTCATGGGACCTTTATTCTTATGGGAAATACAAGGTAAAGGTGGTTGCACAAACATGGAAGGGGTCGAGGCACTATCATTGGGATGATTATTGGTTGAGAAAAAGATCATAGATAATGTCCCATATGATAAGTCATATAATCTAATTAAATGCAAGAAGATATTTTGAGAAAAAGGCAACTGCATGCTAAAAAAGGCTAAAGTCGCAGAGAGATCTATAAATAGAACCAAAACTTCAGTTGGACATATCTCCGCAACCAGAGCTCCGATTGAGGCGACCTTTACCTCTTTGGAACCGGCTCGGAGTCTAGTTTCCGAATTGAGGTAGCACATATCCTAGTTCATCCGGAGGAGGTAGTAATGGCCGAAAAGGTGACAGGGGGTCACAAATTACTGCCATAGCGACTCTGCAGATTTGCAATTATTTTCTGATCTGTGGTCTACGTGGAGTAGCTATGGATTGAGTCTTTGCTCATGGTCTACGTGGAGTAGCTATGAATTGAATGCTTGCTCGAGAGCTACGTGGAGTAGCCAGATATTCTTTGCTCATGGTCTACGTGGAGTAGCCAGATATTGTTTGCCAAGCCAGTTGCCATTTGCACTGCCATAACCTTGTGGACCCGGTTGGGTGGTCAAACGTGCTCCTCAATGTATTTGTCTGTGATATATGATAATCGGATCTTGTTCTACAATTAAGATGCTGTTGTTCAGTTGTTTAGCTTCCCATAAACAATGAATTGTATCATTTTCATCAACATCTATGACTAAAATTAGAGGCACGATCGTGGCACAATGTTTGATACTATTGTATCATATTTATACATGTTGATCACGACAAGTATAGTGAGAAGATTTGAAAACAGGTTCTTGCTTGTGTAAAAAAAAATTGACGCTTATAATTGACACTATTGATACTGTTCTTTTAAAGTGTCTTTATCTTAGGCTCCAACGACTAGGAGCTTGTTGCAAGGCCAACGACTAGGAGCCCGTTGTAAGGTTGGTTTTGAAAAAAATGCTCTTACATGTTTTATAAGTCTAACTAATCTGAAATCAGCCTTAATTGGATTATGTTAAAGAACATCTGAACCAAGAACATCCCTGTCCTCTTCTATTGGAACCACCAGAACCTTTTCCCCAAGCCTGCCTTAATGCTAGTTTTTTTTTTTTTAAAGCTATTTTGCTTTAATTAAGCAATATTGGAACATTTGTTTCAATAATTGTTTCAACGAGAAAATAAAGCTCAATACAGGATGTGGCCATGCTTAAAAAGCACGGTACATATGCAATTAAAATATTGGGTTGGTTATCTCATACAAAGATTGATATTTTGGCTAAAAATATAAAAATACTGAACATGAGACCTTTGAAAACTGTAAAGGTCATATACAGAACTCGATTTAGGGTTTAAACACTTGATTTTGAGGGCAATGCCAGTGGCGCATATATGATCGCCCAGGTTGGCGCAATAAGCCTAGAAAGTTCTAATCTCGCCGCATATCTATCTGAATATGGTCATGAATTTAGGGCATGGAAACCCTAAGATCACTGGACAAAGTGCTCTGGCGTCAACATGTTTGGGCCGATTTTTCTGGGAGGCCAGAACTGGCTCTCAGTATCCAGATTGGCACCTGACTGCATACGATTTAGTAGCACCAAATATAGATCATATGATTTTCGGATCCATTGGGCATAGCTGTTATTGCAGAGTTCTGGATTTGCACTTGACTGCATAAGATCATAAAGATGAGCTTTATTCTGGAAAAATAGATGAGCTTTGACAGGAATAAATGGTCGGATTTGTACAGAACTGGCACTATTGTGGCCACGGAGCATGCTTCATAATTTGGAGATGTCGGCCTTGCTATTACCTACTAGAAATACAGTGTTGGATTTCCTTGTGATATTATGCTGGATTTATAGCCAGAAATGATCTGCGTGATATGATATAGATACAATATACAGTATAAATGTTGAATGCCGAATATGATAATACCATATGGCTCTGCCAAGATCGCCATAGTCAGACCTTGTGGTCAATTTGTTTTGGAGTCCATCTGCTACAAATATGGAATTTGGCAGGACAAATGATAAAGTACATGTTGTTCTTTGTAAAAAGAAGAGGCGATGCCATGTCTGCATTTCCACATAGCAAGGAGCGGCTTGTGCAGATTGTTCCTCAAAAACGAAATGTTGATGGTATTTAAGCAAGTTCACATGCTCTGCTATTATTACAGATTAGTTGAGCAAAGATTTCGATTTGCTTTAACGGTTGTCTATGTGATCAATGAAACAAGGTAACCAAAAAAGCTTTCTATTTAATGAAATCATGTTTCAGTAGCATTCTCTATGCTGTCTGGGTTGATCTGTGCTTATGTGTTAAGTCTTGCAACATTTGCAAATTCATTTGGTTGCACATTATACATAAACAGGTTTGAGGATGAGTCAAAATGACCCATTTGCTCTAGATTTCTCTATTGTTTATGCTGAAGAAGACTGCTTAAGGGCAATATGGATGCTCAAATGGCAAGAAATATGATTGTGGAGCAATATGGACGCTCAAATGGCAAGAAATATGATTGTTGGAGTGCATATATTCAGGTTAGCTTATGGTAATATATGTGGCCTGAATGCTTAGTTCGAGGCATTGAATGCACAATAAGGTGCATAAATCTGAGAATTCCTTATTTTAAAGGAGTAGTTTTATATAATAGCATAGTTGGTTTAAGGACTATTGCTTCCAGTTGATTTGCTAGTAATCTTGACTATATGCTTAAACATTATCTAGAACAATTCTATTCTATTCTATTCTATTAAGAAAATGAGTATGAAATCTGGTTTTTTACATATAAAGGTTTAAAGATGCAAGAAAATTATCATGCTATTGAACAATTATGATTTGGGACTAAGAAATTAGTTCTCGTCTAATGGGAATGATTGAGAATTGAGAAATTATAATACTAAATATGATATTATTCCAGTCCTTTCTAGTTAATGTCACCTCAGGGCAAAAGGATACAATTGGTGATCAGTGATAAACTGAGAGACCCAATGTACCTTTTGGCCCTTGCACATTTACCATTATCATGCTAAGTGTGTATTGATTGGCTGCAGGTACGGGTTCTCTCCTCCATTTGTGTTTATTTTGCTGTTAGAGTTGGCTTTAGCTTGAAGGATGTGGAATATCGAAAAAAGACATGGACAGTGGTTTGGAGTTGTCTGTCCATTGGAATATGGGCTGCAATATTGACGATCTATGTATTCAAAGTGATTTAGTAAGACAGCTATTTTAGATTACTGATACATATGGTAAGATCCTTTTGGCTCAATTGTATCCATGCCAAGTTCTGGGCATAATGTTCAAACTATGGTACATAGAGTTTACAGTCTATGTAACTGCACATAATTCGAATTGAATATTGTAGCAGATGAATTACTTCTAATTTATAATGATTCTAGTGAATAAATAATGGTCTTCAAATTATGATATTAGGATGATAATACTGCCAAGGGATTGACCGAGGCAGATGTTGGTCTAGCGTTTGATAGTTCAGGCCGTTTTTTTTTTTTTTTTTTTTTTTTTTGAAGACGAAAAACAAAATTACACAATGTATATATTTCATCTAGTTGTATAAGCACAAGAAGATGCTTCCAACGTAAGCCTGAAGCACTGTGTACTTACTCCAATAGAGGAGACTAGCCACAAGAATTAATTTGAAGATATTAACTCCAAATACGGTCTTTTACAATTGACTCAAGGTAGGAACGTCTATAAGCTGTTAGTATCCTAGCATGGGTTACATCAATAACTCCACGAGCAATGAGTAAATGCCTAGAAAATGTTGTGTCTTTGACACTTCCAAATTGACCACATGAACCAAAAGGAAATGCCTTCTGCCTAGTTGAGAGCGATGCATCTGTGTAGGATGCTAAGATGATGCAATTTTGTAGCCAGGACCATGCCAGCTGTACTTAAGGACAAACAAAGGAACAAAGCTCAAGGTCTCAATTTCCAAAAGGCAGAGCGGGCTTATTGCAGACATGCGAAGATCATAGGATGCTGAAATGAGGGCTAGCTTTGCAATGAGAAGTCCAATATAATGAGACTACCTGCTCATTTTGGAGGAATGAATTTGGACCAAACCACCTTAATCACATCACCCGCCTCAGTGCTAGCCCATATGAAGTTTCAAACTATTGCAATGAATACTTTGTTTGACCTATGGGACTAGCAATAATAAAGCCGTATAGACATGGGAACTACATAGACTAAGTTGACCACTGTGTTGCAATTAGCAAGACACAATTTTGCGGTTCTTTAAACCATTAATGATTTATTCCCATGCAAATCCAGCACTAACATGAATGCTAACTGGAATCCCAAGCAACTTGGTGGCCTATCCATTGAGCAAGCAATCTCTATAGATAATCATGAATGCATGCCGAAGTCAGAGTGTCCAACGCCCATAGAGACGTACACTTCTATCTCCCCACAAGCACATTGAAAGCTAATGAATAGAATAGAATAATTTTTTTAACGTCCACGGAGACCAATAGGTCATGGGACCCATACAATGGGCTAGTACAATCATTACTACTAGGATTAAAAAACCCCTACCTCGAAAGGTTTTCAAGGGAAAAACCTTTGCAGTAATGATGATACTAGACAAGCGGAGAAAACGTATCTAAAATCAATTTCGCAGCTTCTAGCATTAGTGACTAGAAAGAGAAATATGTCATCTGCATATTGATTACAAACTTCATGCATGTCATCCTCCATATCGAGACTCTGGAAGATCCTCTCCAATGTTGTAATAGTAAATAATTGTGATAAGACCTCTCTGTGGCAATTGTGGAAAGTACTGGTGCTAAAGGGCATCCCTAACGAATACTTGATCAAGTGAGAATACCTGGCGACTCAACCTGAAACATCACAACAGTCCAAGCAGAGACATGTAGCTTCATAACATTTGATGTGAATTGGTTGTTAAAATTTCAATCTGAGTACACATATGCGTATGCATATCCCAGCAACACTGCCATAAGCTTTCGCAAAAACAAGATAAAGATGCACAATTGAAGGTTTTGTCCACGTGTCCATACATTCTTTCATATGGATCAACCATATTAATGAGAATGCATCTCCTTTGAGGAAATCCAGATTGAGTTGTAGAAATGGTGTTTGTATACAGGACACAAATCCTTTCGTTATGGTGCACATTCATAGGAGGGCGATATAGAGTAGCCAAAGCCCTGCCTAATTTATAATATTATAATTAATATAGCACATCGAACCATTGAAAGGGGCATCAAACATATTAAGAAATCGAATCATTAAATTAAACCCCATATATATGAATGTTGTACGAAAATTAAAAAACAAAAAACAAAAAACAAAGATGGCCTAGGGGTGTGCATGGGTCCCTTTGGACCCTTCGGGGCCTAAGGGTAGTTCTATATAACACGAGCTCCATACTTAAAAAATGTTGCAATGGAACTACATGGAAAATGGGTTATGGGGTATGAAATAATATTTTACAGTAACGAACATGGGATACCGTATGTTGTAGAATACAATGAAGTGTAAATATCCCTAGTCGAGCACACCTTTTTCTTTGGTAGGTTGCCTTGCAGCCTCAAATACCTTAGAAATATACCATGTTCTCCCAGACCATTGAAATATGTTTAGAGTCGAAGGCAAACTTGTAGCAAGTAATAAAACGAACAAATAACGGAAAGCAATAACAATCATGAATCTTACGCTTACATTACAAATTGACAAACAAATGTGTAAATAATAATAAAATGTATGCCAATATGCATAATAATATTAGTACTAGTAACGTGTGCCCGGCGATGCCGGGCATTAGTCATGGACGTGTGGAATGTATGTAATAGAATTCGTAGATGGAAGTCTTTTTGCATAATTATGCTATATTGAGATTGAGTCAATCAAGTGCATCCATTCCAACATTGATTGCCACATCTTAGCGATCGTCTACCCATGTAACAACCTCCCAATGTTGAAAGCCACCCTTAACATAGCTGCTCAATGCCAAATAACTATATCATCATACTAAATGTTTAGAAGTAAGAAACATCTACTTGATGTCATGTTTGAAATAATTGGTGCATCTAGGAAGACTAAGATGATTTGGTTCATAGCAAAGGAAAAAACAATTTTGCAACATTTGTTAAAGTACATCTTGCGCCTATTATGAGTGATTTTTTTTTTTTTTTTTTTTTTTTTTTTGGGGTGTTGTGGGGGTGGGGGGGGGGGGAAGGGCATCACATGATTACAACTCCTTTTCTGTTGCATTCTCCATCCTATATTCTAAATTACTTTGACGTTGTATAAGGCTAGTCTATGCACTAAATCAATGACCTAATTAGTTGAAATGGTTAGATCTATAACTAAAATATATCAACTTAGCTTTGAATGCCTCTCAGCTATTACCATTTATCTAGGAATTGTTATAAAGAGCTAGGCATTTTAACACATGATTTCCTGTCAATTAAGCCAAGGGTGTATTGCAGTTCATAAGTCAAAACATTATGAAGTCATACTTGCATATTAAATGATTTGCTAATTAAATGGGTGTCCAACATGTCAATGGGGAGTATTAAGAATGTGAAAAACTAAATACCATACACAAATCGTTAAATGTAATCGTGTCGTAGTTGATAATGCCTGTGAAACGTAGTAGAAAGTACCGACATTTTTCAAAGGAATAACTTTTTATTTGCAAAAAAATAAGGAAGAAACTAATAAGGACACCCATTTTCTTTCCTGTGGCTGTCTCCTTGCCCATTGGATTTGTTTCCTTTGCAATTCAAATGAACAAATATTGATCTGTTTCTGCTGAAGGAACTAAAAAAATTCAGAAACCAAGCAGTAAAGCTTTGCAACATCACCTAGCAGCTTGTGCTCATCTATACTCCTCCATGATCTCCTTGTGCACTTCAAAAGCGACCTTCAATTAACTCGTCTATTAAACGTGCTTGGTATCCATCACACCGCTTGTCTAAAGGAGCATGAATTCAGATAGCCTTCATGGGATGTCGTTATGCATGCATGACTATAGAGGATCAACCTATATTTTCCCTTATTTAATCAGTTGAAGAAAAAAGTGAAAAAATCGGAAAAAAAATTAACAAAGAAACAGCTAATCTTTATCACCTTAATCAAGAAGAAAAGAGATACAACTCAGCAAGCATACTCAAATCGGCCCTTCAAAATAGGAGATTTAGTCTTATCGCAATTATGTGATGTTGGCAAATGAAGCCTAGACATTTGCAACCATGTCTGCTGGTAACCTGAAAAGCACAAATCAAAGATGAAATGTTAGAAAATGAATGAAGAGCCAACTCATGTATTGGACACCCATGAGACAATGCAACAATGAATGGAAATGCAGCAACGATGTGAAAGAAAGTACATGTATATGCCTATGTAGCATGATGTGAAGCAACAATAAAGGAAAATAAAAAAAACATCTAAGACCACAACGCTAGCGAAAACATACAAATCATCAATCCATGTTTACATAGTGATCAAAGGCCTGGGATTGATCAAAGGAAAGAAGGGAAATTAGAGAGAGGAGAGAAAAATACCTCGGAATACTTGTTTTGTCCAAGCATTGTCTCATCAAGAGAAAGCACATCCACCAGCAAATGCTTCAAAGCCTCTTTTGCACCAAAGTTCAACTTAGTTTCATTGCAACTCAATTCCAACTGGAATAAAAAGATAGAAAGGACTTAGCTAAATAGCAGGTATGGCAAATCTTCAAACTGCAAATATGTTTCAAAACAATTATGCATATAACTGGCTGTTGCATTTGCTACTTAGACAATAGGCTGGATCAACAAAAGAAACATCATTTTACAGATTCTAATTCTATCCATAACACTACGTGGTCATGGCATGTTATTATCATCACTGCCAATGCCAACCCAGTTCATGTAGCCAGTGCAGTCCGGTGTAGTTGTAACTGCATATTAAGTAAATAGCGTGAACAACAAAATTTGAATAGAGAAAACCTGTGTATCATAGGTACTTACGTAAGTTCTGTCCCAGCTGGTATGGTTTTCCGAGCTATAAGAACAATGCGCTCACTGCCACCTTCAACATCTATTATTCGTGCATACATGTTGGGAGAGCACTGTAATATACCCACTTTAATTAACCCCACTTAAATACTATTTCAAAATCATAAAGGAGAAAATAGAATTTCCACATACAGAATGATTAACCAAGCGTGCTACATTGCCTTTTGCAGCAACGTCAATTATGATATCATCGCTTATCTTGAAAAACTGCATTTCAATCCATAAGCGATCAATAGGTCCAGAATAAAGCTCAGTATTTTGCCACAAAAACACTTACATAGCAATCTTTCTTCATCAAATGATAACGTTTTTCTCTTAAGTCTGCTACACTTCACCTGATAAGCTCTCCCTGGTACTCTAAAACCTGCAAAAAGCATGCAACACTGCTAAAGACACCGTTTTCAAATGGCCTAGAGATTCTGATTTACAGAATTCATTGTTTATTGTATATAAATAGAAAGTTTAGACTTCACCATTTCCCCTTCCTGCAGTTCTCACCGTGCGAACAGGTCCCAGCCATGGATGGCAGACTTTTCAAAGCAAACTCGTGTATTTCTTGTTTTCTGCAAAGATGCCATAACATATTTGCATAAATCATCTTTCCCAGTAAAACGTGAGAAGCATTAAGCACATGACAAATAACGTGCAAAGATCCAGACTGCCATTCTACTTAGTCTAGCAGTAAACCTGAAGAAATGTCAGCCGTGTTTTCATCTCCAAAATATAAATGACAAATCCAGCAAACAAAGAAAATAATGAGGAGAAGAAAAGGCTCACCCTATATGAAATGCAAGATCCGGCCCATCTTAAGAACTGTTGGATAAAAATAGAGTAATTCTGAGACCCCAAGTTCTGAAGCGCCAAAACGTGGAGTAGATGAAGAGAAAATCTCGAGCTTCAAATACAGAGAGAAAAGAAATGTCTGGACAGTAAGAACTTGTGGATAAAAACAGAGTAATTTTGAGACCCCGAGTCCTGAAGCGCCAAAACGTGGAGTAGATGAAGAGAAAATTTCGAGCTTCGAATACAGAGAGAAAAAAAATGTCTGGACAGATTCCCGCAAAGGCAGAGGTAACGCCGCATGCGGCGTTACATGCGGCGTTCCGGGCACGAAAACCAAAGCCCTCCCTTTTTAAGAAAGAAGATGTGGCGGCAAGTTAGCTTATTACAACTTGCAACTTTGATCTTCTATGGAATAACCCTTGCCCAACATGCAAATCACAACTATGCAATCATATAACTTGGCAAAACTTACTTCAAAGTTTCTTCAGGTGGATGCACATGAGGAGGAGGCTTGCAAATTATGCTTTGAGAGGTATATCCTTCTGTTCTTCTTTGAAAGGCTAAAATACAAGCAAAAGCAACAAGATTCTCATGAACATAATACTGGACTTTGTTGCCTGCATGAACAAAGAATCACAGCTTGCTACTCGAGCATAATAAGCTATATCTGTATGAACTGGGAATGTGAATTCTAGCTCTCATACAAACAAAGCTAGTCTGCAAATTCACCGTGAAGATGAATGTTGTATGTCTATATGGCCACAAAAGAAAGTAAGCAATGTGCCTTGCATGGTGTTGAGTACTAAAGGAGCTCAACATGCATGCATTGCATGGTATGCATGCACTATGTGCATGTATTGCATGTATACATTGCATGCATGGTATGCATGCACTACGTGCATGCATTGTGTGCGTGCATGCAATGCATGCACACATGCATGCCAAAACCATAGGTTGGGAGTGCAAACTAACAAGAAATACAACACGCGCTCTATAAATAATGTTGGCATACCCTCACACAAACACAACAACAGAAACAGAATCATATGCAAACCATAGCAAAATGGTCGTATAATTATATGTTTTGCGCGGAGAACCATTTTTTGTGATATTCATAGTCGTAACTAAATTGAAGCTCTACAAGTGTTAGCATTATGTCCCTTCCTATGATACATGATGCCGCAATGTTGCTCAATCATTTCTACATCCTCATGAGCTAGGGATGTTTGCGTCACAATAAGAATGTAAGAAATTGTCTAGCAAGCTTCAATGCCGGGAGACTTTGATATCAGATTTTGAATTCTTGTGCTTCTTGTTGGTTCTTTCGTAACTTAGACGGGTTGTCTAAGGAGGAGAGAAGACGGAGAAAGTTGTCACGGAATGCATATTTCATAAATTATTGACTGCAAAAAATAGAGATTAATGGAGCCCATTACTAGTCAATAATCACTAGATGACGGGTTATTATTTTATGAGACTCATTTTAGTCTAGCACAAACTGGACCACATGAGTAGCAAATGAAAGATCTATTGACAATCATAGATGAAAGTGAAGCCGAGGATGTAAATGATCCTGAAGTACATGAATGATATAGATGTTAAAGCAGAAACCATATCTTGATGATGTGGACCTTTGGCAGAACCAGAGCAGAACTACAACTTGGAGCAGATCTAGAGTTTGTAAATCCATTAGACAATGGAAACCTAGATGCAAGACAGGATTGCAATGCATAAGACTATTTTCATTCACCAACGCAAGTGCATAAGTCATCCTTGGCCACTTTGACAAGACAAATTTCACGGAGCACAATACTCCAGCTAAGTTCCCTCAGACTTTGATTCAAAAAATTATGTCATGGACTCTAGTAGATCAATGCAAAATGGCACTTTATTCCCTATATTGTAGTGTAGTGGACAATTTAATGCATTTGAAAGTACATTCTAAGCCTGATATTGCTTATGCAACTAGTAATGCCAGTCGATATATAGAAAGTCCATGAGTTGCAGTAAAACAAATCTTATAGTACCTAAAAGGTACTCTTGATCGTGGTATATTGTAATACGACATCCACATTTCATATCTTAGAGGATATATCAAGGCAGATCATGATGAGGATCATGTGAGGCTGAATATATGCCATTGGCTACTCCTAAAAAATGTATATAGTTGAGACGACTGCTTGCTAATGTTATAGATCACAATAAGCCCATCAAGATTTACAATGATAATACTGTAGCAACTCAGTGGTGAACAATTCAAGCTGTTTTTCGAAAGCCAAACACATTGAAGTACAATTTTATTTCATTAGCAAAAAGGTATATTCGTTGTACTAAGAGGTTACATCTCTGACAGGTTACAGTCACGACAAAGCATGACTTAGCCCATCTGCAAAGTATGCAGAAGGGACAGATGGAGTGGTCAACCCTAGCCATTGTCTATAGCCATCCCCGCCATTGTTATATCTCGGTCTGCTATATCTTGAGGCCCAACCGTCAGTCTACCTCCCTGAGTCTGAGCCTGGGTAGGAGCTATTCTGCTTTATGATGTATTGATATCTATGATGGATCTAGGATGGATAGATGATACTACCCTTCGAGGTAGCTGGTTGTATTGTTATTACTAGCGCTGATGTTTATGTTTATGCTTCCGCTGTTATAGGAGCCCATAGGAGAAGGGCGCACAAGACACCTTCGTGTTCCCTTCTCGCACCATGGCCATCCTAGATGCGGGATAGACGAAGGGCCCATGCGGCGGGTGTGCTGGATGGGGGATTTTCCACGAGATGTACGACGAGGCGTCGTATATTTGGTGGGGAATGTAAAAAATAGGGACTGTTTTTTTTCATTAGGTCTATGTTATTCCAAATATACCGGTTCGGCTACATGCGATACAGAAACTCGAACCTACCAAAATAATTTAATGTCGTAACAAGAATGCTTTGACCAATACGACCATCGGGCTGATGTGATTGTTTAGTCAATTCCATTTATATATTTTTTCTTTATGACAACCTACTCAATTGATTTAAGAGCATGGACTATGCTTTCAAGAATGGTCATTTATATATCCATATCAAATTCCTTTGGAACCCCCTGTTATTATGCTACATATTCTAAACGAGATGTGCCTCGACTACCTCTGTCGGATCCGCTGATCCTACAGCCCCAACAATATGTTGGGGTGATATGGTGGAGCAGGGATCGAAAAAGTGGAGGTTAGGCTCGAGGATTACTAGTTGGAGTTCTTATTTTCCGGTTGACTCTTTTGCATATCGGGAAAAAAGCTAGTAACAAAAATAAAGTTTATATAGTTCAACTTTAATAAAGGAAATCCGGTATATACTAACATATACAGGCAAATTTTCTAGTTAGACCTCAAATATTTTTTGAACCCTGCAGTGGAGCTCAGGCGAGCGGCTATGGGAGCAAGAGAATGAAAAAGAAAGTTAGTATGTGTAAGCCAAAACATCTATGCCAAGCTAGTTAATGAGATATGCAAGGCCAAATTAGAATAGAATAGAATAGAATAGAATAGAATAGAATAGAATAGAATAGAATAGAATAGAATAGAATAGAATAGAATAGAATAGAATTATTGTCCCTTGTGCCTGAAGGCCCCTGGACTGATGTAGCATGGGCGAGCTCCCAAAAGGGGCACTACTAGCACATCACACTGATATATTGTAACCTTTTCTGAAGGCTTTTCTTAGTTTCTATTAGTAACGACACCCCGCTTATGATCGGCTTCATGGCCGTGCGGGGATGCATCATTATCAATCAGCTTTTAGCCGAGCGTTTGTGTGCTTCAATGTCTCACCTCTCGGGTGATTTATATTATAAGCCCTCTTTCTTTGTGTGCTTCTCGATGCTTGGTTATCGATAGATATTAAAGATTAACTGTTAATATTAAATTATAGATATTATACGATTAACTGTTAAGGCCTTTAGAAATAAAGGTAGTTCTAAAGAAAGATAGATAGATAGAAAGGCAGAGCCTTTAAAGATATTATAGGTTTACCTTTATTCCATTATAAAAGTTTAAGAACCCTTATTTAAAAGAAAGCCATTAAACCTTTTAGAATAAAAAGGCAACGACCTCGACAATGGCTATAAAAGGGAGCTACAACAACGCCAGAAGGGGGGCGACAGGGGTGGACATCGACGATTCTAAGGAGGCATTTGAGACCAAGGAGGCAGCCAACAATAGACATTTCAAGCAAGAATTAACTTGAGGTCCAAATCCTACAAACGACGCCTGCCTCAACGGATCCGAAGAGACTCCAATCCAAAATCATTGCAGTGTTAATCCAGATTGCCCCAAGAGTAAGCTACCAAGTTGCAAAAGAGTATTTCCCCAAACGTCGCCTAGCTACCAAGTTGCCATTTGGCTGTGACTGTGAATGGTTGGCTACCATCTTGCCATCAGGCGGTGACCTTAATTGGGATTGTGGGATTTGATGGGCGTCTCCATCAATATACATGTCCTTGGGAATTGGAGAGAGGGCCACTGGAGTCATCATGACTATAACAGATGTGTAGAAGAAGATAGGGAGGAAAGGGGCTACGGGGAAGCAAAAGATAAGAGTTTTTTTCACGCCTAGAGAAATCCAATCGAGTTATGGGACTAGTGCATGCGGGGCAAACGCCTGCCTGAAACTTGGGGAGTAGCTCCATCAGCAAACAAAATAGCAAAACAAACTAAACAAGAAGGAAATAATGCTAATGATATTGAAGGCGCTAAAGATAATCCAACTAGGGGTTTTGAGGCCATTGGTCACAAATAAAAGCTAAGCCTCCCCGGTATACGACCCACTTTTTCTGAAGTCTTGCCTCGCCCACCTTGCAGAGCTCCTCTCATCGCCTGGTCAACTGCATTGGGGATAGATCTTCTTGTATGGAGAAGTATGTGCCCCTGAGATGGCTGCCATGCTTCAGGACGTATAACTTGTCGTGTATCGCAGGGAAATGAACTAGAAAATGGCATGGCCAATCCGATCTTGCATTATGTTTGTGAAGAACTGTGATGCAGCCTCTGTGTCTATATGTGAACTTATTATCCGTAAATTCAAAACCCGATCTTGATCTTCCGGGCAGTCTCTTCAGCAAAATGCCATGGCCCCTCCTGCTGCTATGTATATCCATATCTTTCGTTTGTACATCCATCTCAACTGGCTGGACACGGTCATCAGTTTGCATCATGATATCAACAAGAAGGGGCTCTTCAGTCTGAACACTAGCATCAATGCGTGATGATGTATCAGAAATTGGAGGAGATTGCGAACTTGACAGCTTCAAGATGGTGGAGTAAAGTAGATGCAGGACGTCATATAGGAATGTCTGCTCTATGCAGAAGTCGTCATTGTTGAAGTAGCCTTTAGTCCAGAAACGTGTGATCATGTCTCGATTCGACAATAGCTTGAAGCAAGGGGGCACATGGGGTTCGATACGAAGCAGTTCGTCCGACACTATTTGTGGTCTCGCTTGCTTCCTTGTCATCTCTCTGGCCTTACGGGTCATGATGTGAAATACAGGGAAGAAAGCAAAGGGGCTGACTTGGGGGGATTAACTGGAGAAAGCTGATCTGCTGGAGAATTGAGGTGGCAAGAAGCAGATCTGAGGGAAGAAACTAGAGCTGGGAAAAACTAAGGGTGCATACGCACCCGCTGCTGTTAAGTTAAGTTAAGTTAAAAAAAAAAATAACCAGCTCCTTAAACTTAACTATGAAAATACTATTCACACATAGGCGAGTTAAGTTTTAGGTTAAATACCTTAACTTAAGTAAGACATGCTAAATTGTTTTCAGACTTGATACAGCTAAGTTAGTGAATTTAGCAATTGTTAACCTAACAATATAGCATTCAGACATGACTGACTAAGTTAGTGTTAACTCAAATGTTAACTGTAATACCTTCAGACTAACCTCCAATTAAGTTACCAATTTAACTTAACTAAATTGCTATTCACATGTCGGTCTTTGCATGACAGGGTTTAAAGCAGGTCTAAACCTACTTCTAATACTATTCTGATCTAGTTATCTATGCAGTAGAGGAATGCATTCCATTGTGGTACCAAATGCAGTTAGGTGGACAACAATTGGACATAATCGAAGACCAGATTGCTATGGTATGTCATCTGCTAAGTTACTTTCCAAAACATTTACAGTCTAGGCTTAGAAGTTGATAATCTAATTTATATGGAAAAGGCAAGTGGCAGAAGATTACGGAACCAAAATTATTCACATGTCGGTCTTTGCATGACAGGGTTTAAAGCAGGTCTAAACCTGCTTCTAATACTAGAATAATTCGTTAAATCGGTCTACAAATTCTGATCTAGTTATCTATGATTTATGTAGGAGGAAACACCTCGACCCCAGGATTCCATCCACTTGTGGATCTTAGTAATTGGCACTTTAGGCTGCCTGAAAACCTTGCCAACTTATTTTTAGCGTTATCTCCAACAGGTGTTTAATCAACAAAGTACTGTCTCTTATGTCCTTTCTTATGGATGTCTTCTTACACGGATTGTAAGCTTAAAAACGAATGTATAAGAGCAGATTTTGGCTTCTCTCAGGTTACCACGGCCTCACTTGGTCCGCCAGTCAAAGAAAGGACTTTGCATCCAGAGTATACACCCAATTGGTCCGCATTGTTTACGATTTTGTAGATTATTATGCATTTACCTTCATGCCCATAACCGGAATTACGTAGTCTAATTTATTGAGGTTGTCGCTTAAAAGATCAAATGCTATAGGTCGTGGAAGTAAAAATTTGATTTCGTCGTCCTCAAAATGGGATTGATTTCCACCATTCTCGCCACCTGACCTACACAGGAGTTGATTCACATGCACAGAAAAGGGGCATTTTGGGGTTTGATTGTAAAGAATCTGCGGAAGTTGGAGACATATGTTCCATTCCTCGAAAACCTTATTAGAAGGATGTACGAAGAAGAACAGAATGCACGGGTAGGGAGTAATTGTCCAAAGGTACAAGATGATTTTAGATTTTGGAAGATCGAATTTTGATTTCTGAAGTGTCTTTCCTGCTGTAGGTTCTCATTCCTCAGATCTTAGAGCATTTCATATTCATAATATGCCTCCAGATATGTACTCAAACGATTTGCTGGGAAGAAAGTGTTTGACATCCCTTGCTGATTACCTTTCAGAAAACATGGACTTTGCAAGGTTTGCCTTGGCTTACACTGTGGCGATGAGCCCGCAACGACTCAGGGCTTGTTGGAAGGACAAGAGAGCCCAGTGGCTGCGTCTTTGGAGAACGTAGACGACATAGGTGTGCGTCCCAGTGCACACGCACACCGGCGGGATAGGGCCGAGGGGGTACTTGGACTCTTGTTTCCTGGGGAAGCTCTGGGACCACCATGCTCTGGAACAGGTAAAGGTGGCACACTACAAACATCACATAAACCCCACCCTGGTTCGAGGCCCACAGCTCTACCTGCGTTCTCAGTTGCCCATGAAGAAGCGCAGGATCATCGCGTCCATTCGAACAGGGGCCCACCATCTTCGGCTTGAGACGGATCGGTGGGTTGGAGAGCCGCGCCATGACAGGCTTTGTCAGTGTTGCCCGCTGGGGGTTGTTAAAGATGAAAGCCATGCCTTCCAGAGCTGTCCGGCCTATAGTCAGATTCGGGCTCGCTACATTCTCTTGGTGCGACCTGGTCTGCCCCTGCACGAGCTACTCAGTACACCGTCAGTTCGATCCCTTGGCTCCTACCTCCAGGAGGTTTTGGATCTACGGACTCACCTCTGCCCCCGGGCGCCTACCTGAGGTGCCGGGAATTCATGTGTATATGTATATTTGTACAGCTGCCAGCAGGCTTGTTGCTGCGACGGTTTTTCCCTCCTAAGGGGGGTTTTTTAATCCGGGTAGCAACAGGCTTGCTGCACCCGTGTAATTTGGGTCACATAGGCCGATTGACCTCCGCGGACGATAAAAGAACCTTCCTTCCTTCCTTCAATACATTTATCTTACAATTTTAAAAATATTAGCTCCTATATGTGATGCCGGTGCTTATTGTACTAAACAAATGCAATTGGTCTTGAGGGGAGTATATTTCAGGTGCTCATTGTAGCTACCATCTGACAGAGCCAACGAAGGAGAATAATAATGTGTTTACTCCAAGCAAGGGGGTATTGTTGTGCAATAAAACTATACTTAATGTTCATCCAGAAAAAAATGACAACTCAAGTTTACCCTTTTCAGGTTATGGAAAGAGGTGTATGCCTGATATTATTGTACTCTGATAGTAAAATTCAATGGAAAAAAATTTGAGCATCTTTGTCTTCTGTAGTCTTTGTTTTTGTAATCTCTCATATATCAAAACACCGATAATAAGAAAACTTGGATTTAAAAAAAAAAAAAAAAGCTCAAATGAACCATATGCTGAAATATACTAGGAGATATCACAATTTAGAACCATGTAAAAAAAATCACGTTGAACCCTCAATTTTTATTACGCTAATATATTAAGCTTGAATACTATGCATTCAAAATTAGATATATTTACAATATTATTTAATTGTATTGGTATCATGGAAGAAAAATCATACTGGTATATCTAAACCAAGCATAGTTTTATTGATAATTAATCACTACAAAATACCATAATAATTATGCACTAAAATAACAAAGATGATTAATCACTGTAAAATATCATGCTAATTATGCACGTAAAATTACAATGTCAATAAACTAGGGATAATAGATGTGATCAAATATCATTCCGATAAACTTGATAAATTAAGTAGTAGTAGCACATATCATATATTCAAGTTGTCATAAAAACTAGCTATAAATTATCATCTTTCAATACCATGTGAAGAAACACTATTTGTATGTCATATTATTAAATTGCATTCATGAACTATATTGTATAACTAGACATGGTTTGTAAACTTTTTGGCCCACATACCGGTATTGATTTTAGAAGTTGTTTTTTACTACGAAATCATTAGAAAAAGATCATACTAATTCAATTTTGGGGGCCTTGTATCGGTTCTACACTTGCTGCCAATTGAGGGTGATGAAAAGAGATTGATGATCTAACACTACGTCTTCATCCTTGCTGGTGGTTTTGACCTGCACATATTTGATGATGTGAGGATCCACCACACTAGCCCTGCCCTGTATGCAAGTACACGCATTGCAAAGGACTATTGCAAATGATCAAACGAGCATCACACATTTGGAGCAATTCTCTTCTAAACTGTGTGAAAGGATGATTTCCATCTGCCGAGTGATGCTGCCATAGTCTCATTAGTTCAAAGTTGCAATCATTGCAGCAAAGCTAAACCTTGCCAATTGCCCTATGAACGATGTGAGCATTGAGATCACCGACAAGCATAGCCTAGCTATTTGAAAGCCTGAATATCATCATATAGGGCCCAACTCATCAACATCAACATGTTGATGATAGAAGTTTGAGTCCATATCTGGGAAATAGCAAGTGGCAATAAGTAGGAAGGTTCCTTGTTGGTCCTACAATCATATCCACATCTACGGTTGTGTATGACTGCATGTGTAAGAATACAAAAGATGCCAAAGATGGATAAACATACATTTTGCAATGTATAAGCTAATATGCATATTCATACTTATCAACTCCCACCATTTTGCCTAATAATTTATCGTCGTGGATAATAAAAAATACATTTTCAATATACATTCTTATTCGCACTTACCATCACACTCCCTAATACGAGCATTACATGCAAAGCTTTAATCAATCACGTGTTCATTATGTCAAGATGAGCCCCATTAGTTCACGTGTTCATTTGCGGTATTGGTATTATAATTGGAGTTCTTGCATACAATGATATGGACCACAATAGAACTGCAATAGCCTGACATCATGGGGCAGGGGCAGGTGATACAAATACGTGCTCAATGGAAATGGAGAAAAAGAAAAAGAAAAACAAAAAGAAATTGAAATCCATCCACATATGGTATTCTATCAAATTTGACCATTCAAATGAGTGGGGAACATATAAAGAAAATTGTGGTATATATATATGTTTTTTTTTGTTTTGAACAGAAATCTCGGCTATACGTTACTAAATCAACTTATCCAACCCAAAAAAGCACGGAACGTTTCTCACAAGTATCGAATGGAGCATAAAAAAAATGCAAAAACTTGTGATAAAGAATAGAATAGAATGGACGAATCGGCCTATGGGACCCTTTGATAAAGAAAAGGCAACCTTGGATAAGAAAATGCACCCTTGGGATGGGATGATGATGGATAACTCAATTATTTTACGTAGTCAGAAGAGCCTTGTCGGGCACAATGGATAAAGCTGACAACTTGCAAAATTTACTGAACAGTAAAGACTGCTGATGAACATTTCATTGGTTGGTAAGGTGTGGATTATTTGTACTACCTGACACAATTTTCTGACAGTACCAATGCTTTAACAAGCCGGGGTTTCAAATTTGAAGGAAGTAGTGGGTTCGGGTCTCCACGGCAAATGCAATGCCGCACAAAATGAGCTCTTGGGGCCTTGTCTTGCTGCTCATTTGTTGCGGCATTGCTAATGCAACGAATAATGCATCCACAGCAGAACCTAGTATTATCAATCCTGAAGATATCAATGCCCAAGTCACAAGATGCAGTTTCCCTCCAGGTTTTTTCTTTGGCGCAGCATCTGCTGCTTACCAGGTACTCTTCTTGACCTTCTTTTCCCTGTTTCTCTTTCATTCTGATACAGAATAATGTCAAGAATGTTATGTTTTTGTGCAGTATGAAGGTGCTGTAAATATTGGGGGCAGGAAACCAAGCATCTGGGATACCTTTTCCCACACTAGTGGTATGCATTGCATTTTTAATATCCATATCTCTTCATTGTCAGCATAGATTTGCTCATCTGGTCTCTATTTCGTAATGTATCAGGAAAGATTTCAGATGGTAGCAATGGAGATGTTACAAACGACCAATATCATCGTTATCAGGTGCATGTTTCATATTATTATAAGTCATCCAGATCAAGGCGGTTTGTTTACGTTTGCATTATTTTATCTATCAACAGGAGGATATTCAGCTATTAAAGGACATGGGCATGGATGCGTACAGGTTTTCTATCTCCTGGTCTCGTATCTTTCCAGGTAACTTTGAGCCAGAAATTAAAATGTAAGGCTTATTTTCTTTTCTAAAATGATTGCATGCTTCAGATGGTAAAGGGCGGTTGAATCCTCAAGGTGTAACACATTACAATGCTCTCATCAATGCACTTTTAAAGCAAGGTAGTACTGGGGGACTTACTGCATCTATAATAGTTTTATGTTGCTTTAATAGTCCTCTTTTTACGCAGGCATACAGCCATATGTGACCTTGTATCACTGGGATCTACCTCAGGCACTAGAAGACTCCATTGGAGGTTGGCTCAGTCCAGCCATAGTGTAAGACTGTTGAAAAGCCTATTCAAATTTTCCGAACAAGTGCATCATAGACATGCTTGGATTATGTGCAGGCCATTGTTTGCTGCTTATGCAGATGCATGTTTTGCTACATTTGGAGATAGGGTGAAGAACTGGATAACATTCAACGAGCCCCTCTCATTTGTCCCCCTAGGCTACTCGACAGGCAAATTTGCTCCAGGAAGGTGCTCATCATGTGGTGCAGGAAATTCTGCAACAGAGCCTTATATAGCTGGACATAATGTTTTGCTGTCACATGCTGCTGCTGTCAAGGTTTACAGGCAGAAGTATCAGGTTTGTTGAGCTTTATACTTAAACATAATGGATGGATAGAGTGTTAAGGACGGGACAAATTTGTGACCAACAGAGAAAGCAAGGTGGAAAAATCGGAATCACGCTGAATTTTGACTGGCGCGAACCTTTAACTAACTCTGCTGAGGATAAAGCAGCAGCTCAGAGAGTGATTGACTTTGAGCTAGGCTGGTATGTTGTTTGATAATATCATATTGTTGATCCTCAGCTAGGCTTATTTAATTTATACTGTGAAAACATTGTTTTGTAGGTTCTTTGACCCCATCATGTTTGGCAACTATCCAAGTGTAATGAGGCAATATGTGGGCAACCGTTTACCCGTGTTTACTGCTGAACAATCAAGGTCTTTATTGCACTCTATTGATTTCCTGGGCCTCAATCACTACACAACAAAATATGTACAATCTACAGGAGCCTCAGGGGGGGTCAGCTCTGGCTATTATCAAGACACAAGGGCATCACAACTAAGTACTTGTCCTCATATTGCTTATTTTCTTCATGTGCCCTCTGATTTATTCCTAACCTCTCTATTATGTCCCATGCTGTAGCTTCTCGCAATGGAGTTGCCATTGGCCCTCAGGTAAGATGGCTAATCTTAATATGGAAATGCTTATAGTTTTTATTTTATTCTTTACCTCTTATCACATGTTTGCAGGCAGCATCAGATTGGCTATATGTTGTGCCTTGGGGTTTCCAGAAGGCTGTGGAATATGTCAAGGGACACTATGGGAACCCTTTTATTATAATCACAGAAAATGGTACGTCATGATACTGTTTGAAGAAACAAGATAATCTGTCTCAAAGTAGATGTTAAAGATTCTTCCTCTTACAATTCCCCAAGATTAATGATCTATATGCTGCAACAGGAGTTGATGAGTTCAACAGTGCTTCAAACTCTTTGCAACAATCTTTGTCAGATCCTGCGAGGATCACATACTATCAAGGATATCTTTCAGCTTTGCTGAATGCAGTCAAGTAAGCATGTTTTGCCCCGATCAATTTGAAGGTAATTGCTTTCTCTGACACTTGATTGGTCTTTTGTACAGAGGTGGAGCAAATGTTCGTGGTTACTTTGCCTGGTCTTTGATGGACAACTGGGAATGGACAAGTGGGTTTTCAGTCAGGTTCGGAATATATTATGTGGACTATGCACATGGCCTCAAGAGATATCCAAAATCATCTGCTTTGTGGTTCAAAAACCATTTCCTACCGAGAAGAGCCTGTCCAAAGGCATAGGTCCTTCAAGTTACGTTATGTATGGCTTTTTTAGAATGGAATCCTAGTCTACATATACACTCAAGAACAAGGAACTCCAAAAATGCAGGGTGCACAACGCAGTTCTGTTAGTTCAAACTACTCGAGATATGTTACCGAGTGGTTCTTTACTTATTTGAAAAAAATATGCAGTAAGAGTAGAAAAAAAGAGTACAAATGGGAACATTATTATTTTGCTTAATAGGAAATTTGCAGTAAGAGTAAAAATGGGAAGATTATTATCCAACTCTAAAACTCTAGTCTAACTCTAATCACTTTGTTTATCAAAATAAAAAATGTGAAGCAGAGGGAAGCGAGCAGGGAATCATTGGGGGAATTGAACCCCCTGATCTAAGCAGCCAAAATCTAATGATTTAAACCACTCTAGAATGCAAAACCCAGAAGCGATCTGTGTTTTTGTTGGCCGAATTTGAATCCAAACACTGAAATTTAAACCTTCCGCTGGACGTGGAGCCCAATTCTGGCCTGGAGGCGGAATTGGGTAGACAGGCAAGGCCGTTTGGGCAGCGAATTGCTGCCGCTATTAAAATACTGGAGCCTCTTCCGAACTGTAAAGCAGCATGGGCCAATTGCTACCAGAATTATGGACGTAATTGGCCTTGAAATCACAAATACACATCCCATTTTTGCAAAATTTCGCAGCTTCGTCTTCCTGTTACCTGCATGGAATTCTTATTAAAACAGGGTGAATAAATCACAGATATATCTAGATCCACAGCTAATTTTAGCAGTCCCTAAATCAATCCTACATCTGTCCATTGACAGACCATTGACCATTGGTTTATTTTGATTAGAAATATATCATTACCAACACTCCCCCTCAAAATACCCATTACTTTTGTTTCAATCAAGCACTAATCTAATCAAATATTCAGCAATTTTAAGAAAACCTAACACAAAACAATAAAACAACTTCCGCCAATATGAAGATCTGCATCATTGTGTATGAACAGTCTTCACAAAAACTTTGCAGCTTTCCGTAAACATTCAAAAGTAATGTCTTCAGTTCTGCCACAAATTGTCGTATCTTGAGAACTCCAGATCTGCACCATTCCAAGCTCTGCAATACATTTAACAAATTTCTCCAAGAGCTTCAGTAAATACATCTACAATCATTTTATCAGTTCTCAAATGGTTATAATATAACTTTCAACAGTCTTTTCTCATGTGAAATTGTACTGCACCTCAATGTGCTTCGCTTTAGAAAAATTAGACAGATGTTTAGCTAAAGATAGTGCAACAGAATTATCATTGAAAATGACAGTAGTATTAGGCTTTGGCACATTAATCTCTTGTAGCAATCTTCTTAGCCAAATGCATTCTTTGGTTGTACTGCATAAAGCCATGTATTCAGACTCGCATGTAGATGCAGCAGTTGCTCTTTGTTTCCTATTGCACCAATCTATTGCTCCCCCTTGCAGAAGGAAACAAAAGCAAGGACAACCTTTGTGTTTCATAAGAACAGGGCTGTTACTAAACAATCAGAAGAACATAATTGTAGTTTCTTTTTACGTAAATGTTCCAATAAGCATGGCTACGAGTGAATATCTGATTGGTGAAAAATTTGTGAATGGTGTGATACCATTGCCAGGGGGGGTGCCTAAGTCCAAAAATCACTTAAAGAGGCTTGCATACTTTATGTTCTTATCCGTGCTTTATAAAATCTAGAGCCTGCTTAAGATAAACTTCTTGCAATTTTCCATGTAGAAAAGCGGTCTTTACATCCATTTATTGCAAATCAAAATTATTAGCTGTTGCAACGACTAATGTGACGACCATACGGATATTCGTACCAGACGAACATTATACTCGTACGTATAAAAGATGGTCGTCACGGATGCAAAAGAGTAGTTGCACAAGACAGAGGTTGAACTGCGCAACCTTCCAATTGCGAATCACATACCTTTACCAAATGCACTACCAATATATGTTGAAGACATTCCTTCACATTTTCCTCATATGTGGGACTATCTCCAGGAGGTTCTAGAATATTCTAGAACCTAAATGCATGTGCGACATGCGAGATCCCATCCATTGGAGTGGCGCGATCCTGATTGGTCCCTTAGTGTCACTGGCGGCAATCCTAGTGCCGAGTTTCGACTTGAGAAACTCCAGGCTCTTCAATTAGATCTTCAGCATCATCTTCACCGAGCATAGGAATGTTATCGGCATTATGCCGATTTGCATCGGTAGGAAGCTCCTAAATTTCACGTTGGTGACCTTGTCTGGCTTCTTCGTAGGGACCTCTCTACCTCACGTCCCTGAAACAAGCTTGACTATCGTCGCCTTGGTCCTTACCGGATCATGGCTCAAATAAGCAATGTGGCATTCCGGCCCGAGCTTCCTCCAGTTGTTCGGCTCCATCCAGTATTTCATGTTTCTCTATTGGAGCCCTACACAGTTAATACTTTCCCCGATCGCGTTCCTCCGCCGCCACCACCAGTGGAAATTGACGATCATGAGGAGTTCGAGGTTCGAGAGATTCTGGACTCCAAGTTTCTTCGTCGATGATTGTATTACTTTGTCGATTGGGAAGGTTACTCGCCAAGTAATAGAACCTGGGAGCCTGCCGAGAATCTGACTAATGCTCCTGATAAAATTGCAGAGTTTCACTGACGTTACCTGGACAAGCCAAGTATGAGTACTCCGGCCCCAGTTCCGAGGACTCGTCGCCATCGTGGAAGGGGGATGGTGTGACGACCATACGAATATTCGTACCATACGAACATTATCAGATGCAAAAGGGTAGTTGCACAAGATAAGGGTTGAACTCGCAACCTTCCAATTGCGAGTCACATACTTTTGCCAAATGTGCTACCGATATCTTTCACATCTTTATATTCCTTCACATCTTCCTCATATGTGGGATTGTCTCCAGGAGGTTCTAGAATATTCTAGAACCTAAATGCACTTGGCGAGATCCCATCCATTGGAGTGGCATGATCCTGACCGTTGGCCTAGATATATAAAGAGGCACCTCCTTCTTGTCGAACCATTTCGGTTCAACGCTAGTCTTGAGCCTTTTAGGCATCTGTCTCGTGTTCCTGCTTGCCCCATTGTACTCTTGATTCCTATTCATATATCATATTCTTTGCCAATCTTGGCATATTTCTTCCGCATTTCTTGTGTATTTTCCACGTATTTTTCTTGTTCTCGCGTAGGTTCATGACAGCTAATACTACTCGCAACTGAGCTCAACCTAGCCATTGGAGCAAATGTTTCATGAAAATCCACTCCTAGGATTTGAGAACAACCCATGGCTTCCAGGCGTGCCTCAATACTTGCTGACAACTTTAAGCTCATCGTATTCTATTTTATAAATCCATTTGCAATTTACTATTTTCCTACCTTTGGGCAGATCAGTCAACGTTCGAGTTTCATTCTCAATCAATGACTAAAACTCTTCATGCATAGCACGCCACCATTCATCCTTTTTAGCACTTTGCATAGCCATAGTAAAGTTTTTAAGTTCATCAGGAAGTATAGTCGTGTGAAATGCAAGCTATCTAAAAGTTTTCTCTTTCTTTGAATTTAGATACTCTTGCACATGGCTAGTGACTTGCCTTGCTCTGCTTGAGTTTTTTAGCATATACGTCACCTGTGTTTGATTATCTACAGCAGGCAAAAGATCATCAAGTTCACCATCATCACTATCCTCTAGTTCAGAAGGCATCTCTACATCATGATCAAAGGATGTTCCTCTATGTATATCTAAATCTTCTGTCTGATCCTTATTTGAGTCTATATCACTGCAAGAAGAATCATTCAAATCATAGAACTTATTATTTCTGTCTCATGCCAGGGTATTTTTTAACCTCCCTATATATTTGACGGGGCATAATATATTGGCCACTACTTGACTTGCATAATTTGCTATGCGTAGTTTGGCCTGGCCCTTTTTTTGCATTGTCACACCAAGGGGTTATAAGCTAAATGGCGAAATCAATGAACTATTTTTCTTTTCAAAAATTTGAATTTGCCACATCCATGCATCTACCACGTCAGTAAGACGATCTCTAGTTTCTATGATGCTCTATGCAGTTCAAAACAAATACATGCTACTATGCTTCTCCAACTAAGATTACTATAAGATCTGTATTAAATATGCAGAATGTAGGCAAACGTACAAATGGATTTGTAGGATGGATCTCATCGAAAACCATATGCAGGTACTTGGTAAATGGAGACTAACCTTGATTTTAGTTAGGACGATGAAAAGGATCGGGCTGGATGATGAAGAACAAATTCGGAATGCGAATTGCAAATTGAATCAAAACAAATTTGAACCTAAGAATAAAAATACTATATTATTAAAAATGCCTTTAGAATTTTAGGGCTAAACTCGAAAAGATTTTAACCCCTATAATTGTCGAAATTATGTCCCTACACTTGGCCAATATAGAGTTGACCATAACCCTAGAATTATAAAATGGTTCCATGGTTGAAATGGCCACCACAACAAGCTATTAGCGTGCATAATATTTTGGAATGGCCACGTCCTAGGGGTTCGAAGATTTGGCAAATATCAAATTGGCCACTTATGAAGTGAATTTAATAAGTTAGTGTTTTGAACTGGCCACCACCCTTTGAGAATGCATCCTAGTCCGGTGTGATCGACTATTTTATGAAATATTTGAATGTATGGCCAACTGGCCCGCCTGGGCCACTAAAAAACACCGTACCTCATCCAAAATCAAAATTCTACTCATCAAAGCATACACTTCTTCGTATGACGAGTTTCTTACTTGAAAGGACATATAGCATGTCACCCTTAATTACATCAAAGTATCTAATAAATACAAAAGGGAAAGGCTTATCTGGCAGCTTATCTTTCTTAAGATTTGCATATGCCTTACATCCAAACACTTTAGTGTCAACTATGTCTGGTTTTCGGTTTGTCCAAAGCTCTTCTGAAATAGCTTAGGAGAAGCTTTGGTTGGGATTCTCTTAAGCAAATAACAAGCCGTATGTATTGCCTCTCCTTAAAAAAGAAAGGTCAACACCATTTCCAAATAGCATAGTATCACTCCAAAATAGTTTTATTCTTTTGTTCAACTACACTGTTGGTTTTCATGTGGCACAGACTTTGCGTGTTGAAATCCAAACTCCGGGAAGATTTTCAAACTTGTTATTAACCAACTCACCGCCTGGTCTGTTCTAATTTGCTTTATGATGCATTCGCTCTGATTTTCAACCAAGTTTTTCCAAGTGACAAAATAATCATACCCCTCTGATTTTCTTTTTAAGAAATGCACTCAGAGCTTTCTGGCATAATCATCTATTATCAAAAGAAAATGCCTGGCACCTCCAACAGATGAAATCTTTGCTCTTCCCCATGGGGACAAGCTCCAGAAATTTTGATGCCTTATGTGCTTTTTTTTAGGAAATTTCCTTCTGTGCATTTTCCCGAGCATGCAGCCTTCACACAATTCCTTTGGTTTCGCTATCTCCCTCAATAATTGATAATTTGGGTCTCTCAATCTCTCGTGCTATAGCTGGCCGCTGTCTGCAATAGATGCTCTTAAGGTTGTTTCCTGACTCTAGTCACTTCCTTCCCATTCCTTTATGATGCATCTTCCATGACCAAACTGCACTAATAACTTTGCATCAATATGTAGCATAATAACAGGGTTTTTTTTTTAATGTTTTTGTACGATTTTTACTAAGGTTTTTCTATGATTTTGGTGCTGTATTTGATGAGGTATACTAAATAGTATTTCTAGAGTGCTTACCTTGTTTTTGAGTGGTTAAATTTCACATTCTAATGGTTTTAACCCTAATTTATGATTTTATTTAATAGCTTAAACTTTATTCCATGATTTTGTTTTCCTCTCAACATGCAGCGGCCGAGCAAACCCCAAATGGGGTTTCTGTCATAAACCTGGAGGATTCTTGGGCCTCTGGGCCGCTAGAGCATTAGATTAAATCAGGTATGCACCAACAAATCTTATCTGCCGAACTAGTTGGAGTTGATGATATGCAGTAAATCTAGCTGGAATTGGCATATCGAGCAGAATAAACAAGGGGCCGAAAAGGCATGGAAGAAGAATGGGTTTGGTTTTAAAGGAATTAAGAAAATGGGGCCGGATTTTGTTCTATCTGCACATAAAGCTTACACATTGGAGGCGTCGAATGCGAGGAAGCCTTGGATCTGCGTCATCACTTGCTTTCCTTGATGCAGTTTTCTTGATGCAATTTGCCTTGTTCTGGGGTTTTGCCTATTCTAGTTCTATTCTGACAAGGCATCTCATATCAGGTCGGTCTTGTGATTTAAATTCCGTCCTTTGTCTTTTTCCGCATTTCTTCAGCTTTATATTTCGTTTCTTCCTTCTATCTTTCTTTTGCCATAACCCATTTCGCCATCTGATCGAATTTTTTTTGTTTCTGTCTCATTTTTACACATATGTCGCCGGATTTTACCATGAAAAGATTTGCATGGTCGGATGTCAATGGCTCTGCTTCATTCTGTGCCTTCTAAATTCTGATAGTTTAAAGGGCATCATTTTTAGCAATGTCTTCTTACGGCTTTGTCAAATTTGTTGTCCCATAGGCAACTAACCTACCCTGAGCCCCAGCTTTCTTACATTTAGAAATTTTTTTGATAATAATGGTTCCTTAAGAGGGCTGGAGGAAATGCAGATGAAGTCCCCATCTGAAGCTGAAATTGCAAGCAAGGAAAAAAAAGAGGCTAAAAGAGCCGAAGTTGCAAGCGAGGAAAACAAGGTGCTGCGCACGGAGGGTTGCCCTCCATGGCCGGAGGGTGAAGTGGCTTAAATCATAGTTCAAAGTCATATTTTGACAATCAATTCAAAACCATAACCCCAAACATTTAGAAACGAAATCCTCTGTAGCCAACGAACTACCTTTATCTTTCAAAATGCAGCTAAAGAGTTTAACAACCTGTGAAATAAAGAACACACGAATTTCAGAACTATAAAATATCTGGGGGGCTATTTGGGAAAATATTTAAAATTTAAGGGGCATTTTGGGAATTTTAAAAATACGAGCGCTTTTTTGGAATTAAGTCAAGGAAGGGAGCCCCCGAGAAATCGGTTACAACCCCGCATAAGGCAACACTTGTAAACACATTATACTTCCAAACAATCTTGTTTATTTCAAGAACCATGTACATAATGAGACTAGAGAATGCCAAACTTTTTAAAATGAGATATGGCGAGGAATGATAAGATTGGACGTTCCAAAACGTTTAAGCTAAGAATAAGAACAGTAGCCAATATTGGCACACATTTAAGCAGCTGTCAATACTTTATGCTGGTAATGATAGAGGTCCAATGGATTTTGCTTAGCTTAGGCATTCATGTTGTGAATAATAGCATATTCTTCAAGTACTATACTAGAATGTACACTTCCAAAATCTAAATCGGTTGTGATCACTCTAGAAGAGAAAAAGACATACAAAAATAAACTGCTACTATAGGTCTAAAATACGATAGAGAATTCTCACCACTGTAACATGTGGAATAGGGAACAGTTTGACAACCACAGTACCAAGGACCACAACATATCATAATATCCAGCATATGCTTAGGATATGCTGAAAACCCACATGAGCAAGGGTTTGGCCCCCTAGGGGCAACACAAAAATTTTCGTAAGAAATCATTGAGCACATGAATAGGTTTAGAATAGAATAGAATAGAATAGTGCTTTTAGCATATGATGATATATTTTCAATTATCCTAATAAAGATATTAATAACAAGATTTGGATGGACTTTCATACAGAGCCATGTAGGGATTACCAATGGGGCTTAGATTTACTTGTGCATTTGATGAGGCGGGTTGCTTTGCTCTTATCCGGTTTGATTTGTTTTTCTAAAATCTCAAGATACCTTGAATATTTTTTTGTATTGCGTAGACAATGGGCTTGGGTAGTTTTAGGAATTCGATATGTTTTACTGTCTGACTAGAGCAACTTTACATTATTTGTTCCTATATTAAATGTCGTGCTTCGATCTGCAAAGGTGTGCTGCCATATATCTTTGCTGCGATTTGTTAAAATATGTAATGCTCAAGGCTAGTTCGGCAGCAAGGACATTGTATTGAGCATAAAGTTTACTATTAGCCTTTGTAGACATTTATTTTGCCTTTGATGGCTTGTACAGAAGCTTGTTGGGCCGGTCCATGAACAACTTAACCGAATTCCTACTTGAAGGCATTATTCGCCGAAGCTTGCATTTACAAGCTGATATACATTGTCTCACATAAGATCCTAGAACTCCATGAAACTTAGATCCAACCTGGCACCTGTTTTTAATATTATCCAAAGTAGGGCATATGAGCAAACGTCGCAGACCACCCTCAACACAGCATTTTCTAAAGGTCATGCGAGTGAGAAGACATGTTTGTGTATCCACTTGCAACTTATCTTGAAAGCTCAACCATCTTGCCATGATATGTATATCGCGTGAGCAGTGTAGTACCATACTTCCCGTACCGTACGTGTACAGTACGTATGCAACGTACAGTACGGGGTAACGTACGATGGCCAGTTTAACGTACAAACGTACGTCAAAAGTTGTTGTTTAAAGTACGCGTACGGTACGTACGGTACCATAAAATACGTACGGTACGTACGTTAACCGAAAAAAAAATTATTTTTTTTTTTATTTTTTTTGAAAAGTACTTGTACCGTACCTATAAAGTACGTACCGTACCTGTACCGTACTTATAAAGTACGTACCGTACGCGTACGTAAACAACAAACCAAAAAAAATTTTTGTTTTCTTATTTGATGCACAAAATGAATAAGTACGTACGGTACGTATGGGTACGGTACGTTAAGTATGGAAAACGTAACGTACGCGTACTTAACCTACACTGCGCGTGAGTTATATTCATGATGCAATGGACCATAAAGTTGTATGATGCCTCGGTAAAAACATAGCCTTCACCTAAATAAATTGTAGGAATAGGTGGAAATAAAGCAACACAGCTTTCCTCACTCGAGGGATCATTTTGCTAAAAAGACACCATTTAATGTATTACGAAAAATACATAAGTTTTCAGCAAAAAACCCTATGAGATTTTCGATGAACTCCAACACAAATCGGGAGTAGATAAAGGCAACGATATATGCTTGCCAATATTGCAATCTAAATATGCATGTATGATTGTGTACGTAATTGATAAATTTTTTTTTTTTTTACTATCATCTTTCGGAGTTAGTATTAATTATAATAGAGTAATTGGTCTAAAAAGTGGGCCAAGCTTGTCGCCAAAGATTCATGCATTTTAACATTCCTCACAAACACAAGGTGTAACTTTTGCAGATTATTTACCATAATGGTGAATGTCCAAATAAATAAGTATATGATTTTATGGCCATCTCAAATATGTTTTGTTTGAATAGTCTTTTGGGAACAACCGACAATCTATTTGAAATACAAATAAACATTTAGCCTTTAAGTCTATAGCATGTTTGTCATGCAGCTGATATCACACTTTAGATCTACCTGGGCCCATGTAGATCATCAATTTAAATATGCATATGCTCGTGTCTCTTTAGCAAAATATGTGTAAGATAGTGAGCTGCTATTACTGGATGTTTTTATGTATTGCACCCTAGCTCAAAAACAAAATCTGCAAATTGCCATAACCATCATGATTCATTCTCACCACCATGATTCTTTCTGCATAACCATAAAAATCCAGGGTAATTGTTAGCTAAATATTTTTTTTGAGACCACATTTTAAAATATGCAATTTCAACATACCTTAGATATGTGTACTATGGCTTCAATTGCAGAAAATGCCTCTCTAATGATTCCTGGTCTTTAGCCTTCACACTCAATACAGCAGCAAGCTTAAGGACATTTCCTTCATCACCTGTAGTATATCATGCCATGGTTCAGATATTGTCATTAAAATAAATAGGAGGCAACCCGTGTAAATATAGGGAATGCTGTTCTGATACATAGATGTATTATCTTTGGCATATCGGTATATTGTTCAAGCTGGATGGTCATTTCCAACACCACATCTAGATCTTGTCTTAGCGCAAGAGCCACACTGACTGGTTAGCAAACTAGCCTATTCCTTTGTCAAATTTAAGACTTAGCCTTTTTGCCTTAGTAGCTGAAGGAGCCATCTTTGAAGTTAAAAATGTATGTTCCTAAATCCAAAGGCTTTCCAAAGGCTTTGGCAAAAATGCACTGCTATGGCAAATCACACTCCACTGGTTGTATCCAAATTTGCTCACAAGAAGTTGACAAGAAGTACATACTTCAACACATGTAAAGGTGACTAATCAGATGGCAAGTTACAATGGCTTGTCACATCTAGCTTTGGCAACCATATTAAGTGAACATCACAGTTAGCTTAGTTTTTTTGCATTTACAATGGTGTTCCTTATGTCTGTTGCTTGGTATGCTCACCATGATAGCCCACTTGTAAGACATTGTACAACATTGAACATGATACTATATAATCAAGCCAAACTCAGCTACAGTTAATCACAAAAGTTCGTGGGATTAAAGGAGTTACTAGTTATTTTATGACACGGGGCTAAATAAGTGTAGATTGTCATGCTAAGGTAAGTTGATCTGTTATTCTGATCACCTAACTCTTCTTAGTTTAGATTTTTTGTCAAAAACAGCTAGAATATGTTACCAGTTTGCATGCTTTTTGCGTGCTTCCTGGTTGAATAAGGTGGTCGCTGCTTGTATATCAATGGAAGACACCTAGGCTGCCCATATTTTTATCTTTTGGAACATGAAGTCCTTGGTAATATACAGGATTTAAAGCACAGTTTCACAACCATGCCATAAAACTGGGGCATCTTCTAATGTTTTCTGTGCATAATAATTTTGTGAATGCAAAAAGGATAATGTAAAGCCAGTAACAGAGGACCACGTTACTCTTGGTGCAAGCAGAACTTGCATCCGTCATGCATGCTGAACTAACTTGAGAGATGGCCAAATATAACTGCCCTTGCCTTTATTCTTTTATAGTTTTTTAGAATGCATGACTATACTAAGAGATAGCAGGCTGCAACTATGAGAAAATGGTAAGATTTACTTGGAACACGGAGCCCTCGATGGAGTTGCCCATACCAAACTCATTCATATTGGTCTTTCCCACCAAAACAGAATAATACAGAAAAAGCAATCTCTACATGGGTTTGATTTCAAAATATGTGCAAAATGGCAGATCAACTGTTGATATTCTGCTGCACATTATTGAATCGTGGATAGAAACATGATAAACATACACTGAAGCTATGTTAAAGACTTACCTTAAATTGAACTGGTGCTCATGTGATGTGCAACGTGATACCTCTAGTGAGTAAAATTAATGGAGAAACCATTTCAAGGAAATTTTAAGTGATTGTACCTTGTACCTCGAACATTGAGGTCAATCCAGAACCACGATTTTTGGCATGTAGATTCATGTCTGAAGTCACTTTATCAAGTAGAGGGCACTTCCAGTTCCATGGCATCCGTGAGATATCTGTTATAACAAAATGTTATCTGAAAACTATAACTCATCGAGCAGGGGGATTCTCTTTGTACCTTATTGGCTTGCAGGAGCATGGTCTTCCTAGCAAGCAAGGTGCATATTGTAGATGATGGATCTAAGGATAAGACAAGAGCTGATTCTGGAAATGAAAATTCTAGTGAAATTCGTAGACGTCATAAGATGTACCAGCAATCTCTGCTACACAGATGGATGTCTTTATATAGCAGGGTGGCTTCTCTTTGTACCTTATTGGCTTGTAGGAGCATGGTCTTCCTAGCAAGCAACGTGCATATCGTAGATGATGGATCTAAGGATAAAACAAGAGCTGATTCTGGAAATGAAATTCGTAGACATGACGTACCGGCAATCTCATATACGTGTCGCTTTATGGAGCCATTTAATATCTTTTGCAAGAAAATACCTACGAGGAGTTACCAGGGAGATTAGTTTACCAATTGCAAAAATATTTCACCAAGGCAATCAGCTAGAAAAAGCCATTAAAATGACATAAACAGTAATATTACAGTTCTGACATCCTCTTCCCTCCCTAGAGAAGATAGTTTTACAAACTTCAAGCGAGGGGCAGCAGTTATCAGGCTTTTTAACTACCTTACATTAGTTCACTGAAAAGGAGGCTTGCCTTGAGGTTGTTCCATCCAGTGGAGTCATTATTATCCAATCTTATCCATGAATGGCTTCAATGATGAGATTAAAAAGATGTCTGCACCTCCAAGGGAAGTAAAAATGGTACTGTCACATTTTCTTGATCAGGGTAATAAACTTTGGAATATGCTAGTGAGGCATGTAGAGGTGTAGTCATTGAGATATAAAGAGGCTAAAATCGAAGGGGTGCAATGCAAATCACAAGCTGGTTCTTAAGCAAGTTTAACTATGATTTGAGTTAAGAGAAGCATACAGTGCAAGTAATTTTCCATCAGGACTGATGTCAAATGCTGAAATTATTTCTCCAAGCTTCTTCGACTCTACTTTTGACCATATGGTTGTGCTCCATGTCATTATGTAGCTTTTATCATCTGCCCTAGTAACATAAAGCCAGTGAATTTAAAGGCGATACATGAAAAACAATGTAAAACTGCCTACCTTGAAGTGCCACAATGAATAGATAAGGTTTGCTCTCATCTCGAGAAAACCTACATAGGCCTGCCTCCAAATTTGCAAAGAACACAAACTGCTCAAACTGCAATCGAACATCATCTGGCCCGCAGTTTAACAACATTCAATCCTTAAGAAATACTGAATCCTTCCCTTTAGTTTTCAACTTCCCTCCTGTCTGCTCCCCCTTCTATTGTTCTCCTTCGCCAACCTGCATCGGAGCTTTTAACTGAGAGCTCCAATTGCCATGGAATTTTGCACAGACCAATTTCGGGAGCAGGCCTCTCCGGTTAGCCAGTTTCAATAGTGGCTGCCCAACAACGAAAACGACCAAGCATTTACAGCCAATAAGGGATTTTTAGCAGTCATAGGCATATTTCAAGCATATACTGGCATATACCCATAATATGCCACAAACCCACATAAACAAGGGTTTGCCCCCTTAGGGGCAACCCAAAAAAAGAGGCTAAAAGAGCCAAAGTTGCAGAAAAATGAGCAGATGGATATTTTAAAATACTGTTTAATCGCGTTATATTAGGTAAGTAAAACATATCGAATTTCCTCTATCAAATTTTCTATCTATTTAACGATCTATACCTTCTATTGTTGTATTTTTGTATTTCACAGAATTACCACAATAATGATACCTTCTTTGGCCCCTATCGTGAAAATAATTGCATCAGGTACCATTTCATTGATTCAATACTGAAATGCTTTAAAACCAGTCTGCTGTGGGAAAATGTGGCATCTGGAAGAATGATATCTTTGAAGATATAGCAGGCAATCTTGAAATGAGAAGCAGGAAAACTATTTCTGGGCAAAATATGGCGAAGCAAAAGGCCGCTTCTGCTACCACTTTGAGTCTGCAAAACGCTTATAGATGCAGATATGTTATGCAATTTAGGTCATGGCCGTCTCATTCACGGCACGGGAAGCATTTCCGATCTTTTTTTAAATGGGATAAGCCTTGATCTGCACAATTTCTATACAGAGTCCATCTTCATTATGACGTCATGGCCATCTCACTCCTGGCCTGGAAGCATTCCCAGATGCCGTTTTAAATGGGATAAGACTTGATCTGCACAATTTCTATACAGAGTCCATCTTCATTATGACGTCATGGCCATTTCATTCCTGGCCTGGAAGCATTTCCAGATGCTATTTTAAATGGGACAAGACTTGATCTGCACAATTTTTAAGTTGTTTGAATTCTGCAATACGTTAGAGCAAGGGGAGGTTGCATATAATATAGAAATCTTATTTTGTGGTCTCGCACACAATTATGCCTGAATAATTCAGCCTTGAGGCTTGGACCTCGCCTATGTCCTGTTCACGCCATTGCACCCGGTGCGGGAATCTAGACTCTTGCACCATTTCAACAAGTAAAAGAATCTGTTTTGCATGCTTCCTGCATATGAAGCTATGTCACGGATAATCTTTATTAAAATGGTGGGTTTTTCCTTCTACTTTTCTTGTCTTCTCATCTTTCTTGTGCATTTCCAGAATGTAGTTAAAAGCTTCTATAATTGCATGTGCCGTTTCAATAGATGCTCTTCTCATTTTTACTGATGGTGTATAAATTCCATGGAAGTGTGATACAGTTAGTGGCATGCTGAAGCCTCATTTCAGGTGATACATGTCCTTTAGAATAAAATGTGCTTTTTCGATTCAAGATTATATCTTCAAACTACAATACGATGGTTCCAAATCTCAATTCTTGTTGCTTCACATATTAATTTACCTTTCTATGGTTTTCCATCATTAGAGTATTAGGTAATATCTATATCTACACCCCTACACCATCCTTAAGGCCCCGAAGGGGCCGAAAATTTTTTTCGTTAACATAAACCATTAACACACAACTATCATTAACATTATTAACACAAACCATTGTATTTAACACATTTAAATTAAAATCCCCCTTAAACCCCCTTTGGTTTGGGTGCATATTCACACGGGGGGTTACGTAGGGCAGCGAGAGCCCTAAAAAATTTATAATACATGTACAAAATTAACACCATTAAGTACATTATCTCAAACCTTATAATATTTTGCCAACTTTAATATACAGTATACAAAAACTTGTACATGCATACCCCACAAACGAGGATCGCTATGTACGGTCCAGATGTTGGAATAAAGGGCAAATATGCCCATCCGACAGCTCTCGTTGCCCGGAGTAACCCCCCGTGTGAATATGCACCCAAACCAAAGGGGGTCAAGTTTTGAGATAGACAAAAAGTTGGCTTCCAGGTCTGGAACATGCAATGTTCTTTTAATAAAGATATTACCTATGGACATCTGCCAATTAAGGGTCCAACTCTTGCAATGTCCAGATTTTTTTCCTATTTTCATTTTGTTTTTTCTTGACTAAATGGTTTTTTTGACAAAAAGCTCTTTCTTAGGTGTCATATGGTTTGTAGCTCCGGAGTGTAAATACCATATTCCAAGTAAAGTTTGTGCCAAAACATATCCTATTGTATTGCCTACTATCACATCACCATAACATGACCAAAAGCATTTTTTTACGTACTGCATACTCTTGCAAAACAAAGGTTTAACAATAACAACTACATGCATTATAAAACTCCAAATTAGCATATACCATGGTTTGTTTTGACCACACTGGTCTTTTCTGTAATGCAAACAAAGGCCTTTCCATTTGAGATAAAAGAGTCACTACTCTCCGGAATGAGCTCGAAGAAGAATTAGATGAGCTAGCTTTGGAGATCTTATGAGCCTTTGCTTCCTTCTTCTTTCTACCATCATCTTTTCTTCTTCTGGATCTCTTTTCTTTCTCTTGTCAGGTTGTGGACAATCTTTAGCTAGATGTCCAATTTGATTACAATTATAACATTTCCTCTTTCCTTTCCTTCTATTTTAAAAAGCTTGAACGTCCTTTGCCGAATTTCTCTTTATTCCCTTTTGGTTTTTCTTTTCTAGAAGAAACTATTGACATGCCCATTCCAAATCTACTATGCCAAAGTTTACTGTGCCTAATACAATTCTTGATTTTCTAGGATGCTTATATGATCTTGAAATAATATTTTATAGTAGATAAATAAGATCAAGTTGATTTCACAACATCATCACACTAATGAACAAGATCAAGAAAAAGAGAGTCTTCCATATAAAAAGAATATAGGAGCACAATTAACCACCCAATCGGATCCACTGGTTTATGGCAAAACACAAGTGCTATAGCAAATACAAAGCTCTGGCATCTGGCTTTCTGGCCCTCCATGCTAATCTCGCTACTCCAAATAGCCACAGATCAGAAAGCAATTGCAAATCTGTAATGTCGTTGTAGCAGTAATCTGTGAACCCTTGTCACATTTTTGGCTATTACTTCCTCATACGGACTACGAGATGTGCCCCCTCCAATTCGAGCCGGTTCCAAAAAGTAAAAGTCGCCTTTATCGGAGCTCTGGTTGCGGAGATATCTCTAACGGAAGTTTAGAACCATCATTCAATTAAATTGGGATTATGTCTATTCCAAAATCGCGCCGTATAAGCATTTTATTGACCATTATATTGAATTAACCACACTTTTGCACTGTGTTCATTTTCGGGCTGGGAATATGCATTTTATGTGAAAATGCAAAGGCATTCAAATATTCGATGCAAATGACCCATATTATATGTGAGAATGTAGGCGGTTGAAAAAGCGAGGAAATTGCCTATTAATTAGCACATTCACGGACGACAACGAAATCTAAACAATGAAATTGTAATGCTTTACGAGTAAATAACAACAAGCAAGTTGCTACAAAGCGAGATTTTTAAATAGTTCAAATCGTGGCGTGGCGCGATTTGCTTGGCATAAATAACATTACAATAGAACATAAACTACAAAAACTAATCGATTCATCGTCCTCTCGGTATTTGCGGCGGTCACGAGATCACAGTCGATCATGAACAAACCATGCTCGGATTCCATATAAGATGGATTACAACATCAAAGGGATCGGGATAGAAGCGGGCCGGGATTCATAGCAGCGACATCAAGCCAGTCCACGAAGTTCTATTTCTGCTTCGCGGCACTTTTGAGAGGTCCGCATGGTTCATCTTGCGGGTAATAGAATGTGCCATAATAACAAGGAGAAGGCGGAGACCGAAGCCGATTCGGGGGGCTATTTCATGCATACCTATTTATACACACCAAAATTATTGGCGGTATATACCTACAAATTATTGCAAGTATAACAAACCGTACACATAATATAAAAAATAATCGTTACCGCAGAACCAATAATCTTGATAAAAAGAACACAATATATATTCAAAACCTTTAGATTATAAAGTATATTTCATATTCAAAACTTTTTGGAAAGTGTATTTCTGTATACATATATATCAAAAAGTTCCCTTTCTAGGGGCGATTTTCTCAAGTTCCTGTCAATTTCCCTGTCCAGATCAAGGTGTGGGTATAGTGTGTGTATCTCTTGACCCGTTTTTCACACGAAGCTATTTCTGGGGACACTAACAAAGCGGGCGAGGAAGTCATCTTTGTCAAAATCTTGAGGATGATAGGATGGCGGATTCAATGGCTGTGTGATTTGAAGCAACACTTTAGAGCGTCATCATCCACAATGATTATGCCTTCCTTATCCTCAACACCTAGGGCATCCATCATGTTGCGCAAGCATTTCACAAATATCTTTTTACAGTCGGTTCTTTAGGGTTTGTGAATGAAGCACATTTGCTTTGATCCCGGATGGGCGCCCAATTTCTATTTAGCTCGGGCACTACTTTCAAAACATCCTGTATATTTCTATGCTCCATGGATGACCAAATTGCACTGTAAGCAGTGAAGGCCTGGTCAACATCTCCTTCCGGATAAGGGCGGGTAAACATATTTGATGCGTGTCTCAAATGGTTGTTGCGCATACCATGACTTTTCAAACGTTGCTTTAGGTAGCGTTCTACATAACACACCATTCAAATCAAAGACCCCATTACTTTTTGGGGAAGCCAAATCATTTTACGTAAGGAGAACAATAGCGTATGAGATGAAAGAAATGGAAAACAAAAGCAGCGCCCGGTAGCGATTTCATGAATGATGCATGTCAACATAATTCAAAAAGTATGCTCTAGGAAACTCCAAATCGCGCCCGGTAGCGATTTCTATAACTTCTAGTTTAAAAATGCATGGATATCAAAAAAGGAATATTGTCCGCGATACCTTTCGTCTTCATCATTCCCGTGTTCTCTTCATCCCTTGCATCTTTATTACGACTTGCCTCCGGTGCGCTAGAAGCACCAACCACATCGGTTGAGATCATGCGATGTGAACTAAACTTGATAGTTCATTACTCTTTCGCTAACCTGGCTAGTGTTATCAGTTTGGAGTCTGCTTCATCATCATCATCATCCTTGGCATTGTCATCTTGGTCTATATTTTCGGGGCCAAGAATGTTCCACGAGCATGTCGATAGGTACTTGGAGATCTTTTGCTCATCCATGTCATCCATGAAGTTGGAGCCACGCAATGCACGTCTCCCGAAATCTCCGTTCCTTAAGCAAATCGAAGGTATTTGGCCTTAGAGCTAGAAGCTTTGTTTTTTGCAGCTGCTTATTGGTCCCCTAGGGGCTTCCTCTAGTACTTTCTCAAAGAAGAGGTCAAAAATTTCTGGCTCGATCATCGGAGGCGGCGGCTCACGGCATTTCCTTGCTAACTTCAAAGCTTCTCTACCGATGTAACCTCCAACGTGAAGTTCCCAAAGAGTTGTTCCCAATGGACAAAATGCTTCAATGAGATCTTTTGGAAAGATCCATAGAGAACCCGTTCTTGTTTAGCTTCCCTTATGTGAAGTTAGGAGCTCATACTTAATGTGGCCCACAAGAACCTGGTCGTCCTCGTTTTCTTCCTCATCCTCCTCTTCCTCCTCTAACTCTTCCACGACCTTTGACAGCCTTCCCCTTGTCTTCTTGCTCCGGATAGAAGGCGTTTTAGCGAGATCGTTCATCTAGCGATAACCTTTGCCATGCTAGTTTCTCTCCATCTGCTTTTCCCTTAAGCCTTTCATATTCCTTATCATCCATCATGGCTATCATAATAATAAGCACATGAGAAATTTTACTTCTTTGTCTTTGAAGTCAACATCCTTGTTTTCATCTATGAGGATCGCTGTCGTTATGACTTTCACGCATTCTAAGTCATTTTGCGGCACTTAGAGCATATGCATAGGACATGTCGGAGGGACATATAGTGACGATTGTGTAATTCATTTACATCGTGCAACCACTTTGCATATGTTGAAGAATGTATTATAGTCTTGAGTGACCATCCGGCGCCTCGGCTATCAAGCACGAAAGAGTGTGATATCATGAGGACCTTCACCCACCACGGCAAGGCACACTTGAAACCGGTGGACACTTGATAAAAAAATGTGGATTCCATCTCGAGTCTTACTTCACCAAAAGCGACTTTTAAGTTTCAAGTCGGATGCAACTTTTGTGTGAATCCCACGATCTTTTGCAGCGTTCTTCAACCTGGCGCTTAACAAAGTCCTTGGACCAAAATACATACTTCTTTAGGTCGCCGTTGGAGCGTTATACTTTTGCATTAGTCCTAACTCCGACAATGACCACTCGATGTAAGCCTTTGCAATTCCTCACCAAGCCCTTCTTGAGCACTCTAATATTCTTATTTCGTCGCATGCATCTTCAAAGGATTCCATAGCCTTTGTTCTTTGAGGTTTTTCTTGTAAAGGATTTCCTTTTTGATTAACCTATCGGGATTGAGATGAGTTCTTGATCTTCCAATCCACTGGCCTTCCTCATCTACTGTTATATGGATATCAAAAATTGATGTGTCAACAGGAGGAAATCTTCCTTGTGAATCGGCAACTTCTTCTCCCACGTAAAGCGTCCCGAATTCATTCCATTTCTCCCAAGCGGGATCTGAAGCAAAAACTATCTTGGGGCATCCTTGGAGTGCAGTTGGTTCTTGGCAACATCACCCTTTTCATCTCCTTTTTTTTTCTTTGATCCGGTGCTCTTGGTCTTGTCTCACGTATTATAGTTTGACTAAGTGTCCTTTCCGACAACTTGAATTCAAGTAGCTTTTGGGTTTTACTGTCATGCGGTAGGCATTGGCTTCCCATATTCAATCCACCGGTTCCGAGCATGCCGAAGTTGCTCTATATAGGGACCGCAAAGGGAATATCTTAGTTAGCTTTATAATGCGTGAATTCAAACAATCCTTCTAGTTCAAAATCGCGCCACACGCGATTTCATATTAGAAAGGCAAATCGCCAAAGCGCGATTTGCCTTCTCTAAATAGCAAAGGGTTTTTGAAATAGTAGATGGTTCTAGTCGTATAAGCAAATCGCGCCTGGCGCGATTTCATATTAGAATACAAATTGCGCCACGCGCGATTTGCCTACTTTGAGAAGAAACGGCTATCTTCAAGGACAGCCATGTCTCCTCAGGCTAGGGAAATCGCGCGTGGCTCAACTTGTATTCTAATATAAAACCGCGCCAGGCGCGATTTGCTTATTTGACGGGAAACGTCTACCATCCCAGGAACCCTTTGCTATTTAGAGAAGGCAAATCGCGCCTGGCGCGAATTGCCTTCTACTATGAAATCGCGCTTGGCGACGGTAATATCTGAAAAATAAAAAATGTGGGAAGAGAATTACCTTTTGTATAAGAAAGTTTTTCCCATGTCATTTAGGAGTGCACTTATTTCGGCTAGTTCGGCAGGTGTTGTTGACCCGCTCAGGAACCGGCAGTTTCTGACAGAATACAGCTTATAGAACAACTGATTCCCAGTATGCTGTGCCTTCTTGATGAGAATCTTCTGGGCCTCTATTGAATGCTGGCCATCTATTATCATAAAATGTATGTCTGGGTTCTCGATGAAGTCCTCCAGCTTGCTCCAGATGATTACCTTTTTTGTTCTGGTATCGTAAGGCACTACATCTGCAGGCATTGGCACCTGCCCTGGATTTTCGATCATGCTGTTTAATATCTCCAAGGAGTGCTGCTTGTCATACCTTCTGCTGATATAAATAGCTTTAGTGGACCTGAAAAGCTGTCCCGTTATTTGGATGTGTGAAAGCTGAGGCCAGTGGATACTTGTCGGCATATTTCTTGGTTTGCTCATTGCCTCAAGCGCTGGCCTTGTCATCGCGTCACTTGTAAGGCTGCTTTGTCACTTCGTAGTTTCCACGCTTCTAGAGCTAGCTTCTTCCCTTGTCCTTCACCACTTTGTAAGTAGACAACTTTGCCCGGGGGCCTCGTGCTAATGGCTTTCGTCGAGCAATTTGTAAGCCCCCTCGCATATTCTTCTAGGAGTCAATGGCTGCATAACCGCCCGACCAAATTTGAAGAGGTTATCGGCCATGTCGTCGATCTTAAAGCGGTTTCTTTAAAAGAGCTTCGCCTTTGCATCGATTGATCTTCTTTAGGCTTTTCTTATGTTTTTGGCCCACTTCAACTAGCCGCGAGCGAAAAGAATCGTCATGTACTTCACATGTAATAAGAATTCCTGCTTCTTCATTTGATCGGTCTCTCTTTAACCTTGACATGAATATGAGGTCCGTCTTCCCACCGGTTTTGAATATCTCCACATACCATTCGACCCCTCTATAAGATCTTCTTACGGACATGGAGGTTCTACACGAGCCTTTATTATTCGGATGTATCTTCTAACGTCAATACATCTTTGCAGTGCATGTGGTAACATCTTCTTACGTCCTTTGCTTTTTACGGTTGTAGGGTCTCTCTGCCTTGCTTGGTCCTCCCTCTTTTGATTGTCTTTTGTGATCCTGTGAAATTACGGCACATGGGTTAATCTTTTTATGCTCAAATAAATGCTTTGTCCGACACATATGCAAAAAAAAGCTTGGCGCGATTTGAAAATGAATACCACGACAAGTTCATTTAGTTTATTGGGGTCGAGGCGGTAGCGTTTTGTCCCGATCAAAATGCAACAAATCACTGCGCTTAGCGCGTTTAGAAATGACCTTGAAAGATAAAGAAACTAATGTAATGCCTAATTAAAAGCTGCGCCCCGGCGTTTTAGTCCGAATCAAAATGCTCGGACACAACTAACTATAAAAATGCAACTTAAAGAGTTGAATCTTCATCGGAGGACACAACTAACTATAAAAACACAACTAGCTCTTTGAATCTTTGTTCATTTAAGTATACAAGCTTCAAAGCGGCACATCTGACATTAAAAGAGAAACCAACATGTACACATTAAGCATTTGTTTCCATACATTTTTGGGACATATGAACTCAAACATTAGAGGACACATGCTTCTTATTGGATAATAACTATATTATTACGAAAAACATTCTAAAAACCTAACAAAAAAAAAGGACCGCGTAAATCAATTCTGAGAACAAAAAAAAGATCAATTACCGGAGGCTTGTTGGATTTGTGCTTTTACGCTTGTTCAGCCCTCGGGCATGGGATTTGTGCTTTGGGCTGTAGCCCTCTACCGGCGCCTCGGCGGCGGCGGATCCTCTAGGCGCCATAGAGCGCAAGTCGCGGATAATATGAGACTGGATTTTGGTTTAAACTTATATGTATCGTTCATAATCTTGGCGTCGGATTTACAACCGTAAATTCAAATTAAATTCCTTTTAAATTTATACCGCCTTAATTAACCGCCCGTCCGCTCATTTACAAATTTAAATTGTGTTTTTTTTTTTAGTGCAATTTCAAGAACAATTAATTATTAATTTCAAAGAAACATATGTGGCAATCTACTACCACCTAATCGGCCACCTACTATCAGAGCGCCCAAGATCATTCCTACTATCAGAGCGCCCAAGATCCGTCTACAACGCCTTCAATCCTATTCGATCGAGCGCCTTCAATCCCATTCGATGTCTGGCGAGCTATGGTGAGTGTGATTCCATTCGAATGCATTCTCTTGTTCTCTATTTTTAGTCCTCTATTTTTTTCCAATGCATTACGGTTCTTCATCGATTATCGGAGAAGAATGCTATCTTTTAACAACAAACTTGAAGCGCCGGTAGGCTTATGTAAAATCGAAGATCTGAATCAAGTTCCATGTGTCATGGTGTTCCTCTTGGAAACAGTTTACGTAAGATTTCCATTATAAACCTGCAATTACGAAGATGAGGCTCTTCCAAGAAGACATCCGGTGGCGATCTGATTGGTGAAAGCGTGGGCACATTTGTAGCATGGCCAAAAGACCGTCTGAAAAAAGGTATGTATATTTGGATATTCAAAAAAAGAATAAATCATAACATCTGCGTGATGTTGTGAATTTTGGATTCTTTGATGTTCTTTAGCCATCATATCAACCCCATGAAACTACACATTAATGAAAATATGTAGTTTCTTGGGGTTAGTCCTCTTGGGCTGGAGGGCATCAAAGGATTCAATGTTTTCGACATTGCATATAAAAAAACATAATAAACTAAATGACATAAAAATATAGTGCAAAATTAGCCCGGTAGCGGTTTGTATTCATATTCAAAAAGTGTATGTACATTTCTTCTTACGCAAAAATCGCGGTAGCGAATTCTTTCTATCTCTACAATATGTCACATAGCCCCACTTCATCGGCCCAATCCCGCAAAAAGTCCTACCTGAACCACCCTGATATGACAGGATCCTCATCTTCCCTGCGGATGTCGAGTCTCCAAACCAGAGTGTTGTATCGATCCTTGATACTATAAAAGCAAATCCTCGTACTTATTTGTTGGCATGAGCCTTACTAAGAGCATGAGGAGTCCGATATGTCCATAGATCGCGATGGAAGTGTACCCATGGCCCCGATCTGAGGCCGTCTATTGGATTCTCCAACTCTCTTTGAGCGTTTTGAACAAAGACACTCAAGTAATATCTTGTGCGGGGGTCCGAGTTGATGGTCGTCCAGGGGAAGTGTATTTGAACTAGAACCATCCAGTGCAGGATCAGCTAGTGTCCATGCATAAGGAAAATCCATGGCACTAGAACGAGAGAAATTAAGTCATTAGCAAATGATATATTACTCTCCCCATAAAACGATTCTGAACATACATAATTCAAAACGCGCCAGGCGCGTTTGCTATGTTTTTTTCACAGATCTATTTTACACGCGCCTGGCGCGATTTGTATAGAAACTAAAAACGCGCCTGGCGCACTTTGATTAACCTAATGGAAAATCGGAAACCAAAAATAGAAATGCGCCAAGCGCGATTTCTCCCATTCTAACATATTATTCTAACAGAATGCATAATCGTTGAATACATTATAGATCATAGATCATAGATAGGTCATAGATCATAGATCATAGAGCAGATAGATCATAGAGCAGATAGATCATAGATCATAGAGCAGATAGATCATAGATCATAGCTCATAGATCATAGAGCAAGATCATAGAGCAGATAGATCATAGATCATTATTTACTTCATTATTTTAGATCATGGCTTAGAACAGATAGAGGAAGACCTATTGAAATAGAATAAGAGCAGATCATATAGGCCAGATCACAGAACCAATCCTGTGAGGAACTGCTTTATGTAAAATAACTACTTTATGTATATAACAGGAAATACTAACCTACTTGTGTTCAGTACCCGAGAATTGAGCCTTCTAAACGAGAAGCCGAGAAGCTTTAACACAAAAAACCAAAGTTATTCAAAGTCAGAGAGATTGTGGGTAAAAGCATGTTAGGGTGTACCACTTTTGGAACCTGCAAAAGTACATACACTAGGTACTTCAGAACTGGGTACTTTCTCATTTTTATTTTCATTAAAACTAGTACAAAAGTCCAAAATAAAAGTCAAGGACGCATTAATATTCAAAGTTAAGATAAAGATAATGCTACTGGAGACCAAAATATATATAAAAGTTCTAGAATGTACCTTTTATTGAGATATTACACAAGTACCCAGTACCCAGTCCTGGGTACCTTTTTAGGTACTTTTTTGGTCACTAAATAATACTTTTTAAGGGACACCCTAACATGCTTTTACCCTTGTAGAGAGCCAAAAAACCAAAAAAACCAGAGACATTGTATAGAGCCTACAAACCTTTGAGCCGAAAAACCTTTGAGCCGAAAACCCTAAAGCGAGATAGAAGCCGAAGCGGATAGAAGTCGAGATTGATGCGGATAGAAGCCGAAAGCGGATAGAAGTCGAGATTGATGCGGATAGAAGCCTAGAAGCGGATAGAAGCCGAAAACCCAAAAGCTCGAAAACAGATAAAAAATGGATAAAAGCTCGAAAAGCTAGAAAAATGGATAAAAGCTCGAAGCGATTGAAGCCGAGAAAGATAGATTGACAATTCCTTAGGTCATGCAGCAGATAGATTGATTCCTTAGGTCATGCAAAGAGATAGATTGATGCCCGAAAGCGTAGAAGATAGATTGAAGGTAGATTGATGATGCCCGGTAAGCGGATAGAAGCCGAAAAGGAAAAGCGCTGGAATGCCGAAATTGGAAGCGTAATACTGAATGCGGAAATTGGAAGCGAAGCGCTTGTTGAAAGTGTGAGAGAAAAGTTTGAAAAGGAAGGCTAACTTGAAATAATAACCGCTTTTAAAATTTCGTGCATCACCATTATAACTTCCCGCGAAAATTTATTACAAGGGTTAATTGTTTTAAGGACAATTGTTTTAAGGGTTATTAAGTTTAAAAGTTATGACTTATAAGTTTTAAAAATAGTTTTAAGTTAATAGTTCAGTTATAAGTTTAAAAGTTCATGAATTAGACTTCTAACCTTAAAACTTTTAACCTACAATAACTTTCCAACCTTAAATTTTCTAACCTATAATAAACTTCTTAACCTTAAAATCAAGCAAACCTATAATAACCTTAAAAGTTGTTTCTAAGGTTATTATAGGATACAAGTTTGAAGGTTACAAGTAGAGGGTTTTATTTTTATATAATGTTGAGGAAAATAACTTCGGGGAATCCCATTATATAAATAGAATGATCAAATAGAATAAGACATATGAGGCTTTCATTTATGAACATGTTAGTTAGAGGTTATTTGGATATGCTAACTTACTATATATTCTTATGCATTCTAGGTCAATGGCATGCAAAATGCTAAAAAAAAAAAACCCCAATGATGCTAATCAAGGCAAGGAGAAATTCCCAACTAATGAACATGATGTCCAAGGAAAGGAAAATACCTCAAATGATGTTGATGATGGCAAAGGAAAGGAAAAGACTCCAAATGATGTTGATGATGGCAAAGGAAAGGAAAAGACCTCAAATGAAAAGGATGATGGCAAAGGAAAGGAAATTGTCCTTTATACCGGTCGATTGGAAAAACAAAAGGTCAAGATCCCCGCATGCATGCAAACAGAGGCGTGGGAGAAGGGATTATTGTTCTAGCAGATCCTATCAATGCAAAGGAATGATGAAAGATTAGGGAGGACAGGTTAGGTGTGGCAATCTCAAAATTATATGACAATTGGAAGGAAAAGGGTTCAGGCAAACAAGAATGCCTAGCTTGTGTGAAGCAACTAGAGGTTCCAACTATTGTTGCATGGCCTAGGGACAGTATTCAACTGGAGGGGAACTACACGTTTCCTTTAGATGTAGAACCATTGTCAACAATGTTCACACAAAGTGTAAGAAGAGGCCACTTCCAACTTTCAAATATTATCCCACCAAAAGATGCAAGTCGATTATGATTGTTCTCCACGAAGCTATGATGAAGGTTAGAGGAGGTGAATGTTGTTGTTTTTTCTTGTGTTAGAATGTTCACAATAGAAGAGTTGGTGGGAGCAAGAGCTACATATCGGGAAACATAAGTGTGATAGCAGGAGGAATTTCATGTACACCATATTTGGCTATGCAATTCGGGATGAAAGATCAAAGAAGAAAAAAAGATTCCCATTGAATGGAAAGTGGATATGTTCAAAAGCATGGATGGCTATACATGGAATTCCAACCTCTTCTTGGCAATAACCGGCAAAAGAGACATGAAAATGGTAGTAAAATTGCATTGCATGGAAACACTGGCCTGGTAAGGCCTACCTCAAGAACTATAGCTGCAAAGGAAATATTTGAAAGATATGTGGATTTCAATGCAGAAAACATGCCACATAAGAGTAAGAAGGATGAACAGGGTAGAGTTATTGTTGAAAAGAGATTGCCATCCCATTGTACCCAGAAGAGCATATTAGAGGAAATAAATGCATTGCTTCGTGAACTTGGAGTAGCCTCTATATCCCAGCCCAGTTTTAGTAGGCTATGGAATAAGCATTTCAAGCATGTGACCATAGCAACTTCAAACAACTTTGCCAAGTGCAATTTATGTGCTAAGTTGAAGGAGACACTAGATAAGACCCCGTGCAACCAAGTCTAAGGGCAAAGATAAGGGAACATATGAAGGACCATATGACAGATCAACTATCATGTAGATCAACTTATTGGATGTGGAGGACCTTATCTGCAATGGAACCTAATAACTATCTATGTATTATACATGATAAAATGGACCAACAGAAGACTTGTCTTCCACAATTCAAGTACATTCCTAAGTCATGTGGAAGATCATATCCTTTGCAGATTTCAATGACTGGGGCAATATTGCATGGGCGTGCTCGGACCTATTATGGCCATTTCAGTTTAGAGTTGTGGAGTGATGGTCCAGATTTTCACATTGGGAGTATCATGAGGTGTTTAAGAAACTATGAGAAGGGTTACAATGGTAACCTACGTGGATCCTACACTAGCCGGGCACTACATAGTGCATTGTTGGATGGAACCCCTAATAGTATTGAAAAGTTTAGCAAGGCAAGATTTAGGAGGAATGGACCTAATGAACATGTTGGAGCTTCAACATCTCGTGCTAAACCTCGAGATCCGCCCGAAAGCTCCTCTTGCAACTAGATAATTGTGCTTTGGTCAAAATAAGAACAGTGGATGTTTTCTTTCCTATCCTACTTAACAAACCGTGGGTATTTTTGAAAGAGTCAATTTGGGGTTCCTAATGCCCTGACATACTCATGAGGATGTGGATGCATTGTTTGGAAAATATAGTCATGTATTGAGACAAAGTGACGGTTTACCAACTTTCCCGGGCTATTGGAAATATTTCATGGATGTACAAATCCATCTCCTATAGGATCTATCATAGAAGAAGTGCCTGATTGGAAGAGTTTTGTGGATGGTTATGCTCTCGACATGGAAGGTCATTCTAGACCTCTTCAATATTCCAATCATGCAATGGAAAATGAGACCTTCAGAGGAGAAGTGGAGAGGTGGGGCAGAAATTTGGCACAGGGATGCAAATGGCAAGCCTATGATACCTCCTGGTCAACCAAAAGCTCTAAAACCAACTGAAGAAGTCAAGCAATTGGGATTGACTAAGGATGGCATCAATGACTACATCAAGCATTGGCAAACTAATTCAGATGAGACTAATCGTGCATTGATAGATTATTGGAAGAAGGTGATCAACTTGTTGGATGAGGTAGACACATCCTCAGAAGAGCTTGAAAGAAGGGTGGTTCCCTAAAAGTAAGTGGAAAACATTAGTCGGGTCTTGGCGAAGATGATGGTACCATTAGTAGCATTGTGAAGGCATATGCTCCTCCTCAATCGATAAACACTATGTTGGTCCTAAGAAGGATAGGCCAAAATATCTAGGCATGGATTGTTATGAACCTTCTCTTGACGTGGAGTGCCACCAATTTGTAGTAGTAAAACCAAAGCAGATCTAGAGACCTATCCAAAGTGGTTGGGATGGACTATCTCGGATATTTGCAAAGAAGAAGGTGATGTTAACTTCAATAAGGTGCGCTGTGGAATGGAATGGTGGTGTCCAATTACATCGCTTGAGTAATGTCACCGATAAAGAAAGATATTCGATTGTTGGACAAAGAGGTGGAGGAGAAATCCAAGTGATCCTGATCTTTGGCTAGACGTTGAAACCGTATTGTACTCGTGGACTCCAAAAACTATTCCTAGTAAAACAGCGAGAGTTACAATACCTCAGGATGTAAGGAATAAGGTTCTCATATCCTTGGGGATGCTAGTGGAAAAATGAAAAACAATTACTATGTATCTTTTCTACAGTTAATAAAAGTTGTGTATTACTTGAGTTCCATGATATATGATTTTATAATTTGAAGTTAAGGTGTGAGTTTATATTCTCGTGTGTGATTATATGTTAACGTCTATTCTAGTCTAAGGGCAACAAAGTTACTAAAAAAGTGAATTTAACAAAGTTACTAAAAAAGTGCAATATAAAATTTATCCCAAAATTAAGACATAATCCCAATTTAATTGAATGATGGTTTTAGATTCTATTTATAGATCTCTCCACGACTTTAGCCTTTTTTTAGCACGCAGTTGCCTTTTATATCAAAATATCTCCTTGCCTTTAATTAGAATACATCGTTTATCATATGAAATATTATCTATGACCTTTTTCCTCGAGCTTGATCCTAACTAATAATCATCCCAATGATAGTACCTCGACCCTTTTCATAAATATCAATATTATATTATCTTATGCCCCTTCTTTACATACACTTGGGGAAACATTAGGATTAACATTCACATACTATTTGCCATATTTTTGCCATATTTCCATAACCCATTTGCCGTGAACCACTCCTCTGTGCTTGCTCTGTATCAATCCATCCCTTCTCAAGATAGATCGTCCGCAATCATCCAAGATACACTCCTTTTTAATCCATCCTTCTCAAGATGGATCATCAGCAACCATTGATAACCTAAAAATTTCACAATCCTGCACAATCCAAATGGTTATAGATATCTGCATATTTCTAAGTACATTATACCTGTACTTCCAAAGTACGTTATCATCTTTCGTACCTCCAAGGCACTACTTGATTGTATCGCCACCACAATACAGTGTATCTCTAAGATACAGATGCAACTTTTGTCAAGCCAATTGTGTTGCAATCACAATTACTAGTCTTCAAAAGTATAGATCTTATGCACTCTTGTTCAAGCCAATTGTGCTGCAGACACAATTACTAGTCTACCAAGAGGCATTGCCTCTCTAGTATACCATGTTCAAGCCTACTAAGTTGCAATCGTAGTTGCTAGTCTACCATGGGTATACACAACAAAAGTATCTATTCTTTATTCAAGATAAAGAAACTCAACTTACGAACTTTACCCACAAGCATGTTCCATATGAAACAATTTGAGAGTTCAAATCCAAATTTCGCATCCACATCCAATAGCTTATCCGTAGAGTTCTCCTCAATGCTTAACACTAAGCACCTGCAAATAAAGTCAAGTATTAATATAAATGACTTCCAAAGTCAAATAGTAATATGGACAACCCGCACGGCCAACCTGCCTCTCAGATCACCACGATCTGGATCTCCGCAAGCTTAAGCAAAGATGCTTCTTTGCGATTTTTTTTTCCTCAATGTCGCTGTAGCAGTAATCTGTGACTCCTTACCACATTTTCGACCATTACTCCCTCATACAGACGAATTAGGAGATATGCCACCCTAATTCTAAACTAGGCTAGCCAGTTCCAAAAAAGTAAAAGTCGCCTCCATCGGAGCTCTAGTTGTGGAGATATCTCTAACTGAAGTTTAGGTTCTATTTATAGATCTCTCCATGACTTTAGCCTTTTTTTAGCCTGCAGTTGCCTTTTATATCAAAACATCTCCTTGCCTAAAGTTGTAGAATATTCTTTCTCGATGTCTCCAGAGAATGTTCTTTCAAATAAGAAAAGAAAGGCTCACTTCTCCGTGAAGAAAGCAATAAAACAAAAATGGAAGAGAAAAGATGAGGGAGAAATGTCTAAACCAAAGAAAAATTTGAAAAAAGCAGAACATATGTGTAACTGTTCAAAGGAGATTGTTCAAGAAACACGGGGAAGACCTTGTTGTCCTTCTTGGTCCACAGTTAAATTCGCCATCGAAGAAAAACAAAATATTAGGAAGAAGTTTTGGAGCCAGACTTCCAATGATAAAAAGAATATAATGTATTCCATGTTTGGGTCTAGCATTAGAGATGCAAATACATGTCACATGACATATCCATTAGATAATAGATGGGTCTGCAGAGAAGCAGTGACATGCATGATTGGTTTTGCTGAGAGCACTTTCTATATATACCATAATGAATGATGGTACAAGAAAAGCAGTACATGGGAACAAAGGTACTATCAAAACGAGGAGCAACACTATGATGGTAATTGAAGTGTTTGATAACTTTGTTAAATACATGGCTGAATCAATGCCACACAAGACAAAATTGAATGAGCATGGGAACAAAGAGGTGAAGCGTGTCTTGCCACCTCAATACATTCAAAAGGAGTGCTTACAAGAGGTCAATACTGTTTTAACACAAATAGGTAGTCGAGCAATCTCTCAGTCAGCTTTTAGCAGAATTTGGAATAAGCATTTTAGTGATGGTGGTGGCAAAGAATAATAGATTTTCAAAGTGTAATACTTGCATACAATTGCGAGAGGCTTTGAGAAGTATAATTGTACCTGAGCAAAGAAATGCTTTGAGAAATAAGAAGCATCGAAATCAGAATGAGCAAATCCTGTAGGGCAATCTATTATCAGTGGAGGGTATTTTCTTCAATGGAACCCGATAGATATTTATGCATCATACATGATAAAATAGATCAACACAAAACTTTTTTACCTAGATTGCAGACAATCCCTAAAAGTTGTGCTAATGCTCAACAATTGAAGATCTCACTAGCAGGAATGTTGACCCATGGACAGGAATAGGAGTGTACCAAATTTCCATGTTGGCTCCATCTTCAAATGTCTCCGAAATCTAGAAAGAGGTGTTACAAATGAGCAAAACAGTAGAAATGCTTTATTTGGAGCTCTTCTAAATGATGACGCACATGTTGCAACTAAACATATGGAAAAGAATGCAAGGTTTTCTGGAAGGGAACCAATGACTTCGACAACGATGGATAAGATGTCCCATGGAGTAGTGGGGAGAAAGCTACCTCAAGAATTGTGTCTACAACTTGATAATTGTTTTAGCCAAACTAAGAATAGATGGCTATTTTAAGTATGCTCATTCTTGACAGCAAAAAATATGTTCGAGGTTGTGAAGGTTGGGTTTCTTATGGTTGGTCACACACATGATGATGTAGATGCCTTCTTTGGAGTGTTCTCCTCTTTATTGCAACAAGAGTCAATAACATTCTTAATTGATGAAGTTCCAGATTGGAAATCCTTTGTAGAGCCATATATGTCAGAAGGAAACCTTGCTTTGACAGGCCATTCAAAACCCTTACAATTCAAATTCTGGGTTAAAGAAGGTGTTCTCATAATGCAATGTAAGATGCACTCGATGCATCAAGATTGGATCCCTACCAATGGATATAAAATGTGGAGAAGAGATAAATATGGTAAGGTAATGATTCCTGAAGGTGAGCCTTTGTCACTCCCACCATTCAAGAACACCAAAGATCATGATGCATTGATGAGGGGACTAAGACAATCTATTGGCCATTGGCAAGACATTTTACAACAATCAACACTGAGTGTAGCAAAGAAAGATTCTTTATAGAAGGTGATTATGTATTGGGAGAAAGTGGGTGAGGCCTTGCAGAACATTGATGGAGGAGGACCTTTGAAAGATGGATTTCTTCCGATTTCTAGATGGAAGAGAAGATCTCTAGAACAAGTTGAGTTGAATGTTGGTACCTTGCAAAAAAGGAGCTTGGCTAATTGGCATGTTGGTAGCAAGTCTAGTAGACCCCAATGGCATGGCCTACCAGATTGGTCGCTTACAGAGGATGTGAAAAAAGGGTATTTTGTTCTCATTAAGCCTGACAATCTAGATATATATCCAGTTTGGTTAGATGAGGTTAGATGTGTACCTACCAAGGATGATGATAAACTCGGACTAGAGAACTATTGGATTGAAGTTCAATATTGGGCTCCAAAATGGAATATGAGGAAAAAGAAAAAGCCAAGTGAAAAGGAGGTTTATGAAAATTGTTGGGAGAAGACTTGGGTTTTGAATCCTTCCGATCCCCCAAGGAAAGAAAAAGTAAGTTGTATTCTTTGGTCCTATGCACCACCAAGAGGAAAAGATATCACGTCCATACGGGAACATAAGATTTCAAAAGTACACGTGCAGAAAGCAAAATATAATTTAAGTTTAGGATGATGTGACTGACTTTTCGTCATGATTAGTTTAAGCGAGGGTTTTTTAATCCTGGATAGTAATGGACATGCTGTTTTTTGTTTGTTTAAGTCCCATAGACTGATTGGTCTCCGTGGATGATAAAGTTCAATTTTTTTAAAGAGATGTACTATGTGTATAATTGATTAAAAATCTAGTTATTTGTCTTTTTGCTTTCCACAATGTACTCCCCAAAATAATTATTTATAGATTGACTTACACATATGTGTTATGAATTTTGTACATATTCCATCTTTTTGTGAATCGTCAAGTTGGTTCTAATGCTTAAAATATTTAACTCCTATTTAAATTATATTGGCTAAGTTTTGCACTTGCAAAAACGTGTCATATCTCTCAAATTAATTGCATAGAGCTCAAAATATGCTCAAGTTGCATTAAAAATCCCAGGCTATCCAACCGCAACTCATCATTTAGTCCAACATACATCCTTCAACTTTTGATGCTTCGCATCTTTTACATACAAATGTTGTCACTCATCAATGTCTCCATTGAAGTAGTGAAGAAATATAATAGCATTGCATTTGGAACTCATTGCAACTGATCATTGATAGAAAACCCACTCATGGCATGGGGTGACATGATTGATCTTCCAATGGATGTCAACCATGAAGCAAGCATACAATCTTTCTTGGGATACTCTTTTGAATTAGAATACATGACTTATCATATGGGATATTATCTATGGTCTTTTCCTCGAGCTCGATCCCAACTAATAATCATCCCAATAATAGTACCTCGACCCTTTCCATAAATATCAATATTATATTATTCTGCCCCTTCTTTATATACATTTGGGGAAACATTAGGATTAACATTCACATATTATTTGCCATATTTTTGTCATATTTTCATAATCCATTTGTCGTGGACCACTCCACAGTGCTTGCTCCGTATCAGTGTCCTTGATAGATTTTATCTAAATGTCTCTGATTCTAACTTTTGGAATAATGCTTTTGTGATCAGTGATGAAATTATCTCTATTTCCAATCACCAACCCCAATTTCTTTGTACAATAATCAAACCTTTGTCTCTCGTCCTGGAAAAATTCCTTACAAATATAAGTCTAACATTTTGAACTCTGTGTCCTTTTATGATCATTTCAAGGGATTCTATTCCAATCTATTTCGAGTTCAAGATCATAATTCTATGAAATGCTTTTATTCCAATATCACGACCTCAAAGTCTTGGATAAAATCCTAGTCTTCCCAATTGCATAAAGATAAGATGCTCGAAAAAATATCTTACTTCAGCAAATGAGAGACATCAGAATTGCTTTACAATCTGATCCTTTGAATTATGCTCTTCATGTCAAGGAGGAGGAGATGGAGAGAAAAATTATTTCAAACTCTTTGTTGATAACCATATAAGGGATGCCACCAATATTTCTAAGGCCAATAATTTCCACAATCTTATTGATCATTCCAAATGTCCCTCTGTAGTAGACAATAATTTGATCAAAATCCCCTCTATTGATGAAGTTTATTATATGCTCAAGAGCTTTAAACATGGAAAATCCCCTGGCCTTGATGGTTTTTCTCCTGAATTCTATTTGCATTTCTGAGATGTTATGAAACATGATTTCATGGCCTTTCAATTGCTAGTGGTTTTATTACTCTGATTCCTAAGATTGATAAGCCTACTAATATCTCTGATTGGAGACCAATTTCTTTAACACTCTACCTATAAAATTTGTACCAAAATAATTGCTCTTAGAATTAAAGATTATCTGCAGAATTGCATCAATTTGATCTGCCTTTCTCCTTAATAGATTCATTCTGGAGAATTATATTGCTGCAATGGAGGGATTACATTGGAATAAGCTTTCTAATCAGGGTTGTATCCTTCTTAAGCTTGATCTTGAAAGGGCTTTCGATACTATTAGATGGGATTTCATTGCCTTTGGTATGGAAAAACTTGGTTTTCAACCATTCCTTATAAGACTCATTCTGGGCTTAAATCAAAGGGCCACTTCTGCTGTTCTTATCAATGGATCTCCTGGTCCTTTCTTTTCTCTTGCTAAAGGTGCTAGACAAGGTTGCCCTCTTGCTCCTTATCTCTTCATTATGGTTATTGAATTGCTGACTAGAGCTATCTTGCATCACCAAGATAATGGCAATATCATTGGACTTAAAATTCCTAATAGTTCAAACTCTCTCAGCATTCTCCATTATGCTGATGATACTTTCTCCTTCCTCAAGAATGATCCCAATAATATCTCGAATTTTCTGAATATTATTAGTGATTTTTGTGATGCTTCTGGTATTCATTTGAATCTTCATAAGTGCACCATCATTGGAGATATTCCTAATAAACAAATTGCAGATATTAAGGTTATCAACACTTGCCAAGCCTCTAAGCTTCTAGGACCTTTGTCTCTGAATGCCAGTCTCTCGGGTCTCTGGGCCCCTATTGTTGGAAAGATTCGTGCTAAACTTCATTTTTACAAAAATAGCCTCTCTCTAGCAGGCAGGATTGTTATTGCCAATACTGTCCTTGCTAGTTCCCGTATTTACCTTTACTCTGCTTTGGTTGCTCTAGCTAATGTTCATAAGCAGATTGAGAAAATCATTAGAAAATTTATTTGGAATGGCAATCATATGGTGAATTGGGATACCATTGTTAGGAAAGAGAATGAAGGTGGTCTCAATTATAAGGACCTCCATAAACAAACTCAAGCCCTTGCTGGTAAATTTATTTGGAACGCTCTTACAGGATCATCAAATGCTGCTTCTCTTTTTATCAATTATTGGTTAAATGCTAGCAAGCCTGCTGGCCATACTTCTATGTCTCACATGCTTCCAAACCCGGCCTTCTATGAGCTCTTACAGGATCATCCTAACAGTGTGCTGGCCATTAAGCACCCTCATATCTACAAAAAATGGAGATCTTATGCTCTGAATTCCATTGGTGACCTTTGGAACATGGATAGATGGATTACCTGGTCTGCTCTGAAAAAGAGAATTAGAGGTACTGGTTTTGACAAAGATCTTTTGCCATTTAAAGCAAATGGTTGGCAATTCGAAGCCATCTCCCTCTACTGATTCAGTTCTTGACTGGCAGTTAAATAATAAACCTCTGTATAAGGTTAGTACCATATATGATTTTCTTAATTATAAGGTCAATCCAGTCAAAACCCTCATTTTGTTGGAATCTTAATTCAGAGGCATCAAAGTCCCTTATTGCTAATATGTGGAACTCTTACTGCTCCAAAAAGATCTCCTTCTTTATTTGGTTAGTAGCTAACAGGAAGGTCCCTTGTCTTCTCAATTATTCTAGAGACCATAATATCTCACTTCACTGCCCTCTTCTCTGTAATGGTATAGAAAGTATGGACCATATCTTTTTCTGTTCTAAGCTTGTGCCTTTTTGGAGATGGTTTGATCACTACTTTGGTTCTAAAGACAGAAGTACTATTATTAACTTCTTGCAAACCAATAATAACGCTATTGCCTTTCTTGCTTTATGGAATGTATGGAAATCAAGGAATAGATGCTTATATGGTCACAAGAGATTCTCTGTTACGTGGATTAAAATTCATTTCATATATGATTTTGAATTATGTGCTATTTGCCTATAGAAATATTGTTGCTGACAATTATGACAGGTGTTGGGATCGATATGGTCCATATGAGGGGTATTTTGATTTGTTTAGATCAAAATTATCTTTTACAAGATGTTAAAAACTCCTTTTTATTTAGGGTACATAGAGCTGTGTCGAGGCCATCAGGAAAGAAAAATTGACAGGGGCACAAGTATATATGAAGTGAAGCTGTATGGAGACATAAGGCCACATGAGAATCAATTCAGGTTTCCTCCACATAAACAATGGTCAGTCAGGCAAATTATCAGGGATAATGAAGTATATAAGGCAGGAGAGAGGATCTGGGCCGGCAATTTTTACTAGAGAAGTATTCCAAATGGCATACATGTACTGGTTCATTTACAAGCATCATCAAGAATTTACTGAAATGCAATTTGCAAAGTATAAGCAGTTATATTACGCTCACAGAATGTTAGCTGATGTCTATGGTACTTTACTGTTGCTCATGGTTCAGTAGGATTTCTACAGGTTGAAAAGAGATCATATGTGGATGGCAGATACTTATGTCAAGGGTAATGCAGACAGTTTCACCTATAACTATAACCAATTGTTCACCTCTGCCATAAACACTGTTGATTCCAAGATACCTACCATCCCTTCAGCTCAAATTGATAGCATAGCCTCTTCCTGGATACAATAAGATCTTTTTGGTTTTGCAGGTTATTAGCAAGTTCAATTTTTTGTAAGACAAGAAATGGATATGGCTACTATCTTGGCTTCGTTTACAGCCACGCCTTTGTCTCTGGTTATTTGACGTTGTCAAAATTTTCGACTCTTATCGAATTTTACTGTCTCAACTAGCTCCTGAAGACCTATTTTGTAAGGTTGACGAGGTCTTTTTTTTTTTTTTTTTTGAAGAAAAGGAAGTGCCACTTTTTAATTTTTGTAATAAAAGTACATGCAACAACACAGAAGGAGATTACTACAGGAGCTCACACCTCAACTTCTTCATCTCCCCCTGGCGTGCTTATTCAGTCTCCTAATGAGACAAATAGAAAATTTACATACCAGATTACTCCTGTAACATGTAACAACACATGATGAAGTAGGAAAAATAAACAAGTATGTGATCTTTATCTTGAGAACCTGCTTTTGAAGTAACCTGTATGCAATCCTTAATAATGACAGAAGGCATGTTGTCCAAACCAACAGCCACTCAAGCATATTAGTACTTGAGTTTTACTTAAGCATCAGCACTTACGTATTTAATATGCTCAAGCTTATTAGTACTTGAACATCAATGGGCCTTTCAGTACCTAAAAATGCTCTAGTTAGAACATTTTAAATCCCTAGCTATGCATAATGTCACATTGTGGGGTTACACGACTGGCTGCCCCTCCAACAGAGAAGTGGACCCTAGTAACAGAAATGCTGCATTGTGGGGATTATCTGCTCATGTGTTCTGATACATCATTCTCATGCACCACAAGAAGCCTCCAAATGAACTCGCCATCAACACAAAAATTCATTATACCTGTCTCTTAACCATACTTTACCAAATGAGTTATCTCTTCCCGCTAGCAAGGAAACAGGAGTGCAAAAGGAAGGGAATAACCATCTGAAAACAAAACATTGAAATAATAGTAAAACTGCTAAATCTCTCAAGAACCTGAAACCCCTTCTCTCAGCAGGTTCTACAACTTTTGTTCCACCTTATAAGCGTCTGTGCTTTTTCGGTGTGCTCATCCACAAACAAAGAAGGAACAAGTTGTCATGCAGCTTCTTAGGCCGGCTCAGTGCTAACTAACATATATCTTCTGAGAAAGGGCCCAGATGCCTATTCCATTTGTGAAGTACAAAGAAGCTAATACTGCTAAAAAACTGCAGAAACCTTACTTTAAATCTCCAATATGCTTGTAGAAGATCATCATGCTTATCTGAAGCATTAGAACAAAATACCACGTTAGTGGTTTTATCTTGTGAAAACCAGGGAGTCCGCCTTGAAGCAGCTAAGAACCAAGAAATCAGCAGCCTCTGATGAAGAAACAGGTTTTGTATCCAAGAAAGCAAACCCTAGCTAGCACCAGATAGAAGAGATTCGATTATGGGTGATGCAGCAGTGCCGGAATAGAACAGAAAGAGGGGCGGCCCTCTCTCTTCTTGCCGCCCTAGCCGCACAGGTTGCCGCCTTCCATTTCCATTCACTTTTTCGCTTTTTCAGGTTGACGAGGTCAACTATATTCCTACTGTGTTTTCTAAACTCTAGTTACTATATTTTGGATACTATAAACTTTTTAAAACTTTGCTTTGATTTGGCCTGCTTCCTTCTATTGGCTGCCAAAAACACTTGTATATTACCGCTCTAATAATGTTTGACATTATTGTATGAGCTCGGTAGCCCAAAGAGAAAAGCTCCTACATCCAGGTTATCATCAAGTCCTTTGTCCATGCGTTGTAACTGTTTTGATGCTTGGCTGATAATCCCAATGTATTCTTCCATTCTCATGTCTTCTTTCAGCTTAGTATTAAAGATCAAAATACACAACTTTGCTTGGGTTAGAGAAGTGCTTATGCTTGTACGACTTCTAAAGCTCATCCCATGCTTCTTGTGTTGAAGATGCTTTGGCAATTTGTGGCATTAAGGTGTCATCCAAGTAACGTAGAATCCTACTCTTTCCCATCCAATTCTTCTGTATCCACTTAGTTAGAGCCTCTTTGTCAGCCTCAATGATTTGAGAACTCCCTTCAACCTTGACATTTTGGGCCACTTTTGGAGCTATCATGTTTTTCACGTCTTCACAGGGTTTTGGCTCATCACCATTTACAATTCTCCACAGGCCTTTCTCACACAGCTTTGTCTGAACTCTCATAAATAAGTAATAAGCATTTCCATGGTTTAGGTTTTCGATCTTCATCTTGATTTCCTTATGCACGTCCTCAGAAGCGATCCTGCTCTGATACTATATTAAACAACAGATTCGGCTACCAAGAAACACAAATACCTTGATGGAAATCTTATTGAAATAAGATGAATAACTCTGGATCCATGAACTCCAGGTTGTCGCTCTGTACATTTTGAGATGTAGGAGCTAATTTTAGCAGTCCCTAAATCAATCCTACATCTGTCCATTAACATACTATTGGTTTATTTTGATAACAAAGATATAATTATCAACAATTAATCTCCATAGCTAGCGATAAAAAAATATCCAATTTATTTCTACACCCACAAAGGCCAAAACTTAGCTATTGAAGAGTTGGAGACAAAAGGCAACATCGGCGTTAGATAAGCTCGGTATTAGATAAGCTCGGCATCACCTTTTCACTGACTAATTAGCTCCACAAATTGGCCTCAATTCCGGAAATCTCAATACTGCGCAATGGTACTATTCCTCTCCCCGAATAAAGTTAGCTGTCAAAATATTTTCTGGCAAAGAAGGGATATTCGGCTTGTAAATTCCTTCTTGTGAAAACTGTAAGTCGAATACTTTAGATAGGTGGGTGGGATATTCAGTTCGTCAATTTCTTAAAAAAGATCTTTAGGTCAAATAGCTCAGTGCGATTCTTGCAGCTAAATACCATAGAAAAATTCCAGTTCATGTGTGTAGGCTGCCCTCCCCTCCCCCTCCTCCCGTGCGTGTCACACTCTCGGATGATCCTATATGCTTGATCCAATGTGCTTGTGCCAGAGAGGACAGGTAGAAAAATGTATAAATGAAAATGTAAAACATATTTCACTTACTTTCCATGTCGATAAATGGAAGTGATTCCAAACACTCCAAGCATTCCTGCACTAAAGTTGTCATATACAACATATAAGTAGAATATCCAAAAGGAAATGTTAGAAAGCAACATTGGTCCTTGATACCAATGCCATTAGTCCAAAAGAAAAAATAGGAAAATTAAAATAATAGGATATACAGGTCTATATCTGCCAACAATGTTCAGAAGAGAATCAAACCTTTAAGGAAAATATCGTTCCCGTGTAGGCATAATTTATTTATTTTTTCAATAACTTATTCTATTGAAGATCCTTTGTCTAGAGCTCGAATTCTATTCGTTAACTAATTCATTATTCAAATTATCTTTTCCCTGTTTTTTGGTACAATCCATTCCTTCTGGCTTCATATCTGACTTGCATGTGTTAAGCATGCCGCCAGCGTTCATCTTGAGCCGGGATCAAACTCTCCATGGGATTCATAGTTATTACTTATAGCTTCCTTCTTCGTGGATAAAGCTTTGGAACCCAACCCTCTTCATACCAAGACATAAGTTGTGTTCATTCACTTTGTATCAGCAGACACCCTTAGATGAGAGAGTGATATTTCATTCAAGTTGGGACACCTCCCGGAATAGTTGCGGGAGGTCAAAAAGAAATATACGGGTTATTATACAGTTACCATTCTGTTTGACGAAACACTGGCACCTTACACCTTCGTGAAGAACCAAGTTCCATAGCTCTGCGTCCGCTCCCCCAATCACAAATGCTGCCTGCTTCCCTACCTACAGGGTAGAGAACCGTTATGGGCGAGGAGGGGTTCGGACCCCCGACACCGTGGTTCGTAGCAATCACCACGTGCTCTATTACTCTGACAGGCTCGAACGCACCTATCGCTATGTATTTTATCTCTCTGCATGCCATGATCTTCTCCTCTCTCCTAATTGTGATGACCAACGGTGTTCCATTCGAAGATTCAGCTAAGAAAAAACAGAAAAATTAAAACAATAGAATATAAAGGTCTATATTTGCCAATGGGTTATAGAAATACATGTCTGTATCTGCCAACAGTGTTCTATTGTATCCAATACTGTTCTATTGAACAAGCTTTGAAATAAAAAATGGCATCATGAGTTTACCAACTTTTCCAATAGCTAAATATTCCTAGGAAAAAACCATTTACATGAGGCACCAAGCTATAACTATGGCTATGACGGCGCAGCTAAACCTTAACCTGAAATACATAAGCCTCACGTCCAAAATCTTCAATTAGGAAGCATAGGCCCCAAGTTTGTCAATAAGACTGCTATGCACATTAGTCCAATGTGCAGCCTGCATATGCCTAGCTAGGCAAGTATGTTTTGACTAACAAAGCTGCCTGCTACACATATCTTTAGTATTCTTATTTTAGAAAGATATTGCAATATGAAACTATTAGTTGCAATTGTGCCTGTGCACTTGATAAGCCATGGGGGCTGAAATTTTGAAGTTAATTTTTGGGCTAAATAACATTGGCCAAGATTTCCCTAGGTTTCTATGATTAAAATTCGAGTAAAAATAAACTTGCCAGCATGGCTAATTTCAAAACCTAGGATTTTCCTGGTATTCTAAATGATGCCTATGCAAATTTAGCCTTAAGGGCAACCCTGGTCGATCATCAGTACTATCCTCCTGCGACACTGACATTTGCCTAGTCCTCGTGGGAGTGAAGTCTTGGATTCACCTAGCCTTCAATCCCCCTCCTGGATACTCTTAAAGAAATAGCTTATGACTTTTTCCATCTGATCTATTATTCAGATCCATCTAGATAGACAAATTCCGAAAACAAAGCCTCAACTTATAAAATCTCTAATTAGGAACCATAATAACTCAATGTTCTAATAAGACTACTTTGACCAATATAACTAGTGAGATAATATGAAACCTATGTTTTTTTTTTTTTTTTTTTTTTTTATAACAACCACATTCAATTATTTTAGGAATATGGCCTATGGTTTTAGGTTTTGGCATTTTTACATCCATATCAAATCCCTTTAGAACCCCTTGTTATTGTGCTACATATTTGCATACTATGTCATTTCATAATTTACTTTGAAAATCCAAATTGGATTCATCTTCTGATAGGTATAACACCGTTAATATTCAGAACGGTTGTAAAGGAGCTTGTCGATTATCAACCCTTTCAGAATGGTTGTAAAGGAGCTTGTCGATTATCAACCCTTTCAGAATGGTTGTAAAGGAGCTTGTCGATTATCAACCCTTCTAGAATCGCTAGTCCAGGCTTGTGCCACTATAGACTTATAAGCCATTCAAATAGTGCTTGCATTTTATATGGCAACGTCTGATTATACAAGCATGCAAACATATGTATATTTCACATGCGCTAGGTTAGTTTCAAGAAAGTATGCATCAAGAATGCAACAGCTACAATTTTATTTCGAGTTGAATTGTGCATCAAGAAAATATTTTAAGTAACTTATAGTCATCTCTAGTGTATTTTGCCCATCTAGATGTAGTTGGTGGCATAGAGTTTACAATCTAAAAGCTACATTATAGTGTCATCACAAGTTAAAGCAGCCTCATCCTATGTGTGGTCAAAAATGTGTGACTCCTTTCATGGGGCCTCGTTACCACCAACTTAGAGTATAAGAAGAACTTACATTTGGGATTCTTGTGAAATAAGACCTCCCTTATCTATCCAAAGGAAGCTATTAAGATATAATGAAGGTAATCTCTAGAAATGCGCATAAGAGGTGTAGTCTGAATATAAGAACTCTAATAAAAGAGCCATCGATTATAAACAATCATCATTTAAAGGGGCTTACCTAGTATTTTTCAAACCTTGGTGTTCATTCATTGTTGCGCCAGACATGTAAACCAATATGTAATTAAGTAAGTAAGAAATACTTTCTTGCTTCCACATCACATATCATTCAGGGTTCGAAATTGGGGGGGTTTGACCCTGAAAAATCCAGCCATTCCAAAAAAATTTCGATAACCAAAAAATATTTCGGCATTTTTTCAGGCCATTTTCGTAGAAGTTTCTAAGGGAAAGTACACTATAATTTCGTGTATTTCTGGTAGCCTTAAATGTAAGCAGGCATTTTTAATGGTTAGGGTAAATTTTAATTTGGGACCTTGATATCAATTCGTTTTAATTGGATCTATGAAACCTATATGTAAAATTAAAAGATGTAAATAATTCTATATTATGTATGCTATCCTTTTTTAAAGTCAACAGGTTACTTCAATGTAATAAAAAGTGTAAGGCGTATCTTCCTTTCTTGAAATTATTAACTTCTCAAAGATACGTATCTTCATTTTTTAATGTTATTAACTTCTCAAAGATACAAACTAGAAAGCACAAAGCAGCGATGGTGAACCTCGACAAATTCTTGTCTTCATAAAAAGGGTAGACTTAAAGTGTGTCTTTACTCTTAAACATGACTTTCTTCAAATTCAGAAACATAAGGTTAATGATGTGAATTATGTGATTAATATATCATGAACCTACGCGGAAAACAAGGGAAAATATGCAACAAATATATGAAATATGCAAAGAATACGCTAGAACACTGGAAATACTTGATAGGTCAGAGCAACATACAAGGACCTGGGCTAGAAGACTCGAGATTGGCATTGAATCGGAATGGTTCGACAAGAATGAGGCTCCTCTATTTATATCTAGACCAATGGTCTGGATCGCACCACTCTATTGGATGAGATCACGCCTAATCTTGCATATGCATGTAGGTTCTGGAATCCGGAACCTCCTCGAGACCGGTACGATAGAGAAAAAAAAATGGCTTCAACAAGTATTAGTAGCTCATTTGGCCAAGGTGCATCACTTGCAACTAGATGGTTGTGAATTCAAGCCCTGCCTTGTGCTACTTGCACCAGTGTAATGCCCATATGGTATGAATACCTTTATGGTTGTCACAACACCAATGTGATCCAGAAAATGGAACAATGACGCAGCACCAATGTGATCCAGTAAATGGAACAATGGACGTTTACTTGACGCGAGAATTTGGAACAATGAACATTTACTTGAAGCGCCCACTCTGGCCAGTTATAAGAACTTAGCTCCATCCTCTTCTCTGCCCTACAGAACCTCTACAAAAATCTTTTCCTAGCACATCGACAGTCTTCGGCCATTGTTCATATCTACAATCCCTTGTTCATATCTGATGTATCCTTCGTTCATATCTGATCTCATATCTGATCTATACTACAATATGTTCATATCCAATGGGCACACATGCCAGTTCATATGGAGATACCTGTCTTGGAAATCATGGCAGAAGTGGTTGAAGACTATGGACAAGGCTACAGGTCCAGGCTGGATATGTTGCTGCAGCTGGATGAGGAGAGAGCACAAGCATATGACAAAATGCTTATGCATAAGAAGAGGCTGCAAGATACATTCTTGAAGAAGTATGATGGTAAGAAAAGTTTTGCCATAGGAGATATGGTGCTTAAGTGGAACAAAGCACTCGAAGACAAAGCACCTAAGTTTGCGAATTTATGGGAGGGACCATATTTTATCAAGGAAGAAGCTGGACTGAATTCTTATTGGTTAACTGATGCAAATCTGAGGCGCCTTCCAAACCCTGTGAATCTGCTGCATCTCAAACGGTTCTGGCCATGATAGGGCTGAAGGGACCAGCCCATACTTTGTTTGGGCATAAATGTTGCACATTCTGTGCAACATGTTTCTGTAGTTTCTTATTCACTAATGTTCTGCATTTTTAGTTTCAGGTAATTCAAGTTGTAGAAGATAGTTCTCAAGTTAGTTCAAGTGTTCAAGAAGCTTAAAGGACCAAGGATTGCATTCAAGAAGCCCTGGTGTGTAGGAACACCTCCTAGTGTGTTTGTGAACACATTGGGGCCATGAAGGGGTAATCATGGCACAGTATTGCATAGATTTGATGAAGAAACAGTTTGGAGTTTATGGTTGAACAACAAGATACGCGTTGGCACTATTTCAGGTAATTCAAGTTGTAAAACATAGTTCTCAAGTTAGTTCAAGTGTTCAAGAAGCTTAAAGGATCAAGGATTGCATTCAAGAAGCCCTGGTGTGTAGGAACACCTCCTAGTGTGTTTGTGAACACATTGGGGCCATGAAGGGGTAATCATGGTACAGTATTGCACAATTTCGATGAAGAAACAGTTTGGAACTTATGGTCAAACAACAAGATACAGCTTGGCACTAGTAAGCTGTTTCCAGATTTAAAAGGTTGTTTAGCCTTGATTTCAGTAATTATGCTAGGTTCTGGAGTGATTTTATCCTGTTGTGAATAAAGAATGGAGCTGCATCATTATTGTTCTTTGTGAGCAGTAGTTAATCTTACGAGACGCAGTGAATTGTTTCCACGAGGGGCGTTGGGATTTACTCATGGAGACAGGTTATGCCATGGGGCACAATACCCATGCCTTGAACCATTGACCTGTAAGAAAGAAAAATGAAAAAAAAAAAAGAAATAGCAATGGTTCAATGGTTCGGATGTCTAAGATTGGTATGAAATATGCTACAGTGTTTTTTCCCTTGGCTACAGTGATTCAGAACTCCCGCTGGATGGATTCGAATTAGTAGCTCCAAAGATTGCTCCACCGAATCGGATTTGCAGCCAGAAGAATCGGATCCAGTAAACCGACCTATAAAGAAGAGAAGGAAATGCCGGAGGAGGTCGTCGGGAACGCATAGTAGTGCGGTCGGACCCATTGAAAGAGAAACCAGAGAATATTGTTTGGGCAGCAATAGAAGTGAACATTTATTATGTGAAAATTGGAAGTTAATGTGGCGACCTTAGGGGATGGTTGAAGATTGAAGACATTGGAAGCTAAGGTTGAAGTTTAAAGATTGGAAACACATTGGAAGCTGAGGTTGAAATTCGAGAGATTGAAATCAGTGTGGTGGTCATCGTTAAACGGCTGGAGACTGAAGATCAATGAGAAGCTGTGGTTATTGAAGAAAATCAATCTGAAGTAGATGTAAGCTATGTAAAACTACTCTTCAAGCAAAATTCGCCTTAAAACTCATTTTAGAAATCATATGTCAATTTGGAATTTGTGTTTTTAGACTCATTTTAGAAAGTATGAGTCAATTTGAAATTATTTCCGTGTGTTCATTTAAAATATCCTCAAGATATTCCAGCTTCTTTCACCATCTCCACCGTCTACTTAAGATATTCTGCAGCAGATGTCTAGCTTTCTCACTACTCTTCTAGGGTATGCTCTTCGAGCAACCCAGTATTTCCGTTCTATCCATCAGGCACGATCAGATGCTAACAAGACCGTAAATATGCTAATTTTGTGCATTGGTTTATCTTGCAATACCGCTCTTTCTGTTGCCCTTTGTCAAAGGGAGCAGCTTTCAACGGGAAGTTAACTGCGATGGGAAAGACAAGAAAGGCTGCCGGATCACCTTCCAAAGCTGATGCTGAGGAGGAAGATGTTATCGCTGCACTGTTTGAACTGAAGGCAGAGGTTTCTCACTTGCGAAAATTAGTAGAAACTATGGTTACACAGAACACAGAATAGAAGGCCCAAAATGCAGAATTGAAGGCTGAATTGCTAAAAACGAACCATCAGGAGCAGGTTAATGGATCGATTTCAGAAATTGAAGGTACGCTTTCCGCATTAGTAGATGAGGTCACCAAAGAGCAAATGATGCTTCACCAGGAGAAAGTCTCAGCTGAATTACAAGATCAAGAATCACGAGCAAGAAACTTGAAAATATCTGGTCTTGGAGAACAAGAATATGAAGATTTGCAAGCTGTTCTTGATCATTTCTTCAAGGAGATTATGCATCTCCATGAACCAAATGTAGTGCACTGTAAGAGACTGGGCAGATTTAGAGAAGGTTCTCATAGACCTATACTGTTAAAATTTAAAGATGTACACTCCAAGGACATAGTGCTCCAAAATCGGTCATCTCTAAAAGGTCACAGAATATGGTTTGATAAAAACCTCACTCCAGTACAACTAGAGGTAAGGAAAAAGGAAATGGCCAAGGTCCGGGAAGCCAGGGATGATGGGTTTGTAGCATTTTCAGATTACAATGGCAGAGCTATTATCACTAAACGCAGAAAAGACAAATAGGTAGAAGAGGCCCTTAAGGTTATCGCTTGGAATATACATGGAATTTCACAAGCTAAGATGGATGCATTGGAGGATGTCTGGAATCAGTATGATCTGGTTCTCCTAACTGAAACATGGCAACATCAGGCTTCCACGTTGCCAAGGTTATATAGTTTTCAAATCATAGACTGTATATGGAACAGAAAAGAGACAGGCATGGTGAGGGGCTTTGGCGGTATTGTTGATACCATACATAAGCATATTTCTTTGGAATGTAAGTGGCTGAAAATTGAGACAAACAGTGGTATCACTTTCATAGCAATATGCTATTATGCACCTTTGGGCATGCCAATATACCAGCAAGACGGCATTCTCAACCACAATCCTTTCCATGAGGTTACGCTGCAAACTGCTTTGTTGAGAAGGGTAGCATTGGCTGCAATCCTCTCACCAGGAGCTACAATTTGATTCCTGTTTTGATATACTTATGAAGCTGTGTTCTCTTTCCATTCGATCTCTCCTATGGAAACCTCTGTTTTCACAATTATAAGAGAGAAAGATAGAATTTCGTGTGGATTTCTCAAAGGCCCGGTTACCGATCTTTGGAGTTCATTGGTTATTCGAAGGTTTTTCCCGGACAGTTTGTTTCTCTCGGAATACACTTTCGTGCCTTGCAGTATTGATTTTGAGGTTCAAATCGTCAATTCTTGGTTAGAGGAATTTGTGGGATTGAATGCAGTTGGTCCAGCAGGGACATTCAGAGTTCATTGCGATTGGTTGGATTATTTGATCTCTGTTGAAGTCTATTCCCCTCATGATCCTATCCAATTCGAAGGAATTTCTCCTTAAATTTCTTTGGATTGTATGTGGATCTCTTTGCAATCAATCTTTCAGCATGTTAGGCTTCCCGATCATCTTAGTTTAATTTAGGTTCATTCTAATGGTTTCATATCCACTGCTTTCTGTTAATTTCCCCCTTTTCAATTGTTAAAATCTTGCATGAACTTTTGTTGTTTCTCCCTGATTTTGTCACAATGGTCTCAAATTTTCTGGAAAACCCTAAACATTTGGCTCTTTTTCACGCATTCGCGCACCTTCCAGCCTCTGAACGATCCGCCATTCTCCCCAAATTGATTTCCTATCAAAATCAGCCCTCTGATACCATCCTTTTTGGTAATTTTGATAATTTGCTGCTCCCTCCTTCTGCTATGGATCCGATTTCCCATAAAGTTCCTCATTGGGACAATTTGTCTGCTGATCCTGATCATAGGGGTGTTCTTCATCCCCTGAACCCTGTTACTCAGATTCCTGTTCCATATGGTGTCGCAAGAAATCGCCCGGAGGTTCGCTCTAACGATGAACTGGATGAAAGACTCAAGCGTACGAGAATTCCATATCTGAAAGAGCGGAAAATGAATATTTATCAAGGTATTTCTTTGAATCTACCTGCTGTGCATTCAAAAATAGATGCTCTCTCTAACTCTGCTGTAATCATCAAAGTCCAAAAATGTGGAGTTAAGCTTGAAAAATTGTGGGCCTTCCTACTCAGTCTTAACAAAGGAATCCTAATTCAAGCCATCTATTGGCTCAATTACCCCTACATTATGCTTGAATGTGGGAACTCCAGATCGGCCAATTTTTTTCTGAATTATGGACCCATGACCTATGATACTTCTCAATTGTCATTCCTTAAATGGCACCCTAAGCTGGACATTGATCAAATGAATAATTTGTGCATTGCCTCCACATCTCTTTTTGGTCTCAATCCAATCTATTGGGATGAAGAGTGCTTCAAATTGTTGTTTAATTCAGTTGGAACCTATATATCTACTGAATATTCTCCTGCCAAACCTCCCAGAAGCTTTGTTCAGCTTGACCTTTCCAAGGAAATCCCCCTTTCCATACCATTCATAGATGCCTTTGGTTTTGAATCTCAATTAAACCTTAGATGGTCTGGTCTGCCCTCAACATGTCAGAAATGCTTCCACAGGCATTTCTGGTATTCTGATTGCAAAACTTCAACAGAAGAACCTCAAATTGACAGACTCCAGCATGGAGCTCAGACTCAAGGAAATCAGCTTCAAAACAATGCTTATGTTCAGAAGGATCCTCAGGAAAAGCCAGCAGATCAGCCTGATCTAATCACCTCTACAATGGGAAATTCTAGTAAGGATACTCAATTTCAGAGGCTGCCAGAAAGTGACAGATTTAAGTGGACTAAAGTTAATGGCAGCTATAAAAGAATTCAGAAAAATAAGGCAGCTAGAGATGAGGAAAGAACCAGAGACAAAATGTGTGAGTCTGCTCACACAAATATTACAAATAATAATATGCCTTTAACTATGGGTGAGCCTAAGCTGCTAGTCAAAGGGAGTGGAGTTGGGAAAGCTGCACAGGCTACAAACAAGTTAAATTTCACTCTGAGTGAAATAATTAAAGAAGCTAAGGGGAAAACTCAATGCTCATATTCTCTTATGGATTACCCAATCAAAAACAATAGTAAGAGTGGGTCATTAGATATGAAATCTCGAAACAAAGCAAAGATCCAGCTGAATTCAAATCAGGTGAATTCACATATAAAAATTTCCATGCCAGCAAGACTCAATCAGCAAAGCAACAACAAATCAAATGAGATACAAAAGAACTCTCATCTGGCCAGCAGCTCAAGTCAAACCACTGAAGACCTGACTCAAGAGTTGATACAGCAGCAAGACAACCTGCAGGTCAACACACCAAATCCTTTTCAGGTATTATCTGACCTTAATAGTAATCTAGATCCTGAATTAAATAAAAGCAAGGTATGTGCTTCTTCTCAGATTTGCCCCTCATCTGCACCCTTAAAAGAATCCCCAGCTGTCCTTATCCTACCAGCTGATACCAATACTGTTGAACTGCCTTCCTTAATTGATCTGGACTTCCAAGTGGTAGCAAGTCCTTCTAGCCCTCTGAATATATCCAACAAGTTCATTGATCAGATGGCCTCCCTGCAAAATCATATTTCACAGTCTACAGATTCAGAAGAAGTAAAGAAAGATAATGACTTTGTGGCTGATCCTGAGATTGTTCCTGACACTCCTGAAGATATGCAAAACATGGAGCTTCAAGATATAGCAAATACCAGGCAAGTTAATAACTCTGCTCCTTTAAACAATTATAAAAATTCTATGTTTCATTTCTACCCAGGGGGTTGTTCTGATAATTCTGATAGTGAGGGATTTGAGAGTGATAAGGAAAACTGGGACAAAGAGGAATACTTAAATGTAAACCTTAGTACTGATCCCTTGCAGGTGCATATTAAGTCCCAACCTATGAAAAAAACTGCCAGAAAGGATAAGACTAAAAATGATGTGGTTTTATCTGGTTTTAATAAAACTCCAGCTCAAAACACTAGAAGTAAAAGAAAATCCAGAAAGATCAGGCTATAGAGCCTTCTTTCCTTCTGTCTCCCTCTTCTCTCATTGATATGAAGATTCTTTCTTGGAATCTCAGAGGAATTAAAGGGCCTCTAAAAAGGAGAAGAGCCATTGCTCAAATTAGGCAATATAATGCTGACATCATTATCCTTCAGGAACTTAAGCTTCCCTCCTTTGAATGTTCTAACTTAGGGGAGTGGATTTATCCTAATTCCACCTCTATTTGGATCAGCTCTTCTGGAGCAAGTGGTGGAATGGCCATTATCTGGAAAAAAGATATCAATCACTCTTCCTTTTATAACAGTCCATCAAGAGCCTGGCAAGCTATAATCTGCTCGGTCTCCAATTCCAGATTTGGTATTATCAATGTCTATGCTCCTACTTCACCCAAAGACAGAGAACCAATTTGGGCTGAACTGAACTCCTGGCTGGATTCTCAATCTCTTGAAAATTGGATCATTGCTGGTGATTTTAATAATACTCCATCTTGGGATCTTAAACTGGGTAATAAAATCAATATGTCCAGAACTGAAAGGGAAAATTGGGATACTCTTATTGCTGATAATAATCTGATCTATATCCCCTCCTCTACTGCTACTTATACTTGGTCGAACAAACAAAAAGATAAAGCAAGAGTTTTCTGTACTCTGGACAGATTCTATGTCTCCAATCCATCTGCAGCATTCTGGGACAACAGCTATGTTACAAGTGATGAAGGAACTTCCATTTCTGATCATCAGCCTCAGTTTCTTCATACCTCTCATGTCATCAGAATTAAAAGAGAAGGGAGCACACCTTACAAATTCAATTCTTCCCTGCTGGAGAATGAGAATTTCTGCTATCAATTCAGATCCTTTTATGAGACTATCTCCAGTAATTCAAATGTGATTGCTGGTCAAATGCCTTCTATGAAATGTTTCTACTCCAAGATTAAACAAATCAAAGGGTGGATTAAAAATTGGTCTAAAATCATCAAAGAGGAGAGAAGTAGAGAAAAAAATCAGCTCCTAGTGTATATGAAAGATATAAGGTCTCTTCTACAGAATGATCCCTCTAACTATAATCTTCATGTAGGGGAGGATATCTTAGAGAGAAGAATTAAGAATATTGAGGAAATGGAAGCTAAGGGTTCAGCTATTAGATGTAAAATTAAGTATACTAATGATATGGACTCTGGCTCTTCAAAATTCTTCTTCAGAGTTGCAAAAAGTAGGGTTCTTAGAAACTCCATTACTGAGACTGTTGATGATCATGGTAATATTTATAGTTCACATTCTGAGATTGCAAATTTCTTCAAGAGCAGTTATATGGATATCTTTAGTGACAAGCCAATTCCTCCCAACATGGCTACTGAAGCCAATGAGTTTATCTCCACTGTGGATTCCATTCTTCCAAATCCTAGTGAAATAATGGATGAAGCTATTACTGCTATTCCATCTCAAAATGAGATTTATGAAATTCTCAATTCCTTCAGCAAAGGCAAATCTCCTGGACCAGATGGCCTACCAGCAGAGTTCTACATAAAGTTCTGGGATATACTCAAAACGGATGTTACTTCCCTTGTCCATGCCTTCTGGAATGATAATCATCTACATCCTTCTATCTCTAGTGGATTTATCTCTCTGATTCCTAAGGTTGATCATCCTTCTAAGTTTCAGGACTGGAGGCCCATCTCTCTCACAAATACCACATACAAGATTTGTGCTAAGATCATTGCCCTGAGAATCAAAAGCTTCCTTCAAAGGAACATTAGTCATAATCAATCAGCTTTTCTTCCAAATAGGTATATCTTAGATAATTATGTGGCTGCTATGGAAGGTCTGCATTGGAACAGGATCTCAAATCAAAACTGTATTCTTCTCAAGCTGGATTTTAAAAGGGCTTTTGATTCAGTAAGGTGGGATTTTTTAGATTTTGCCATGTCTAAACTTGGGTTCCAACCCAAACTCATGAATCTAATTCATGGCTTGAACTCTAGGTCCAATTCTGCTGTTCTCATTAATGGTGTTCCTTCTGGCTTCTTTCCTCTTTCATGTGGAGTTAGACAAGGATGTCCCCTGGCCCCTTACCTTTTCCTTGTGGTTGTTGAACTCTTAACCAGGGTCATTCTGCATTATCAGAATACTGCTCAGTTGAAAGGTTTAAATCTTCCAAATTCTGATGATAGTATAACCATTCTTCAATATGCTGATGATACTTTCTCCTTCCTTGATGCTGATCTTCAAAATATCAATCTCTTTCTTAAGATTGTGAGACAATTTTCTGCTGCCTCTGGTATCCATTTGAACTTGAATAAGAGTATGATCATGGGTGATTTCAGTATTCCAGTTCTAGCTGGTATTAACGTCCTTCCTACTAATCAGGCAACTAAATTATTGGGATTACCTATAGCTATGAACCACAGCATCAAAGGTCTTTGGGACCCTATTATTTTGAGAATCAAAAAGAAGTTGAACAACTATGGGAATTATCTCTCTCTTGCAGGTAGAACTATCATTGCAAATGCTGTTCTTGCCAGTTCTCATGTCTACTTTTCCACAGTTCTTGTAGCTCCAAAGTATGTTTATCTGGAACTCGAGAAGATAATTAGAAACTTCATCTGGAAGGGAAGTCACCTGGTTAATTGGAATTCCATATGCAAATCTAAAGTATCTGGAGGTTTAGGTTGCAAGAATCTTTTTATTCAAGCTCAATCTCTTGCTGGCAAGATTATTTGGAAAGCAATTCATGGGAATCAATCTCCTGCTTATATCTTTATCAGGTATTGGATTTCTCAAAGTCACCCCTGTGGTCACCCCTCAGTTCAGCATCTGCTTCCCCATTCTGCATTCAGTCAACTGAAACCAGGCCCCAGCATCTCCCCTCTTATGCAAAATCTCATCAAAGCTTGGAATGCTATCTCTCCTAATTTCCATTTTATGAAAAGAGATGAGCTCCATGCTGATGTGCCAATCTTTTGGAATCCCATTATGGCTGAGCCTAATTCTCCTGCACTTGCTATCAAGCACCCAAGGATTCATAAGAAATGGCATGAGGCTGGTGTAGTTTATATCAGAGATATGTTTGTAAATGGAAGAATCATGTCTTGGACTAGACTGAAAGGTATTATCAGGGGCACTTCATCTGATAAGAAAATTTATGCTATCATTAAACCCTTTCTCTCAAACTTATCTGTCAACTCTGGAAAAAGTGACTGGAGGATAAATGAAAAAGGAGATTATAAAGTGAAAAATGTTTACAATGCTATGACCTCCAATATTGATGGATGTAAAGCTATGGTGAAATGGTCGATTAGTTATGATCAGCTCAAGAGATTATTTCATAATGTCTGGCATTCTTATTGTCCTCCAAAAATCTCATACTTCATCTGGCTCATTGCTAATGGCAGTTTGAATAATCTGGTCTCCATGTCTAGAAGAAATCCCAATATTTCCACTAATTGTCCATTAGCTTGTAACAGGCCTGAGGACATGTGCCATATTTTCTTTTGTAGCTCCCTGAATGGTTTCTGGTCTTGGTTCTCTGACAAATTTGGGATTCTAATCAATGGGGATCTTATGTCCCTTATGAATAATGATGATAAATTTGTCAATTCAATTATTAATATTGCCCTTTGGAACATTTGGAAAGCAAGGAATCGGGTGTTATATGGTAAAAAAAATGTGTCCATGTTCTGGATTAAATTGCACTTTCAGTTTGATTTTGAGACCATTGCTACAGCACATAAAAAGAAATTTGGAGCTAATTTTGACAGGAAATGGGAGGACTATGGTTTGTATAGGGGTCATTATGATTTGTTTGCTTCAAATTTAAATGTTGTAGATTCTAACTTATTTCTCTCTGATGATCCTAGAGTATCTTAATTTTCTACGAGGAGAAGGAAGTAATAAATTTGATACCAGCAAATCACCATTTAGCCAGAGATCTCAGGATCAAGTTATGAAAAATGACATAGCCACCTCAATGGAGTCATTTCTGATGAAAAGAGGACATATGAGGTACAAGAAGGAGAGTGAAGATATGTGGGCAAGTATATTTTGCAGGGAGGTTGTCCAGATCCATTGCTTGTGGAAATTTCTTTCAGCCAATAATCTCATTCTCACAGAGGCTCAACTATCAAGATACAGAACACTATACTACAGTCATAAGCTACTGGCTGATCTATATGGATCATTGCTGATTCTCTTGGAGGACAAGGACATGTTTCGACTCTGTTACCACAATAATTGGCCCCTTGATCAATACTTCTTTGGCTCCACCGATGCCTTTAATGCCTATTTCAACTCATACTTCTCTGATCATTGTTGAATTCCCTTTCCTTTTGGCCATCTCTCTAAGAAGCATATTCTGGCTTTTATCTAATTTAGGTCTGGTTTACTCTTTTGGTGGATTACTTTTTGGCAGGTTCATCATTTTTCCGGAACCTTTAGCAAGCTTGTTCTGCTTCGGGAAATCGGTTCAGTTCCAGAAAAGCTTCTTACTTCTTATCTTCTACCAATTCATCCTTTTAAGGATGGCTGCTGATTGCTGATCGACCTTCTTACTCAGTGTGCAGAATCTATTTTACTTTCTATTATCACTTGCTGGATTTGACTATATATTTTTGATATGCTTTTTCTAAAAAGCATACCTTTGCTATGTATTTTGAGATTTCATAATTAATGATAAAACCAACTCTTACTTTCAAAAAAAAAAAAAAAAAAAAAAAAAAAAAAAAAAAAACTGCTTTGTTAAAAGAGAAAGGTAATGTCATTTTAGTTGGAGATTTTAATGGTAGACCAAAGGGCAACAAGCTGCTACATTCGAATGTGATGGTGACCATCGTCTAGAGGAAGTGTTTGATGAGAATTTTGCACGAAAGACCTTTGACCAAGCAAAGAACATGATGGGAGAGCACTTGTTGGATTATTGTACTTGCTGCAAACTTAAAATACTAAATGGATTAGCGAAGTTTTCTGAATCAGCGAGATCCACCTGTTTGACATGGATGGGTGAGAGTACAGTAGATTATCTGATTGCTCCAATAGATAGTGCCATTGTTGAATGCTTTGAGATTGGGGACAAATACCTAGAATCTGATCATTTACCAGTATGTTTTCAATTGAAAATCAGTCCAAAAATGATATCGAATAGAAAAGCTTTTATCGCGAAGCTCAAACTCAATTATGCCAAATGGGGAGCATACAAAAAGTGCTTAGTAAGCGAGCTTAAGGGATGGAAAGATTTGTATTCGTCTTTGCAAGCTGATGCCAAGGCTTTTAAACAGGCCATCATAGATGCTGCCACTGAAGCATTTGGTTGGAGTAAACGAAAGGCCTTAGGCAAGCCATGCAATTCATGGTTTGACGAAGAATGCAAGAAAGCACGTAGCCTGCTCCCTAAAGGTAATAAATACAGCAAAGCTGTACAAGAATCTAGTGAAGAGGAAGAAGTGTGCATTTCTCTCTAAAAGGCAAACAGATTTAGAAGTGCTCTTTAGTGAATGTCCAAAGCTATTCTGGTCCAAGATGTTAACCAAGGAAAAGATTGTTGAGCTTGATACAAATGAGCTTCTAGACTTAGTAAGAAGCATATATCATGTTTCAGATGCCAGCCAGATGCCATTAACAGACATCACATGTGATTTTTTTACAGAAACAGATGTTAAGGAGCAACGGAAGCAAGTATCCAATGGAAAGGCATCAGACTTAGAGGGCCTATCAGCTGAGTTGCTGAAATGGGGTGGGAAACAGATAATACCAATTCTTACTCAATTATTGAATGCCGCTGTGAGAGATGGATTACCGAGAGAGTGGAGTTGTTGTCGGGTGGTTCCAGTACACAAATCAGGTAGCAAATATGATGTAAAAAATTACAGAATGATAATGATTGGAAGTGTCTTTGCTAAATTTTTGGGGAGATTGCTTGAAAGCAAATTAAGTGGTTGGGCCGTAAGAGAAGGCAAGCGGGCCTAGGGTCAAGCTGGATTCAGAGTTAATCATAGTACACTTGATCATCTACTAACACTTCGTTCTCTAATGGAGCAGGCTAAGAGGCCAGGAAAAGCTTTATGCATTGCATACATAGATTTTTCTAAAGCTTTTGACACAGTGCCACATTTAGGACTAAACACTAGAATGGAGAAACTGGGAGTTTCGTCATTATTGAGAGGTGTAGTGGCCAGACTTTACGAAGAAGTTGGCGCATGCTTATCTAAAGATGTGGAAATTTTGAGTACGATTGGAGTGTAGCATTGGAGTGTAGCAGAGCTGCCCGCTGTCACCGACTCTATTTGGGCTCTTTATTGACGAGCTCGAAGAGTGGTTGAGCACTTACGGATATGCAGGGACTCGTCTGATCCAAATATTACTATATGAAGACGATGTGGTTTTGTTATCTGACACACAAGAGGGATCACAGCAACATTTAAATGACAGCCTCATTCTGTGACATGAGAGGCATGAAGCTAAACATGGAAAAGACCAAATGTATGGTGTTTGGTATAGTTCAGAGACCTTATTTTGAATATAAGGGGGATCAAATTGAGTTGGTGAAGAGTTATAAGTATCTTGGTTTAAAAATCTGCTCAAATTACAGATGGAAGAAATGTGTAAACAAGAGAGTCACAGGAGGTAAAAATGCATTGTATAGCATGTGGGCAAGATGCCATAGGATCTCTCTTCAGAATTGGAGCCTACGGCGAATGCTTTTTAGAATACTGGTCCAAGCTGTGGTTTTATACGGTGTTCAAATATGGGGGCCGTCAATCTCGCCTTCTCTATGGCTAAAAGTAGAAAGTGTTTTGAAGATATTTCTACAGGAAGAACTTGGAGTAAAGAAAAAAATTACATTTGCTATTCTATTAGCTGAAACAGGTATGCTTCCGCTTGAAGCTGAGGGATTGTGTCAAACTCTTACCTACATCACCCAAGTCAGAACACTTGACAGATCTAGGATGCCAGTAGCTACTGAAATAACTCAAGATAATGGCTAGATGAGAGAAGTTATTCAGTGGCTTCAACGATGGGGGATTGAAGAACTGGATTGGTCGAATACGGATGAAGGGATTAGGGATCTAGTTTAAGGGAAAGTTATAGAGAGGCTTTGGGAGACGCAGGGGTCAAGGATGGAATTTTATAAGCGAGAGGTAAATCCCATGCTTGTATATGCTGACCATGATTACTTGCGTAAATCACGTTCATTATGGATAAGGACAGTAGCAAGGTACAGAACAAGCTCCCATCACCGAAACGCTTATGCACATTATGTGATGAACATCAAGTTGAAGATAAAGCACATACCTTCTTAAGGTGCCCGAGATATTTGAAAATTCGGGATAGATATCAAATAGATACTTCAGATTTCTAAACACTTAGCTCCAAATTCCTTGGGTAGATATTTTTTAGAAGTTGAACAACATAGATTCTTGCTTTTAAAATGTTATGCGTGGATGTATAGATTTTCCTTTTGAAAAACATCTATAATTGCTGCTTCTTGCCCCTAAGGGCTTCATGAAGCATGAACTAATATATATTACTATTATATTATTATGCATTAAGGCGGCAAGGGCTCATACACTAATTTCAATTTGCTACTTCCCCATTTTTATAAGGAGAATTTATTGTGCCCCTACATCTTGAAAAAAATAAAGTGCTAAGCTATAAAAACAATATTTTTAACTTTTTGCAACTCGTAAAATAAAAGCGCCCGTCACAAAACTTGTAGATGAGAGTAGGAACTTTCAAATCCTCTAAATTGTGTTTTAAATAAGGATACAATTCCACTAGCGATAACGATATGAATGGATTCCATTAACTAGAATACCTAGACATTGGCTCCTAACTTGGCAGGAGTCCAATCCATACCCATAACCTAATCTAACTGCTTTAATGGAATTGAAGGTGGCATTGTCAAATATGAATCTTTGAGTTTGATCTTGTTAGAAAAACATTATCCTAATCTACAACATTTCCTAATCTACAATGCTAACTACTCTAGTGGAATTGAAGGTGGCATTGTCAAATCTGAATCTCAAATGAGTTTGATCTTGTTAGAGAAACATTATCCTAATCTACAACATTTCCTAATCTACAATACTCGTGAAAACTTTTGAATTTGGTGAGCTACAAAAACTATATTACCATATTTGGCAAAACACTTTGTTTTGGAGGTCAGAAAAAACATTTTAGTAATTTTCCCTTTTTATAAATACTAATAATGCAAGACCCACGTGCAATAATCTGACACACTTGAAACATCTAAGCAGCAAAATCAATTCACGTGGCATCCATCAATATGAAATGCTCAAGCCATACATTATATGGAGCTCTCATATAAGTATGCCATCATTATTAAACTAGCTACGTTTTGGAAATGGAATTGAACAACAACAATGATAGTATCCATTTTCATCGAATGAGAATCTTTGAGATAAGTGCGCCTCCAATATTTCATAATCCCCCCACTCTCTAGACCCATGATCAGCAATAATTTTAGTCGCGTCAAATGGCCTCCTATGGTTCCGTCGTTTACTGAAAACATGAATACATGAGAACCAAATACATCATAAAGCACCTAAAATACAAAAGAATCCAAGCTAACCTTTTGCGATGACTTGTATTCATAATTGTCACATGTAACTAGGAAATCAGTTAGCCACGTTAGTAGTTGACATGGATGATGGACTAACAATAGATCACTCACATTCAGATCTTGATCGATATCATTGGCCGATACAAGCCCAGCTTCAACATAAGCGTCAATAATCACCTCTGAATTTGGTAAAGGATGAATATATGAAATGAACTCTTAGGGATAATCTGAGACAAGAGAACATAAATGGTGGATACGACAAGCCCGGAGTAGGCGTTCTCCCTTATCTGTTTCATGAACCATAGCATACAGCACATGAGCTTTGGTAACCTGTCCCCTCATGCATTCCTGTTAACATGAATAAACACACCTTTTATTTTATGGCCTCCCCATCTTGAAAGCACTAGCAATTAAACAACGAAAAGACATTAAGAAATCTCCCCAATGGTTCTGTAATGTCCTGTTTACATCTTGAAGCCTTATTATTCTTCAAGGATTTCTTCTTACTCTTTTTGCGATTTAAGCGTCTGTAACGTCAAAAATTCTGACTTTCTATGTGAACTTGCACCTGATGATACCGAGTGAGGTACAAAGGAGGTGAGCAATTTTCCCCTTAACCTAATCCAGCTGAGCTGAATAATGGTTTGCAGAATTTGCACCTAATGAGACTGAGGCACAAAGGAGGTAAGCAATCTTCCCCTTAATCTAGTCCAGCTGACTGCAGCTGAGCTGAATAATGGTCTGCAGCCATGTTGCAGACATAGGCAAAAGTATTACAAGGTGGATGCCACGATTACATAGAAAAGAAAACTTAACTATGCACAACTTAGATTTCTCAACGTCAAGCAATCTTGACATAGGCAACAAGTATTACAAGGTGGATGCCACAATTACATAGAAAAGAAAACTCAACTATGCACAACTTAGATTTCTCAACGTCAAGATGCCTTGCTATTTCATAGCCTGTAAATGAGATAAACAGATAGCAGTACCAGGCCTCGCAGGTTAACTGAAACGGGTCTTCCCTCCAGGGCTGAATGTATATCAGGTAAGATACTCTGTAGATGCAAGAACGAGGTAACAATCACAAAAAATGACCTGGAAAACATGAAATAATGCATATGGAAAGAACACCTTGAGCACTTCAACTGCCAAATTTATTCTCTCTTCACTCCAAAGCTTCAGCATCAACACGGTAAGATGAATTGTTTCAGGTTTTATGAAAATGGATTTTTCAATACCAAAATCTGCATCAAAACAAAAAAGGAACATTCAGTAATAACAGCGCTCCTTTAGCATAAAAGCACGCTAATATAACTATCAAGATATCTGCCTACAAGCTATCTCATAAGGGAATGCTTCTACCCGAGCAAATCCAGCTGGCACTCCATATGAGTTATCTTATGAAAGGAAGGGATGTTCATAATCTTGGATTTTTAGCTGCTTGGCATATTCAGCCATACCACAAGAAAAGCTCAAGAAATATGGCAAATTGCATCTGAGGGCACACGAAGTGTAGACTTTGTGGAAAGTGCACCATACTATGATGAGGAGCCATCTCTAAGGGAATTTCATATGCAAATAATCCAGCATTTATTTGATCAAAGCACCATCTCTGCTGCAGCAGATCCACCAGCCACTACTTCTCTTGAACATGATGTCTTGCATCAAGATTCGAACTCTTGTATGACTAAATAAAATGCAGCTTGAATAGTAATACATACTATCAGCTCATTCACAGACAGACTAACTGGCAGAACACAATATTTTTGAAAAATAGTAAAAGCCTTGTTCTTTCATCTGTGCTAAACGAGTTCTATCGTTTCACTAGTGCTGGTAGAATTCCTGTTCCTAACATGGGGCCTGATGCTTGCAGAAGACAAGGGTATTTCCTCTTCAATCTGGAGTGCTAGATAGTCAGCAGGAAATGACACTAAGAAAGATGGCACAACTTTTAATCAGTACTAAGTTTACAATGAACTCACCAACTGCAGGACGCGCTTCTTGTATAATCACCTTTACATCACATTGACCATCTGCAGATCAAGGCTAAAATTCACAAACCTTAACAGTGTAGAAAATTTTACAACTTTGGTATTTAGAGTATGCCTTGTATTGATGGAGATTGTACTTCCTTCAGTGCTACTTCAACTTTGGGTTGCCTTTCTGGCATAATCAGGAGATGCGTAAAATTCACAAACCCTAATAGTGTAGAAAATTTTACGACTTTGGTATTTAGGGTATACCTTGTATTGATGAAGATTGTACTTCCTTTAGTGCTACTTCAACTTTGGGTTGTACTGATGAAGATTGTACTTCCTTTAGTGCTACTTCAACTTTTGGTTGCCTTTCTGGCAAAATCAGAGAAAATACAGCAAAATTTCAAAATCCAGAAGTAAGACCATAGAGAGAACAAAAACAATTGCAACGTAATCGCAACACATTCCATTTGCAGCAATATTTTAAACGTCTCTTGTTGTTCCTTGTAATGATCAAGTTCAAACAAGACACAATTGCATATAGTTGGTCCAAGGGTTCTTGCTATTACTGTCAGCAACTAGCTCCCCCTACTTCCTCCATAGAGAAACTTCACCTAGTTGAGTGTCATTATCATTCGCTTGATTTTCATCGTTAGTCGAATGCTCATCACAACTTCCATTTGAAGATATGGAATGAGAGGCAAGAACAGCTTCTTGAAACCCCATAATCTCATCCACCAGTTTTGGATACACAGCTAATGGTAAAGAAATAAAGTGCGAATAGGGAAACCTTGCCCCAATGAGCTCCTGGATGTAGATGAGAACACCAATTGGTCATCAGCTCAAGCCAAAACGGGATGCCAACTTAATAAAATAGTAATCACCTCCTCTAATGCCTGCTCAATCTTCATTATTGCATTCCGCACAGCTTCTTCTGAGGAAGCTTGAATTGCTAGTAAAGGGCAAGTAATACATATTGAGCACATTCAATATAAAACAGAAATTTTTATTCTCAAAAAGTAACCTTCACACAGTTGATGCAATTTACAGAAAGACGATTTCAAAGAGAAAATGTAATACTTGAGTTTCCACATTTAGTTCTGACATCCCTCACAGTCGGACGAAGGAATTCATCTTGCAAACATCATGTAACCTAAACAGGATAAGGCCTACTTCATATAAAAAAAGAAAGCTTTATTAACATCTATTGGAGACCCAAGTGTCAATTACATGCAAGAGAGGCCTCAAAGTCATCTGATGTCTATTTCCAAGAATATATATTCAAACCTGGAATAACAGTAAAAAATTTCATATAATGTACACGGATATGAAAGTCTTACTTATCACTCTGCCTTTTCGGGCATTCTTGTTAGAAGGTATGTCGAGTGTCACTTTAAACTCATTCTCAATCTTCAGCTTTGTCTTCTCTCTGAAAGAAGTAGACACCAATGAATTGCTCCTTATTTATTTATTTTATTACAGATTAGTATTTAACCAAATTCTACAGTTTGAGCTATTACCATTAATGTGGCTATACCACAAGGTGGTCGTTGCTTAAGGTTGCTGCACTAAAAAATGTGGACAGCAAGAAAGCTATACATTGAGGTTTTCAACGGTCTGCAGCTCAAAGATGGAAGTGACACTTGTGCTTGATACTAGTATATATATCTTAAACCCAACGACAAAACACACGTCATAAACCAAGCTTCTACTACAGGAAATGACATGACTTCTTGATCTTCCATTATGCTGTACTTCTAAGGCTGACAGTGGTATGAACTTTTCCTTCACATTCTAAAGCTCTTAATCTGTTAACAAAGGCAAGAATAATTTGCCACTAGATATTTGCATACAGATTTACAATGAATTCCTTGGCTGTTCTATTGCATTCGTAATGGTAGTAAAGATTAAGAAGCAATTCATTTTTTTGAGAGTCCTCCTTGGTTTCAAGAACTGCCCCTACCACCAGTGGTGAAAAAAGTAATATACCCCCTTCCAGAAAACAATTGGATAAGATGCGCGTCCACCTATACAGAAATAACCACGGATAAATATAGCTTTCTTCTGAAGCAACCTATACATTGTAATGCATAATATTAAGCATAGCTGTTCTAATAGGTCCTTTACTGTAAATGACAGCACCATTAATGGACTCTTAGTTCACTCTAGATGCATGCATACATGAATCTCCCCAAGGTCGTCTGATTGGGCAAACCAAAAGCATTATTGTTTGCATCCACCGTATTTGGCTGGATATTCTCGTAAACTTAATTTTCGTTCAGATTCTCAAAAGCCCATTGCAGTCAGTAGTCGAGATATCACCCATTGACTGGATATTCTCATGAACTTAATTTTCGTTCAAATTCCGAAAAGCCCATTGCAGTTAGTAGTCAAGATATCACCCATTGACAAGGCACATGAATCGCCAAAACCATCTACCATTGGTTGTTAGAAATGTAAGGCTTACGTTAAGGCTAGGTTAACTGGTTTGAGATGTGGCTCTAAAAGTCTTCTGATGGTGCTAAAGAATTTGATCATATTCGATTTTCCAAGAAATAATATCCAAGCAATAGCCAATCTTTCAAGGGAACAAATACTACGTATCTTCGTGAGCTTCCAGCCACTTGCATCATATAGCTTGAATTTCAGGGTATTCTTTATGGCAACAAAAAATGTGAATAGCAACAACTCACCTCTACTGACCCCTTGTACATTTTTTCTTGAGAAGACTGTAAATCAATCTAACAATAAACATAAAAGAATATTCAGTAATACAGAAAGCTAAATCACTTAAACTAATCCATTAAAATGAAGCACAAGTCAAAGAATTACAAGTTCAAAGGTACGGATTATGGGTTCAAAGACACTGTCCAGAAATCAATATCATAGCATGCACCAAGTGTTAAGCACTTAACATAATACTATCATACAGCCTGACAAGTTAAAAATCAGGATGTCTCAGAAAAACGTATTTATATTTGCAACAATGGAACAGAGGAGGCATGGTAGACGCTGGAAATGAATCGATCAAGCTAAATAATGTAGAAAAAAATGTATTTTTAAAAATTCAACAGCATATTAGCAATGCAATCACAAGAAAAAAACTCACCATCGCAACAATGTAATCTGTTTAGGTAGAACCACATGCGTGCAACGCTTTTTATGGTTCCTTCTTTGATGTGCCTAGGCTGTTTATGGATGAAATTACATGTTCCTATGAGGTTTATTTCTCTGTTTATGGTTAATTTATGGACACCACTGTTGGAATCATATTAAGAATTCCATGCACTCAGATTCCACTTTATTCGTTTCAATATCAGTAATAATCTGCAACACAATTATGAGAAACTTGCTAATCCCCTCACAAACCAACAAACCAAAGCCTCTGCAAGAATGGAAGCCGATAGGTGAAGGGTACATACTTCATCTCGAATTTCATTCGACATTTTCTGCTCTACCACCTGCAAAACGGAGTACGGTTAGAGAGAGACGTTAAATCAAGCCCATCAATTGCAGCAGGCATAAAGTAATATGGAAGTTCAAATCACCATAAAAAGCAACGAAGAAATATTCATTTAAGTAACTTTAAGCTGTTGACAACTGCAGGGTCTATAAGAACAATGCATGCAATAGACTTGGCTTAAAAAACATCTTTGAAGAATGGCTAGAGAAAGTATACCCTGTGAAGATGTCACATTCATCATTTTGGTCACCCTAAAACAAGCATTTGGTGTTTGTTGTAGCTTTTTGCTCCTTTCTGACCAACCATATAAAATCGAGGCTAACTAAGCCAGCATCATGTCCATAACTCTCTATACCCTGCAGGTGTGACTGCGGTGACCATTAAAAAGCAGACTCAAATGGTAGCCCTAAAGCATTGCCTTCGGCTTTGCTGCTGACTGCAAACCGAACAGTCATGGTTCCTTTTAGTAAGATTGGATTGGAAATAAACCGGCAAACTAATAATGTAGTCTACGGCACTGACCACCTCAGTGCAGGAAGCGTTTGAAGATTTTATTCGAAAAACATGATAAAATATCAGTTCATGAGTTTGTCCTAACTCCTTTCTATGGGAGAAACAGAGGATAACATCTAGAAGATGGAAACAAGCACCCTAGCTCTATCCAAAAATGTCCTAATCCAGAAGGGGTGACATTATCGGTCTCCAACAGAACAAAATGCTAAGGCAAAGGCACAAACAGCCTTTTCAAAAGAGAAGACGTGGTGGCAAAGGAATAAATGCTAGTAAAGGATCAAAACCTGAGATCAGAACCTATCTAAAAGCAACTAGCATTATGTTGTGTTTCTCTTTGCCAGACAGGCCTACACATGCTGTATTCATAATGTCTCATAGATCCCCCCAGTCTCTAAAAGACTTTAATAAACCTTTCTTTCTTACTACTTATAAGCAAATGAGGGAGATTAATGTCTGCAACTAATTTCTGATGGGTCTAGGAGGCCAAAGCATCATATTCACTGAAGGACAATAAAAGAACATCACTACGAGTCCCGTTTATACATGACTAGCCTACTGGGAAAGAAATTATGTTATCACCGTTCCATTTGAAGTTCATTTTCTTCTTGAAATACCACTTGTGATTTTGCATTGGTTCTAAACATCTAATTAGGAGAATAGATAAGTGAGATAATTTAAGATAATTTATTCACAATCTCGTATAGGAAATGTACTTTGCGCAACCTGGATATGATGAAGTTTAGGGAACTTGTCATTTTTACACCATTAGCTTCAGACACCATACAACCTTAAAGCAACGCCTGAACCATTATGAACAAAAATATGTTATCTTTATGTGGTCATGAGCTTGCTCAAAAGCGAAGGCGCATCCTCAAATATAGGAAGAGTATCAGCCCAACAGGCCTGAGGCAAGTAGAGATTCTTCCTTGCCAATGAAGAGTCACAGCAGAATGGATTGACGGCTTCCCTCCCAAAGAAAAATAAACTTCATGATGTTAAAGAAGTGGCATTACTGATCTCTAAAATAGTAATGTAAAACCCATAAGCAATTATTTCAGAAGGATAGAAATGACAAGAAACGAAAGAGGTCAATTGCTAATATCAGGACAATTTAGAGCAGCTAAGACCATTTTCCTAAGAATTTCACTTACTTTTGATACATGTTTCTGTGATAGCCTATTCAAATGCCTTGGTGGCTGTCGCCCTCCCTTGCACATCCAAAAAATTCTAGGACCCTATTGGTCTTTCATAGAACAAATCTTTCTTTTTTAGCACAAGGGACAACTGAAACTTTCTTGGCTGGTTTATGTCTCAGCAAAAGCAGTGGCTGATGAAGACAGGACGACGTACTAATTGCAGGGAAAATTGAGATGTTTCATACTCTCGGCTTCTCATTGGAAAATACTTCAATTCTAATAGAATAACTTGACAGTGCACAATCTAGAACTGACAGGGCAGCATGTGAACCAGCTTATACATCATGATTTGGAGCAGCTTTATGTATCGAACACCTGGCTAAATCATTCTACAATGTGGTCTTCTATAAGGAAATTTCACAAGGAGAACTTTCCTAATGTTCCAGCTGACGGATTTAATTTAAGTACCTTGATGTGGACCTTCAAAATAAGAATGAGATTCTCAATTAGGGTGTCCTCTCATGTTTTATGCAATTTGAGCATGATGGAGTCAGAGGAATTGGATCGAATTGATATTAATAGTCTATTGGACCTTCCCCTGCCTATTACATCATAAGAGAAGTGATCATTACCAGACATGTATAATTTTTATTTGTTCATAAGCTCACCTAGAAAAGGGGGAGCATCCTCAAAAACAAAATCAAGTGGCCTAAGACAAACAGAAATGTCTTGTCCATGAAGAGAGAGATTGGAATGATTGACGACTCCGATGTTAAACTGAAACTTTCTTGGCTGGCTTAGGTCTCATCAAAAGCAGTGGCTGATCAAGACAGCACGACATAGTAATTGCAGGGAAAGTTAAGATGTTTAATACTCTCGACTTCTTACTGGATAAAATAGTTTAATTCCAATATAATAGCTTGGCACTGCAACAATCCAAAAATAACAGGACAATAGGTGAACCAGCTTATACATCATGATTTGAAGCAGCTTTATGTATTGAATACCTTGTTAAATCCTTCTACAATGTGGTCTTCTGAAAGAAAATTTCACAATGAGAATTTTCTAAGAATTTCAGCAGACATGCCTTGACCTTATAAGAAGATTAGATTCTCAATGCAGCAGTTAAAGTGTCGCCTCATATTGAGCTGTGTATTTTTTCAATTTGAACATGGTGGAGTTGAAAGAATTGGATTGAATTGATTTTTATAGTCTATGGGACCTGCCCTGTCTATTACATCGTAGGAGAAGTTATCATTGTCTTTCTCACCTAGAAAAGGAGGACCACCCTCAAAAATAGAACCAAGTGGCCTAAAGCAAACAGAAATTTCTTATTCATGAAGACTGGAATGATTGACGGCTCCTCAAAGAAAGGAAAATCTCATGATCTTAAAGGAGTGACACTAGTGACATCTAATTAAATCAAAACAGGCAGCAAAACAGAAAGAGAAGACGAGATAAGGTTTATGCTGGGTTCACATGAAGGAAGTGCGAAGGGCTGGCTTAAAAGCTGCAGAACTTGGGCTGAGGCAGACATTTTCAGCCCCGTTTTGGAAAATCAGCCCTCCAACTTGCGTAGCTGACGCAGCGCTGAATTTTTTTATCAGTGCTGATTCCACTAGAACTCAGCGCAGGGCCTTCTCTTCTCCATGTGAACCACCCATTAGAAAGGCCAAATACATTCCTTGAAGCAGCCAAGGTGGACGGGATCATCTTCCCAGAAATTTTCCATTGATTTTTTTTTGGTTGTTCTAGCATAAGACCTTTTTAGTGTCTTGGGCGCATTCATGCTCCTTTCAGATTTCGAATCTTCTAACATAGAACCACCAACACACTTTCAGGTGGATAAGACGTTCTCATCATAGACACAGAGTGGCCATCATGATACACTGCGAAAATGTCCCAGTATGGGGTGGACAATGGAATACTTTGTTGATTTGACTGTTATCCTAATGGTTTCAAGGGGCAAAACAAATTTAGCAGGTTCATCTCCAAAGTACTATAGAGAGGTACCATAGAGAGGTACTTTCTTAATTCTGCTGTTGAAATTCAAGAATACTGGTTTTACGGGCCTTTTAAATGCATTAATAAACTTATCGTCTCAAAACTATTAATGCAAACTATCCAGCGGACACGTCAAAACCATACATTATCCAGCGGTTTTTTCTGCCCAGATATTTGTTCCACAATATCTCCATTGCTCTTCTTTCTCCATATTTTTGTCTGAGATAAAAGGTAAACACTGCCAAACCTCAGGAAAAATAATTGCAAAGCATCCTCACCATGTATTGAAGACCTATATTGAAGTTACTACCTGTATTGAAGAATCCTCACCATGCATCGTAGCAAATCCATGATGTAATTCCTGATAGATAAAGTCAGAGAACAGAATATGGATAGAAGCACAGTGGTATACCTTCGTGTTTGATAAATGCACTGTGAAATACCTTCAATGATGTGGCACCCACAACGCTAACAGAAGCAACTGATATGAACCTCACAGATGGAGCAAGTATACCCGTAGCTGCAGACTTCATGTTTGATTTCACTTGATACTTGTTCCCCATCTTTTGCAACTCCTTTGACAAAGAGTTTGTAGTTAACGAAAACAAGCAACAAATACCAAGCTATTGCATTATACTGATACCTTCTTATTGATAGACATAAACACCTTTTCTTCCGCCAAAGCATTAGGATGATTGGCAACCGTATTACAGACCTGCATTTGTACAGCACAAAACGTCTATGACTGAATTAAATGATTTGCTCAAGATATAAAGGGACAACAGCTACAAATAGATTTCTACACAGAAAATATGGTGAGAGATATTTTTAAGGACAATGGATGAGTGTACAATGCTAATCTATAGAGTTGGTGATTGTTAAAATATATGATAATGGGCACCACATGATCCCACTACGCAGCCACTAGCGTGCTTGGGCACCCGGTCCTTCAAACAGGTCTTTATAAGTAAGAAGTGTTTTTCATTTAATCAGGTATCAGATCCACAGCATGCTTTCCCTCTTTCAGTTCAAGCTTGTTTTTGGCAGATGGTTAGCAGGACCAATGTAGGAGCAAGTGAGGAACCTATCTAAGAGTATTTCATATAGGAGGCAAATCTTCCACTAGATTTACCTATGCTCCTAGATGATGGAAGTTTGGATGCATCTATTTGATCTCATAGACCCTAAGGGCCTCCCTTAGACGTTAATAAAATCTATCACTCACAATGGAACAGCAGGATAACACAACGGCCCTATCATGCCACTGATGTGAGCCTTTGATAGAAGGCATTTTGATGCCTAAAAGAGTAAAAATGTTAGATGATAATCGCACATGTCTCTGACATAACTAAATTGGAACAGCTATGTTTAGAGCAGCCAGCAACTAGGAGATCAGTCGTGAAGAAAAAGCCTACGCTCTTTCTGCGCAGATCTAGACAGAGAGAATGGATGGTATTGTATCAAAATGTAGGCGCCAGACATGTCAAGCTAATATGATCACCTGACATAAAATGTTAAAAGAAACAGTGACGTCTAAGAGGCAAATTGGATATGCAGCCTGTAAATAAAGCCCTTGGAGATTCTGTATGTTACAGAAATGAGCATCCAGGTAAGGAGTTTTGCTGCCAATCTGTGAACTGACAAATTTCCCATGATTCTGCCGCAGATCTAGCTTATACTTTTTGCCACATACAGTGGACTTTCTTTTGAATATTACAACAATCTTGCAATCAATAATGCTACAAATCTGTTTTCTTTAAATTACATACTTAGACAGTGCAGATCAAAAATAGTTGGCAGCTATGCAGGACGATGTCAACATGGCTCGCTTCTTTACTGGGTTGTATAGGACCTGCCCAGCAAACATTAGCTCTCCCTTGGAGAGGGAGCGGATCTCGCAAGGATATCATAATGGACTTCGGGAAAACGAATATTATCACTCTGAAACCATATTATTGAAGACTTCTATAGTGGCACTCGAGAAATGACGTGCGAGTTCACTTGCCTCAATACATGTCTTACACTAGCAGGCTGTCTTGTAAAAGACCAAACACAGCCGCACAGAAAACTCAGAACAGTCAAACCTCTTGTGCTTTAATAGAGGGGAACAAGTTCACCGAACATCCAATTGGATCCAACTTCAAGCACTGGGATTGAAGATGCAAAAAGGATGAGCAGTTTTAACTTCAGGTTAATGCTCACGTCATAAAGAAGCGTTATCATAGCTCATAAATACCATACAATTATGCAGGCATGTGGAACTGCCTCCCCCTAAAAATATTGCTTCCTGTTTTCTTTTAATGTAGCTTTTCATTCCTCTCAACCTACCAAGTAAATACTTCCAAAAACCATCTTACTAGGCAAGGTACACTTAAAATGAGTTCCTTATGTTATTTGTGCCTTTAGAGACTTTAAGCTTCAAATTTAAGTGTCTCCATACAGAATAAATTCATGTGGCCTTGGAAGCATTAATTGTGGCTTCAATATTCGACCTAGAAACAGACCAACCAAGAACAGAAGTATGACCTGAAAATAAATCTGTACGTACATGGACTCACAATTTTATGAAATCAAAATAATTATGGGATACCTCTTCATCTACTTTACTTTCCAAGTTCATTTGAGCAGCATCTCTCCTCCTCCAGATTTTCTAGAATTAACAAATACATATCACAAGAAAGTCGTTTGACAGAAACAATTATGCAGTCTTTTCAAGTGGAGAATCACCTAAAACAAAAGCTCATAAATTCAATCTCTGACACTAAACAAAAAGAAAGAATAAACATAAATGAAGTACATTAGCATGACAGTTGTAACATTACCTACCACCCTGGCATCAACTGAGAAAAGACAAATCCACACTGTCTGAATCTTAATCTGGGTTGGTAGTGGACCAAGGCGTCCATGCCCGACACTGGCCTCTTTCAGCATATATTTGCCCTCAAGCAACAAATGTCTAGTCAAGTCTGAGTGATGCATGCGCTCGTAGTTCGAGCTCTATAAGTGATGATATCCATCGACTTTTCTAGGATCTTATGCTCATTCCATCAGTGTATTTGCTTTCCTTGGATATATCTAGTCTAATGCATTCTATATACTGGTTATCCTCTTGATGGCATGAGATTTTCAGACATTACTTTGCAAAAGTATAGCTACATATTTTTGGACCACAAACATGGCATGCAAGTAATGCAGATTCAAAGGCTCCACGGCCAGACAATCATGTAGATTCGTGACATCTTTCTTCTTGCATGTTGACTTTAGAACAAGACAACAGATGTTCGACTAGGCTAGTTGTAATAGCACAATACCAATTAGCTATATCTTCACAATTTTTAAATGCATCTCAACAATGCCTACCATGTTCTGCTAGTTTATCCTCACAATTCATCCTGTTGCATAACAAATTAAATTCAAAACAAGCATATAAAAGAAATGAAGACAGCCCCATTAAAGACTACCTCCAGGGATGTTTCATAAAGACTTTTCATCTAGAGATTTATGAAAAGTAACTGGTCTTAGCAACTATCATATACCATAGATATTCCACCATGCTCAGTTGTTTCATCTCCAATTGCCTTTATATCATCCTGCTCAACATTTTCACAAAAAAATATATATATAATAAACGGACAGGCAAGTGCCTAACATATATACTCAAACATGCTTAAAATGGTTTTGATAGTCTACCAATAAGAAACGCATACATAAAGAATACAAATAGATCTAAAGGTACACAAACATAGCCTGTTTTTCTACTAGGGAAATCATGTTCAGCATTGTTTTCTCCTTCTTTGTGCCTCTTATGTCCACCAAACATGTTAATATGTATTTAAATGCAATCATCCAACTACAAATAAGTTCAAATACATTCTCTAACACATCCAGATTTCAATTCACACATAACTTCAAGACTGAGATAGAAAACAATGGTGCATATAGTCAAAAATGCAGTTAAGACATTTCTCAACGGCCTTTGTACTGATAATAGAAGTGCAACATGGTGTTATGGGAATAACATGCAGTCAACCCCAAAATCAACAATCTCAGTACTCATAGTACTCGTAATTTTAAAGACGCCATGCACCTTTGTTGAGATATCATAATCTTGTGATTTGCATCCTACTGAAGGCATTGCTTCCTTGTTTAATTTGCCAACCTTCACAAGGAAAAACCGGCTCAGAGTATTTCTCCAGATATGGACAAGAAAAATCTTATACCTTCTCTGCCTCCATAGCCTCAATTGCTGGAATTCCAGATGCCATTAATTCGGTGTTATTGACCTGACATCCATTTTCTTTCTTCCTCCAAACAGTCTTCAAATAAAGAGAACATTAGCCACTGCCCATAATGGGAATGCAGTGGTCACAATAAGTAGTCTTGCACATGACTTCCCATACCTTCATGAGGGTATCACTATGGTCCCGAGAGTTATCGTGAACAATACCTCCTCCTTGCTGACAAGCAAAAAAATTCTCTCTTAGGTATATGCCTTATACTTGGATCGTTTACTACATCCATAACATGAAATTGCACGAAAAAGTTGGACTGTGTCACCTTCATGAGCGCAACATCGAATAGTTGATCATGAGTGCTACTTCTACATCCGGCTGTCATTGTTGCTTCAACCTTTAGTCATGCATGCATAAGAATAAAACACCAACCATCAGCATATTCTAGTAAAAGTTTGTGACACTAAGATACGTGTTCATGTAGCTCAAGAAACATATATCTTTACCTGCACTTGATCAGGTTTGAGTGCTGGGTCCTCTATTACTTTCGCTTCCCTCCTCCTCCAAACAGTCTAAACAACTTCCAATTAGATTTAGTACATAATTTATGAACATTTTTATCCTACATGAAAGAAAGAAAGATTATGTAATAAAGAAAGAGAGAGAGAAAGATCATATTAACGTCTGTGGGAGACCGCTTGAAACTATGAGACCAATTATTACATCAGTTCACGAAAAGCTAGGGGCTCATTGACAAAACAGAACCCAGGAGTACTGCTTTCAAGCTAAATGCTCCCTACCGCGGAGCTACCAGCACCTTTATGCTAGGTAGGTTCCTCTTATAGGGACAGCATTCTGTGCACATTTTCAACCATGGAGTGCCAAACTTGGCTCTTACAATGTTAAATTCAGGTGAAACAGAACCAGGACCTTCTGCTCGCATACCAGGTGTTGATCCAGCAATTTCTTCCCAGGACTACTGCTTTCAAGCTAAACGCTCCCTACCACGGAGCTACCAGCACCTTTATGCTAGGTAGGTTCCTCTTATTGGGACGGCATTCTGTGCAGATTCTCAACCATGGATTGCCAAACTTGGCTCTTACAATCTTAAATTCAGCTGAAACAGAACCAGGACCTTCTGCTCGCATGCCAGGTGCTGATCCAGCAATTTCTTCTTGCTGAAAACGTCCCTCACTGGAGTCAGACTATGACATACTCTAAAAAAATCTCAACAACCCTGCCAGTTCTAATGGATCTTAGCTTTTCTATTTATTGCGTTTCGTCGTTCAGTTGCTACAGAATGCTCCAAGAGGATAAAGAGCTAATGTGCTTAATAGATCCTAAGGAAATCTAATTGATGCTTATAAAACCTTAATTTCTACATATTTTCTCCGGATGGGTATTGGCCTCCTAGACAATGTGAGGTTCCAATAGGTTGCCTTCTCATCAGTTAGAAAGTGACAAGAAATGCCCATTGTGGGGTCTGGACTTAGTTGAGCCTGAAGAGCATTTTAAATTTTCTTCCCTGCATATTACATCACAAGTGGGAGATCTTTAGACTTTAAAGATCAGCAGCTCATGAAGTACTATGACCATAAAGTGTGATCTGTTCATTTAGGAAGCCTCTCAAAAACGAAGAAGCATTCTTAAGGAAAAAGAAAAGATGAGCCCAAAAGATTCAAGGAAAGTAAACCTATAACTTCACGGGATCAAGGGAAGATAGGTAGACGGAAAGAAGTGGAAATGCCATGGTCCAATGGAAGTAATATCCAAACGAATAAAAAGCTGGTGACACAAAAACACACTAAACATAAATTCAACCTCTGACACTAAACATGAGAAAGAAAGAATAATAAATATAGATGTACATTATCATGACAGGTGTGACATTACCTATCATCCCAGCATCAACCAACTGGGCAAAAGCAAACCCTTACTGTCTGAATATTAATCTGACTTCATAATGGACCTCCATGGGAAGGCGTCCATGCCTGACACGGCCATATGTTTGCCCTCAAGCAACAAATGTTTAGTCAAGTCCAAGTGATGCATGCGTTCGTAGTTCGAGCTCTATGAATGACGACATCTATCGACCCATTGCTAGGATCTTATGCCCATGCCATTAAGTGTATTTGCTTTCCTTGGACATGTCTAGTCTAATGCATTCTATATACTGGTCCTCTTTTTTGATGGCATGAGATTTTCAGATATTACTTTGCAAAAGTATAGCTACGTAGTTTTGGACCACAAACATGACATGAAAGTATTGCAGATTGAAAGGGTCCACGGCCACACAATTACCTAAATTCCTGACATCTTTCGTCTTGCATGTTGACTTTAGAACAAGAGACAGACATTTGGCTAGGCTAGTTGTATTTAGCAAAACACCAATTATCTATATCTGTATTTATATCAAAATTTTGAATTACGTCTTAGCAAAGCCAACCGTGTTCTGCTAGTTTATCCTCACGATGCATCCTATGCATAACAACTTTAATTTTAAAACATGCATATAAAAGAAATGAAGGCAGCCCCAATAGACTCCCTCCAGAGATGTTTCAGAAAGACTTCCATCTAGAAATTCATAAAAAGTAACTGGTCTTAGCAACTATCGTATACCGTAGATATTCCACCGTGCTCAGTTGGTTCGTCTCCAATTGCCTTCATGTCATCCTACTCAACAATTTCACAAACCAAAATATAATAAAAGGACAGGTAGGTGTATAATATATGTACTCAGTAAGCTCAAATACATTAACACATCCAGAATTCAATTCACACATAACTTCATATTTAACTGCACTCGTCCAACTCCCATTAAGTTCAAATACATATCCAGATTTCAATTCACACATAACTTCAAGACTGAAATAGAAAACAATGGTGCATATAGTCACAAATGCAGTTAAGAAATTTCTCAGCAGCCCTGGTACTAATAATAGAGGTGCAACATGATGCTACAGGAATAACATGCAGTCAACCCCAAAATCGACAATCTCCGGTTACTTAGTACTCATAGTACTCATAATTTCAAAGACCACATGCACCTTTGCTGAGATATCATAATTTTGTGCTTTGCATCCTTCTGAAGGCATCAATTTGCCAACCTTCACAAGAATAAATCCGGTTCAGAGTATTTCTGCAGATATGGACAAGAAAAATCTTATACCTTCTCTACCTCCATAGGATTCCCAGCTGCCATTAATTCTGGGTTCCTGACCTGATTTCCATTTTCTTTCTTCCTCCAAATAGTCTTCAAATAAAGAGAACATTAGCCACTGCCCATAATGGGAATCCAGTGGTCAAAATACGTAATATTGCACATGACTTCCCATACCTTCATGAGGGTATCACTATGGTCCCGAGAGTTATCGTGAACAATACCTCCTCCTTGCTGACAAGCAAAAAAATTCTATCTCTTAGGTTCAAGCCCTATAGTTGGATGATTTATCACATCGATCCCATGAAACTGCACAAAAGACTGCATTACCTTCATGAGCGCAACATCACAAACAGATAGTTGATCATGAGTGCTACTTTTACATCCTGCTGTCATTGTTGCTTCATTCTTTAGTCATGCATGAATAAGAACAAAACACCATCAGCATATTTTAATAAGAGTTTATGACACTAAAGCTACCTGTTCATTTAGCTCAAGAAACATATATCTTTACCTGCACTTGATCACGTTTGAGTGTTGGGTCCACTTTTACTTTCGCTTCCCTCCTTCTCCAAACAGTCTACACAACTTCCAATTAATTTATGAACCTTTTTCTTCCATATGAAAGACACAAGGATTATATATGAAAGAAAGAAAGAGAACATTAACGTCTGCGGTAGGCCGCTTGGGTCTATGAGACCAATTATTACATCAGTTCATGAAAAGCTAGGGGTTCACTGTAGCCACCTGGAATTGTACACAAGAAAAATACTAACTGGAACATTAAAAATATGAGAATAGTTATAGAAGACACAAAACAAAAACCCAGGAGTACTGTTCGCAAGCTAAATGCTCCCTAACTACCAGCACTTTTATCCTAGATAGGTTCCTCTTATTGGGACAGCATTCTGTGCCCATTCTCAACCATGGATTGCCAAACTTGGCTCTTACAATGTTACATTGGGGTGAAACAGAACGAAGACCTTCGGCAAGAACAGGTGCTGATCCAGCAATCTCTTCTTGCTGAAAACGTCCCTCACTGGGGTCATACTATGACATACTCCAACAAAAATCTCAACAGCACCCTCCACATCTAATGGATCTTAGCTTTTCTTTTAATTGTGTTTCCTTGTTCAGTTGCTAGCAAAATGCTTCAAGAGTGTAAAGAGCTAATGTGTTTATTTGGTCCCATAGATCCTAAGGATTTCTAATTGACATTTTCTACATATTTTCAAATGACGGGTATTGACCTCCTAGACAATGTGAGCTTACAATAGGGTGTCTTCTGATCAGTTAGAGATTGACAAGAAATGCCCATTGTGGTATCTGGACTTAGTTGAGTCTGAAGGGCATTTTAAATTTTCTTCCCTGCATATTACGTCACAAGTGGGAGATCTTTAGACTTTAACGATCAACAGCTCATGAAGTAATTATGGCCACAAAGTCTGGCCTGTTCATTTAGAAATTCTCTCAAAAATGAAGAAGCATTCTTAAGGAAAAAAAAACATGAGCCCAAAAGGTCCAAGGCAAGTAAACCTATAACTTCAAGGGATCCAGAGAAGAATGGTAGACGGAAAACCCACAAAGCAATGAAAATGTCATGGTACGAAGGAAGTAATCCAAAAGAATAAAAAGGCTGGTGACACAAAAAGACACGCAGTCACTTCGCAAGAAGCCGCCTCAGAAAAGGAAATGCTAACATCAGAACTTATGTTAAAGTGGCTAAGCAGCTTCCAAGTTCCCTGCATATTTGAATTTTATCCATTTTCTACTTTTGTCTGATACAGTTATATTAGATGTTAAGGGTGATCCTAGTGGGTCTGAAATCCCACATCTATCAGTTAGTTCTCATAACCCCTATAGTAGGTGTTGAGGAGGATGAAGTTCTCCAAGCAGGTCAAAAATATATCTTTATACATTTAAAAAAAAAAAAGAGGGGTTCTTTCTTCCTGTCAAAAAGAATATTATAGCAATACTTACGTGCTTCCTAGCTTATAGCAATACTTGCATGCAAAAAACACATGCTCAATTATGAAAAAACAAAACGATCTTCACTCTACTTACCTTGGAAACATCTGTATTCTGCGTTGATTCTCTATTGCCATCACCAGCTCCGCAATCAGCATCCTGCATTTCCTCCTGCAACAATTTTCACATGGCACAAGAAATCCTCGCCAGTTTGCTTATGACATATCATTATGGTATGATCATTTATTATAAAAACATATTTCAATGTCAAATTGTAGGGATTCAAATGAAATACTATCGAACAAAATCCAGAACACTGAAATTTCTATCAGCTAAGTGAACATGCATTGATTTTGCAGCGTACCCTTAGAATGGACTCCTCAACCTCATGATGGTTGAGAGGCTGAGGTAGTGTTGCCATATTTTCTTTCCTTCTCCAACCTTTCGTCTATTAGACATGTTGTTAGAAGTAGTAAAATTAGAGTAGATGACAAAAAAGATTAAAAACTAACCTTAGCATTCAAAGCATCCTGATCAGATTTCTTTTGACTACTAGACGTTTCCCAGATTTTCCTCCTCCACAGCTTCTTCATAGAGAGAAACATAAAGTACAAAATGTAACAGCGTCATTAGCCATTCAGAAGTAACCTGCCCTGGAACTTCCCCTTATTACCGCATTGCTAGAGCTTGTGGCTATCAACTGCTGTACATCACCGGCCATTCTGCTTGGCCCCTCTGCCAGGACTTCGTTATGTCCACTCATGTTGTCTGCAAGACGCCAGTTTTAACCATCTTTGTAGGGAAAACTTGTATGGCATACATCGTGCAGAAGGGTTCTAAACAGCTAGGAAAGCTCAGCAGAAAGCATGACTGAAAGAACAAACTTAAAATAACTTTGCTAATATCCAATTGACACCAATTACCCATTATCAGTAACAGTTTTGAGCTACTGACAATGCTACCTGCAATAAGTTTCTGACGTATGTCGCATTCTTCATGTAACCTCCCTTCTGGTTCACCACTGAGCTTTATTGATTGGGAGGAAGCAGTACCAATAATACCATCTCTTTTCAGCCTGGACATGCCTAGAACTTCCATTTAAATTACGTACAGAAGAAAGGCAGTGTTATAACTATAAAAATGATCCAGAATTTGTTGGATTACGACACGCAATTGGATTTATGAATGATACCAAATTCCAAGGCCTAAAGGACGCAACTTATTTCAAAATACTGAACAGATCAAACATGTGATCCAAATGTTAATTTGACTAACTGAACAATGCAAAGAGATTCAATAAAAAAAATTGTCGTAAAAGAAAAAGAAATTCAAATATCCGAGCTCCAAAACCTAAGGTTATAATACAAGGAGCAATTTGCAATGGAGAAAGAGCGTGCCTGGGCCTAGAAAATATATTGGTACGTGAGAAAGATCGTCGAGGTCGGAGCTGCTGGATGGTGGTGTTCAAGCTCATTGCCCGACCTCTCTGATATGCAGTGCAAAAGACACGTGTTCCTCAGTTGTAAGACGTGTTTCAGACATTAGGCCTAGATCGTGGGTGTGCAAAATGTCCGATAGTGTACTATTAAAATATTCTAAAAATGGGCCACAGTGAGAAGGTTTGCTGTAGATGTTCATATGATTTCGGGTAAAGGTTGGTTATAGTGATAATGTTTTTTTTTTTAGTGGCTTTTGTATCAATGGTTGTTGTTCTTGCATGTTTCTTTTTTTGTTAGTTTCTCTCTAGGTTTCACGCGACAAAATGGATTCATGCATGTGGCCCCCGCTCTATTCTCGTAGTTCCCGGCCTCCCAAGGATTCTCTAATCCCAAGATCGTTGAGACCCAAACTTGCCAAGGATTCTCTAATCCCGGGCCACTCGGCAGAGCAGGTGTGTTGTGCCAAGTCTAGGTTTTTGGTCGCCCTTGAGCTCCGGCCCGCGAAAACCGGTGAACAAATTGGTCGCAGTAAATGTACCGGTCGCACCGGGTTGAAATGGTCGAAAGCGTAAATGGCTTCTCATAGTCTTTTGTTAAAATTTTTGTCGCCTCAGTGGTTTTACTGCGGAATAAAGATGATGTGCATGTGTAGCCAGATGCTATCTCTGCTTCGTGCCCTTGTTTGTGCTTAAAACCTTGTTGTCTCCAGCCAGAGCAAAAAGAATCGATCATTCAAGTTTCACTTCTTCCATTTCTGTTCATCCTTGGAATTTTGCATGCATCCACTTCTGTTGTTCTCGCCTTTTTTTTTTTTTTTGAGAGTAAGAGGTGTTTTTTCCATTAAGTAATTAAAGCCATACAATGTTGTGGCATGTGGTGAAAATCCACATTATCAGCCACCAAAAATTAAACAAGTTTATGTAGAAAAGAAAAGTAATAATATGTATCTTCAAGTTTTTTGAAAGAGCTTATCACTAGCAAAACCAAGTCTGAGTAACAAGGTAAATATATGATGTATCTTGCACTATTTGATGTAGCAAAAATCATAAACTCCTGCTGTGAGCAGAAGTCCAAAAACCTGCATGAACAAGAAGCCAAGCAAAAAGCTAGAGCATAAAGTTAAACAAGCACTAGATAAAGCATTGAGCATTAGCAGATGACAATGTGACAGGAATTTGGATGTAAAGGAGAAAGGGGAAGTGTGAAGTTTGGAGTGGTTTTTATGGATGTGGTAGCTCATTGCTGCATTTTCTGGTCGAATATGGAATTGTAGACCCAGTAGAAGCCTTTATCTGTACCAAACTTATAACTGTTGAACTCTGATCCATTCTCCATCAGCAGGGAGTGAATATCTTCTTTTCCCATCAGAAGTAGACGTGCCATACAAGTCAGCCATCATCTTATGAGAATAGTATAATTCCCTGTATCTGCTAAGCTGCCTATCAGTCAAAGAGTAGTGGTTCTTGAAGAGGAAGTTGAAGATGCAATACATCTGTACCACCTCTCTACAATATATCTTTGCCCAAGTGTTTTCATTACTGTTGATTCTAACCTGGTAGAGTTTCACTTCTTCTGCTATTGCATTAGGCCCTGGAGGCTCAAGATCTGTGACACCTGTATTGTTGCAGTACAAGGTAGCCTCATGGTAGCTTAACAATGTGTCAAATCTGTTCCTGCCTTCACCCTTGAGAAATTCCAGGTACTCTATCAATAACATCAGAAAAAGGGGCATTAGAATTAATGACATGAAGGTCTGAAACAAAGATGTTAAAGCCACCTATAAATTTACCAATTGCATCCCATTTCCTGTCATAAGAATCTGCAAATTTACTTTTGTGAGCAGTACCAAAAGCTTCTAGATCCAGTTGAAAATGCATTTTAATCCAGAATAACGAGAAATTTTTATGACCATGCACAATTCTATTTCTTGCTTTCCAAATGTTCCATAGAGCAGTAAACATGATAGTATTCTTGTAAGGCATCATTATTCTGAATGCATTTTAACAAGTTAAATTGGTTATGCACACAGAAATGGTGACCAAATTTACTGTAGAACCAAGTCCAAAATTGAAGTAGCTTAGGACATTCAAAGATATGCTGCATGGTTTCATCACTGGAACAATTAGAAAGACATGTAGGCCTGATAGTAGAATTTCTCTTAGATAAGGATACAAGATTTGGGAGGCTTTTTTGAGCAATCAACCAGACAAAATAATTTACTTTAGGAGGACAATAGGAATTCCAAGTGTTATTAAATAAACTATGGCATTCCTCTTCTGTAAGAGACCACTTTGTCCTGGCTTTTACATAAGTTATCTTGTGATTCAGATGAGCATAGACTTTGCTAACTTTATACTTGTTGATACCATTTATTTTCCACATAAGACCATTGCCACTCTCAGCTAAATTAGCATTATTATTCAGGATATTTCTGAGATGAAAATAGACAGCTTTATCACTGGAGGTTCCATGGATTAGCCTCCTGAGGTTGGTCCAAGAAATGAGATGCCCATTCGAATATAAATTCCTGACATGAGTGATACTATGATGGAGCCATTTTTTATAGATTTTGGGATGTCTCAAAACCAGAGTATTCCCATTGCTGTCTTTGAAGCCAGCAGACCAAAACAAGGAAGAGTTCATATGATGATCTTCCACACCAGGCTCATCAAAACAATTTTGAACAACATTCCAAGCTCTAATCATGTTATGCATAAGAGGAGAGGTGTTGGTACCTGGATGTAAAGTGTAGAAAGCAGATTCAGGCAGGGAATGCTTTATTGAGGGATGCCCCTCAGGATAAGAGCAATTTAGCCAGTATCTGATGAAAATTGAAGCTACAGAATTGTTTCCCTCAAGAGTTCTCCAAATAAATTTACCAGCCAATGCACATGCTTGAAGATATAAGTCTTTACAGCCAAGGCCACCATATTTTTTGGCACGAGTGACAGTGTCCCAATTGACTGAGTGTGAGCCTTTCCAAATGAAATTTCTGATGATCTTCTCAAGCTCATTGTAAATACATTTAGGTGCCACCAAAGCAGAGGAGAAGTAAATATGGGAAGGTGACAAAACAGAGTTTGCAATTAAGGTTCTTCCAGCCAGAGAGAGAGTGTTTCTGAAGAAATTCAGTTTCTTCCTAATTCTCTGAATGATAGGGTCCCAGAGACCTTTAATACTAGGATTGAGAGATAAAGGCATCCCTAAAAGCTTGGAAGCTTGCATAGCATCCAGAATTTTAATGCCACAGAGATTATCATGGGGGGAATCACCAATAATAATACTTTTTTCCAATATTCAAATAAATTCCAGAAGCAGATGAGAAAGAATCAATAATATTCAGGAACTTTGCAATGTTCTCAGTATTAGACTCAAGGAAAGCAAAAGTATCATCTGCATATTGAGAGATAATGAGGCTGCCATTATTTAATGGAAGATCAAGGCCTTTAATAAAACCATTGTTTTGATGAAAGACAATTGCCTTAGTTAGCATTTCAGCCACAACTAGGAATAAGTAGGGAGCTAGAGGGCAACCTTGCCTTGCCATAGAGTTAAGACCAAATATCAAGGAAATGATTTTATGATGGAAACCAATCCTTTTCAAAGCAAATTCTAAAAAATCCCAGTTAACAGAGTCAAAGGCTCTCTTAAAATCTAACTTTAGGAGAACACAATTCTGAGAGGATATTCTATTCCAGTGCAGACCCTCCATGGCCACAATGTAGTTATCCAGGATGAATCTATTGGGTAAGAAAGCAGATTGTTTGATATCAATGCATTTTTGCAGGAAAGGTTTCACTCTGTTGGCAATAATCTTGGCACACAGTTTATAAGAGGAATTGGTTAAAGAGATAGGCCTCCAATCAGAGAAAGAAATAGGCTTGTCAACCTTAGGAATGAGAGTGATAAAACCAGCTGAGATGGAGGAGTGCAAATGGTCAGCCCTCCAGAAGCCATGAACCAATTTAATAATATCATGCTTTAGAAGCTCCCAGAAATGAATATAAAACTCAGGAGGAATGCCATCTGGACCAGGGGATTTGCCTTTACTAAAACTTATAAGGACATTATAGATTTCTTGCTCAGTTGGAATAGCAGCAATGGAATCTTCCATTAGACTGTCATTATTAGGAGTAATCTGAGAAATTAGAGAGAGAAAAGCATTGCTTTTGGGAAGAGTTTGAGCATTAGGGACACTCTCCTTAAATAAGGCAGCATATTGATCATGGAAGAATTTCTTGATCTCAGTAGAAGTATCAATATTAGTACCATTCTCAGATTGAACTTGAATGATGGAGTTATTGAGCAATCTATTTCTAGCAGTTCTGTAAAAGAATTTAGAACTGCCACAGTCCATCTCCTTATTGTACTTGATCTTGCATTTGATGGCATAACTCTTAGCTTCAATCTCCTCAATTGATTTAATTTTATTTTCTAAAATCTCCTCCCCAACTTGCAGATTGATATTGTGAGGGTCCCTTTGAAGCTGAGATCTAAGATCTCTCATTTGACTGAAAAGACTATCTTTCTGTCTGGATCTCTCATTATAATTGGATTTGGACCAGTTTTTGATCCAAGATTTTATCTGCTTGATCTTCGAGTAGAAGCATTTCATAGTTTGAGAATCATTAGCAGAGCCATTAGCAGGAGTGACATTGATATGGCCATTATGCAGAGAATTAAAGTAGATCTTAAAGTCATGGCAGAAATGCTCATTTTGCAGAAGAGAACAATTAAATTTAAAAGGAACATTTCCCTCCCTAGGAAGATTCAGAAGATGGCTAGTGTGAAGGAATTGAGGTTGGTGGTCAGAGATGGAGGTAGCCTCATCACTAACCACATAGCAGTTATCCCAAAAAGATGTGACAGAGTTGGAGACATAGAACCTGTCGAGTGCACAGTAGACTCTATCAGAGTTCTTTTGCTTGTTAGACCAAGTGTAATTTGCAGTTGAAGATGGAACATAGATCAAGTTGGCATCAGAAATAAGGGTGTCCCAATTATCTCTCTCAATAGTTGACATATTAATTCTATTTCCTAATTTCATATTCCAGTTTGGAGTGTTGTTGAAGTCTCCAGAAATAACCCAGTCCATAGGGGGTTGAGAAGAGATCCAAGTGTTAATGTCAGGCCAGATAACTTCTCTATCCTTGGGATTGGTGGGAGCATAGACATTAATGATACCAAAGCTAGAGTTACTAATAGAGAAAATCACTGCCTGCCAACATTTACTAGGACTATTAAAATAGGAGCCATGAGTCACGGATTTCCAAATAGTAATCAATCCACCACTAGTTCCAGAAGCCTCAATCCAAATAGAGGAAGAGCCTGGATAGATCCACTCAGATAAGCTAGAGCTCTCAAATTTAGGGAGCTTGGTTTCTTGAAGTAAAATTATGTCAGCTTTATATTGTCTGAGCTGAGAGATAATTCTTCTCCTTTTGATTGGGCCTTTAGCCCCCCTAATATTCCAGGTAATAATTTTCATTGAGATTCAGAACCTAGGAAGGGAACTAGAAGATAGCCTTTATTACCTGAATTTCCTGTTCTTTTTGCTCCTGGTATTCTCAGCTGGTGTTTTGTGCAGATAGGATGAGACATTTGGTTTGGTAGAGACCTTCTTCTTCTTTTTAATCTTAACAGCACTCTTAGAATTTTTAATAACAGGACAAGAAGACAGAAAGCTCTCATTCCCCCAATTTTCTTTATCACTTTCATTTTCATTATCTGAGCAACCCCCAGGAATGAACTCAAATAGATTTAAATTATCTTCCTTAGGATCAATCTCATTTAAGTTAAGGAAAAGGGGAACTTGCCTCTCAGGGGTGTCTTCTTTGCTGCATTCTTTCGGAATCTCCTGAGTTTGAGCATCCAAATAGTGAGAGTGTATAAAAATTCCTGAGTCTGTATCCATGCTTTGAGCAAGTGTTTCCTGAACAACCTCAACCTCTGCAGCTGTATCTTGTACTATCTCATGATCCGACTCCATTACCCTGCTGTTAGTGGCCAATAAACCATCTTGCAGACTTGCTAACTGGTCCTCAATTTCCTTTGAGATTGATGATGAACAGCAAGGTTTGGGAGGGGATGGCTTGGATAAATCAATTAGGGGGTCAATAGATGGCTGAAAGATGGTGATGGTAGTGGCAACTTTTTGAGGGTGAAGATGAGAGGGAACATACCCATCTTCCTGGCACAGCTTATCTGCTTTATTACTCAATAAGTTATCTAAATCTTGATCAACATTTCAGCTAGCAAGTACCTGGAATTTGTTCGAGCAGTGAACCTTGTCAATGATGGAGTCCTCCTTAACATTTGAGTGTTCAACCTGAAGAGAAGGTTGTAAGACAGGTTGAGCTGCATCTGAGGGTTGACTTGATGGTGGTAGACTTGTGGCAGCTGCTTGATTTGAAGTTGTTGCAGAAGATGGAATTATACACTTGGGTTGACCATTAATTGTATCAGTTCTGCAATTAAGCGAATTTGCTGAGACTTTCTGAAGGGCTTTCCTTGAAGATTGTGATGTCTCCTTAAATTTAACATGTGGGGCAACTGAATACTTACTTGCTAGAACTTGGTCACAAATTTTCAGTCCCTTTAGAATGGCTGGCTGCTGGAGTGTATGGCTTTTATTAGTTAATGGAACACCTTTTACTTTAGAGTGAGCCAAATGCTCCGAGAGATTATGTGATTCCATCACCTGATTTAACATGTTATGCAATTTCTCTGTATTTGCATCTGGCTCATTGACCTGCATAGGTGCCTTTCCCTTTTCTTTATTTCAGAACAGAATAGTTGGTATGATGACGATTGCAGAAAACAGAAAAGAAGGGTCAGAGAACATAAAGGGAGGGAAACATACCAAGCCGAGAAAAAAGTATACCTCAAAATGTCCGAGAACAAAGAGAAACAGAATCGCTTCAACACCAATGGGGGTCTGGCTAAGCTCTGAAAAATCAACCCCGGAAATTCGAAAGGGCTCCAAAAAGAAAGGACAGGGAAATCAGAAAAATAGTAGTGCACAAGAGGAAATTGGGACAGACGGTTGGGAGAAATACTTGGAGAAACTTTATAAAACAGGGGCATCACCAGCACCGATACCAGAATTACAAGGGATGGACAAACCGTGTTTTAATACACAGGAAGTGATGTTGGCATTGAATAGAATGGCAAATAATAAAGCCCCGCACCTATACCTGTTAACAAAGGGAACTACTAAAGAGTGTAGATACGACAATCGTAAAGCAAGTGACAGATATTTTTAATGGTATCATACACACAGGACTACCATCCAGGTGGGCATATAACAGGGTGATACCCCTACACAAGGGAGGGAGCAGACAGGAACCGGGAAATTACAGAACTATAATGGTGAGCTCCATTTTTCAAAATGGTTTGGAAAAGTTCTAGACAACAAGTCAAGAGTTGGGCGAGGGGGGGGGAAATCGGAGAGCACAAGGACAAAAGGGTGGTTTAGGCCGGATCACTCAACAAATGTAACCACTTAGTGACACTCGTAATAATCGACGTAATGTAATAGAAGCCAAGGTAAGAAAATAATATGTTTGCTTTGTGGATTTTAGGAAAGCGCTTGACACAAATCCCAAGGGAAAAGCTAATACAGAGGCTCATAGATATGCAGGCACCAAAGGATATGGTGGGGGCAATTGCGAGGTTATACTATACCGCGGTAATGCGAAAAATGGAAGAAGAAGGAAAAGCGATAGATTGTGACACGGGGGTCAAACAGGGGTGCCCACTATCTCCCACATTATTTGGGATATACATAGATGCCCTACAGGAATTTATAGCGGAACAGCAAGGGGACACAGACGCCCCTACCCTAGGGAACACCAAAGTACCCATCATGCTATATGCAGATGACTTGAGCATGATGGCCACAAAGAACAAAGGGATGCACAGGTTACTTAAACTGTTAGAAAATTTCTGTGAGAAGACAGGGGTTGACAGCTAATCTCGGAAAAACCAAAATAGTCTTTTTTCGGGCAAAAGGGAGACATAAACCGCTCGATACTTGGGAACAGAACTAGAAGAATCAACAGTAATACGATATCCGATATGACGACATGGCACGTGAAAATGGGCCAAAGGGGCGACACAAGATTCCAAGCAAATGATCGGAAGCTACTACAATATGAAAAATTTTCGCAACAAAAGCAGGATAATAAACCGGGAAATTAAATGCTACTTGTTCAAAGGCAAAGAGTTGCAACTACACAAATTATATAATGGAAGCCCGGGGGCCGGGCTGACGGAGAAAAAGTGGGAAAAAGAAGGGATTTACGTATAATGGCATAAGCAGAATTTAAACCGAACTAATACACCACAAACAACAATAGTATATGAGATGTGGCAAAACCGATGGAAGTAAGGGCATGGAAAGGACCATAAGATATCTTATAAGGAGCAATGCAAAAGGGAAACCAAGCAAGCTAGCAAACATTGCGATCGAGAAATCAAAAAAGCCCACATAATCGAAGGCAACGGGTGGTTCAGTGGATGTAGCAATATGGACAAGGAAATTGGGGATGAACTTGAGCGACCTCATCATCAATTGGGGGGGAATGGAAAGACGAGTGGGCGGACAGAGCCACGCACACATGGTCAGCATAACCACACGGGCCCCCAAGACAATGTGGCTTATGACAGCTTTTAATCCGGACAACAGATAGGGCAACAGATGTACCGTGATCTACATAATAGGAAAAGCCGTAAGAGACACTCTAGCAAGATTCGTAATGGGAAGTCACGAAATGAGGATTGAAAAAGACAGATGGCGAGGGATAGAGAGAGAGGATCGAATATGCGTAACTCGGACAAAGGGGAAGTGGAAGATGAGAATCATATGCTAAATGACCGCCTCGGATATGAAAACATCAGAATAAGTACAGAAAGATAAGGTGGGGTCAGCCCGTACACATCATAATGACAAAGTCAGAAACAAGGAGGGACCTGGCAGACGCAATACGGGAGATGACGGCCAGGCACAGAGAAGAACACAAAGAAAAAGGGTTTCTGTTATGAACGCCAGAGAGGCGCAACATAAACACCCTGAAAAAAGCTCACCAAAGTCGGTTGATAACGACGCCCGCGTAACGCCATGAAGCCGATCCAAAGCCGGGTGCCTAGTATAATAGAGAAAAGTCAAGCCTCTAAAAAGGCTACATTGTAAATCAGCATGATGTGCTAGTAGCACCCGTAAGGGAGCTCGCCCATGCTACATAAGTCCACGGGCCTCAGGGTACAAGGGACAATAATGTATCTATCTATCTATCTATCTATTTCTTTCAAAGTTCTGCAGAACTTTGATACCTGAGTGAGATGCATAGCCAACTCTTGAGTTCTGATGAGGTAAGATATTGCTGGAATAGAGTGTCTGGCTATTAACACCTTCTGATTTCCTCATTTGGTTGTTCCTGATTCTTCTGACACTGCCATTGACTCTAGTCCAATGGTGACCTTGACTAGGCTTGACTCCAAGGTAGACTCCCTGGTTGGTCAGTGTAGAATTTGCTGACTTGTCAGGCTTGAGTGCTTCCTTGGAATTGTTCCCATCATAATTGTTTCCCTTGTCTTGAGGCAGTACTTTCTCAATATTATGTTCATTCTGAGTGCCTGTATTTGTGTGATCAAAGATACAATCCCTATACCAAAAATGTCTTCTCGAGCAACTCTGGCATTGAGGGGGTAAACCAGCCCATCTCAGAAGTAGATTGGAGTTTTGGCCAAAGGCATCCAAGAAAGGTATAGATGTTGGGATATTTTTAGATAGGTCTAGCTGAATAAAGGCTCTTGGGGACCTGGAAGTGGAGTATTCTGTGCAGACATAATTCCCTATGGAATTAAAAAGGAGTTTGAAGCAATCCTCATTCCAATAAATTGGATTCAAACCTTGCAAAGTAGTAGATGCTACACAGAAATTTTCCATATCCTCAGAGTTTAATTTAGGGTCCCATTTTAAAAAGGTCAGGTAATTTGATTCAAAGGTAAGGGAGCCAAGTTTAAGAAAATAATTGGCAGTTCTTTGTGAGCCACATTCAACCATGATGAAAGGAAAGTTCAACCAGTACATGGCATTGATAAGAACTCCTTTCTGTAAATTGAGGCAAAAGGACCATAATTTATCGAGTTGAATCCCAGGTCTAGTGACTTTAATAAGAACTGCTGAATCTTTAAGAGAGGACATTTTGGAATGAATAGATGGGATATCAAGGGAAATACCATGGTATAGTTTTTGCTTGCTTCCCTCTATTGGTCGAAGCTCCTTTAGGGCAGCATCATAAGTGTCATCAGGTTGGATTTCTCCAGTAGGCTTCGGGACTCCATATGGCAGAGGTACTTGTGAAACAGGATCAAGTAATGGAACACGACCCCACATGTCTGGATCTTTTGAGAAGTTATCCCAGACTAGAGTTTTCTAGGTCTTTGGATCCATTGCCTGAATTTCACCTGCAGAGTTAGCGAAATTGCCAAAGAGAATGAAATCACAGGGATTGTTGTGGAATGAGCTTAACTTGTGAAGAGTGACAGACCGGTCCTCAGGCGACAGAGCTGAGAAGGAATGAAGCAGATGAAGAAATTTAGGGCTAAAAGAATTTTTATTATCCATTGAAAAGGCTCAGAAGAAAGCAACAAAGGGGAGAAATAATGCAGAGAAAGGTAAATATGGAGAAAAGAGGGAAATTTGAATAGCAATTGATAAGAAAGAAACCCAAAACGCCTATCTATTAAAGAGATGAGTGAGGAAACCCCTCAAAGCCATCATTGCCAGAAAAGATTTTATGATCAACAAGCTATTTCTCTAATTTGATGAGAAATCTCCCAATTCTGTATCCGAATACAATTTGATTGTGATCTTTGTGTCCAACTGCTCAGAGTATGCACGAATAATTGCTGAAGCTTCAATGTTTCTAGTACCAATAAATTCCTCCAACCAAGAATCAATAATTTGTATCTCAAATTCTTCACATCCCGGAACAAAAGTGCATTCAAAATGGAAGTTTTGGTGAGGAAAAAGGCCCCTGATAATGAGAGAATTCCAAAGCTCAGAGGATAGACCAACCAGAAAACCACAAGATAATCTGCCTTCCTGTTTGAGAATTGCAAAAATTTTGGAATCCATAGGTAGATCTTTGCATTCTAATTACAAAGGAGAGCTAGCCTCTACAAGGCTAGCTAATGATCCAAAGGAAATCGGGGATCAAGCAGATGGGATCGAGAGTTCTTCAGCAAAAAATGCCAAGAAAGTAATTTAAACTACTTTTGGGGGTAAAAGACAAAAAAACAAAGATTTTAGGCGCTCCTTGCATTTTCAAAAATGTTTCTGTTCTCGCCTTTGGCTGTAGCTGCCGCTGATATGATTTAGCTGCGCATGCTTCCGTTTGCCGGAGCTATGGCTTCATCGGACCACTGAGTTGTGCATGTATTCGCACATTTTGGTGTATTCCATTGCTTATATATGACAATTCAATGGTTTTATCAATGGTTACAACTTTTAAAAAACACAAAAGGTTACACTTAGCGATAAGGTTACACTTAGCGTACATCTATTACGTAACATTGTCTAAGGTATTTTATTGTATTCGTATGAAAATACGTAGCTTGTTGATGTTGGCATGGTGGATTAATAAATAGGAGCATTAGGCCCTTTTTCCACGGTTGGCTTAACATATGGCTGTCTTATAACTATAAGACAGCATTTGAGGTGCCACGTCATTCTTGTGACATGTCTTAAAAAAATTAGTTTTCCATGCATTTAGGTGAAAAAGGCTGGGAGCGCAGGTTTTGAGCGCCAAGGTGTCAGCGCAGGTTTTCGTATAAGGGGATGCCCCCGAAAGCTAAGAAAGGGTATGAAGCCGAGTATGAAGGGGACTCGGCAAACCTATTAGCAATTATGGTCGAATTGAAGCAGGAAATTTTAAACCTTAAATCAGAGGTAGAAGGAATCCGTGGAACGTTAGATGAATTGGTGGCGTTGAACACCAATTCAAACTTACAAAAACCTTCTACAGACTTTAAGGCACAGATTGCATCTCTGGAGAACAAGCTTGCATCTTTGGTGGCTGAAACCACTAAAGAACAAATGAGAATACACCATGCCGAGGTTTCATCAGAGCAAATAGATCAAGAAGTCAGGGCTAAAAATCTAAAGATTTCTGGCCTACATGAATCTGAAGATGAAGATCTAACAGACACTGTGAGAAGATTTTTCTCAGAAACCATGCATCTACATGATCCTCTTCATGTGTCGGCACGCAGATTGGGAAAACCCGGTTCATATACCCGCCCAATATTAGTGAGATTCCAGTCAAAAGAAGCGAGAGACCGAGTATTACACAATCGGAGCATCCTTAAGGGAGAGAAGATTTGGTTGGATCGAGACCTTACACCAGGGCAATTGGAAATCAGAAAGCAAGAATGGAGCAAAGTAAAAGAAGCAAGAGAAAGAGGTCTGGTCGCTTACCTGGATCAAACTGGTAAGGCAATAATCTCAAACAGAAAACATAAATAGGATGCAGGGGTCTTGAGAGTCAGTCTGTGGAATGCACATGGACTAACTCAAGCCAAGCTAAATGCAACAGCTGAAACATGGAAACATCAAGATCTTTTATGTATCACTGAAACATGGTTACATCAGTGTCGTCTTCCTCCAGACTTGTACGGTTTTGTTCTTCTGGATCAAGTCTGGAATGAGAAAACAATGGGAGCAGGACGAGGCTTTGGAGGCATTGCCATCTACAGAAGAGCTAGCACCTCTTACGAAGTTCAAGTGATAAGAAAGGACCCGAACAATCAATATATATGGATCCGCATGTATGGAAGTTGGGGGCAAATATTTCTGGCAGCATGCTATTTTGCACCAGAGAATTCACATATATACAATAGGCATGATATGGATAGGGAAAACCCGTTTGGGAATTTGTGCTCTGACATTTTAGAATATGCATCACAGGGTGAAGTATTGTTAGCAGGAGATTTCAATGGGCGTACAGGCAGCCAACAAGCAAAGGCTTTTGATGATCTAACTAATGTTTATCTGGATGAAATGGAAAACACCGTGTATGATAGAAAATCAGCAGATCTGATTTCTAATGAGATGGGCCAGAAGCTACTTGAGCTTAGTACAATATGCCAATTGAAAATCCTGAATGGAATCAGCCCGTTCCAAGCATCTGGTAAGTTCACATATCAGAACCATGCAGGAGCTAGTGTCATTGACTACCTCTTTGCCAGAAACATTGGCAGCATTGTAGATTTCTCTGTTGGTGAGCATCTCCCTGAATCGGATCATGCCCCTCTACATCTAGTGCTTAAAGCACATGAAAAATCTAAACAGCAAGCATCCCGTTTCCATCCCAGGTTGAAAGTGGATTACAAACACCACATAGCATACAAAAATCATGTAGAAGAGCAGCTTGCTGGAGTTACATGGTCGGGAGACCTAGAAACCGATGCAAGGAAGTTTCAAGAGCTTGTGTTCACTGCAGCAGCAAAGGTTTTTGGTCGTACAAGAAAATATGGCAGAGGAAAACCATGCAATTCGTGGTGGGACAGGGAATGCCAAGAGGCCAGGAATAGCTTACAACAGAATTGTATCTATAAACCCAAGTGGTACAGAAGTCTCATCAAGAACAAAAAGCGGGCCTTTTATGTTCAAAGACAATCAGAACTATCGGAACAGCTAAGTAGGCATCCCAAAAGTTTCTGGAACACCTTAAAAGGTAACTCACCTCAACCAGTATTGGAAAATGAGGCACTTATTGAACTAGTCAGATCCATCTATGAAATAGGTGCGAATAGCATGCCAAAACTGGCTCCAACTGAAGGTCTTTTTACTTTAGCAGAGGTGCAAGAATGCCTATCAAACAACAAAGCTCATGATGCAGATGGCCTCTGTGTAGAGCTCTTTAAGTGGAGTGGAGACAACACTCTGAAAATTCTGACAGATCTCCTAAATAAGAGTCTCATTCAAGGGCTGCCAACCAGTTGGAGGATCAACCGGGTACATCCCATTCATAAGGGAGGAGACAAGACACATGCAGGTAATTACAGAACCATTCTCATAGGAAGTGTGTTCTCTAAATTACTAGGCAGCCTTCTTGAAAGTAAATTGAGCTCATGGGCTGAACATGAGAAGGTTCGCTCACCATATCAGGCTGGTTTCAGAAATCAGCATAGTACTCTAGACCATGTACTCACGCTTAGAGCACTGATAGAAAAGGCAAAGGCTCCCAATGCTTCGCTGTTTTTAGCATTCATTGATTTCACAAAGGCATTTGATACGGTCCAACGAAATGAGCTTGGAGATAGGCTGGTCCGAATTGGCGTCCCACAGGAACTTAGGCGGTCTCACAGCTATATGCAGAGGTACTAATCAGAGTATCATGGGATGTGGATACAGAAATAAGAAGCACAATTGGGGTTCGCCAAGGCTGCCCTCTATCTCCAACCCTGTTTGGAATCTTCATAGACGAGCTTGATGACTGGTTGAGAGCCAGATCACTCGTAGGAACCAAGCTGAGCACATATGTAGTGCAACTTCTCCTATATGCGGACGATGTGGTCTTGACTGCGAACAAGAGGACCACATTACAGGAACATCTAAACAATCTGGAGCTATTTTGTGAGGACAAAAAGATGAAGGTAAATCTTTCAAAGTCCAAAATTATGGTATTTGGCACCCGAGATAGACCAGTATTCACATATAAGGGACAGATTTTAGAGACCGTTGAGTCCTATAAATATCTGGGAATTGACATCATGTCTAACTACAGCTGGAAAAATTGCATAAACAGGAGAGCCTCGGGAGGAAAAACTGCCTTATACAGCATGTTGGCGAAGTGTAACAAAGCTTCTCTTACTGACTGGAGCTTGAGGAAAATTTTATTCAAAACTTTGGTCCAAACTATAGTGCTGTATGGTGTCCCCATCTGGGGAGGAGGTATCTCATCTAGGATGTGGAGGCAAATCGAAGCAGTACAAAAGCTATTCCTGAAAGAAGAATTAGGAATCAAATCACAGATCCCATATGCTATAATGCTGGCAGAAGTAGGAATGTTTCCACTTGAACTGGAAGGATTATACCAGGCAATCAATTTCTATAATAGGGTCCAGGCGCAAGACACTATGCGGCTATCCCATCAAGCAATGGTAACTTCAGATTGGTGTAGAGGCTTGCAGGCATGGGCAATCAGATGGGGCGTTGGCAGTACATGGCCGCTTGAAAAGCAAGATGTCCGGGTCATGCTCGAAAAGGCAGCAGTGGATAAGCTCTGGGCTAATCCGGGGAAAAGGATGTTGGAATATCGGATAAATGTTAACCATATGATCACATATGAGAGCCAATTATATCTGAAGGCAAATATATCCAAGATACAAAGGAGACTTATTGCCAGGTACAGGGCAGGGTCACACAGGCTGGAAATTGAAATTGGCAGATGGGCAAAAATTTCAGTGGAAGATCGGACATGTAAATTGTGCAGAACAGGACAGGTTGAGGATGAGCGACATGTTTTCTTAGTGTGCTCGGAATATGCATATATTAGACAACACTTTGGGATACAGGCACTAGACGTTTATTCTTTGTTAATGCTACCGCCAATGGCATTAGGTCCCTATATAAGGGCGGTGGATGCACACCGTGCCTTGATGCTGAGATTATAAACTTTTGTTCATGTGCTCCATGGCCTCTCGAGGCCCAAGTGAGCAATAGACATAATAATAATAATAATAATAATAATAATTATGAGAGATGTCTTATAATATAAGACATGTCTTATAAATTTGCTTTTCCGCTACTCATCAATCTCTCCGTTTGCATATCTAGCAGCATGCAATACATTCGTTCCTTATCTGAAATGCCTATCTAGCCGCATGAAATACATTCCTTCCAGCAAATATGGCATGATGATCCAGCAGATATGGCATGATGATGAAGATGACTTGGGACAGAACCTTCCAAGTGGCTGTATCTTTCAATTTTCGGCCATAAAAGCCCATACAAAATCCGTGTTCAGAATATCGTCTGGAGTATGATCAGCACTGAAGATTCTGGGCTTTTTCATAATTCATTTGCTGCAGACAGATCTAAAGAACATGTGGATTTTGTGCAGAATGCTTTCACTTTGTACTCAATCTCTCCAAAAAGACTCCGCGCCTGGGAAGTGTAATAAGGAAGCTTGAGCACATATGATTTGCTGGAGGAAGAATTGGGGCTGCATTTTTTGCCCTTGATATGGCGTGGCAGAGGCGGAAGCTGGGCAAATCGGACAGAGGAAGAGACTTTACAAGACACAAATCCGACAAGACGTTGCATGCAAATCCGACAGAGGAAGAGACTTTAGAACATGAAGGATTCACCAAATTGAATAAATGAAGCATCAAACGAAAAAGAAAAAGGAGGAGAATACGATTAAAACAAGCGAAGAAGAAGCAAATTTTTACCTGGTAAGATCATTTGCGAACGTTAGAGCTCTGAGAGGAAACAAAAGGCCATCGGATTTTGTGTTACAGTCCGATAAATTCCTCTTCAACCTCATTTTTACGAGCCCCAAAATTTTCGGCGAAGAAGCCTTGCTATTGGATAAGATTTGCTGTCTTATTTTCTGGCGGGGGATTTCCCCCCGGAAGAAAATGGGACTCCAAAGTTGTACGGCAGGCAGATGCGACATGTCTTAAAAATTTGTGTGGAAAAACTAAGGTGTCTTAGATGATTATGTGGCCCAATCACATCTTCACAAATTTAAGACAGGAGTGCCGTGGAAAAAGGGCCTTATTCTTCCTTTCTGTATCTTTTTTTTTTTTTTTTTTTTTTTTTTTTTTGTGGTTCCAGAAGCCGGCCACATTATTGTAGGAAGGCGGCGACAGGTCTTGTGGAGGCGGCCAGGCCTTTGCCGGAAGCCATAGCTGCAGTTGCATATTTGGCCATAGCCATAGCCAGACTTGCAGTTTTCCTGCGCATGTTCTAGATTTGGAAAGCACAGCAGTTAGGCAGAAATGAGGTTTTCACAGAAGAAAACCCAGGGCCCAATCTTGTTAAATCCGACAGATTTGTCATTGAGCAGTGGAGAAGGGTCGATTTGCAGCCAAGGCTAGACTGTTGTTGTTGCTCTATGTTCTATCTTCTGGTGAAACACAAAGGTTCAATTCCTCTGAAGAAATACAAGCAACAAGGGTTTGCTGTGAAAAGTTCAGTATGTTTGTTATACGGGCAGGCATCTTGGAAACAGCCACAGCGCACTGCTGCTGGATTTGCCATCATTGTAGCCAAATGACTGCCAGATTTGCCGTCGCTGTAGCCATGGCTGAAATAGGGTTGAAACAGGGTAAGTTCCATGAATTAACCTTCATGCTTCACTGGATCTTAAGTCAAGCGCTTTCATGCTTCACCGGATTTGGAAAGCCATGTTCTGGCCTCAATGCAGTGCAGCGCCATCGCTATAGCTAGAGTAGGTATGAAACTACGAAACACGGCTCCATAGCTGGAGCACAAGGCAGACTGGCAAAGTTTAGTATGTTTGTTACGTTGTACGCTTGATGTGAGAATGATAACCATTGGATTTATGTTTTTAAATGCCTCCTTGCAAATCGGGTCAAACATGGGGTTGTTTGACCCCATCTTGATTTGCATGGGACGGATCACAGGGACTGCCATAGAATATCCTGCGGGATATTGCATGATCTAATGGTCGCAAAAAATTGTGAGACACCCCAAATGATAATACATACAATGCATTTGCCGTGAGCGATTTTTAACTCATTGTTTTGATCAAGTACTTCAACGTGAAATATTTTACCTTCTTGATCGCCACCCTAGGACATTCTAGAGGAGAATGTTACACAAGCCTATGCAGCCTCTTCGCAACATCTCTTCAGACAGCGGGTGCAGTACTTGATGCAGCTCTGACCTTAATATGATCCAGAATATTGTGCCGCCACAAACTAGGCCATTGATATTTTTCAAACTATGTGTTAACATCCTGGCAAGAGAATGACCCTAATGAGCTTAATGGATTTGCTTAAGTCATGGACATGGCCTCTAATCTATCTCACAAATGGCAGGATACAAAGGCTATATTGTACTTTAAGCTCTCATTGAGCTATTATTGTGAGTTTATTTGGAACTCTCTTTCTTTTTCTTTTTGGCATTGGCGCTTGGCGCCTATTTTCTATGCGTTGACGTAAATCTCCGCATGACTTAATTCGAGGTTTCAACTATCCAGATTGAACCCATGGATACTCCTTCGAAACTCTATTTGGCTGCTCCAGATTTGGAAAAGGCCAATTATAGCCCTTTTACTGGTCCAGAACTGACACTTTCGGCAGGGGATTGGAGCACTTTGCAGAAACGGATGGAATTTTTTGAGATGCAAATTATTGATCTTTCCAAGAAGGCACGTAACTTTGATTTGCTCCAGTAGACAGTAGCAAGCATGATTCCACAGATTGAGGCCCTGAAGAAGTCCTGGAAACAAGAACCTAACCAGGCCAACCTGGATGAATTAGAAAATATTAACTCATTAAATATTAAGTTGGAAACCTAACCCTAAACCCCAATTCGAATTAAGGACAACCTAGTATTAAAAAGGCTAAAATACTAAATTACTTAATAATAAGTAATTTAGCATTGATACCTGGCCCAAATAGATTGGCCAAGGCAGACCCGCTCTAACTTTGGGTCACCCAAACTGGGGCTTCCACCCCAATTTTTTCCAATTCGACTTGGAGGACAATTGGAGAAGGAGGAGGAATTTATTCAATCAGCAGGGCATGGGGAAGCTGAGAGATGGGAGATCTAGCTCAGGTACCGGTTAGTAGGCTTAGTTAGCTTGAGATTCTACTTAAAAACTAACCCTTGCTTATTAGATGGATGATTAGTCTCTCTATTTTATGTTCTAGATGAGATTATGATGGATGTATCAGATATGAATGCTCTCTTTCTGTTCCTCCTATGTTGTATGGGTAAAAGAGGGGTAGATACCTAAAGGCCATCTAAGATTACATATGCTCCTAGCTAGAACCCCTTAAATTCCACTAGATGCGGCCTGTGCACAAGAGCCCACCGGGCTGTGGATGCTATGATGTGGTTCAGCACCAAATAACAGTCACAATTGGTAAAGTGGAGGTGGAGCATTGCTAAGTGTGGCTACTGGGGATCCTACATTGTGCTAGACTTATAGTTGGTTACTACGTGTGGGCCGGGTATGGGTCTGACACCTCCTGGCTTGCAGGAAGCATGCCTATATGGACGCCCTAGACTCGGTATAGATTTAGGGGGGTAAGTCAAGTACAGATGCATGTGCGCCCAGGTGCACACGTATCCTCTAGCACACCCATGGAACCATTGTAATTATGGAGGGGATTCATCCCTTTCATGCCTCATCAGACCAAGGAGATGTAACCTATAATAGGGTGACTCCATGAGATTACGTCTCCGGAAGACTATAACCACGTCATAGTATGATTCAACCTATCTGCAAAGTGTGCATAGGAGGGGCGGATGGAGTGGACTACCCTAGCCATTGTTCTATGCCAGACATCACCATGTTATACCTCTGTCTGCTGTTATCCGAGGGCCCTGGCTGTCAGTTGATCCCATGAGTCTGAGCCCGTGGTAGAATCCTCATTTATGGTGCATTTCCTTTGTTATGTTGGTATTTCGTTGTTATTCGTATTGATGATGACGGGCCACCCCGGTGGCGTATTATTTATTTATATTGTTGCCAGGTACTAACATGTATGTACACTTCCGCTATATAGGATTCCCATAGAAGGCATTCCCCTCCCATGGCGACTCCATCACCATAGGAAGGCCCTCCGTCTGACTCAAACTACTTATGATGGCCAAGTGTCCGGGTGAAGGACATGGAGGTGTCATTCGTCCCACGCCTTCTATGGGAATCTTATAAAGTGGAAACGTACATACATGTTAGCACCTGGCAACAATACCAATAAATAATATGGCACCACGAAGGGTGACCCATCATCATCAATACAAGTAACAACAGAATACTAATATAACAAAGGAAATGCACCATAAATGAGGATTCTACCCTGGGCTCAGACTCATGGGGCCAACTGACAGTCAAGGCCTCAAGATAATAGCAGACATAGATATAACATGGCATTGGCTAGGGTAGTCCACTCCATCCGCCCCTCTTGTGCACACTTTGCAGATAGGCTGAACCATGCTATGGCGTGATTGTAGCCTTTCGGAGACGCAATCTCATGGAATCACCCTATGAGACTACTCTATATCTCCCCGGTCCGATGAGGCAGGTTAGGGATGAGGCAGGTTATATCTTCCCAATCGATATCAAACTTTCGATTATTAACAAGACGATATTAAGACATGGATATTAACATGGAAGTTGGTTGATGTCGATGGTCCTCTACAGGTTACAAGTTTAGAATACACAAAGATAGAAGGAAAAAAAAACTAATGCTGCAAGATAAATTGTACACCATATGATCTACATAATGACTTGGAATCAAGAGAATATTCCCATCCCACTATATTAACTACCAACAAAGGTTTGCCCTTTTGGGCGACCCAAAAACGTTTTGGCAAATAAATGGCTTTGGAAATTTGAAAAAATACTGCAAAAAAGAATACTAAATGCGTTCGCAATATAACCAAAACACATAAGTGCATGGCTAGATGTGAGGATAAAAATCTTTGCGCCATAAGATCGCGAATAAGGGACAATGCAGCCATGCACTTATCTAATGTGGATGCAATATTTTCTCTTCTGCAATTCCTCAATCATGCAGACGCAATAACAAAAAATATTGATGCTTTCTTCAATATCAAAACGTAAGTAAAGAAAGGGAAAAAAAACTCGTTTGCAAGGCTATAAAATTGCTCTCTAAATGAATTATACCAATATGCAGAAAATTGGTTTGCGATTATTCCTTTCAATTATTTTTTATTTTCTAACTCAAAATTTTGACCAGTACCAAATCTTCGAACCTTTTTTTTGTAAAAAAATTTCTAACTGTAACAAAAACCCTGAACTCACCCTAAACCCAATACTGGTAGTCTCGGCCTGGACCTGCGATCCAGCAGGGCGATCCAGTATGGTCGATTTTGTGCAGGTGCTTGGGAGATCAAATTACAGTTGTAGGTTTTGATTTTCGTCAGATCTTGATTTCCGACATATTTGTAGGGTTGATTTTGTGCAGGTGCTTGGGAGCTCAATTTACTGTCTCTAGTTTTTATTTCCGTTTGTGAGTCGTTGTAGGTGCTTGGGAGCTCAAATTACGGTTGTATTGAACTCAAATTTTCCAGAGCTCCAGACATCCTGCCATCCATCAGCCCACTGGATTGACTGTTTGGATCTGAGGTAAGAGTAAATCGTTGTTGTAAATCACTGTTGTTAAGATTGATTATGAACTACGGTAATTTATAGACTACAGTAATTTATAGAACTACGGTAATTTATGTTGGTTCTGCATAATCTGTATGTTTTCATGCACTCTATTATATAAATTGTTGTGCAAATCATTCTCAATACTACCATTTTGCTCAATAAACTTGCTCAATAAACTCTATAAGTTTTGTTTGTCAGAATAACAATGTGCATTTTTTGGAAATCTGTGACGTTCCAGCATAATATACGATCCGAATACATATATTATACTGCCACGTCACACGTACATGTCACGAATGACGTACTTGGGAGCCGTAAAGGGTTGCACCTAAGGGGCAAGAGTTGCACCTAGGGGGGCAACCTCGAATGTTGTGCATATTAAATAAATATACACAATTATAAACCCCATGGACCCCATTGACAAATGGCAAAGTCCCATTTGGTCAATGTCTAACCTAACCCTAAGGGTTTTTATATAAGGGCTTTCCCCTTAAACCCTAAACCTTTCTTCTCTTTGCATTTAGGGTGTTCCATGAGCTCCTGGTTCTCTTGAGCCATTCCGGCCAAGCTAAGACCCAAATTCGCATTGCCAAAAGCTCTAAAAGCCGCTTTTGCACAAATGTATCTTCGATTAGCGCAGCTCTTCAAAGATGATCAAGCATGGACGCATTCCGAGGATCTGGAGCAGGTCAAGTGCCAGGTAATTAGTCATTCTGTTGTGCAAAGCCGCCTTTTGGCTAAGCAATGAGCTGGTTTAGCATGTTAGTTCAACCTTAGAGGCCTTACAGATCCCGAGATCATAAGCCCTAACAAAGGAACCTAACTCTGGATGTTTAGGTAGATAGATTAGATGTTATTCTTCATTTTAGTTCTGTGATGATGTTGGTATTTCACTATGTGACCTCCATGTATTGGGAAGGGGGGTAGAGGCCTAAAGCCTGTGTAGCAGATGATCCTAGATAGCCTACTAGTTCCCAATTACATGCGGCCCGTACGTGAGCCCTGCTGGTTGTGGGTGGTGGGGCTAGACCAAAGGACAAGGAGGAACTTGTCCTTCACCTGATTGACCCCCTCGGTGTGTGTGGGCCTACCGGGGTCTATGCGGGCTAGGCTTAATGGCTTGTCACTGAGTGTGGGCAAGGCATGAGCTCGACACCTCTTGGGTGATGCATCACCTTCAATGAGGTTTAAGTCGAATACAGGCAGTGGCCCTCTAGCCACCTGTGATAGGCATGGATGCCTCTGGAGGGGAGGTGACTCTCCTCCCCACCGGGACCGGGGAGATGCAACCCAAGAGTAGCCCCTCCGCTATGCACCGTGCAAAGCACGGTCGTCCCAATACCTTTCAACCTACTCGCAAAGTGTGCACGGGAGGGGCGGATGGAGTGGACTACCCTCACCATAAATTATGCCAGCCAAATCCATTTGCCATGAATTTTGTCTGCAATGACTTCTGGAGGCTTAAGCCGTCAGTTGAACCCCCTTGAGTCTGAGCTCTGGGTAGGATTCCCCTTTGTTGTTATTGTTCATATTGTTGTATATGTGATGATTATGATGTGTTCACCCTTCGAGGTGATTGTATTGATATATTGTTATTATGTGCTCATGTTTATTCACGCCCAGCAGCCTAGGGTCGAATTCGAGGGAGATGGGTGGATGACACATCCACTCTTCCCTTTGCTGGCTCATTCCAATCGGGAGTGGAGTCGTGGGATGGCCCCCGCCAGCTTGGTCGTCGGGGGGATTCATCGCCGATACGATGTGTGCATCGTATAAGAAGTAGGGGACATCATAGTGGTATCAGAGCATGATCTTGGTAGACCAAGATCGAGCACTGACCATTTCCCGTAGGACTAACAATAGACTTCCAGTTTTGGGAATAACCACCCAATCATGAACCTCAAAAATTGGGGAAAATTTTTTCCAATCTCTAGTGCAGCAATAGGTTAATGCTAAGTTAGTAGTAAGTTTTAGGAAAAACCTAACCAATTTTGGCCAAAAAGAGGTGACCCCTCACAGTGGCGCCTGCACCAAATCCGCCATGCCTCGATTTGCTCCCCAAGCAAGACCGTGTGAGTGGTGGACCCATGTTGACCTAGATAGATGCACAATTTAGGTAATCTAATAGTGCAGTTCAGCTTATCCCTTAGATTTTAGCTAGTTTTGCATGTTAGAACACCAAGAAATTCTTTATAAATTGAAAATTGGACCCAAAAACAGGTGACCCCTCACAAAGTGCGCTCTGCACCAAATCGCCATTCTCGATTGGCCTCCTCACAAGACCGTGTGAGTGGTGGATGTTTTTGGCTAAACCAACCTAATATATTCATCATAACTACACTAATATCTCCTAGAATGGCATAATATGGAATTGCAGGTCCAAACCCTAAAATCCCCTTACCTATAAGTAGACAATTAGGGTTCCTCATTTACACTTACCTCCTCCAGCAAACAGCTCCTCGTCCTAGAAGACGATTTCTAGGCGCCAGGAAGCCGATTCCCTCGATTCAAAACATTGCCCGAACCAAACAGACCGCCCGAATCATAGTGCCTGAAGATTACGTCAGCACCCAGGAGCGGGCCGCCCAACAGAAGGCGAGACAGGCTCAGGAGCGAGCCAGGCGGGAACAGGGCGTAGAAGCCAATCCAGATGCCCAAGAGGAGACCCGGGAGCATCAAGAGGAGGAGCGTTCCCAAAACACTGAGCAGCAAGAGGACCCTGAGAGCCAGAGCGAGCCAGGCCACGAAGAAGAGGGAGCTGAAGAGGAACTGCAGAGGGAGCTGAAGAGGTTGGAGAAGAAGGAGCTGAAAAGGAAAAGGAATGAAGAACAATTGGAGGGCAAGAAGATGAAGGAGAGCGCAGGAGAGAAAAAGAGGAGCGCAGAAAGCAGAAGGAGGAGCATAGAAAGAAAAGGGAGGAGCGCAGGAAACGAAAAGAGGAGCGCCGGAAGAGAAAGGAGGCTAAGGGGAAAGACCCCGAGTTGCCAAAGGATACCCGGCGCAAGTTGAAGATGACGCAGGGCAAAGGGAGTCATCATACGGGAGCAGGAGCCCGACAAGCCGCCCTCCTCCTCTGACACTGAGTCAGATGATGATATAAGGGTTTTCATTCCAGCTGAAGGCTCGGGGCCCTCGAATGCAGGTAACGAAGAGGAGGAGCCTACAACAGAGGTACCCCCGTACCCAAGATGGCCTTCACCCAAGCACCCGGCAGCAGATAAGAAGAAGCCGAGGCCTACGCGGGAGTCGTATGTACTCAAGCACGAGCTTGAGTACAGGAAGAAGCTAAAAGAGTACAACCAGTACATGAAGATTTTCGACTCGAAATATTACGAGGAGCACAGGGTCGCTTATGTGGAAGGAGGCAGGCCTACCAAGAAGAATACTTTGAAGCCGCCTCCGGAAAGACCAGCACCTCCGAGGAAGCCCATTAGGAGAAAGGCGGACTCGTATTTTGCCAGAGCTGCTCGGGAGATCCGGCACTTCCAAGGAGCTATGGATTGCTGATCCCAAGAGCCGCTTTCATGAGACTCACTCGCGAAGTTTTGCAGGAATTCGACAATACCAAGAGAGTAACAGACGACATGTTACTCGTAAGGTGGAGGCTACCGAAAGCGTAAGATCGCCCAAAGATTTTGAAGATTCGGTAGCATGTGCCCTACATGCAAAAAGGATAACATGCATGCCTAAGGATATGAAGCTGGCCAAATATATTAAGAAGGAAGACTAATAGTCTATTGTAAATAATTTTTGTAAATACAAATTTATGTTTTTGCCATGTTAATATGTGAAATCATAGTTATCTAGGTTGTATTAATAACTTCTGCAATTGAAATCACCAAATTTGGAGCAAAACTCAGTGTTTTTGGCCTCACCCCTCACAGAGTGTGCCCAGACCAAATCCGCCATTCTCGGATTTGCTCCTCGCGCACTGTGTGAGTGGTCGAGCACTGATCTTTGCCAATACTTGGCCAAATATAGAAAGTAAGGACACCATCCAACTTAACTCATTGTGATTAGTAGGATTTGACCCTTAGATTGTAGAAATTGGCCAATCAAGACCCAAACAGAGCCCCACCCCTCACAGAGTGCGCCCAGACCAAATCCGCCATTCTCGGATTTGCTCCTCGCGCACTGTGTGAGTGGTCGACCCCTAATCTATGCCAAAACTTGTCCAAATGAAGAAAGTAAGGGCACAATCCGACCTATCTCGACGAGAAGAGCAGGATTTCACCCTTAGTTCGCATGTTTGGCATCATCCTCGAGCCAAACGAGGCCCCCTCACATAGTGCGCCCAGACCAAATCCGCCATTTTTGGATTTGCTCCTCACGCACTGTGTGAGTGGTCACACCATATTTGTCCTAATTTGTCCTAACTTTCTCCAAATTAGATGAAATTTGTTGCAATAGGATCCTTAGAATGCACTCTTTAACCTAGTTTGCCTATGAATTGCATAGCAGCACCTTAGAATCATAGGGATTCCCCAACTTTGAAATTTTCCAAAATTAGGGTTTTGTCATAAATAGGACCACTACCCTCATTGGCATGCTTCTCACTCCAAGGCGATTTTTCCGCTCCCAAAGGCGCTTCTCCATCTGTTTGACATCCCCAGCTGCTCAAGCATCATGGCAACCTCTGCATTTAGGTGATGGTACAGTGCCACAGCTCATGTGGCCGAGGCCGACATCAACTCCGTCTTTGCCGTCTTCCAGAAGGAGGTTGATGTGGAGGCTACCATCAATGCCACCCATTTCTACCAAGACATCATGACTGAGTTCCATGCCAAGATAGGACCTTCTCTAGTAGAGCTCCCACCTTGCATAGGATACTTTGCTTCAAGCATGGCCCTCAAGACATCCCTGCAAGACATCTCCAACATAGACAAGTACCTAGAAAACAAGGCTGGCCGCTTGCCTACCTACATGTCCATATCTGTCAATAAAAGGAGATATTTTTCTTACACCGCAGCCGTAGCTATTTTCCTATCTCATCGAGCCCAAACCCAAATAGGAGAACCATTTGTGCAACCCTTAGACGTCGAACCTATGGCCATGGCAGCAGCAGAAGAGGAGCAGATGCGGCTTGCATACGAGGAGGCAGAGCAAGAAGAAGAGGAAGTGATATGGTTCACAACAATAAACCATACCTTTTATCTCCTCTAAGTAGAATACCAGGTCTCTTCAGACAAATCATAATCTCATAACCTGTAAACCGTCTACAGAATAAGCCGTTAGCAATGACAAAATGATCTAAGTATGAAATAAGAAGTCAAATAAGCACAGATCCAATGAACATAAGATACGAGTTACACCAATTGATATGAACTACACCAATAGCTCAGAATGATCCGGCTCTAGTTCACCAAAACTAGAGGAAGATTCTCAATACAAGGCAAATAATGGCAGTTCTCCACCCAACCGGGCCAACCGGTGTTGAGAACTGGCAGATTAACAGCAAGGCAGAAGGCTATGGCAATTTCTAGGCAAGGAGCTTGGTTCTCTTCAAAAAGGCAATCTTGGCTGTGCAGTCCAGTCTGACCCACGGCCACTCTTTTGGCGATATCTCACGATCCACAAGAAGTTAGTGAATGGGTGACCCCAATCCGGAAACTAGACACTGAGAGCTTTCCAATGAGCCCTGGATCGCAATAATCCGACATATATTCGCTGAGATATGACCTTTTGAAGTTGGCCTTTTAGAAACTGCTATTTTTGGACTGAGATATTATCAAGGAGATTAGCTTGGCTTAATAGATATTATTTGACCATAACCATTACAATTGCCATTTAATTGCCTTGCCATGCTATTAGTTTGCCCTTCTCACACACCCATGCTAGTCCACCAAGACCAACGTTCAAGGCCACTCCCCCGAGCTACCATATCCATATCAATTCCTCCCTTTTTGAAGGCAACTGACCTCAGTTGTGTCCATAAACAAATTAAGCACCAACTTAATTTATCCAATTGAGCACCAACTCAATTTATACATGAGCACCAACTCAATTTGTACATGAGCACCAACTCAATCCATTTTAAGGACCAAAGGCTAGGATTATGATCTCATAAAATAGCACCAACTATTTATGACAATCACAACTGTTGTGGCTAAAGATTAAGATAAAGATTCAGGGAAGATTTGATTTATTTTTTTGAGATATATTAGCAAAGCTTAAGATCTACTAGATAAAATTTAAGTTTAAGATAAAGGCAAGATTAAGAAAAGACCAAGGGTTCTTGTTGAAGCACCGACTCCAACCAGTAGCAACAACTACTGCTCAAAACTCTAGACACCAATCTAGAATTTCAATGTCATCCATTAATATCACACTTATGGCACCAACCATTGTGCAACTATTAATGGCATGATCATTCATTAGAAGAAAGCAACACAATCATAAAATAGATTTACAATTTCTCTAAAGGCATGAATCCTTTAAAATCTTTTAACAGATTTTAAAGTCACCTCTACTTTTAAACTACAATTTCTTACAGACACATGTTCATTATTAAGACATCTTACTAAAACAATGGACCGCACTAAACTCGTTTAGTTTGGAATAGTTCAAGATTTATCAAGGATAGAGAGTTCAGATAAAGATTGATTCGTCCACTACTGTAGATGCAGGAAAAGTTTCAACGGAGATCCATCCTGGCCAGGGAAAGTTAAAATTTTAATTTCATAGAAAGAAGATCATTTAGATTCTCAGGAGGAGGAACTCTATTCCAATTTGTAATCACTAGCACCAACTAGATGACTTACAAACATCAAGAATAGCCAGAATAAAATTCTCTATTCCGAATAAAATCTCGAATCAAAACTGTGTTCTTCTTAAGTTAGATTTTAAAAGAGCCTTTGGTAACATTAGATGGGAGCTCATTGAATATGCTATGGAAAAACTCGGTTTTCATGATAAAGTCATCCAGTTAATCAATGGTCTGAATCTTAGATCAAGTTCAGCAATTCTAATTAATGGTTCACCTAGTCCTTTTTTTCCTTTGGAGAGGGGGGTCAGACAAGGTTGTCCTTTGGCTCCCTATTTATTCATTGTAGTGGCCGAAGTGGTGACTAAGGCTGTCCTCAGATCATCAAAATGTCGGAAATTTGACCGGGCTAAAGCTCCCAAAATCCATCGAGTCTATTTGCATCCACCAATATGTCGATGACACTTTCTCGCTTCCCCGAAAATAAGGATGATAATATTAATCTTTTATGGATATCTTGAGCCAATTTAGTGCAGCCTCGTGTGTGGATCTTAATTTATCTAAATGTGTTATTATTGGTGATGCCGACATTAATGTGCCCTGGATTAAAGTTATTAAAACCTCCGGGGTTACCAAACTTTTGGGAATGCCTTTATCTTTAAATTCAAATCTCTCCGGGTCTGTGGTCTCCTATTGTTGAGAAAATTAGAGCTAAACTTCATACATACGTAAATTCTCTATCTCCGGCTGGGTCGAGTGGTAATTGCTAATCAAGTTCTCACCAAATTCCCATATTTATTTCTCCACCGCCCTTGTGGCTCCTCGCCCAGGTCTATAAAAACAGATTGAGAAGATCATAAGGAATTTTATATGGAATGGTAACAACTTAGTCAATTGGAACACAATCACCATGAAGAAGAAAGAGGGTGGTCTAGCATGTAAAGACATTCATAAACAAGCTCAAGCTCTTGCCGAAAGTTTGTTTGGAAAGCCCCTCGGTTCTAATAGTGCTGCCTCCAAATTCATCGATATTGGCTTAAGGAGAGTTCTCCCCTGGTCATCCCTCGCCTCCCATGAGTGCCGAATTCTGCCTTTTGTGAAGTCTCCTTGGCATCAAACATGTCTCCTCTTATGAGGAATATTATGAAGGCTTGGAATAATATTTTCTCGCATTCAAATATGAGCAAGATATATGTTTTCATTCTCGCTATGTCCATTTTTAGTCTCCTACTTTTAAGGATCATCCAAACCATGTGCTTGCTCTAAAGCACCCTCAAATATACAAAAAGTGGAGTTCTTATGGTATCATTAACCCGAGAGATCCGTGGGCGTAATAAATGATGGGTAACCCGGTCTAATCTTAAAGCTTCTATTAGGGGCTCTCAAACCGATAAAAAATTTACAAACACATCGAATATTGTGGAAATTCCAATATTAATCAGATCCCCGTGATAGTAATTTGATTGGTGTTTAAATAAGAAGAAGTGCTATAAGGTAAAGGATGTCTATAATTTCATACATCGAAGTCCTCATCCTCCCAAATCTTCCAAAGTGTTTGGGGAATTGATCCCATCGCTACCAAATTCATTATCAAAAATGTTTGGAATTCTTATGTTGCAAAAAGGTTTCCTTCTTCATTTGGCTCATTGCAAACAAAAGTGTTCCTTGCCTTCGTGTTATTAACAAGCAGAATCCTAATGTGTCTCCCAATTGCCCCTAAACCGTAATAATGTTGAGGATTTTGAACATATCTTTTTTCTGCTCTAAGTTGGATTCCTTTGTGGTCTTGGATCAATAGATATTTTGGTAACTTTGATAGATCTTCTATAATCAATCTCTTACAAGGACAAGACACTTACAAAAACACTATTGTTTATTTATGCCTTTGGAATATCTGGAAATCCAGAAATAGATGTTTATATGGCAAAAAAAAGGTTTTCTATTACATGGATCAAATTGCATATTAAGTATGACATTGAGCTTTGTGCTACCGCACATAGGAAATTATTTAATGACAATTATGACAGTGTGTTGGGATCAAATTGGTGAATTTGTGGGGTATCATCTTTTGTTCATTTCCAAGCTCACATTTACAAATGCTAACTGAGTTTTTTTGCTTAGGATACATGGAGTTATGCAGAGGTCCACATACAAACAGATACTTTGTCACTAAGGATGGGGCCTCTTTGAGAAATGAAGTGGCCGATATGGTGAACACGTATCACATGAGCATCAAGTCCGCTATCCTCCACATAATCATTGGACACATAAGGTGTAGTAGATGATGAGGAGGTTTGGACAAAATCGAAAGGTTATGGGCTTCAATCTTCAAGAGAAGTGATGCAAACAAATACTTATTTAGGTTCATGGAAAAGCATCACCATGAATTTACGTAAAGGCAATTTTGAGATACAGAGAACTATACTATACGCATTGTGATGCTAGCCGATGCTTATGGCAATCTTATTCTCGCCATGGTACAAAGAAGATTATTATAGACCGATCGAGACCAGCTTGTGGAAAGAATACTCATACACTCGATACAACTAGTAATTTCACAACCCGCCTAATATCCTCTTCCAGTCTGATGATCCCAATTGCCCCATTATTCCTACCATCCCATCAACAAGGATCTTAGCAAAAGTCAGCACTATGGCCTCTTTATGATTGCAATATTTCTGTTTGTATGTGCAGGTTTTAGTAGTGACAACAAAAGGGCAATACAGGGATGCATCTCTTTTTCTATTCACCAACATGCTCGGGCGTTCTATGTGATTTCTTGCAAAAGTGGCTACCTATTTTGATACATTTGCTGCTGTGAAGAATCTTCATATCTTCAAGCTTATTCTGGCCGGATACTTTTATAAACATCTGTGTGGATAATTATATTGTCACCTACTATCATATTGTGCCTTGTTAAGCCTCGATGGGACTTAACAGAATTTTGTATGTTTTTCCTTAATTAATGAAAAATCATCTCGCTCCTTCAAAAAAAAAAAAAAAAAAATATTCCCTCGCTTTGCAATCTCCAAAGACCAACCGGAAGTCTTTGCAAACTTTAGGAATAGCTTGGCTCTGATACCGATTGATATGGTTCACAACAATAAACCATACCTTTTATCTTCTCTAAATAGAATACCAGGTCTCTTCAGACAAATCATAATCTCATAACCTGTAAACCGTCTAGGTTTGCTACAAAATCCACAGAATAAGCCGTTAGCAATGACAAAATGATCTAAGTATGAAATAAGAAGTCAAATAAGCACAGATCCAATGAATATAAGATACGAGTTACACCAATTGATATGAACTACACCAATAGCTCGGGGACGATCCGCTCTAGTTCACCAAAACTAGAGGAAGATTCTCAATACAAGGTAATAATGGCGCTTCTCCACCCAACCGACCAACCGGTGTTGAGAACCCGCGATTAACAAAGAAGCGCGTAAGACTATGGCAATTTCTAGGCAAGGAGCTTGGTTCTCTTCAAAAAGGCAATCTTGGCTGTGCAGTCCAGTCTGAAAATTGATATGGTCTGTGGGGTATGGGATAAAGCCTGGAAAGGTTGGGGCCCATTGGATAACGATTTCCTTGAAGGATCCGCCCTTTTAATGTGTTGGTTACCACTAGAGGTGCTAGTGCGTAACATTTGGTATCAGAGCCAAGGTTCAATTCCTCGTGGCAACATTGGTGTGTTCCACATGCTTGAGGGCAAGCATCTCGAGGAAGAGGAGGAATTGATATGGTCTGTGGGGTATGGGATAAAGCCTGGAAAGGTTGGGGCCCATTGGATAACGATTTCCTTGAAGGATCCGCCCTTTTAGTGTGTTGGTTACCACTAGAGGTGCTAGTGCGTAACAGGAAGGACACGATTCGGACACAGAAGATATCACCGACGTCGACCTAGTACAAGAAAGGCAGCAAGCAGAGCAACAGCTCCAGAGCTTCGAAGAAGGGCTGAGAGCCACAAGAACAGCCCCACCACTTGGGCAAGGCATCACAAGCTTGACCCCGGTAATTATCCAAGGGGAGGCATACTTAAGCCTCCACGACATCAAGAACCTCCCAGAGTGCAGAGATAGGTGCTATAGAATAGACGAACTTTTGCATCTCCTACGGCAATAACCGAACCTCGATGATTTCATCGACGGGGAAACACAGGACTTTCCCATTAGCATAAGGGAAGCCCGGACATACACCGGCCAGACATCAACGGACATTGAAGCCTACGCCGGCATCAGGCAGATGATGGCTGAGCAAGAGTTGCCCTCGGAAGAGGAGTTCTTAGCAATTCAGGAGCGCATGGGAATTAGAGAGAAATTAACGACCGCGCTCCTACCCAGCACCTCGGCATCGGCCCCAGCACTAGTTGAAGGCAACATCAACCTAGCATCTTCCATGTACCGTGATTACAGAGAGATGGTAGAAGTACCCGTTGACGAGTATTCCGGAAGACACAGAGCAGCATTCAGATCCGGCGAAGAGGCAGGGCATGACAAAGCCCTCAGGTTCTACCTCCCCTTGCTCATTGATAGAAGGATAGCGGTTATACACCGCCAATTTAGCCCAAGGGGTGAAGAAGGAGTCTTTATGCTCATTGCTCTCTCAGGATTCGGAAGTCATGCTCGTATGGCCCCAAACATCGATCATGTCATCCTTGTCAAGAGAACAATAGCATTGAGCATCTTCGACTTCTCAGCAGCCCCCATAGGCTTACGTGTGCATTCGGCAAATACCGCAGCCTCATACATCGAAAGTGAAGGATTGAAGACTTGATGACCGCACTCCAAGGAGGCACGGCCACAAATATCCTGAGGAACTTAGGGCGAACAATCGGCACGGCCCAAGTGAAGAAATTTTTGGAGGACAACCCGGATTATATGAAAAGATTCCAAGAATAGAATTAAAAATGTTTTCAATTTCCATGACTAATATCTTGAATGTATAAATAGTATTATATCCATGAATATAAACAGTGATCTTAATTATGTTTGCTTGACATATAATTTTACCCCCACAATTGCATCATCAAACAATCAGTGCAACAATTGAAACAAAGGACTAATCATCAGAGTTCAATCTAATATGCAGCTAGAGCACCTAGGAATATTGAGGAACAAGGACAACGTGAGCAAGAGCGCACTCCACCAAGGCAATTCCGACCAAGAAATCTGTACCAAGAGTTCGATGCATCAACACCAGAAGAGGAGCTATCCCAGATTAAGTCAGACATTCATGAGATAAGAGCATTGCTGGCAGAAGCAGCAACAGGAGGACATGACCAGAATGTGCAACTACCAGAAACCCCAGCCGGACGAGCAGTTCAACCAAGGAAGAGAAGCCGGAGAAGGGCACCTAGCACGGAATCCTCCGACTCTAGTTCAGACTCTGATTCCGGATCGGAAGAGCAGGAGGAAGAGAGACAGGACCGCCGGGAGGGTCCAAACCGTGATAGGGGCAGGACACAATCTGACTATCAGAAGAAGGTCGACTCGACGCTCAGCAATGTATGGAAAGCAAGAAAGCTAGAGCAATTTTCAGTGGATAGCAGGTCCGGAATGGAAGCAGAACCATGGTTGGATGAAATGAGGGAGTATGGAAATGCCTATGGCATGAAGGACAAGAACAAAGGCAGAGTAGCGACAGCCAACCTGAAGGGAGCAGCCAGGATTTGGTGGAAAGGCTACGCCAAAGCACATGGACTAAGCAGGGACAGTTGCAGGTTCAAGAAGTTTGCTAGGGCATTCAAGCGTCATTATGTGCCAAGAGAACACAAGTGTCACATGATACAACAGTTTTACAGGTTGCAGCAGGGCAATAAATCGGTTCAGAAGTACACGGAAGAATTCATGAGACTAAGGCTCTATGTGCCGAAGTTGAGTGAAAGGCACACAGTAGAGGGTTACATTGAATGATTGAACGAGGAGATCCGGAAGCTAGTAAGAGCAATAAACCCTAGGACGGTGTCAGAAGCAGAATCCAAAGCAGTCAACCTGCAAGGAACCGGACCCCAAGAATATGCACCAAGGCAGCAGTATTATTTAGGATAAGGGAAAGGGCACAAGAAGTTATAGCCCGAGAGCAGCAAGCCCAGCAGCTAGCAGGCCTCAATACAACACTAATTATGGGAAGCAGGGCAATGCAAACAGTGGCAAGCAGGATAAGAAGCAGGTGACCTTCAAAGAGCAAGGAGGGGGTTCCAACTACTCAAAGGCAGTGAAACAATTTTTGCAATCCATTTCCAAAGAGAAGAAGCAGGAGTGCATAGAAAAGCAGTTGTGCTTTAGGTATTTCCAGCCAGGGCATAGGACAAACAACTGCCCCTTAGTGATGAACGCGGCATTAGCGAAGATGGGATGGGAGACACCCACGACGTTGACGAGGACGACGCCCCAGACTATATCTAGGGTGAGTGCCATATTTTTGCCGCCATTGACACTGAGAACGCCGAAAACCAGTATCAAGTCATTTCAATAACCGGAAAGGCCAAATCCAAGTCCTTCATAGTGTTGATAGATACGGGAAACACCCACAATTTTGCTTCGCCAAGGATGGTACAGATGTTGAAGCTGAAGCCTTTGAAGTCCAAGCCTAAGCCAGTTGTCTTGGCTAGTGGAGCAGTCTGACACACAGCAGGGAAGAGGATCAACTTCAACGTAGACTTGTCAGGTATCAACGTTGCATTGGGAGCTGAAGTGATGAACACCGGCAAGTACGACTTGATCATAGGCATGGAATACCTTGGACCAGCGGGAGCCGTAATTAATTGTGGGAAGCGGAAAGTAACCTTAACAACGCCAGAGGGCAAGGTCAGTGAGATAACAGGTAAAGAAGTCACCCCAATCATGCAATGCATGTTAAATGCAAAGGAAGGATCAAGTGGCCTATCTCCTTAAACTTGAGGTTGACGACCAAGAGACAGAAGAAGAGAAAGAGGCCAAAGCATTGAGCAAGCTCCCAAAGCCTATAGCAAAATTGGTGAAGGAATTCCATGACTTATTTCCCGATGAGATTAAGCAACTTCCACCTTACAGAGGAGTCGAGTGTGAAATAGCACTTGAGCCAGGGACTAAGCCAACAAGCAAGGCGCCCTACAGAATGTCGACCCAAGAGTTGACGGGATTGAAGAAGCAACTGCAAGAATTGCTAGACCTAGGGTTCATAAAACCTAGTGTCTCTCCTTGTGGAGCGCCTATACTTTTTGTGAAGAAGAAGGATGGAAGTCTTAGGATGTGCATTGACTATCGTCAATTGAATAAGCACATCATCAAAAACAAGTATGCTTTGCCTAGATCAGATGATCTAATGGACCAATTGCAAGGAGTGAAGATCTTTTCCAAGATAGATTTGAGACCAGGTTATTACCAGATCAGAATTAAAGAAGAGGACATCCATAAGACTGCATTTAGGATGAGATATGGTCACTACGAGTTCACAGTGATGCCATTTGGATTGTCTAATGTTCCAACAACCTTCATGAGGCTCATGAACGATGTTTTCCGTGAATTCCTAGATTCTTTCATCATAGTTTTCTTTGACGATATTCTAGTTTACAGAAAGTCCCTAGAGGAGCATGTCCAGCACTTAAGAAAGGTGCTTGAAAAGCTAAGAAGGCATCAACTCTTTGTGAAGCTATCCAAGTGCCACTTCGCAACAGAAAGGGTGGAGTACTTGGGGCATGTGATCACAGCAGAAGGGATCTCCACCGACCCTGCAAAGATTGAAGCAGTGATTGATTGGCCAGCACCGAAGAACAACCATGAAGTGAGGAGTTTCCTCGGCCTCGCAGGTTATTATAGGAAGTTCGTCAAGAACTTTGCAAAAGTAGCAGCGCCGCTGACGGACCTCACCAAAGCGGGAAAGATAAAGGAATGGGCAAATCATTGGCAAAAGAAGGCCCATACAACGTTTGAGACCTTGAAAGAAGCTTTGACAACAGCGCCAGTCCTAGTCTTGCCAGATCCAGCCAAAGATAAGCTTGTGGCGACAGACGCTAGCAGGATAGCAACAGGTGCAGTCCTCATGCAGGAGGAAAGGGTAGTGGCCTATGACTCGAAGAAGATGACTGAGGCATAGCAGCGCTACCCGACGCATGATCATGAGCTTCTGGCTATAGTAAGAGCTTTAACAATTTGGAGGCACTATCTGTTGGGAAGAAAGCTCCAGCTGAATACGGATCATCAAAGCCTCCAATACATTTTTACACAACCACTCCTCAATTTGAGACAAAGGAGGTGGATGGAATTCCTCGAAGAATATGACTTCGAGATAATCTATAAGCCACTCAAGCTCAACGTAGTCGCGGATGCGCTTTCTAGAAAGCCATTGAAGACAAGGACGCATTGTAATGCCATATCAACGCTCACAAGTGAGTATGACAAGAAGATCGAAGAAACCTTGCCAACAGATCCCGACTTTAAAGAAGTTTGGGGAAGTCTTTGTAAGGAGGCCAGGACTGATAAGGAAAGGGAGATGTTCAGACACTATAAGAAGGAGGGTAACTTGCTATACCATAAAAACAAATTGTGTGTACCAGAATCTTCAGGAGTAAGGAAGCTAATCCTCCATGATACACACAATAGTCCCATAGCATGGCATGCAGGGTTTATGAAGACATACTTCAAGATTAGAAGCAGCTACTTCTAGGCCGGCATGACAAAACAGATAGCAAGGTACATTCGTGAGTGCCAGATATGCCAGCAAAGAAAGGCGGAGCAACTCCGAATTCCAGGAGCCTTGGAGCCACTGCCAGTGCCAAATGCTAAGTGGGAAGTCATAAGCATGGACTTCATTACAGGGCTCCCAAGAACAGCAAGAGGCAAGGATGCCCTGATGGTGGTGGTCGATAAGTTGTTGAAGATGGCACACTTTGTGCCGTGCAGGACAACTGACACAACATTGGATACTGTCGTGCTATTTACTAAGGAGATTTTTAAACTCCACGGCATGCCGAGGGAGATAATCTCGGATAGGGACTCTAAATTCATGAGTGCTTTTTGGCAGGACCTATTTACCACCATCCAAAGAAGCTCTCCATGAGCACGGTATACTACCCGCAGACGGATGGTCAGACGGAGCGAACCAATAGGATCATTGAAGATATGTTAATAAGCTATGTTTGGAACAAGCAATCTAAGTGGGATGATTTCATCCACTTAGTAGAGTTTGCCTACAACAGTACCAAGCAGGAGTCATCGCAGATGTCTCCTTTTATGATCAATTATGGGTATCAGTGTCTTACCCCAGATACTTGGCACAATCCAGTATCCAAGGTAGAAGTCTCCCAGCAAATGCTTTCGGATATGCAGCAGTTGTTGGAGGAGGTGAGAGGATACCTCCTATCAGCAAGAAGTAGGCAGAAAAGCATCGCCGACAAGCACAAGACAGTAAGGGAATTTCGGGTGGGAGACAATGTATGGTTGAAGATCAAGGTGAAGCAGGCCAAGCACCACATCGGCAATTGCAAGGAGCTTGCTCCAAGATGGGCTGGACCTTTCAGGATAAGCAAAAGAGTAGGTACCCAATCCTACAAGTTGGACCTGCCAGCACATCTAAAAATCCATAGGGTCTTCCATGTAAGTCTTCTAAAAAGGCACACTCCTAATCCAGAGGAAGTATTGAAGACAAATGAGTTACTGGAAATGACGGACGACCATCTTGAAATCGTCCCAGAGGTTCTTCTTGACAGGGCCTATAAGAAGACAAGAAGATCCCAATTTCTCCAATACCTTGTGAAATGGATGCACTTACCTGTGGAAGACGCTACGTGGGTACTACAATCAGATTTGGAGAAGCAGTACCCACAATTCATGGAGCAATACAAGGGTCGGCTCGTCACCGAAGTAGTCGACGTCGACTCGATAGGTGAGTGGAAGGTAGACTAAAAAGTCTACTTCCGTCCCACGGAAGTAGACGACCTTGAGAGATAAGAGGTCATTCAGGTATGCATTGATAGGAAAAGCACCTCTAGTCAATGCATACTATGGGGAGGACTCTATCCTTCACGCCCAAATACGGGAAGGACACTATCCTCCACGCCAAAGGCATCCTAGGCATGATATGGCGCTGTCTCCACGGCCACGATGGAAGAAACATAATCTTCCTACGCCTGGAGATATGCCTTGCATTCATGTAATTGTATTTAATGGGTGGTTCCCTAACAACCAACCCTTATAATAATTAAACGTATACTGACGTAGTGTTGAACCTGCATGCCAATAGAGGAGTCGAGCGGCAGGGAGTTCCAGCATAATATACGATCCGAATATGTATATTATACTGCCATATCACACGTACATGTCAGAATGACATGTACTTGGGAGCCGTAAAGGGTTGCACCTAGGGGCAAGAGTTGCACCTAGGGGGGCAACCTCGAATGTTGTGCATGTTAAATAAACATACATAATTATAAACCCCATGGACCCCATTGACAAATGGCAAAGTCCCATTTGGTCAATGTCTAACCTAACCCTAAGGTTTTCTATATAAGGGCTTTCCCCTTAAACCCTAAACCTTTCTTCTCTTTGCATTTAGGGTTTTCCTTAAGCTCTTTTCCTTCTCTCGCATTTAGGGTTCTCTTGAGCCATTCCGGCCAAGCTAAGACCCAAATTCGCATTGCCAGGCTCTGAAAAGCCGCCTTTGCACAACATATCTTCGACAGCGCAGCTTTCAGGATCAAGCATGGACGATTCCGAGGATCCGAGCAGGTCAAGTGCCGTGTAATTAGTCATTCTCACAGTAAAGCCGCCTTTTGGCTAAGCAATGAGTTGGTTTAGCATGTTAGTTCAGCCTTAGAGGCCTTACAGATCCCGAGATCATAAGCCCCAACAAAGGAACCTAACTCTGGATGTTTAGGTAGATAGGTATGATTTATCTGCGTTTCGAGATAAGCAGATAAATCCGCTTCTTGAGACTAGTTGATGTGTCCCCTCTAGAGTGTCCCTTTTGGAGTATTTAAGTCTGTATTTTCCCTTTTGTCTCTATCAGCCATTCTCAAGCCTCTCCTCATTAGGTCGCTCCAGTTCACCATCCTCCAGCAGAAATCCGCCTTTTCCATGGCGACCTCTCTGGGTAGGCCTAGTGTTTTCAGGTCTGTATGTTGCGACCAGTTTGTTTCTTGAAGGCATTTTGATGCATCTTTCCTTTCGGCGGCCTGGAGTCGTCACTTTGCTTGCCGGTTGGGTTTGGTTTTAGGTTTGTGGTTTGTGGTTTGAGGTTTTCGTGCTTCCTTGGTCTTGTACATCAGGCGTCGCTCTCTTTAGCCCAGCAATCGTCGCTTCAGGAATTGACATGTTCTTTTTTATCCCTTGCATCATAGTTCACTTCTCAACCAGTTTACATCCTTGGACGCATGATCAATTTTATATTTGGCTTATAGGACCCTGGTCTGTGCATTTGTTTTATTTCTGGGTGTTGCTTAGCTCTTATTTCGTGGATTGGCTCTTGCTAATTCCGTTGTTTCACTGAGGGCTTGTGCTTATTTTGCCCAGCCCCTGCTATCTATATACAGAGCTCACTGCTTGCTTTGTTTAACTGGAGCTCACTGCCTGCCTGGTTTAACTTTGTCTTTTGCGTCTAGCATTGTGCTTGGCCGACTTCTTGACTAACTTGCTCTGCAAAGTTCATTGTTCGCATTATTTGGTTGTGGATTTGGTCAAGGCAAGCTGCCTGTGGTTGTAGATAAACGGTGAGTTGTAGATAGTCGGTAAGTTGTATTATTTTTTCATCTTGCTATTATGATTTGCTAACCATGGATGCGGAGACCCTTGGGTTTGTTTGGCAATTTCTCTTTGGCTCTTGTCTTTGCCAGGCTCAAATTCTGAGTCAGTACAAGATAGATGGGAATTTTACTCCGATAATCATCAGAATCAAAAGGTGTTGAGCAGTTGGAAGGCAGATTATGATGCTCTAGTACTTGGCTTGAACCTCCTTTTGTTATCAAAAGGTTTTGAGCGGTGGAAGGCAGATTTTGATGCTCTGGTACTTGGCTTGAACCTCCTTTTGTACGCAGACTTTTTTTTTTGTGTCATTGAAAAGATTGAGCTTCTCACATTAAACGAGAGCGTCTTATTTGCAATGGCTGGGTATTTTTCCCAATGGTTTGTCATTCACCATGTTTGTTTTCCGCTCTTTAGCCTTTGATCTTTTTCAGCTCATAGAGCTCTAAGATTGTCATATGTAGGGTGTTATTTTGATGTTAGTTCGGGTTTGTAGTCTTTTTTCTTCCTTCCTTCTTCTGTAGTAACTGCTTTGAAACAAGCTGAGAGGATCGCAATGGATTGCCACTAGTTCACAGAATTCTAGCAGCGCTTGTAGAATTTGGTACCCGTGTTCCTTCATCTAGTTTATGAGCTCATGTACATTTCTGTAAAAATTTTCAAGTCTTTGGACAATTTTTAATGGGATTTGCCAGGTTCATGTTATGGATCAGCACAAGATACATGAGAATTTAAAACTTATCTCTTTATTCTGATTGCATTAACGATTTGCTTTCCCTCTTTGAGGTTTTGTTGACCTATTGGAATAACTATTGCTATCCAGTGCACTCATTTCCTAGCTTTCTAGCTGGTGGGGGTTTTTTTTAGATTTATTTTGTGCAAAGATGACAGGCTTTTCATATCCTTCTATTTAGCCATTCTGAATCAAGATTCAGTCGTGTTTGTAGCATTTGTATTTGATCCACTCTTCTTGAATTGAGTGTTCTGCAAGTGTTCTATAGATTCCTCTATTATGTTTATGGTCATGTTTGCGCTGGAAAGCTCTTATGGCGGCCACTAGATAAGAGCCACTAGATTGTAGACAATGTTTTGTTGTTGTATAGCCTCATGACCTGGTTGGTCTATTTTAATGCGTCATCTTAGCTACCATTTTCTAGTTTCCTTACTGATTGAGTAGTATCTAAAGTGTTTTTGCAGAATTCAAGTTCGCAGATTTAGCATTCAGTTGCTGACAGCAGGAGTAGAATCCTATAAGCCCGTTGATATAGAAGTGTCCCTTGCTTTTTCAGCAACTCAAGATGCTTTAGTTTTCTGTTTAAGCTAAGACAAAACCAAGGTTTTTCCCAACTGGCATGGGCCATAAAGTTTTTATTTCAAAACTAGGTGTAAATCATGTTGTAAGCGGCTATGTCAGGTCTAGTGATTCTGCAATTGGCTCTTGTATTGAGGCTTGACATGATCGAAGTTTTCAAGAACTACATATCAGCTATGTCAGACAGCCCTGCACTTGGGTATCATTGCTTCTGCATTTCATCTCCATTGTCTTTCGAGTTCTTGTTATTGTTCTTTTGATATTAAAGTGTGGCAATATTCATCTAGTACGCACTTGATTATAGCATATAGTCTTGATTTGTCCTCGTTTTGGCGCCATGCCCTTGGTTATAGCATCTAGTCTTGATTTGTCCTCGTTTTCCCTTTGATGGTATTCTCCCTAAGGTATGGTTTATTTTTACACTGCACAAGTTTCTAGTTGTTTCTCTTGGTCTTCCTAAGGTATGGTTTATTTTTACACTGCACAAGTTTCCAGTTGTTTCTCTTGGTCTCGCAGTTGTCAACCATGGGTTAAGCACATTTAATATGACCACAGTATAGACCTAGTCCAGGGTAGATGGATGGTGGTCATCATGACCATGCTAGGAGTGAGTAGCGTTTTTACTATAGGTAATCGCACACAAAGATGTCTATAGGATTACGAAGTGTCTTGCCATCTAGAAGCCTAGCATGTATAGAAGTCTAGGAATAGAAAGTGTGGCAATGTGTCGGGCCCTTCATGGCTGCGGTAGGTGCAAGTTTTAGGGTTCATCTAGGATGTATTTATGGTTTGATTGCATCATAGGGATCTTGAAGCTTTAGTTTTGGCCTGTTACAAGGTAGGATTGGTTGTGCAAGTTTAATTTGGTACGTGGCATGCCATCTTTTTGTTGGTGACCCCTTGTTAGAGGTGGCTCTAGTTTATCATGCAGAATAGACCTTGAGGTAGACTTTTATAGGTTCATACACTAACGTGGATTGTGTCGTGTATGTGCCTTAGGATTGGGAATGGGTATGTTTTCTTTTAGATCCTATTGACCTTTATTAGGGGGGTATTTTACAATATGGTATCTATGTTCTTAGGGAAGTCTCTATATTTTGCCTTCGTTCATTTCATTTGAATCGAGTTGCTACTTTTTTCGTTTGCTCTCTTGGCATGTTTTGCAAGTAGTCTGGCCTTCTTTACCTTCCAAATTGTTTATTTCTATAGATTGGTCTAGTGGCATAGGACCACTCGCATTGCAAATAATAGGTGTTGGTATCTATCCTAAGTTGCCTTTTTATGTGAAGCGACCTAGTCGCAAAAGGTTTAGTTTTTTCTTGTGCGTGTCTTGTATCACATATTTGTAGGGCATGAGCATTGTGGTTTTTAGACCCTTGTCTACTAATTGTTTTTTCCTTGACTCACACGTTTAAGGATCATGCCTTAGGGTTTGCTACTATTCATGACTCATCTGATGTTATGGCTCTGTATAGCTTCTACCTGTGCTCATATTCTTTGAGTTGATCTGCATCAATAGCTTTGCCGCTCTAAGTTGTCTGGGTCTTTCTTGTAGTGTCATAGTTATAATATATTTGGATCTTCTAGACCCCGGTATGCCGAATTTTGCATCTTTGCCATTTAGTTATACTCGATCTTGAGAAGGTTAATATTGGCATATGCTCTTTGATGTGTACTATGTAGCATTACTCATTTATATGCTTCACATTTTTATCTAGTTTAGCATTCGTTATTAAGTTAGTCCCTTGTAAAGTTTGAAGACATCCAGTTTCTCTCTTTACAAGAGTTGGTCTATGTAAGTTTAATTGAATGCCTTTAGTTTAAATGCTAGCATTGCAACTTGGGAAGGACGCTTGTTATTTGGGCACTATAGTTAGTAGTTTTCCATGTTTGCTAATGGTTTCTATGGTCTAGGTTCATTTAGCTAGCATGTTATAGATATTGCAATTTTGTACCTGTCAATTTTGAGTTGTGTTCATGTGCTCTCATGGGGCTTTGAAGGCCAGTTGACCTTGGTAGACCATTGTGTCGCTCTCAAGCCTTGCTTCTGCCTTTATATTAATCACATGCCTTCATCCGTTTGTAGTGTTGTGTACACGTCATATCATTTTATGGTGCATACTAGCCTTGCCCTTTCTTTGATTTGAGTAGGTATTGGGTATTTTTATGGGTGTATAGCTTGATTCTATCATTCCTTGGCCTCTTCTTCCCTTCATTTTTTACTAACCTTTGCATGCTTTAATTTGTGCATAATTTGTTGGGGGGTTTTAGGATGTGTGCTTGTTTAAGCTTTCGCTTTCAAACATTTTGTGTTGGTTTGCCCCCTCAAACTATGTCCTTATGGATGCATAGCTCAATTTTGTAGATTTTGATCTGTGTGGTGTTTTGAGTATGCTTTGAGTTGCACTGATCTAGTTTCTATTTTGGTGCTGTGTTATTCTAAAGCTTTGTAGTCTTAGGCCGTGTGAAGTTTGGAGCTTTGCTGCTCTTATTCAAGCGGTATTATACTTGTAGTTTTGTGCTCTTAATGTGTTTTACATGTCTTCTTTTATACTTGTTCTCTTGCAGCTGAAGGTTGTATGTTTATTCCATTTGGCATTTTAGCACTTGTTTCATCTCTCTTTTAGTGTTCCTTTTGTGCTATTAGTTGTTGGGACCTGGTTTATGTATTCCTCTCAATGTCTTGCTGCTTTTTCCCCGGCTCCTTTTGCATTTAATGGTGGCTTGGAACCCTTATGTTACCTTGCATGCACTCGTTTGTTATTTTTATCTTTATTTCATTTTGTGTGCTTATTGATTCTCTTTGGTTCATCCCTCTTGCTTGGATCTGGCCTTTAGACTTCATTCCACTTTAGAGTTCAGAGATGAGATCCGTCCTCGTTTCTCTTCCCTTATCTATGTTGTCAAGATTGCACTGGGCATATTGGTTGCTACCTAGCATTCTAGATGCAAGGACGTGGTCACCGCCCCGGTTTTATCGCCTCTTTTTCAAAGATGGTTGTTGGTTTGTGTTGGAGTTCAACTAGGCTCTAGAAGTATGATTTATCTGCGTTTCGAGATAAGCAGATAAATCTGCTTCTTGAGACTAGTTGATGTGGCCCCTCTAGAGTGTCCCTTTTGGAGTATTTAAGTCTGTATTTCCCCTTTTGTCTCTATCAGTCGTTCTCAAGCCTCTCCTCATTAGGTCGCTTGCCCCCCCCTCCCACCCCCTTGTGCCTTACATAGTTCCTTGTTTGGTCATTTGTTCTCTGCTCTCATTTCTCTGTTCTTACTAGGAAGTAGCTTCTAGTATTCTTGTTCTTGCTAATCTTGAGCCCTCGTGCAGTAACTTATGGTCCTTTGCCAAGTATTTGTTATTGTGTTGATTCTTTTTCGTGGTTGATGGCTTTTTCTGGGATGTCAACGATAGGGTGGCCCTCGTGTCAGGCAGTAGACGAAGGTGTGGATTTTTTGTGGTGGCTTTCGCATCGTGAGTGTTTGCCCTCGTGCCTGGGATAGGGGCCTCGTGCCTAGTGGATGTTGCATTTGGTGGTTTTGCAGGTCACAGATCGAGTTTGATCGGCATGGATGCGCTTATCCTCATGAACATTTGGCTTGCAGATGGATTGGACTTGTCGGCACAAGGCACCTCATGGCAATGGATTGTCACTAGACGGAGTGGTTCTCTTTGACTCTGATGAACTCTTATTCTATTAAGGTCATTGTTTTGCAGACGACGGAGTGAAAGATCTTCATCACTACCCTATAGTCCATTTTACGACTTTGTCTCATGGTATTTGATTATTCTTGTATGCCTAAAAGGATGGTCGGCACGATGGACTTTGTTGGAAGTGTTTTAAGATCATGTTGTACATTTTTATTTGGAAGTAAAAAGGAGGGCTCCTATGGCTCATTCATTCATTCACAGCATGGTTGTTGGTTTGTGTTGGAGTTCAACTAGGCTCTAGAAATTAGATGTTATTCTTCATTTCAGTTCTGTGATGATGTTGGTATTTCACTATGTGACATCCATGTATTGGGAAGGGGGGTAGAGGCCTAAAGCTTGTGTAGCAGATGATCCTAGATAGCCTACTAGTTCCCAATTACATGCGGCCCGTGCACAGGAACCCGCCTGGTTGTGGGTGGCGGGGCTAGACCGGTTGACAAAGAGGAACTTGTCCTTTCACGGATTGACCCCTCTGGTGTGTAAAGCCTACCGGGGGTCTATGCAGGCTAGGCTTAATGGCTTGTCACTGAGTGTGGGCAAGGCATGAGCTCGACACCTCTTGGGTGATGCGTCACCTTCAATGAGGTTTAAGTCGAATACGGGCAGTGGCCCTCTAGCCGCCTGTGATGGGCATGGATGCCTCTGGAAGGGAGGTGACTCTCCTCCTGCCTCAGCAGGACTGGGGAGATGCAACCCAGCAGTAGCCCCTCTGGCTATGCACCCGGCAGGCTACGGTCAGGTCCCAATACCTTTCAACCTACTCTGCAAAGTGTGCATAGGAGGGGCGGATGGAGTGGACTACCCTCAGCCATGTTCTTATGCCAGCCAAATCCATTTGCCATGAATTCTGTCTGCAATGACTTATGGAGGCCCAAGCCGTCAGTCGAAACCCCTTGAGTCTGAGCCCTGGGTAGGATTCCCCTTTGTTCATATTGATGTTGTTGTATATGTGATGATTATGATGTGTTCACCCTTCGAGGTGATTGTATTGATATATTGTTATTATGTGCTCATGTTTATTCACGCTTCCGCAGCTAGGTCGATCCGAAAGGAGATGGGTGAATGACACATCCACTCTTCCCTTGCTGGCTCATTCCACTGGGAGTGGAGTCAGGTGGATGGCCCTGTCAGTTTGGCTGTCAAGGGGAATGCTCCGCCTTCTGATACGATGTGTGCATCGTATAAGAAGTAGGGGACATCACAAAATCCCTTGTCACAGACATATCAACATTACATCATTTTGTATTTAACTTCATAATCCATAGATATTTTAACATTACAGGTAAAAGGCCATCTTGAACCAGTCAATGTGGATCAGAATTGTTGTCGCTGCTAGTTGGCACTACTAGTAGTTTCTTGTATTGCCTGAGTTGATGGCATGTCTATGTTAGGCATGCCATTCATATTAACACCACGAATGGTGTATCCTCCTTTTTCCAACCTTCTGAATTCTGCCTCAGTCAAATTGACCCCTTTCAATACTGGCCAATCCCTTGGTCGTTCAGGTATGTCTGAAAGATACTTTTTGGGATTCCAAGTATGCTTTATGTGATCTGGACAAAACTATATCCATTGCCTAATTTTCCCCTTGGGATGTACAATAGTACCATAGTAACTTGGAACAGTTGTGGCACGAGGCCCAGAATTTATAAAGGCATTGCATTTTTTATTTTGTGGCTCTTTTAGGCCCTGACAATGAGCTTTACTTGTAGCATCTGTGCGTCTAATTGCCCAAGAATTATCTTCTACCTATATTTCACAGACATTGAACATAATTCCAAAGTCTAATGTCTTTCTTGTATCATCATCCACTACAAATCTTGGACGATTATAAGCAAACTTGTCTGCTTGGTGAGAACCATAATTACTATTGTTATACTCAACTGAAGATCTACATCTCTTCAAAACAGTTTTATCATTTCCACCAGATGTTGGTGGTCAAGTTGGGAGACCACATCTGATAGTTTCAGCATGAACAACATCGAGGCATTTTCTAGGGGTAATACCACTATTGATGGTCGAACTTAATCGTACCATCATGTCTGTCACACCTGGCCCAGCAACAATACTTGTCACTGTATGCCTTGGCTTTGGAGCACTGTAGCACAGCCTCAGTAAGGTCAAAGAGGCATGCATCATAAAGATTCAAGGTACGCTACCCGGTCGCTATCAACCAACTTCCATGTCTTGATTTAGAAAGATTTAATACTAGGTACATGAATTGCTGCATTGATGTCCTTCTCTGATATCATATAATTACCCCATCTAGAAACCCTCTGATGCCACCAAGATAACCAACTAGCTAGACAAGGTAAATTACTTTCAGAAACTTTACTTGGCCACCAGTCAATGATTTCATTATAAATTGACTCTGCTTCCGTTGCTGTCACACATCTTTGCCATTTCGTACACAAGGATAAATGAGCTGATCTGAACTCTTCAAATACATATTTGTTTGTACGTCTTTGTAGGCATTGATGGAAATGGAAGACACAAGATCTCTCCCGACCAGTCAGCTCCTGACCATTATTATATATTTCTCGAATTTCATTCCAATTTGCTTGTGCCTTGTCTGCCATAAATCCATAAAATTGAGGAGGTTGAAAATCCTTTGAAAGCATGACCTTATTTATTTTTTTTCTAAAACTTCTACTGGGCCAGACAATCCTCTGTCTTCATCTCACATGTGGCTATGGTTAGAAGAGACCGCATCCTACATATGTTGACATTGCATTAGTAGTTAGTTCACATGAAATCAACAATTGGAGTGACAGATACAATGAACTTACCCTGGATCATAAACATGGCAAGCTAAAGTAGTCCACCCACTTATTTGCTTCACATGGTCAAAATGCATCCATGATTTGCCAAGATCTCCACCAGGCCTCATCGTATTCACCAGGTCAACACTAGAACCTGGTCCTGTAGAAGACATCTTAAATACATAGCAACTTTCCATCTCATCTACGTGGAGTTGATGTGGGAACTTGGATCCCCAAAAATACTGAAACTTGCAATGTTGCTTGATATAGATAATTTTATTATAATCATCTGATCCAATCTTGCAATTATCCCGATACTTATCTATCCATTTCCTTAGCATGTTAAACGATAAAAAAAAGTTAGGTTTGGATATGACATAGAAATTATTACATATGGTGAAATAGTTAAACTCAATACCTAGATTGATTGCATAGTGGTTCCAGCTTTTCTAGAAATTCCTTGACTTGCTTTTTATCTCATATTTGGATCTTCCCAATGTCAGCTTCAGATATCAAATTCTTACTTATTATTTCAAAGGTTATCTCATGCTATGTTTGTCTTGGCCCAACTCGATGGCTGACTTTGGCATGTGTCTCAACCAAGGCACGGACACTTGCAAGTTCTTCTCTACTGGCCGCAACCTTAGTCGGATGCAGGTGTTCCCCAATGTGAACAACAAGTCTCGTATGTGTATCATTCTTTGGGAGGCAGTAGTATATAGTGACAACACATTGTGATATGCAAACTGGTACTTCCTTGCAATATGCACAGCAAAGGGATCCATGGAACTCGGGAATTTCTCCAACATGCAGCCTGGCCTTGAATCATTGCAGAGCTGTGACATCTCTGGTGCTTCACTGTCCTGTTGCAACGGAATCATCTTCATTATGCTTGTCCACTAACTCAAGTAGGCGAATTTGTCCACTAACTCAAGTAGTTGTAAATTATTTTGGTAGATCAATGTAGATTGTTTTTTTTTTTTTGAAGAACGTGTTTTACTTCATATTATACACTCAAAATATTACAAAGTACTTCCAGAAGTAAGAAATGTCCCTGAAGCATCAATCACTTTTAGATGATCACTCCATATTGGAATTTTAATACTATCAGGCCAATTGGAGATCTTAAAGCAATTATACAACTTCTTACGAATTTCTTGAAGCACCATCTGAGAAGAAATACACTTATCATAAAAGACCTTTCTTCGTCTTCGCTTCCATACATTCCATATTAGCCAAGACTTTGCCATGTGAAATGCAATCCTTTTAGAAGCAGTCCACTGATTTGGATAAATACCCAAAAGAAAGTGCTGACTATCCAAAGATACTCCAAAAGAGAATGCAGCCAGACCTAAGACTACTCAAATTTCCGCAGACACAAATATAGACAGTGCTCCAATGTTTCAATGCACCGCTCGCACATTGGGCGAAATGGGCTTACTCCCGGCTTAAAGCGATGAACCATCTTATTAACTCTCAAAGAGCGATAAATCACATGCCAAAGTAGAACATTTACCTTTGGAGAATTATATTTAGACCAAACAAGGTTCCAGATGGATTGCCATTGAGAAGGCAAAGTCTGTAAGTGCCATTTTAATATGTAGATTGTTTTAATATGTTGATCATTTGTAATCCCCCAATTACATCATTCATTATAATTCTTTTATAAAAGTTCTTTCAATTTTTTTTTTTATAGAATAGTTCTTTCAAATGTTTGAAAGTTTCTTCATTACAGTATTTAAAAGTTAAAAAGAAAAGTATGAATGTGTCTTCATAACAATTTTCAAAAGTAAAAAAAAAAGGTCCCTTAAAAAGGACTAAAAGTTTACTTACTAGAGTTTGTTGAAGTTCTTAAATCCGTTTCTTTGTTGGTATGCTCAAATTGTTTATACAATATAATAAACAATAGTTTTGATTTAAATATTTTGTTACTATATTCTCATTTAGGGGCTACAATGCCACATCACCTTTGGTGAAAGAAGAATAAGATTAGAAAGTAAAATTATAAAATCATTAATTCTAAAATTTTAAATTTTAAAATTATATTATAAATTTTTTTAGTGATCTATTTTTTGGGGCTGCGGCGCCGTAGCCTCTCAATGTGCTTAAAAAATAAGAACTTTAAAATTAAAATATAAAATAATTATTAATTAAATTTATAAACTTATAAATTTTTAACTGTTTATTTATAATGATCTAACTAGGGGCTACGGCACCGCAGCCCTTTTTGGTGAAAGAAAAAAAAAGATTAGAAAGTAAAATTATAAAATTATTAATTCAATTTTTTAATTTTTAATTTTTAATATAATTTTTTTTAATGATCTATTTTTGGGGCTGCGGCGCCATAACCCCTAAATATACTTAAGAAATAAGAATTTTAAAACTAAAATATAAATTAATTATTAATTAATTTTAATATAAATTAATTATCAATTAATTTTATAAATTTATAAACGTGTAAATTTTTTAACTTTTTATTTGTAATGATCTAACTAGGGGCTGCGGTGCCCCAGCCCCTTTGGTGAATCGAAGGCAAGCACTGGTAAGGTATGGAGGTGTTGGCACTCAATTCAATTATTCCTCAAACGTGACGGACCCAATGCGCCCTTTCACAATGCCAAGCGCGCAACACTGCTCAGGGACTTCATTGAACGATGAAAGAAGTCGTACAATGACCTTCATGGCGCTGCACATGCTTTAGACCTGCGCAACCATGATATGGACCAATATACAGATAAGGAAGTGTAACGTCCTAGGTATGGAAATTTCTAAGTCTATAGTTAATTGGGCTGGACAAAATAATAATAATAAGAGGGGTTTAAATTTGTTCATTAGGAGAATGACTTGTGGCAAGAAAGGGAGTTGGAGAGAACGTTTAAGAAAGGGTATTATTTTCTTGAGATTAAAAGAAGAGGCGAACGGTAGAAGAGGAGGAAAGAAAGGAGAGAAGGGAAAATAATTTGCGGTAGGCATCTAAGTCTGTTGATTTCTGTTTTTAATCTTGGTAATCTGTGTAATGAATTCTAAATATTAAATACTGCTTCTTTGTAAATCATGGAATACCTTCTCTTCAGTTTCTGATTCTTTGCTGCTTAGCTCGAATTGATTTTCTCGCTATAACCCTGATGGCTACAGATAGGAAGCATATTTTAGACCAGCATTATTTTTTTTTCAACAAAAAGAGGGGAATCAAAACTATCCTTCTTGCTTTCTTTCTTCTGTAAATGTTGTAAAGGGATTCATAATCTCAGCCTTTGTATCATGCCTTGTATAACAAAATTCGTTGAACACAGCAACCTGGAGAATCCATTTGGATAGAATAAACAAGGCAAAATATAGATCCACAGACAAAAGAGAATACTTGCTCAATCCTCTATTCCTCTGATAGTTACTTTAGATAAGTAATGCTTTGAAAGATTCATGCCTTTGTTGAAGCATCGGCGCTCCACATGCCGCTCCACATGCCATGATTTTTGGCTGCCGCCGAATTAGGGTGAAACAGTAAAAAAGGGGCTTCGCAGAGATAGATATTATTTCTGGATGGAATATATATATATATATATATATATATATATATATATATATATATATATATATATATATATATCATAATATATATAAAATTACTTGGATGTACCCTCATCATATACCTTGTCTATATACTCAAATGAATCAAGGCCGTTTGTTTGAAAAGCAGCCAGGTGGCAAATTTGTAGCCTTTGGATATCTATGGGGGCATACATGGGGCATGCTCCACATCTCATTACCGTTGGATCAAGGAAGAGAGGCAAGATCCCATGCGTTGATTTATTTCTTGAAAATGCAACGAAGGTGCAATTTTAATGCTAATTTATGAGGTGGCAATTTAATGGTCGTCAAAATTAATTGCCACCTAAAAGTGGCACCCTATTCTAATCATATCTACATTTTCGTAGCATTTTTCTCCTCCTCCCGGTTCGAAGTTCGGTTCCCGGCGGTCTAGCCTTGCCCCCGTTGTTCCAGGGATGTTCTTGACCAACCTCGGCTGAACTCGCTTCCGCTTTGGGTCGCATTAAAAAATAGCAAAGAAAAAAAAAAAAAAAAAAAAAGAAATGATTTTAATTCCGACGCTTATTCTTCCACCACCAGGTGATCGTGGCCGATCCGCCATCTTCGAAAGCTTGCATGCCTTTGCTCAAGCTTCCGACCGAGATATTCTCGTGGAGGTGGCAAATCCACTATTGGCCCGTGCAATCGCCTTTTTTTTTTATGAAGATCTTGGCTCCATCAACCAAAGGCCTCAATCTCAACCGCCGCCTATAGGAGAATCGGTTGATTGCACGTAATGTTAATGTTCTTAGTTGCCCTGCTTTAGGTTGAAATGAACGCCTTCATCTATTTTTATTCTTATTTCAGATATCAAGGATTTCGCCATGACCTTAGAGTCATGCGGCCACTCGGTCGCTTCATGATTGAAGCCTCGTGATTAACAGATGGTGATCCGAAAGGATTTTTAGGGCCAAGTTTACTTCCTGGATTCGTGACTATTTACTGAAAGTCCTTGGCCATGTGATTTAGTTCCCAATTTAACGGGAATGCCTATATGGCGGATTTTTTCATAAGCCCATGAGGTTTCTTTGACGGCCAACGATCAAGAGTCGCATTTGCACGCTTAAGAAATGGGATGGAGCTTTAGTCCCTCAATGGCGGATTTTTTGTGGAGCCAAATCGGTCAGGCAACTCTTATCCACCATTCTTGATATAGAACTCCGATTCAGTGTCCGTGTTAATATGTTTTTGTTAGCAAACTTGCTTTCTTTTCTATGCCTAATTTGTGTTTTATGTGCATTGCGGATGCCAAGGAAATAGGTGATTGGAAACACATGTAACAAGTCCGATAGACATAGCTAACGATTTAAGGTAAAGGCCGCCTTCGTGTTTTGTTCTTGATAGTCTAAATCTTGCTTGGAAATCCATCCGCAAATGGTTATTAGATCTCATTCGGTGTATAGGAGCAACAATCTTGGAGCCCACTGCACTTGAAAATGTTAGTTTTGCACGAATCAACAAAGCTCTGCCGTAATTTCCTTCTTAATATGCTTGTTAAAAAGACAAACTTCAATGTCGCTTCTTATATCGAGCTCAAAAGATGATTCTTGGTCCAAGGGGTTTTTTTCTCGGATGAGGCAGCCATTGAGCTAAAGATTGCCTCATTGCTTGTGCTCCAAGTGTCGTGCAAAGCATCACCGGTTTAGTGAATTCTCTAAGCTTCTATCTCCATTTAAGAGGATCTTAAGGCAGCCAATCGAAGTTAAAGATTGCCTCATCACCTTTGCTCCAAGTTTAGTGCAAAGCATTGCTGGTTTAGTGAATGCTCTAAGCTTCTATCTCCATCATAAGGAGGATATTACAAAAGAGTAAACTGCACCTTTATGAAAATATGGCTTAAGGGGCGTATGTTGGAATTAAGCCATATTTGTGCCACATCGCCAAGAGGAAGCCGCTGCTTAATGCAGCTTTATGTTAATGTTTTGCAGGAATGTATCAAGTCGAAAGCAAGTCCCGGCCATTATCTAGCTCTTTTTCCACATAGATAGGGCCACTTGAGCTAGAAATCGGTTTCAAACTGTTTTAGAAGATGTCTCAAGTAGGCTTTAATTGCATAATATGAAATATCGTTACTTGAGCTAGAAGTCCGGCAACGGCCCGATAATACTTCGGTGCCAAAGATGGTAACACCTAAATCAATAATATTTTATGGGGAAAGATAAGAAATGGTTGTAACAATGTTTGATGTTTTGCGTCTTTCGATGAGCTTTGTATTCATCAAATGAACCCAAGCAAGCAAGTTTGCAAGTGCAAAGAAAGATAAAAGATGTTAGCTAGAGTTCCTTCTTAAATCTCTATTGCGGGCAATGAGTTTCTTCCCTTCTAATCCGTGATAATGCATAACACGATTTTGACATCAAATGGTTTTAAGAGGCTTGGTGGATCTCAGTAAATATGACAAGGCGGTGTGCATATGTAATCGAGATGATGAGATATCTTTAGCTTACGAAAAAAGTCATGCTATAATATGAATACTCGATATTGCACATTCTATTGCCACAAGCTTTTCAATGTTCTTTTATTCATGAATCAGGTTTGATGTGTACTTTTGTTGCAGCACTTGCATTCAAGTATTGAGTTCATGTCTTCGGTTTGTTCTTTTGCACGGGCATTATGTATTCTATTGCCTCGAGCTTTTACTTGAAGTTTCATTCGATTTTCAATTTCCAAATTCCTCTTTATGATCATTCTATTGATACATGCAGCTTTGTATGAAGGGTGTTAGGCAATATAAACAACAACCCTCCTTTAATTTTGCATCTGATATAGCTTATCAATACTATGCGGTACCGTTATAATGGCTCTAGTGAATTCCACATGCACTGCGGCCATTCTCAACGTCCCGTGTCTATATTTAGCTTTTAAATTTCATATTTCCTACATTGGTGATATCTTCTTTTTTGGTTGGGTCAGAATTCCACCTTTGCTTTGGGTTCTTTAAGCATCAATGGAACCAGAAGTATTTATACTTCTCTATTATAAGCATTTGTTGCAGGATTTGTTTCTTAGAGAATAAAAAGGTTTATTTTTAGGCAATGACAGTAACAGCAACTAAAACTGAGAACATAAAAAATATGCATTTTCATAATGTTGATAGGAGCATTGCCTATGGCAAGTTCATCCTTAAAGCCACGTATTTTGAATTGTGCGGAAGAAAAGTTGACCTATATGTGTAGAGCACCTCTGCCTTTAGCATGTACACCTCTCAAATGGAATACTAGTTTGTTATGAAACAAAAATTGTGTTTTGCATCTCAAATTATTATCGAATGCTCTACAACGATAATATCAATTCTATCTTTAAAGCACTTTGGATACCCTTTACATTTACTGCCTAACAAGAGCACTTCTTCAAACAACCCCGTCCTGTATAATGTGTTTAGGGTCCATTAGTAAACAATCAATTCAATGATTAAAAATCATTTTGTATAGAGGACGCCATTAGAGAATCAACCTTTGTACATGTTTGAGTTCGATGGCTTATGGATGAGTCCACTAATCCTAGACTTTTGAAGTCCCCAACGCGTGTCGACTACCTAAGCAAAGACCAGGTGATAACATCTACAACCATCGCTCTAATGTCACAAGGTTATATTTGCAACAAAGTACTCTAGTTCACGAATGTTCGTCGTGATTAACCCTGCAAGGTATGTTCTTCTAGTCATCATGTAAGGGATTCTTTATAGAATCGTAGAGACTTTGAAGGAATCTAAGGGAATCTAGTGGATGCTTCATAAAATATTGGAGAATCTAGCAAAATCTTTGTGGAACGCTAGGAACTCTAAGGAAAGGAATCTTAAGGGGATCTAGTGGAAGTCTTAGGGAATCATAAAGGGGACCTTGGTGAATCTTATGAGAAGCTAGAGGAATGCTTAATAATTTTACCTTAAAGGAATCTGGTAGAATCCTTTGCACTTGGTGTCTTTTGCAGGGCCGGCTGTGTAGAAAGTCTATCAAAATCACATTCACGTTCATGAAAAGTTGATGGCTTTTCAAATAGTCTATGAATTTTTATAAAATATAGTGAAATTAGAAACAAACTCTCCACAATCTAATAGAATCTTCGTATATAAACTTAGTAATCCAGCAACATTGGTGGTACAATCCTCAAAATAGATACATTCGAGTTCATACAGGCCTTACAAAGTACAAACACTTGTATATATATATATATATATATATATATATATATATATATATATATATATATATATATATATATATATATATATATATATATATATATATATATATATATATATATATATATATATATATATATATATATATATATATATACAAGAAATTTAATGCGTCCTACGGTGCATGTTCGAGTTTTAGCATGTTCCTATGCTGCAAGTTTTTGTCGTGCCCTACATTCTAAAAGAATGTCTTGAGAATACTCTAAATTCATAGATTCTCTAAGATTCTACCAAGGTTCTCTTGGAGGTTTCGTAGAGATTTCTCTAAATTTTATAAGATTCCCTCTAGATTCCATTAGATTTCGGTAGATTCTCCAAGATTCTATGACGATCCCCTTAGATTCCCTTAGATCCCTTTAGATTTTATGAGATTGCCTTAGGTTCCCTTACATTATATGAGATTCAAAGAGATTCTATAAAGATTCCCTTAGATACTCTAAGATTTCATCAACATTTTCCTAGATTGCCTTAGATTTTATGAAGATTCCCTTAGATCCCCTAGATTTTAAGAGATTCCCTTAGGCTTGTAAATATTTTCCTAGATTCTCTCACATTTTATGAGATTTTCTTAGATTCCGTTAGATTCTCCTGGATTCCTTTACATTCTAGAACTTTTTAGAACATTCTAAGGCTTTACGAACATTCTAGGACTTTTCGGAACATTCTCGAGACTTTCAAAATATCCTAGAACTTTTCGGAAGTATTTCCCTAGATTCTCTTACCTTCCCATGGATTCCTACATTCTCAAACATTCTAGAACCTATTAGAACAATTTGGAAACTTTTACGGAAGATTTTCATAGATTCCCCAGTTATGTTCTAGAATTTTCTAGAATATTTTGGAACTAGAAGATTCTAGAACTTTCTAGAGCCTTCGAACATTCTAGAACTCTTTTTTGAACTAGTTAGAATGTTATACTCCATTTTATCTTAACTGGATTATTACCCTTAAGTATATTTGAAACATAAATTGTTCATAGAATTAATGCTTGGTCTAGTGGTTAGAATGGGGGGGTGGGGGGTCAATGACCAGGGTTCAAATCCCCTACACAACATAAAAATTTTAAAACCTTTCCTTAAAGGATGAGCATTCAACGTGGGCCGTAGGATCTTGGACCCGATCAAAGAGGCGAGATGGGTGCCATGTGGCAAAAAATCTAAAGCAACATGAGCCATAGGATCCCGGATCGGCGATCAAGATCAAGAACAACACGGACTATAGGATCGATTACATATAATTCCCAGGTAGGATGTGTCCCAAAGCAATGTGGTAGTAGGATCTGCCGATTAGAGACAAATATCGATCAAATCATACGGGCCCATATATATATATATATATAGTCTATATACAAATCCCCGTTCATATGTTTGTCCTCCCAAAGCCACGCGCTGATCCGAGATCCCACGGCTCACGGGCTTTGAGGACAAACCCATGGGGAACATGGCTTGGGAGTTTGTGTATAGACTATATGTGCTTCATCCCACTGTCCAAGTTGATTTAATCCGCCGTTTTATCCGAGATCCTACGCTCACGCCAAGCTTTTGGAACACATCCTACTCTGCACATGGCTTTGGGAATTATATGTAATCGATCCTATGGTCCAGGTTGTTCTGATCTTGATCTTTATCTAGGATCCTAATCGACTCATATTACTTTAGATTTTTTGCCACATGGCACGCGATCTCGCCCTTTGATCGGGTCCAAGATCCTACGGCCCACGCGTTGAATGCTCATCCTTTAAGGAAAGGCTTTTAAAATTTTTATGTTGTATGGGGATTTGAACCCCGGTCATTGACCCCACCCCCCATTCTAACCACTAGACCAAGAATTAATTGTATGAATAATTTATGTTTCAAATATACTTAAGGGTAACAATCCAGTTAAGATAAAATATAGTATAACATTCTAACTAGTTCAAAAGAGTTCTAGAATGTTCTGGAAGGCTCTAGAAAGTTCTAGAATCTTCTAGAAAGTTCCAAAATATTCTAGAAAATTCTAGAACATAAGAGAATCTGGGGGGAATGCTCGAGAATATAGGATTCCACGGGAAGGTAAGAGAATCTAGGAAAATACTTCCAGAAAGTTCTAGGATATTTTGAAAGTCTCAGAATATTTTGACCATGAGGTCAGAGTTAACATGCAAAGCATGTTTCATCAGAAAATATCTTTTAGCCTATCAGATAAGCTATGCATGTTATACCTGAGTTCTCAAAAAGAGATACTATTACTGCGTGCTCCAGCAGATGCATCAGGTATGTTGATATTCTCAATCCCTGTCATATTAGTAGCCATTTTCACCAATTTTGGTGGCCTAAGTATGCCTGTAACAGCAGTATTATTATTTTGGTTTCTCTTTTTAGCAGGGGCATATCCGAAGCTGCTATTATCACGAAGATGGTCCATCAAGAATTTCCTGGATTTGATAGTCTTTTCAATGATGTCAACAGCCTTAGAATTACCAAACTCGTGTTTGAAATTAGCATTTTCATTTTCAGCCAATCTGTGAGTCATTCTGAACATGAGATCACGTAACTTAAGATATCCAACATATGAAATGACAACTTTCCTTATCGGATCTGAGGCCAACCATCTGGCCATAAATGCAAATCTCATCTGAATTCTCTGTTCAGGCCATATCTTGTCCAAATTATTAAACATGAACCAGACCATATGGTCAAACCAAATGATATTATCAGGACACTTCTCATCTGTCACCTGATCACAGTTGCATCTGTAAAATGGGCAGTATGTTCTCCAAATACGCTTTAGGTAAAAATCAATCCTTGGCTCATTGGTTTTGGCCATATGGCCCTTCTGTCCAATGTACAGTTCATTTCCAATTTGGCATTTCTTCTCAAGAAGTGAAATACTGAAAGGTAGCTTAACATTTATTTTCCTGATATGTTTTGTAAACGAAATGGAATCTCTCTCAGCCTTATTAACTTCTTCAGGACTCAAACGTGCCAGCATGATAAACGATTCTTTACTAATTGGAGCTGTAATTCCCAAGTTTTTGCTAGCCCACAGCATTTGCTGGAATTGATCCCCATGGATCTCAATATTCCTACTAGACATAATAGGAAAGCTGCCACAATTGAACAAGTTCAACTCTTTAAGACTGTAGGTTTCGATTTCCTCCATAATTTTATCCTCTGAAGAAGGAACAACATTACCTATGCTAGGCCCAGTAAATTGATCCGTACAATCCGCATCATCAATATCAAACAGACAATTGTCCAAGGAAACAGCGGGTTCATCAGTTTTTTCCATGCTAGTATCCACTTTGTTGTTTGGAGTATAAGTATACTTGAGTGAATTCTGTTTTTCCAGAGCAGTTAAGCCTTTAATGAAAGCAAGTAAATCTTGCAAGTCCTTGCTATCCGCATCCATGTGAGCACTTGGAAGTTTCTTATAGGTATCCACAATCAAGTCATGACATCTACCATAATCAGCATCTTTAAAGCTTGAAACTAATCCAAGCATGTTGTTGAATCCAAGGAACAAAACCACTGACATATCTCCATCACCTAGTGTGCATTCTTTGCAGATAATTAAGTTATGTACCTCCTGTAATTTGATGCAAGCCATGACAGCTTGGACAGCCTTGTTGGGTGCCAAAATACCTGCTGCAGAATATCCCAGCTTTGATAATTCAGGAAGCCAATTAGGTCTACCAGTATTGGGATTCTGGAGACCAGTTTGTTGAATGTTAACAGCATGGTTGAAGAGACCAGCATCATTATTTTGAGCAACAGCTTCCTAAATAAAGCATAAAAATCAGTATAAAAGAAAACATAAGAGAAGGTATAAGTGAAAGCATAAGAGAACAAACTTAAAACACTAGTCCCAATGGCCTCTATGGTTCACACCAGTAAAACCAGTGATTCAAAATGGGGAGATATATAAATTGGCCTAGCCAAGACCTCATGCATTAACCAGACATCCAAGGAGTCCTATACTAACTAAATAGGAAACCTGAATTTATTGAACCCTAAAAAGGGAAACCATAGAGGTCATGGGACTGAAAATCATAAAGAATTAACCATATTAACCATGTCCTAGTCACCAATAATATTAGATTAATCTTAAGCATATAAAATTGCCAAAAATCTTGCTCAAATATTTAACTGCAGATAATCAGCAAGCTACTAAAGCCACATCAATTAGTTAACTCTTATCAATCCATATTATTCAATCCACCATGTGTAGCATAATAAATATTCAAACAGATCCAATTATAGCACAATTCCTCAATCAAGTATTAAGACCATTATAAGAACAAACCTACACAGATTTAGACCACATAATTATAGGAAAAATAGACCAGATATTTATTGCAAAGAAAATCTTTAAAAATAGTCAAGTTTCATAACAGTAGCAAAATGTATCCATCAAATAGAATAACCCTGAACAGATTTAAAGTAATATCTTACCATTCAGATAGTACATTACAGAAACACTCACACATAAATGGTTCATAAGCAAGTAAAAATCGTTCATAAGCCAGTTACCATCTTCAAACATCATAATAACAACAATGCAGGAGAAGAGAGGTCGGTTACCTGCAGCAAATAGCACTTATTAGCCTAAAGAGGGTAAGAAATACTAATGCTAGCAGGTAAGCTATGAACTCTCTTGGCATTTCTGCCCTTTACCCACAGAATTTTCATACTGAAAATTAATAATGTAATTTAAAGCCAACACAAAGCTATCATACATCTTGCATTTAAATAATTTGTGAACAGATCAAAATTGCTGTACCATTGTAACCCAGAATTAAGCTGCAGTAATAATCTCTTATGAGAATTTAGACCATCTAAGTATAAATAATACAAGCAAACCTGATTTGGTTGAATTTCATTGCTAGAATCCTCTTCATTGTCAGAGTCTGCTACAATCTCGACATTAGAATCAGCCACAATGACCACATTACTGCAAGAAGTTTCTGCTATTTTGGAGGCATTCCCACAAGGATTCAAGCTTGGAACAAACTTCAAGATACCCATGTCACCTTTGGCCCTATTTGGATCTAATCCATGCTGTCTGCACAGATCAATTAACTGTGCTTTACTCGGTTGTGGACTGCTGTGTTCTATCCCATGCTTCCTCAGAAATTCAATAAGTTTGGGCCTAGTTTGCCCCTTATTACAAGCGCCCTCTGGTCGGCCACTCTTACTCATGCTCAAGCTTTCCGAATTGGGAAACTAAGTCTATTTATACTGTCTATTTGCTAAAACCAATTAAAGAGATTTTAAGCCCCTAATCCCGTAAGAAATTACAAGTACGTCCAGATAAAGCGAAACTTATGAGATATCTACAAGAAATATACCAGAAATACTCCAGAATTATTCAAGAGAAATGAAATAAAATATGCATCAATAGTTACCTGTAACTTTCGAGTTCAGAAGGCACCAAAATATGATTGCATGCAGCTGTCAACAGCAGTTTCCAGAAGAGTCATCTCCAGTTAGTTACAGATCATTTTGTCACTGCCCAAGTCACGCTTGTCCGCCAACAGAGCATTAGGGTTCGTCCATCGATTAGGGTTCGTCAATACATTAGAGTAAATAAAATTGTATAATATAATTGTATAATATAATTTCTCAACTACCCATAAGCTATTACCACAATCTTTTTTAAGCCCTATATCTTCTATTCTGCCCCCTTGCGCACCCTAAGTATATCCTTAACTTGCATTGCATACTTAGGCATTTAATTTTGCCACCATAGTTTTGCCATAATCATCCCATGTCAATTGCCCCTAGCTAATTTGCTGCATTCAAACAATATGTTAGCATGCCAATTTCATGATATGTAATTTTCCTGGTTGTCAAAATAACACAAATCAACATATCATCATTATACCCATTTACTTATAGCCAAATACTTACTTCATGTTTCTGCAATTGTCCACTAGGTGATCTTTCATTTCCTTATTAATCTTTAGGAGTAAAATAGACCTACACCCGTTATGGGCTCAAATTATTATCAATGCCCTTAATGAGTTCCCAGAAGCATACCTTTGGTATCTAAATTATCCTTGATCGTATTCCCTTTGGTGAAAACAACACATATATTGAAATCCATCAACAAATTGTCCCCAAAATTCATTCCATATGGTATCAAATTAACCCTTGCCACAACTTCCATTGCTGCCACAAAAAGGGACCTTAACCAACCAACCTCATATTAAACAACCAACATCATATTAGATGCTGTCAATGTTCCTTAGTCTTAAGCAAACCCAAGAGAGTCTTACTACATTATAACCTAAGAAAAAATATGTCCAAAGGCACAAGACTATCAAGTGGCAACAAATTACCATTACCAAGGTCAACCATCATAATGTCAGCCATTAGTGTGGGACAAGAACACCTTACAGAAGCAATCATTTACAAAGAAATATCATCAAGCCCTAGGAACAACAGCATTTTTATTTAATACATGGGTTAATTTAGAACTAGTTCATTCCAACAGAATGTTGCAATGCTCAGAGCCATATAAATAAATTGATCCCCTTATCATAGATATGGTACCCTCTACATATTAGTTGCATTTATATGATTAAGTAACATGTCCATGGACAACTAATGACCATTACATATGTATTATAGGATGGTACTAGAGATTTAAAGGGAACTAAGGCTAATGACCAGATTAAGATTGTGTGTATATATATATATATATCCCTGCCTCCTACCGGAGGGCAGATAAGGTCCCATATGTTAGCAAAAAGGATTGGAGGATCCCTTTGCTAGCAAAGGGACCCTCCTGCCGACTAAGTGATAAAAGTTGTCCCAAAGGGACAATAGTGCAAACACCGAATATGTTGGGTTCAAATAGAATTGTATCGAAAATTGCTTGCAATACATAGGATGAATAGTTAAGGAGGAAAATGAAATTCTATTCCCAATTAATTTGGTTCAAAAATAATTAAGAAAATACCAACAGTATATGCCCATTTTATTCTGGTTCTGAATTAACTGCAGAGTTCTTATCCTAGGCCTATAATAATTATTATCAGCCTAGCTGCTACACCACACTTGTAATAATTAGAGTAGTCCTATCATAATTACCATTGCTCATATACTGTGTGCATTAATTTATGGTGCCTCTCGGCCGGAGTCATACCTTCATTTTCCAATCGATAGCTATTTCACATTCCAAACAATGGCGACTGTGTTTCTTGTATATATATATATATATATATATATATATATATATATATATATATATATATATATATATATATATATATATATATATATATATATATATATATATATATATATATATAAGCACACTATAATAATAAATAAAACATGTAATGGTTTAGTGGAAAGAAGGTGGGTTTTCTAGTTGTTAATCTAGGGTTCAAGCCCAATCAAACTCTAACATATTTTTTTTCCATTTTTCGTAGGACCTTTTCTTTATAGTCTTTGTCTTGCTTGCCTTTCTTCGTAGAACTCTAAAACTAGAGACTATGACTAATTAACATAACAATAGAAATAGAAAGTTCTCTTAATATTCAAAAATATAGTCAAGAATCCCAGAAATAGTCCAGTTTCGGTGGGCTGGATATACTATTCTTAACACTGATCACATAACCTTATGGGATGTATAAGATTTCCGAAGATGTTTGTAAAAACTGCTATCTAGAATCTTCTCCAAAACACTTGGGCCTGGACGTAAGTCTTGGTACGCCGAATTGATCACTCGGCTAAAATTCTTGAAATAATTCTACCTGCACAGACTCTATACTGTTATTCTCTAAGTATTAAGTCAAAGGATTATAACTGCACATTAAGATGGGTGTGAAATATCTTGAACTAACTGGGTGCCTACTTAGTCATAAGACTAACGTCATGTTTTCTTTTCTCTCTGTTTGTTCTCTAGCTCGTCAAGATTTGCCAAGGAGAACATGAACATTAGAATTTACTTTATGAAGTGAAAAACTGATGTATTTTTGTTTGAACAAGATGTTGACTAGAATATTAACTCTATCTCGAGCACATGAATATTTATACTTGAGCTCGTTATTCGGATTGAAGATTTTTCTTATTTTTTTATTGTTGTTGTGAATTTATAATAGTGATAAGATTTAAACTCTAGCTCAAATTAGAAATAAGACTTAGCCATAAAAGGGTAACTGCTCGAATTTAACGTTTTTCAAGCCGGAAATTTTTGGGAACGTTACAGGAAGTTATGGTTTTGTTGAAGAAAGTTGCAAAACTGTACTATCCTAACAGCTCGGACTACAAGCTTTTTATTGCCGAGTTAACCGAGTACCAAAACTTGAGTGGAAGGTGGGCAGACGAAGAGCTTCATGACGCGTTGGAGAGTCATAAGAAGGAGCCCAATATGGAATCCTATGCATGGTGGCAAACCCATGGGCAAGTTATTAATACCTTACACAAAAAAAAAAAAAAAACAAGACAAGTGACCTGGTATCAATGTAAAACAACTTTCTATATTCAGAATGCAACCATATTCAGCTTTGAAGTCCATGCCAGAGCATATCAGAGCAGAGCATACCAGAGCAGAAAAGGCTCCTTGTTGTCGATAGTTCAACATAGAGCTAAATAGCCTGTTATAGTAGAAAGAAAGATTGCTCTAATAAAAACTAAAGGCAACAAACAAGCCATCCGTAAGTGGAGCCGAAATGCGAGGCGGATAGAGATCTCTTCGGTTGAACGGTGTAAAATTAGTCACCACAATTTCTGAGCGTTTCCCAGTTCCAGAATGGTGGCAGATGCTTCTTCCTTACATGCTTACCCTAATATCAAGAATGGCTAATAAGAAATGAATTGTAAGAAACTGACAGGCAAGGCCTCACCTTCTGAGATGCAGAAGGAGCTTTCTCCCTGTTTGACTTCGCAGCCACAAGAATGCACGAAAAGAAAATACGAATATATGTTCAATGCATTTCGATGAGCATAGACTTGTTGTTGTGTAAAAGCGGCCTCATCCGTGACTTCATGGGTAACGATCTTCCTACGATGCTATGCTTGGAATAAGCACGTAAAAAGTTTGAGCAATGTGACTTTCAATAAGATTGCGCTATATTGGAGGAAACAACGGTAAAACCCCCGTAGAATAGCTCCCACTTGCGATTAAGCCTCGCAACAAAAGTTCGTGGCAACAAAAGCTCCTCTCATTTAAGTTATTCCAAAAAAAAAAAAAAAAAAGAGGAAGAAACGGGGATTAAACCCAAGACTCGACAAGACTTCCAAGACAAAATCGTGGCTAAGTCCATATTCTTGGATCGAAGCAAGAGAATTGAAGGAAGAGATAGAAACCGTAAGACGCGAACCGAACTTCGGTGCTAAAACAAGAAAAAAGGAAAACGGGTAGGAATTAAAAATGGAGCGTGGCTATGGCAGAGCAGGGAATGTAGGCGAGAGATTATATCGCCAGAATAGGGCTTCGGCTATAGCCATAGCCAGCGGACATCGCAAAGAAGGGAAACTAAAGTGGAAGGAAGGGGAGGCTTTTTCACCAGAGAGATCGATCTCTGTGAATTTTTCCAGCCCCACAAATAGGTCGTGGACCTTTTCCATCTCCGCGGCCAGCAGAGCTCGAAAGGAGGCTTGAAAAAAAGAAAGGAGGCTTGAAAAAAAAAAGGAAGTTACTCCATGAGTCCGTGACCCTTTCTATCTCCGTGCCCATTTTTGGCAGATTTTCTAATTTCCCTGGCCTTAGATTTGCAAAAGCCAAGATCTAATGGTGCAAAATAAGGCACATCAGATTTTGATGACATGGAAATTACACGTGGATAGGCTAGAATTGCAAGAAAGGCTGTAGGCCCGGTAGGGCTGGTGTGCTAAAAAAAAAAAAAAAAGATTAGAAAGTAAAATTATAAAATTATTAATTCAATTTTTGAATTTTGAATTTTTAATATAATTTTTTTTAATGACCTATTATTGGGGCTGCGGCGCCATAGCCCCTAAATATGCTAGAATAATAAGATTAGAAAGTAAAATTATAAATTAAAATATAAAGAATTATTAATTAAATTTATAAATTTATAGACTTATAAATTTCTAACTTCTTATTTATAATGATCTAACTAGGGGCTCCTCCTGGTGAAAAAGAAAAATAAGATTAGAAAGTAAAATTATAAAATTATTAATTCAAATTTTGAATTTTTATAATATAATTTTTTTCTAATGATCAATTTTTGGGGCTGCGGCGCCATAGCCCCTAAATATGCTTGAAAAATAAGATAAAAAGGTAAAATTATAAAATTATTAATTCATTTTTTTTTTAATTTTAAACTTATAATATAATTTTTTTAATTATCTATTTTTGGGGCTGCGGCGCCATAGTCCCTAAATTACTTGAAAAATAAGAATTTCAAAATTAAAATATAAAGTAATTATTAATTAAATTTATAAATGCTTTATTATGGATATACTTGTTATTTTTTAATTTTGTGCTCATTCAACTGATCGTATTTTCTCTTGCCAATAGTCACTACAGATGTGCTACATTTGTGGATATTAACATCTTGATATGGTGTCAACCCGTACCGATCCAAATTATAAGCAAGCAGTTTGGACACCACCAAAAAGAAGAAAGAGAATAAAAAAAATTACCTTGTGAGTTGTCAGAAAAGATGCGTGAGATGGAAGCCAGTATCGAGAGAAATGTAGAAGAGACACAAGAGACAAGCATGACTGGCAAATCTATTGCTGATCCTAGCGCATTAGAGGCATCTGCATAAACACAGACTCCGTTACCAATTTCACATATTTCAAAAAAAAAACAAGGACAAGAAAAAGATAAGATAAGATGATTTTTTACGTCCACTGGAACCCAACGGGTTATGGGACGGCACATGCACCATCTAAAACCTGGGGACTAGGCCCCGTCACCAAATACAAGAACCAAATATTAAAAGACTACCAAGAAGAAGATAATGCTAATGCTAGAGGTAATTTTGTGCTTCTAAAATTATCTAGACATAGCCTGTCCAAGGATTGGACAGCCATTGATCTAGAATAATTGCTGCGCCTCCCCAGCATTAATCGCCCCATTTCTTTTGCGGTGGGCTGCCCTCACCTTGCGTAGCTCCCTCTTTACTTTACACACAACCGAAGAGGGAGAGGTCCTCCCAGTCTTGAGAAACTAGTCCATCCGAGATGGTTGCCATCTTGAGAAGAACATGTGTTTACTAAGAGTGTCTTGAAACGAACCAAAAGATGGCGAGGACGATCAGGTCTTTCCGCTCCCACCCTAGTAGCGGAGACAACTCCACCAACCTTCACATGCATGACATCAGAGAAAAAATGCAAAGCCGCATCCACATCAGAATGGGCATCATCTTCTGCCTCTGCAACCCCTATAATACGTAAGTTCAGGCTCCTGGTAACAGAAGATACCGAGGCAGCCGCTCCTTTCGCTAGCTCGACATCATGAACTCGGGTCCCCTTGGGATTGTGGAGATGATCAGATTCCCACATCAACATGTTCCCTTTCCAATGTCTGGACTCTGTGGCTGTAATTCTGTATCTAGTGTCTGTACTGAGGCATCACATGTGCCCACATACTGGGCTTTAGGGTCTGGAATAAAGGCATATATTAACTGTAATAAGTGTGTCCATCTCTCAATAGACACGATCATAGATGTGGCCGTCATTCCTCCCTCAGAATGAATAAGTCGTACCTGGTCACGAAGTAGATGCACTTGATGATCAGACCCTAGATGTGGTCGATGCTGCATTTACTGATGAAATTATGTCTAATTTATTGCAGCAGGTAAGAATTAGCAGGGCTACTCTGCCACCTCCTATACCTTTGTGTAGGATATTGAAGCATGAGGCAGTTAGAACTGTTGCATCACATACGTTCAACATGAAAGAAACTTTTAGAAAGGATGGATACATTATGGAAAAGGGGTCTTTCATTCTATCAATATTAATTCCACGTCAGGAAAGCATACCAGTGGATGATGGCATTCTAGCAAGTTGGGAATCCAATCTGGAGACAAGTAGATGATGCTTTTGAGGAAAGTGTTCTACGATCTGAAGATTGGAAAGACCTATCAGGTAAAATGTTTATGTGTTGCAGTGGAACGCAGACATGCATGTTTCTGTTCGTGCAACTTTCATTGGCATAGATCACTCTCAAGAAACACCTCTTCTAGCTGCCTGAATCAAATCAATGAGTAAGTTTTTCGTTTAATATACTTTGGCTAATTTGTGTAGTGTTTTTTGCCATGCTAATTTTGTAATTCTATAGGTTGAATGAGATGGGTGTAGTTCATACCACCCTGAAAGACACATTGTTCAGCGTGCATCGAGTTGCAAATTCAAATCCAGAGAAATATGATGAACGCCTAGGTATTGAATTTTTAAAGTCCTTGAGGACCAAGGAGAGTATTTCGACCTTGAAAGGCAGTGCAACTGAAGTATGGTATTCATTGACGCGACTCGAATATGCTAAGATATTATACTAGGTATTTCCTTTCTTTGGAGTCTTTCAAGTTTTTAATTTACTACACACTTGGATTCCTACTGACTATAAATAATTCATATAGCAAAACATAAACAGAGGTATTGAATTGGAAGTTAAGAGTTATCCATCACTCCAGGAAAGCCCTGAAGATATTGAAAACATTTGTAAAAGGAAAGTGTATGAAAGATGGCAACAGAAATTAAGAAAGTATTTGGCTATTATAAATCCAACCTTGGGGCTAAGTTGATTAATTGTTGTGACAACTATGGAAACACAATCTAGACACATGAAAATAAGAGTTGAAAAACTGTTAGAAATGGTGAAGGCCAAAGTCCCAAACAATGTTAGAGACAGATGGATGCATTGGCGGACATCAGGAGCTGCCTTGACGAGTACGTACATGATTCCTAATAATGACAAGCAATTCAGGGAATGGGTGAAAAAGGAACTTGGCTTGAGCATGTGCTAAGAGGAGTTTGGGCTTTTATGAGAGCACAAAAATAGACTTCGACTTGACCTTGGATATGCCAAGAGGGGAAGACATAAAAGGTTGGTTCCAGAATTTCAAGTTAGATTATCGAAAGGAAATGTTTAGTACTATTGAGAAGCATATGAGTTCAACCTTGCCCTTTACCGAGGCCTATGACTTGGAGAAATGTGCTATGCGAGTTTGTTTCAGGTACTGCTAATTTCAATATTTTTACATGTTTTTTTGTCTAGAAGGTATAACTCTATTTTTTTATTCAGATATTACAAGCACATTGTCAGTAAAGGCTATGCAGTTTCTCTACCAAGGGAGATGACTTCTTGGAATAAAAAAGAAGTCCCAAAAATGTTTTCTAAGTACAATCTAGATAGAAAAGGGGGTTTATCTAGCTATGAATATGCTAACTGCCCTTGGTGGATTGATTTTCCAGATGGAAAAATATCCTAAAGAAGAGGAGGAAGAATGGAGAAACCAACAGGTTGGTAACAAGTCTAGAAGGGAAAGCTTGAATGCCAACCATGAATCTTTTGGACAACAGTCACCATTATCAAAATCTTCTTCAATTAAAAATGTATGAGCTGCAAAAAGGGAACGAAAATTGGTATTGCAGGATGAACATGAGGACATTCTTACAAGTGCACAATCCGAAGGTCAGCATTCATACAAGCATTATATGATTTGGAAATGGAAGTAGGAGATGTTCTCTTTACTTAAATCAAGAAAGGAATGCCAATTATTCAACAACATGAGAGAGTTTGCAAAGAACCGTTGCAGGTTGTTCAATAAAATAAAATTGCAGAGAAATGGTAAGTCCAGGAAATGGGGTGCAGATTTGGTTGTAATTGATTTACCAACCAATGGCCCTTGCCAGGAATGATTGTGCTGGAATGGAACTCCTGTAATGAAGATTTGGTTGATGCATGTTTGACTATCGGGAACTTGTGCCTCAATGACTCAAGTTGGTTGGTTATTATATGTGCTGATGATAAGTCTATGATGGTGAGGTCTTTGGCTATTAAAAATAATCTTGTTTATCTCTCGCAAATACACTTTGACCCATGATAAGCCCTTTGGTTATAAAAAAGATAGATTGGGGGTTTTTGAGGCAAATAACCTGGACATTTATATCATGGCACGAGATGGTAAGGCCCCTGCTTTTCATTTCACAAAAGGGTTTATTGTGGGTAAGATGGAGCATAACAGGACTATATTGAAGCAAAAGATTTATGATTGCACAAGTCGCGGATTGCTGACAGGTGATAATTGTACCATTGTGAACGTTCAGTCATGATATTTGAATTTTTATTGGATATGTTGTGTCCAAAGGAAGGCATTACGGTTGACCTTCTTGCATGGAACATGATCCTTAACAGAGGCATGTGCTAGGTTTGGTTCTCACTGCTTTGGTATTGAGAAGGAGGACACATTTGTTGATTTTTTTAAGAACAAAAGATTATCTAGAATCCTCGTGCAGAGTGAAAATATAGAAGGAAGTACAGGCGGAACCGATTAAAAATTCTAGTGGACTCATCTCTACCTTGGGAGCTGAATTGGAAGAGCCGGAATAGTAAGGTTGATAGTGTCTATCTAACTTTCATTATATTGGTTTTTTGCCTCCATCGCCAACACTCACATAATTTTGTTTTCCTTGTAGTTCATTGCCAATCTACATGGAGAGAGTGGCTATAGCAATGGCCTTAGCATCTTCCCCAGAAATGAAGGAATATGGCAACAGGAAGACTTCTATTTATGTGGATGATGAGTGTGTTGAAGATTACACAATATACAACTTTACTTTTCTTTATTAGAAATGCATTGGACATAAACTATGCATCCTTCTATTACATATCCACTTCCGAATTTCTTATTAGTAATTTCGAATTCTGTTTCATTACATCTTCGTTAAATTTGTTCTTCATTAATTCCTCTTTTTTAGTTTCAAAAGTGTTATTCCTTTTGCAAGCGTCATGGTTATTTAGATTTACTTTGTTAACAATTGTATTATGCTAAATTACATCCTCTGTACATTAATTTTTCATTATGACAAAGTGTTTCAACTTTTGTGAGTGGCTTCATTCTTTAAATTTTATAATGTAATACAAGAACTATAAATACTACACAATACCTAATTCGAGTGCACCATGCCATCAATATTAAGTAACTTATTTTTTAACAAAAACCCTAAAAAACCATGAAAAAAAAACCTAGCTTTAAAAATCCCCACATAGAACAATGGCTGGGGTACTCCAATCCATCCGCCCCTCCTGTGCACACTTTGCAGATAGGCTGGAACATGCTATGGCATGATTGTAGCCTTTTGGAGCGCAATCTCAAGGAATCACCCTATGAGACTACTCCGGGTTACATCTCCCCAGTCCGATGAGGCAGGTCAGGGAGACGTCCCCTCCCCAGGCATGACGGATCCTTGGGTGTGCTAGAGAACATGTGCCACATCAGTGACCCCCCCGCATCCGTACCCGACTTACTCCCCTAAATCTAAAGGCCTGCTCACCGCGCTCGTTCGAGCTCAGGGCATCCATATAGGCACGTCTCCTACGACCCAGGGAGTGTCAGACCCATACCGGGCCCACATTCAATGACCGACTATAAGCCTAGCACACTATAGGAGTCATGTAGCCCAACTAGGCAAGACCCCACCCTCGTTTCACCATCATACCCGTTGTCTGGTGCTGAATCACAACATAGCATCCACAGCCAAGTGGGCTCTTGTGCACAGGCCGCAAACATTAGGATTTAAGGGATTCTGGCTAGGGGCATCTCTACTTCTGCATAGCCTTGAGGTCTCTACCCCCCCTAATCCGCAGACACACATGAGAAACAGAAAGAGGGAACACAATCATAATCAAAGTATCCATCACCATCTTAGTGGCACATAAAAGAGAAATTACCCATTCATCTATCAGAGAAGGGTCAGTTGAAATACATGCTATCTAGGGACTAACCGGTCTCTTGGCTAGAGCCATTGTCACGAAAGGCTTCCATTCTTCAAGTTTGGTTGTCGTAGCTGATGGCTCCTCCTTCTTCCAACTTCCCCCAAATAGATTTGAGGCAGAATTGGGGGTAAGCCCCATATTTGCCCTTCAAGCTTAGCAAGTTCCCTCTGGCCAATCGATTTGGGCTAGGTGGCACTGCCTAATTGGCTAACTTTTACTAATTAATAACCTAATTAGCCTAATTAGGTTATTTACTCACTAATAATTTAGCATAGCTAATGAAAACCCTTTTAGGTTAACACAAGTTATCCCCTATTGACCCACGAGGGTCTACTTATACCATGGTGATGTGTCATAGTATGTATACATATATCATATAAATACATGGAACATCACATATTGGATTTATTCTAATATCTTTTGAGCTTCCCATGCATCACAATGTATGATTTCATATCAACTCTGCATTGAAGTTTCCACCACCTTTTAGTAATTTGTTAAGCATTTTGCTAATTCGTTCCAAGTTGTTTGAATTCTCAAACCGTACCCTTCGGTCCTATGTTGACTTTCCTTGTAATATGTGATGTGTTGCCACGACATAACCCGTAATTCTTGTAGACTTGTCTATATGATGAGGACAACATCATTTTTAAAGATGGGAGAATGTGTTCCACGTATGTATATGCATTTTTAGGTATAAATACATGATACGTCACTATGACTATTTAATGGTGTGTTAATTATTCATAAACTAAGGTTAGCTATGTTAAATCTAAAATTGCAGTAATAAGGAAGTTGCCTTCAATTGAAGGACAAAACAGATTGAGTTGGAGCTCCACTCCCATCAAGAAGAAACTTCTAGATGGTTGTAAATAAAGGCAACCCAAGAGGACAGCCTTTGATTATTAAGTTTAAGACCTTGGAAGATAGATTGAATGCCCTCAAGAATAGGAGAAAACTTGCAACAGTTCCCAAAGTTTTCATGGCTGAAGATCTCACTCCTATGCAGGTTGAGCACAAAAAGAGATGTCTGCAAGAGGTTGCAGAGGCTCGAAAAGATCCAACCAAATGGGTTGTCTATAGAGATGGCCAAGTCATCAACCATGCAAGGGATTGCAAATTGCTTTTGTATCAGAAGCTTGTAACTGCATCTAGCAAAAGGACATTCTCTTAGCTAGAGATTCTAAATTTTCTCTCCATGTGAAAATTGATCCAAGATATGCATGGAATCTATAGAAACAATTTTGTGATGTATTTGCAGGTTCATTGCAATTACCAGCAAACTTATTGTTTGCAATGAAGGCCATTTCCTTTCTTGCAATAGGTTAATGCCTGGTTAACATATAAGACAAGCCTACTAAAAACAAAGTGCTTGCAAAGTGGAAGTATAAAAAATCACCCAAATAAGTGGGATATTAGCAAAGCATGCAACATGATAAGGTCGATTGAGTAAATATACACATTTTTCTATTATGTTCCTACCATTAGATGGATCAACACTCCTTTCACTATGTAGAAGCCTGAAGTTTTTGCCCGCAACAGTTTTGAAGGCGAGTGATAGTTATCTTGAACCTAGTTATCGCCTTCAACCTACTTATAGGCATAACTCTGACTAATTTTATATCTATTGGACACATCTCTATTTCTTCAACACAATGAATACATGCACCAATCGGAGTGTCTATATACCACTTTTGCACAAGACAAATTATCAACAAATGCATACACCTCTTTTGCACTTTTATGCACCTATTTTGCATAGGGTAGATCATCAATAAGGTTTTATGCTCCACCATTCAGAAGCTTGACTTTCATTTTAAAACCAAGACTAAGGTATGAATAACCTAATTGAGGTTTCTCTATGTTTTAACAATCATATTTTTAATATGCCGGACAATGCTTTTGTTTTGATAGTTGCATCGGTGCAGTATATGATAGTCCTTACCAATGTGTAAGATGTCTTCTACAACTCATGAGCAGATTCAGGCATATGTTTTTTACGGTAATCTTTTATGGAATTTCATTTTGTCCTAATGGAACAATTCTGTATCGTCATGTTATTCATCTTTTCCTTTTCTTATAATGTTACGGGCATCCAAAGATGAGCGGAAAAATATGGTGGCAAGAACTGTGGAAGTAGGCTAGAGAAGGTACGCTTTTGGTCTCCATTCTTTTCTTTGTCATGTGCATCTCACGAGCTTAGTAAATTTCTCATTTGTACAGGCCATGACAACATATGGGTATAAGATAGTTCACACTTACTGTTGATATTGAACAAGCTTCCAGCAAGCAATGAACGAAATAAATGCAGGTAATTTTTGTGCTTGGAGAAAAGAAAACAATGAACAAAATAAATGCAGGTAATTTTTGTGCTCGGAGAAAAGCAAATGCAATTTACTTTCTTTTCCTTTTGCATTGCATACTAATAAATTTGTTGGTTTCATCCAGATGCAAATTCTATACTCTTGCTAGGCATTAACTTTTTTTTTGAGCTCATCAATGGGATTTTCATTTCAGTCCACATTCGTGCAAGGTAAAGGGTTTAGGATCATTTTTCTTGGTTGTTTTGCCTGATGCAATTTTTTATTTTCTACGGAATCATTAGAAACTTAGGAAGGCCGGATTTGCATCAGAGGAGGACCACGATGAACCACAAAAATACTGCTAAAAGCTATTGCATAACTTCGCATGCCATTCTTTCTTACTGCTTTATGCATCAAGAATACCTTTTATTATTTTGAATTTGCTCAAACCATGGCTTTCCTTTTGGGTCTATAGGATTGCAACAGGATACAGACCATATCGTAACGTGTCAAAAACCATCTAGAGCTCTTTGCAAGCTCTTGAGTTTGAGTTCATTTGAAGATCATCATGCATAGGTGTGTGAAGGCTGAGGTTCTCCCTATAAACTGCTTTATTACATGGTACTGCGCATGTTTGCCCTCCAATAATAATTTGGAAGCAAGTATATTTTGTATGTCCATTTTTTGTGCATCTCAAATATAGGTTGCTCTTTGTAAGTCTCAATTAGAAAAAAAAAAATATTTAGGTGTTGCCTTTGGCTTGCACGTAGTTTTGGTCGTGCATAGATCAACAAAACAGAATGAAGACCTCAGGATCTTCAACAGATTCAAGAACATGGTTGTTTGTTCCGTTTAGTTGCAGGTACCTGCTTTGTTAAGCTCTTTGTTTTCGTTTAGTTGCAGAGGCATAGGAACATGTTCCGGTGCAACCATGAACAAATGTGACATTGGATAATCCTTATGTTTTTAAATCATTTTCAATTTGAGATATATGAGTGTCTATTGCCACTTAAAGATGGTAAGCGCCAAGATGTTGCATTCTAGCATATTTTGCTGATGATTCCAAGTAGCTTGGTTGAAGCATTTGATGTTTATTATGATTTACTGATTGATTCTAGATTTTGTTCCATTCATACATTGTCCATTGGAGTTGTATTATTGCCTCTTGCTGCGGTTTGTGTTGTATTTATATCTTGCTGCTGTTTGTGTTGTATTTATATTTTATCTTTCCACAAAAGTCTGGGCAAAAAATATTGAATATGGAAGGTTTGCAAATGCTGGCTACTTCTAAGATCTAAGTCTGTAAGGTCAAACAATATGCTAATATGTTTGTACCATGTTATGGACTACCAGTTCTTTGCCTGCTATGGACTACCAGTTTATTTGCTCTAAGAGAAACATTGTCCATACCCCTAAGTGTGTATTCATTGTTTTACGGACATTATTGAAAATTTTATTATTGTGTATCCGTCTGCATTGAGCAATTGTAGGGTAAAATTATATTAATAAGCCAACAAACACAAGCAATGAGAACTGCCAAAATACGCTAAACAAATAAACCCACAACTATCATTTTTTTTAGATTTAAAAAAACACTAGAAAATTCATATTGAAAAACATTGCTTAAAATGTTTTTCGGAGTTATATTTGACTATTCGATTTATTATGTTATAGTGCTCATGTTTTTGTATACTAGGCATAACTTAATGCGTATATGCTCCAACTTATATGCAATAACGTACATTGCTACCACTTTTTTTGTACAATTATCAAGGTTGGACTCATTGAAGTAGACATTCATTAGTACTTATGTGCGACTAGAACAAGTCTGAACATCATGAAACAAGATGAACACATTACAAAACTTGGGCAAAAGCCTAGATGAAACTATCACACGTTACTATCACTTTGAGCTCACAAACACACACTACCAACTTTGATTAGATACTATGAAGTCACACAATCACATATTTCATAAAGCTCTAAACTATCACAAGCGCCAAGCAATTCTCTAAACATTTATGTTACCTGTGCTATTCCACATATACATCCCATAATTTCTATCCATTCCATGTGCCCAAGGATAATGCCTAAACCCTAAACCATCACACTTGGCACTTCATTGTAGGTACTTACACAATTACATCTACAAATTTTATTCCACCCTAAAATTGCAATGTGATCTATCGATTCCACACATCTAGGACTAATGTCCGGCATCGCCGGGCACACGTTTCTAGTTATCAAGTATTATTGCAGAGTCAAATATAAGGGTATCATGTTTTTTTCTCGAACTACTTATTGTTTCTCTCATTATTTTGCAAATTAGTAATTTCTTAGATAATTCTTACATATTATAGAACATGAGGTTACAAATATTTCATAAGTAGTTCCAGAAGAAATTATGGTGTAAACAATGAGAAATAATTCCTAGAAGTTTGGGTTCTAAAAATACTAAAAGGATACGACTATGTGCTGCAAGGGCTATATTTTTTAATACCCATAGATACTTTATCTTCTAAACTGCCATGCCTAAGGGTTACGAGTTCATCATATCGATGTGAAAGTAAAGTCATGGGACCCACTTCAGCTGGGTGTTTTGTCCCATAAGTTTCGCCTCCTCATGGATATTAAAAACTATCTACCTATCTATCTTTGAAAAAATGAGTTATACCTAGCATTAACTTTAAACAAAAATAATGTTGTCTTGAAATTTCTATTCCCTTTCAAATACTATGTATAAGGAATAATGGTTGGAAGCCTATTTACAAGAAATTCGTGGACCTAACCGAAGTTCCAAATTTTGATAATTCATAGCTACTTTATTTTTGAACAAACCATATGAATATTGAGAGAGATAATACTTAACGTCCATTTTCATTTAAAATTGTTATTATCAAGTATAGTTTTTGTTGGATATATGAGTTTCACGAGATCATGGAATGTAATAAACAAGAGTATTTCAAGGTGCGACCAGATTAAAACCTTGAGGAATTTGTCCTAGCCAACAACAGAAAAAAGGGGCTATGCAAATAAATTAAGGTCGATCGAAACGAAATGATCTAGAAGTAGAGAACTTAACAAACAAAAATCAGAGAAAATTTTTGGTCTTTGAAGAATACATGCAATCATGGGAAATCGTCTGAATTAAAGAAATTCTTTATGCAGAAGAATGATAGCTAGAAAAACATGGCTTGTCCCCACAAACTCCACGCACAAGAAAAATAAGAATTCAGGAGCGTGGACAAAATGCAAGAATTCAGGAACTAGAATAAAGGATCTAAAAGAACAAGGTGCTGCGCACGGAGGGTTGCCCTTCGTGACTCGAGGGTGAAGTGGCTTAAATCATACTTCAAAGTCATGTTTCACAATCAATCAAAAATGCTACTTCAAAATAATACAATACTTGATACTTGATTCTTGTTTTCAACAAGAATTTCACCCTTGATCCCTAAAATATTATTCTAGGTCTGGAAAGGGCCAATTCAAGCCTACGCAATTTACCTCTTGCGACATTAAACTTCTCCTTGTTTCTCCATCAATAACTCAAATGCCTCGTGATTTTGGTAGCCCCAATGCCACATTATCATCTAATAATCTTATGCACGTCGATCCTTATCCTTACAACTCCTCCTCACCTGTACCTACTTGTGCCTGACACTAGTTTAAATTCCCACAACACCTTCGAGCATATCTACTTGCTTTGATACCATTGTTAGTTCCTCGTGAAATAGCCTAATCTAATCATATCCCTCAAGAAATCACACAGATCTCCGTGGATATTAATATAATATACATCTATTTGTCCTAACCTTTAGCTTCGAGAATGACTTCCAAGAATAAGTGGTAGGCTCTACATTTTGACACTTCTATAAGATCGCCTCAGTTTCTTCCACATTTATGATCTCTTCTATTGCCACAAAATAGAATCATGTTGCCATTGCATCCAAAAACAAAGTGGACGATATGATTTTAAGAGATAACACCCAAGTTCTAGGGTCGCTTTTTAACAACCCGGACCCAGAACTAAATGGTGGTTTCCATAACAAGCTAGGTGTCTATTTGCAAAAAAGCACAAACACTTACACCAAGTCGGAAGACCTCAGTAAAAAAAAAAAAAAAAAGCACATTGGGAAACCTTTTCTAACAAAGGCCGGCAAAAAGCATATACCAAGTTCTTAATGCACCGATGCCCTTGTCATGTGTAAGACTCTTTACAATCCAAAGTAGTGTAAGAGGAGTATCATCAATGTTCTGCTAAACATGAAATTTTTGCTATGAAAATTTTAGTCAAATTTCAACAAGTTCAATGCTATTATTACGTCCTAGACTTTGATGCACGCGAAAGAATGAATATGAATGAGATACCACTAGACATTATAAACTATTATTTACAATTTTGGCGTTAAATTAATGTACAAATATTTTGTTGAATTAAAAATAACACAAACATGCATTTCACATCTATATCAAACAAATTGTACCACAAATCTCCCAAAGCTCCAATTGTTCATTTTAGAATAGATAGACGTGAACTAACTCCTTAAACATGATAATACAAGTTGTGTACCACCTCAAAAGCCCAATTGTTCATTTTAGAATAGATAGATGTGAACTAACTCCTAAACATGATAATACAGTTCATTCCATGTTGCTTTCAATATGCACATGTACTATAGAGCGGACATTGTAATAAGAAAATAGCACTAGCATCACACCACTTATCACATATCCCGGTTAGGTCGCCGTGGGTTGAGAACACAAAAATTCACCACCACATGGAAAAAGCTTATAATGATTTTGGATTCAAAACATAAATATGGGATAAGATACAAAAGGTAGTAAATCATGCAAAGAAAAGCCGGAAACTCTTAGATCCCCTCGGTCAACAGGCTCTTCACCGCTTTAAAAGCTCTTGTCTTAGTTTTTCAAATTGCCGCTTTGGCATGGTCGACAAGAGAATTTAAGTCGTAAATGGTATCCGAATAATGATTCTAAAAAAATAGCTTTTGAAATGGATTGTGGCCCGTTAAAACATACCGGCAAAGTTACTAATATCATGCATCGTAAAACCAAAAATATATCTATTTAGAAGTATGTATTGCAACAAACCCATTTTAGTTGGCGCATTTTTTGAAGTGATAGAACTGAAAATGATGGACCAAGCTACATAAGCACAAAATTGGTCAAGAGAGAGGGAGAGAAGGTGGAATGGCAAAATCCAGTTCTCATGCCACATTCATTGTCTATGTGCCATCTATGTTATAATGATACTACATGCGCACACTATAAACATAGATGAACTTTGGGAGAAATCTCTGCACGTGCATTCAGGGGCATTTCCTTCGTGTTGGAATTTTGACGGCTTTTTTTGTAAGCACCAACAAGAAGTCTATTTTCTACTAACTACGAAAGGCCTTGTAGAATTAGATAAACTGGCCATCAAACGTAGTAGCTGCATACCTTTTAAAATGAGCTTCAAATAAAAAAATTTCCAAAAAATCCCAATCAAGTTGAAGACTGATCTTCTTAAACTACCTTCAATAATCTTGTTAAACTGTTTTCCACTGGACCTGAGAATAAGCGCCGTAAAAATATAAAATCTCATATTTGTTTAATCAGAACTTAAGCTTTGAAGATAAGAAAAGACCCAAATGAAAAGGCGCTTTGAGATTCAAAAGTAAGCCAAGTCCAACTTTTGCAGCCTAACGGCCAAAACTGGGATTGATACACTTCCTATCTAGAAGCACAAAACTTACTTTTTGATAAATGTCAGCCCACTTTAGAGTAACAAATCTAGAGCTTGGCTTCTAGGACTGCCATGTCTGTTGCACAAAATGCCCAAATCAACAATATAGCAAATAAAAAGCAAATCGTTATTGAAATGGTAAGGAGCACTTGCAATCTTTCCAGAGCACCTGCAAACAGAGAAAATCCTTCCAGGATCAAAAATATATAAAAATGAAAGCAATCAAGGATTTGCTTTGTGGGATCAAAACAGGAAATGCTTATACCTCAGTCGCCTCTTCTTCTTTGATATTTTCAACACTCCATCTCTGAAGTTCCTTTTATTCCACCATCCATCAACGCAACAATGTTCCGATACTCGTTGTCCTAATCTCTCACTTCCTTCTTTACGTTCTGGGTGTAATAGCACCCAACTCATCTATAAACACCTTCCAAGAATATTTCCATTAGGCCAGGTAAAGCTGAAGACAGATCCAGCAACTCCAAATTTCAGTAAAATGAAATAATGGTAATAACCAGGTTTTATGTAAATAAAAATACTACAGATGGTGCAGCATTTTCTGCTGAAGTAAAGATAAGCCCTTAATGCTTCTTCACTCTGTCCATAGAACTCACTGATGATTTCAGGACCATGCATAACGAACATGCCAACACCAGCTTCAGAAACAGCAGCACGCGCCAAAGTTGTCTTGCCTGTACCTGAGGGACCATAAAGAAGCACTCCCCCGTTGGTTTAAATCCAACCTGGAATAGGATTATTGTAGTTAAGTAATCAATACACATAACAAATGAAAATGCTGCACCTCGCGGTGTACCTTTGTCAAAAATATTTGGCGAACAATGAAAGGTCTATAATTTTTTTTAAGTTCCTCAATTTGCTTCTAGACACCACCTAGGGAAGAATAATGATGTCTTTGGCCTACTTATGTTGACTTCCACTTTGTCGCTGGTGGATAAAAAAGATGGCACAGATGTAGTGGACTTCTCAACTGCCATAAAGCTGATCAAAGTTTTCTGGCTTATGCAAAATGCATTCTGAATCTGCATAGGCTTATGATACAGTAAGAGACTAGTATCTTACTAATATATCATCCACCCGTGTATTCAAATTTAGGTCCTTGTCATCTTTCCATCAAAAGCCTCTGCTTTTTTCACACAATAAAATTGGCAATCCATGCCACAAACTGAAATGGTCACAGAATTGCCTGGAAATAAAAAATTTCATAAAGCCATAGAGTCGCTAATGCCACGAGCACTTTCTTTGTCTTCTCAGTTTCATTATCCAAATATATCTTTGCATAGTTTCCCCCCCATTTTCATCTAGTCGGGTCTCCCTTTATGTTCAGGAGATCATATTCAAGAATGAGATTTGTGCATTCATGTACAAGAACATTATACTTTTTTCCACGAGAATAAGGTGACATAAACAACATTTTTGCAATATCTTCCGTTCCTACAGCATCCTTCAACAGAAATCACAAAGATGTTGGTATTAACAGCTGGATAACAAAGACTTTTGTGCTAATTGTCTCTCAAAGTTGCACATTGTTCTTTACAAGCTGCAAGCTGCAGTAGAAGCCCCCAACAAGGGGAAGTAGTATTAGATCAAGTGAATTGTTATCCTTTATCCTTTACTTGGTTCCATGTTTTTCTCTCATTTTTTTATTTGAATGTGTCATTTACTTTTGTAATGTACCTTTTTGATGGCCAGACAGCAGCAAATACAAAATTCGTTCCCATTGAGCAATTATTAGAACCCTCAGACTAGTAATTGAAAGCAAGTCGTATCCATAGGCGTTCGATCCATTTCCCATGTGAAAATCATGAGATGCCACGGCCACGATGGACACCTGAGAAAAAAAATTGATCAATGATGATAATACCTATAACAAACTGACCATTGAACAGAAAGTTACTTACAGCTACAAGCTGCGCACAATGGAAACGACCTTCAAGCATGGCAGCAGCTTCGGACATCCAAACAATGGCGGGTTGAGGACCCTCCCTAGATTCTGCACTAACCAGGCTCGATTGATAAGGAGATCTTCCAAGGAAAGGCCATTCATTGCCTAAAAGTGCACAGTCCGTTTCGCTAGATCCCGTGAAGCTTCAGAATAAATGTTGGGAGTTGAAGGACTTGAAGGGTCCCTGTTGAGGTTTCTAGGGGTGCTTCGTGAGCAGAAGAGGATCGAGAAGCCTTTCTGGTGCTTCCCATCAAAAAAAAAAAAGTCTAACTAAAACCTTCCCTTTGGCTTAGCGGATCAGCCCGGAAATGCCCTTCCCTGTTGATTCCGGTCAGCAACATCTGCTTCAAACGGCTCAGCAACCTCTGCTTCAACCTGTTGCTTCAATGGCTCAGAACCTCAGTTTCAACGGCTCAGCAACCTCTGCTTCAGCACATGCCGTCATACACCAAGCCATAGCAATAAAACTGTGACTGCGAGTTTACTGGCAACAGCCCAGTTTGGAGCAGTCATCAGCATATGCCTAGGATATGCTGGCATATTTTACTGAATATGCCATAAACCCATTATAAACGAGGGTTTGCCCCTCAAGGGCAACCCAAAAATGGAAAGATTTTATGTTCCCTATGCCAGAAGTAAAGTTGAGATGCCAAAGAAAAGCAAAACCGGCTCGAGAAGTTAGTCGTTCCCAAAAGTGCCCACTAGATCTTAAGCTAGTGCAATACCAAAGCTAGTGCATGTTGATGCATAGTGTCCCCAAACAGACACGTGTAATGCAGTTCCTTTGGTTTTAGCCATTGTTTATGCCATAATCATTTGCTTCCATCGTAGACGCCAATCACCTCGAGCCCTTTTCTTTATATATTGTACTACACAAGAATATCAATATATCATTTTCATCGCCTCTCTTATCTCGCACCAATCCATTTCCGTTGTTGCAAACATTTACATAGTATCGATCCTCGTTTCTAGGTCAAGAAAAATTGTTTCTTCCTGAAGAATTTGCAAGGAAATGTAAGCGCAGCTTAACTTTTGAATGGTTAACCTTAAACCCTGCATGCCTTTAAAGTGGAAAAAGCTTTGAGGATGAAGCAAATGATGAGGCTTTATTTGAAAGTTGAATTGATCCTGGTGCATTGTTGATGGCAAAGAAACCAAATCTAAGCTTGATGCAATCGCCTTGCATTATTAGTTTGAATTGTCCATTACTTGGTTGTTTGTCCATCATATAGGAGGTATTTAAACTATGCAAATGTTATATTGCTCGAGGCGTAAAATGCTCTAGTTATGAATAGCACGCTTTGTTATTATTTTAACATGTATAATTCTCAATGGCAAGGTTCTTTTAGGTATATTCGATCCCGATGCCCTCTAATTTTGCCACTTCCGTAAGGAAAAAATAGGGATAGAAAAAAAAAGGCAAGGAAAATAGAATTGAAAGGAAAAATGTTAGGATGTGTCGAGATTGGAAATGCCGGGCCTGCTTTGAGGAGACAGAAAGGAATGGGTGATTTTCGCCGCAGACCGGGATTTGAACGAAAACGATGTGGAGTGGATTCAAATGCCGCTAAACCGATCGGCGACGGTTCTCGGCGAAGAGGTGTCGCTTTTGTGTTCTTTTTTTCCAGCTTGTGTTATTGTATTATAGATAAGATTCTACCATGGCGATCCGCCGATTGCGTATCTAATTGCGCTTGGATGAGATATGCGGGGATCGCTCTACATGTGAATCGCTTTTGGCTTTCTGTCAGAGGTATAAATAGGCTTAGATTGCCCAAACTTTTTCACCATTCAATCAAGTGAGATGCTTCATACAATCAGATGCTTCATACACAAATACCGGGTTGATATAAGGTATGTCACCGTGAACTCCCTTTGCTTTTTTTAATTTTGTGTAATTGAGCTATCGCTTAGAAGCATAATCACCGCTTTGAAATAATTTTCGTGATTGTTTTAATAATTAAGACAAGATAGAAGCCAATGATGCCGTGCTCAATATAAATGCATCGAGAAAATCCCCGACAAATGCCTTTGAACCGATGATTCACCGAGATTCAAGGGCCCCAAGAGAAACGAAGTTTATGTATACCAATTGTTTACTCGTTTGAAATCGAAGCTTTACCATGGGTCGTGAAACAAATGGTAGGTGTTGGGGACCGTGAGTAAAGCAATGAAGAATCCGTGTTCTTTAATCCATCCGCTTAAGTTTATCTTCGTGAATGCCGCTTCTTCTCGCTTTTTTTTTTCTTTTCACCTTTTTCAAATCTTTCCAAAATTCCAACAGGATAATTCCCGGCCGATCCATCTTCCGCCTAACGGCAAGGCCACATGGCATTATCCCAAAGGCGGGTGGGATTCCGGCCGGAAATCGTTTCAACTCGCAAATCGGCCACCATTTGCTGAGGCAATTCATTGGTGGCATCCTCGATCTATAGGTGCTCACCTATTTAGTGGTCTAGTGCAACTAAATTTGTGACATTTTTTACTATATAGCATGCAACTCAGAGATGCAAGATTTGATTGATGAGCATATGAATAGGGCTAAACGTTCAATTGAAAGAGTATCTGTTGTCAGATATGGCCAATGGAGTGGGCCAAGGAGAAGAGATCGACACTAGATGGCCAATGGGGTGGGACATATATATATGGTTTAAGATAAGAGGAGGTAACAAGCAAAGTGTGGAGCATAAATTGATGTTCATGTTAGAAATGTGTAAAGGGTGGGTCATGGAGGAGAAAACTGAATTATAATACACACATTTGAAAAATGGCCAATGGTGGTGGCTCGTATATGGTTCGAAAAATAAAATGTTAGGGCGCTAAAAATATAAGCTTGAAAAATAGCCAATGGGGTCACCCCATGTGGTGTTGGGGGATAACCTCACAAGCACAAAGAAAAAAAAGTCACCTATTGTAGGGTATGAGCACTATTTAATCGGCGCTACCCACTTTCCCAAGGATTCGCCATACGCCACCGCCAAGCTCAGAGTCTGCTTCATAGTCGATTTTGGCGATTTTGACCTCGGCCTGGCCTTGGCTCAACAATACGATTACTATACAAAATCTTGCCCCTTCTTTTGAGAAAATTATTCGATGAATCTTACCGTTTTGAAGTTCCCTTATATTCCATCTTAAAACTTAACAAGAAAAAAAGAGAAGGCAATTCCCACAAACCCCATTCCTTTATTAACTTAAGCACCTATCATATCCTTCCCTTGAAATTAATCGATTTCACTTTAATTCTAAGGTTAAAAGTCTTTAGCCTCTCTAGTGAGACTTTTTTTTTTTTTTCGTTTCATTAATGGCCTAGCTCATCTTTTCCATATCTAACATGCTCCCTTTGACCACACAATCGCTGTTTCGCCATACACGCCTAGTTGTGCATTATGTGTAAATATTATAATTGTAATTTCTATATGGCTGGCCACAAAATGGCAAAGGACAAATCACACCAATGGCATGGCTGTTACGACCCCCCCCCACCAACTTTCAGCAACCCATGCTTTGTTTAGGGGTGGTAAACCCTTCAAACTAAAAGATTAGGGAGATGTAGTGTCTTCAATGAAAGGATATGGATAATGTATTGTAATTGAACACTTCATGTTTTCCTCCTTTGTGAAATCCATTTGTTTAGGACGTATTAAAGATATTGCAATTGCTAGTTTTGGAGTATTGTAAAGTTCAAATCCTCGATGCTCTTCACATCGCGATGCCCGTAATTGAGATCTATTCGATTGAGCACAAAAACTTTTGCAAATAATTGGAGAAGAGAATGTTCATGGGCGGCAAGGTTTAGCGTTGTCATGACAAGGTCACATAAATTTCTTGATATATTAGTATTATGAGTTCAAAAATCTATACACTTGTTTATATACTACAATGCATGAATGAATGAATGTTTTTATTATCCACGAAGATCAATCTCCATCATGGGCCCAAAAGAAGTCGCAATGTAACGATAATGATAAATAACCCAGAAGAGGAATGCAAATTCATACTATAATGAGTTGAATAACCTTTTTTTTTTCCCTTCATTTTTTAAAAATAATGTAGTTAACATGTGTATTCTCGCATGACTTGAACATTAATCCCAGTTCCCCCAAAGGGCCAAAACAAATTGGGACCATACACATGTTCTTCAAAGATTTCTCATTTTAGATCCCGCAGGCAACCAAAAACATTTTCGTACACATACATAGCATATTTTGCATATGTTTTGTAGAGTATTTCATACACGTAGCACCAAAATAAAAATAATATTACCATTAAATAGAAATGGAAAACCTTCCACTCCCTCCCCCTCCCACCTCGACCGCTGGATGTTCAACTTTGGCAATCTTGATCTGCAGAGGCCCTGCCATTTTATAGGTGGTTTTGGTAATTGTTAGTGGACAATACGGGGATATTTTAATGGTCTTATTTGGGGGGAAGGGCATATGGGGAGGTGTATGCATATGTATTTGGGCATATGTATGTCCCCAAAGAATCGACCAAAATGATTATATATGATGCAGATAGTACTATGTATACCAGTTTATGTGAGATGATGAGAGTTCCTATGGTATTACTTGATAGATGTTGCAGCTTTGGCAAACCCTAGAGCGCAAGCATAACATACAACCAATCTGATGTTGATGCTAACTTCAAACATTAATAATCTTACTTGAGGGGACAAATGGCAACTTTGGGACATAAATATAACATAGGGCACATGAAAAGAATAAATTATTTGATTGACATGCTTTGTTGTATAGTGGTTGAGGTCCAGAAAGTAAAGGAAATGCAATATAGACCTTGATTATTCAAGGGGTAAATGATTATTCATATATTGCATCATTACACTTGAATAATTGTCAAAGATGATACCGTCCGAGAATCTATGAGAGAATCTCTTTCAAAGTAAGTAACTAAGCATATTAGCTTACAATCTATCAAATGATATTGAAAGCAAAATACCAAATTAGCTCAAAGATGATGACCTTCTAAGTTGTCGCTTGTCATCCAAAAAGAAAGTGAGCTAGAAGTTCTGCTAGTCAAAGATATCCCACGCCGCCTTCTCTGATCTACTTGATCTACCTTTAATTTTGTTCATTATGTTTAAGCATAAGGCTTATGGATAACAAACTCCGATACTTACATGTAAATATAGTATATGACACAAAGCATATGCCTAGTAATATAGCATAGCCTAGGGAGCCCATGTTGCACGGCCTAGGAGCTTGTTAGATGTTATCCCATTCTACATCGATCTCCAAATGCACCAAGACGCGCATCCGCAGATATGCGAACTACTAATCCAGATACATCTATGATGCATCCCTCAAAGAAACTTTAATAAGATTTCAACAATTCTTTGCTATGGATGTATTGAACCAAACACTAATGGAGTCTCCGGCGGCAGACCGGTAATACAAGATCACACTTGGTTGTATGCTTGTGGGGGAAAATGAAGACAACTAACAAAACATAAATCTATTGTAGATGCAAAGTAGTTTATTCACTATTACTTTGTTTAAAAAAAGATCTAACAAAAATCCACAAAGCAACAATAATGATCCCAAAGATTTATTACATACAACTATCTAAACCCTCCCATTCTATTCTATCAAGATAAAGGAATGTGAAAGTGTGATCAATAGTTGGTCTAAACTTCTCAACATCAATAAAGAAGAACCCATAATTCCTTAGTCCAAGTTAGAATTCTTGCTAGCAAATCTTCCAAAGAAGGGCAGGTATGTTATCACAGCAAATAGGAACCACTCAACTTATCGCCATTGTGCAAGAAATCCTTCTTGAGGGTCCCATTGAACATAAAGCGCTTAAAAAATACTAGTTCTGGTTTTGTGGTCCAATCCCTTGTGACAAACCAAGGTGGGTCATGTCTACCTTGGTACATTAGGTGGCATCTGTGAGGATGATAGAGTTGTCTTAAGCACAGATCCACTAATCTATGTAGATATTGCCGATGCCCCGAATACCTTAGAGATGAGCTTATATGGAGGAGATTATCACAGCTAGGTTTTCCATAGGATGCAAAATGTTGTCTAGAGGTTGTATGAAAACACCCAACAAATGCCACCATTGAGCCAATCTATTAACAAAGAAAACAATATGGACACACGCTAGGCTAATCCACTCTTGCATAACATGGACATGGAGGGGACTTGATCATCGTATCATTAGGGAGTTGTTGTATGTCGATGATGTGCAACAACATTTGATGCCCTTTGTAGTTTTTGTCAAAATATCGGGTATATGGGCCAACTCGCTTAAAACCAAGGTTCTAGTCCTTCCTCCTCTAGGGTAGCCAAAAGCACCTCATTTTACTACATAATGGAGGTGGTAAAACATACAAGTATCTTGGTATAGATTTTATGACCACTATGCACCGATACATGTACCCAAAAAAAGGGGACACTGCATGTTGGAAGGCTTTGTATAATCGCGGTAATAATTGCCACCAAGTAGAGCTTCTATGATTGGCCCCATCAAGCACAATTTTTTGGGTGTTGGCTGAGCCGCTGATTCTCTATGGTATAAAAGTATGGGGTCCCCGTGGATATCACTTGACACATGTGAGGATTAGGGGCATGTTCCTGAAAGTCTTTTTGACTCGAGCTCTTGAGCTAATCCAAGAGACGGATTTCTTCCCTACAACGCGACCGGAATGGAATGCCACATACCCTTTGTCAAAAGGTGGTTCAAATGGGACATGGAACTTCCAATCCTTTTACATACAATGGCCTTAAAGCCTCTGCTAATAAAAGAGAAACGTGCACCTGCTGTTTTCTTTTCAAATGGAATGTGCAGGAGCCGACATGTGTACAAGTGAACAATGATGCAAACTTGGGATACTTGAAGAAGTACCTGAATGCAAGCTTTCCGAGTAAACTGTGGGATGCTAGTGCATTATAAGACATAGATCAATCCAATGGTAATTCATGGATACATGTTAGCAAATACTGATGAAGAAGCGTAGTAACAACTCTATTCGCACATGCATAGAACATTGCATCTAATTCACATAAGTATGCATCATCTCCTCATTAAAACATGTTGACAAGGTAGTGAACCACATGAGAATAGGACCTATCGGTGTTGTCGGATGGGATGATTGAAGATGGATACACACTCTTCAATTTTGTCCAGTGTTTGTTTGCCTTTATTAGAGTAAAATACGTTGGTTTGGTACACCTAACCAGCCACCTTATATGTGCTTTGCATACACTTGCAATGATACTAATACGTGAAGGTTCTTGACCAATAGACCCATTTATCTCGGCCCGCAACACATTGGTGTCATACTTTTTGTACACATGCATCCATTGTAGTGGAATCTAGGCCTAAGCTAATCAAAGCTTCAATCGTCAAACGACCAGGATTGCAATGGAATGTCGTTAGCTTCAAGGTGTTCCGAGTAATCTGCTACTTGTTTCTAGCAAGAACACTATTTGCCATTGTAATGAAATTTGGACCTTGGCAGAGTTTGTAGCACAATGTGATCTACATGGTAATTAAATTGCCACCTTGTGGAATAATATTTATCTGGTGATCTGGCATCCACGTGGCCTTTGAGCCTGCACTAAGATTTACCATAGCTTAGGGCTCCAAACAAAAGAGAAGGTATAAAGCAAATAGGGCAAGCTTCCGTCCACTTTGGGACCTCCAACGCGCCGTACACACGCCATAGCCATGTCAAGGATTTACGTTGGCAACTTGCCGCCCCGTATTAGCGAGAGGGAGCTGGAAGACGAGTTTGACACTACGGCACTCTGCGCAGGTTCTTTCATTTTTCTTCAGTCTCTTTTGAACCGATATCTTTTGCATAGGAGCTGAATTACACTTCTCAAAATCTTTCAGTTTTCCGCCTATTGTTTATTGCACTATAATTTCCACTGTTTGAAAACCAAGCACATATAATTACACTCTAACATAATTTCTGTACCAGAAAACGTTTGAGAAACTGGAAGTAAACTACGGAGTTGTTAGCCCTTAAGTTGAAAAAAAAAAAAATAAGAAAAAACAGGACTCGTATAGGGGTGCAGTAGTGAAAAACCTATTCTATAAATCGTTTCTACAACGAGCAGTTGTCAATTCGTTTTGCTAATGATCTTCTTTAAAGAAAGGTAAACATGGTAAATGTCGAAGTAGAAGAGTGACATCCTTAACGAAATTCAATAATTAACCCATTAAAACTGTATGCAGAAAATAATAGGTAACGTGAAACTTTTTGCTTATTGTATTGCCAATCATATTTATGTTATTTTCGTGTTTCTAATACAACGTTCTGACCAATCTCTGTGACATCCATAATCAAATTGGATGATTAACCTGTAAAACTTACCTGTTCATTGTGGACAAAGTGAAATCTTTCTGTTTGTGCCAATCATTTTTTAAATATTGAAATTATGATAGATTTATGCGCAAAGTGGAACATGATGAAATTATCACAATGGTTGTGGCTTTGTGTCTTGTCTTCTTGTTTCGAGAAACTACTAAGTATTTATATTGGGGATAGGCTTCACCCAACCGTTACTTTGGATCTGTTATACCTCTGAAGTAAACAGGCTTAAAAACTCTTTGTATATATTCGCTTCTTTTCATGTGCTTAGTGGATCTCTACTGAAACTCAACCTTAAGGTTCTTCCTGGTCACCATATGGACTTGATAAATGAAACAGTGTCTGGGTTGCTCGAAAATGCCAGGGTTTGCTTTTGTTGAGTTTGAAGACCAAGGGATGCACAAGATGCATTCGTGGTCTTGATGGTACGCTCCTATATCTGAATAATGTTGGTATGCGCCTTTTGGAATATTTAGAGTTTATATGATTCATGGACAGCTATATTGATATCAGAGAATTGTAATTGTGCAGGAAGAATGGCTGGCGGTTGAACTATCACGGAGTTCGGGTGGAGGACCTCGTGGACGGTGAGGATATGAAATGTTATGAATGGAGAGCCAGGCCATTTTGCTCGAGAATGCAGGTTACGATAGGCTCAGGTGGGACAAGGCACGGGGCCGAGGAAGAAGCCGTAGTCCAATCGGCCACGCTATCGCTCCAGCCCCCATTATGAAAGGAGGTATAGCAAGTTCTGTTTTCTTGTTGCATAGATATTGAATAATATTTCTTTTGATGATCTGCCATAATTCCTATTTGCAGGTATAGTCGTAGTCCAGTGCGGCGGGGCTCTCCAATACGTAAAAGTTCCCTACCCAGAGGCTCTCCAGTCCGGGCGGAGTATATCTCCCCCGTGGTAGCATCTCCACTACCCAGGGGCTCTCCTGTCCGCCGGAGTATATCTCCTCGGCGGGAGCTTATCTCCCCACTACCCAAGGGCTCTCCTCCGCCGGAGTATATCTCCCCGGCCGGGAGCGGTCCACCTCGCCGCTCTCGTGAACTACTCTCCAGCATCTAACGGGTAAGTAAGTATTCATTATTGTTTTGCTATGTTTGACTAAACTTCCTTGACTTAAATGAAACAGAAATTAAGGCCACGTGGTCGCCAGGATAGTCGGAGTCGGAGTCCCTGACTGTATTCTTCGAGGGCTTGATTGTATGCCTTTTAGCAGACATGTTTTGCAATATAAAGCTACAATATTCAGAAGAGGCATGCTCTCTCAGCATTTTCTCTAGCAGGCTGCTTGCTAGCCGCATGGAGCAATGTTGGTCGTTAATGGGGACTTGGGACCATTGACGCTTGCTCAAGGTCTGCTAAAGTCACGGCTCTGTGCTGTTAAGTCTCTTTCCTTATTTTGATTGACCATTGGTTCCTATCAAATACTGTATGCAAGTTTAAAGGAAATATAACAAATTCTATATATTTTGAGTGCAATGCCTAGTGAGTAACTAAGTTTTTGACTTTGTTGGTGTGTGCTGAGGCGCGTAAATTGAATGGGCACAACATGGCTATGGTGCTGCTATCTGCCTTCTCTCTGCTGTCCTGGGCTAGCAAGTCTGCTATGAGCTTTTTGCAATGGTTTTTCTGGTCATTCTGCAAGCGTAGCTTGCTAGAATTGAGCTGGGAGGTAATCTCATGTGCAGCATGTTATTTTGAGATATGACTGTTGGTTCTGAGATCTTCAGGCCTTACAGGCTTTCATCCAGTAAAGTTCTTCTTCTTTCTGTGGTCTTTTACTTACCTATAATTTGGCGTTCGCTCTGGACGGTAGGAGTGTTTTTGTCATAAGGTATATGAGCAAAAGTTGTACTTTTAAGATGTAAATAAAACATGCTTTTTGTTCAACGTACATAGATTGTGGAACTTTTGTAATCTTGTGTACATACAGAAGAATATGTTATGAGGTTATGGTCTGAACTTCAATTCCTAGCATGAGATATCATGGACAGATCCTTAAAAATGCGTGGAGCACCATAAAAGCATTACCATAATCATGATCTTGAGATATTCATGATTTGCACCCGTTGATACCATCAGGTTTTAATGCCCAAAAATCTGTAACAAAAAAGTCAAATCTGTCCATTTGTATCTTTTTTCTTTCTTATTGGCTCGGCAAGAGCCATTCCTGTTTTGGAAATGGGTAACCGGCGTTTCTTGCATTGGATGGTAACTTCTTGCCATAATATTCTGCATCCGTTCAACTTGCTGTGAGCATGGAATTTTTTCATTTTTAACAGGTGACGCTTTCTCATTTTAGTTTCCCATTGATTAGCTGCTTTAAATGACTGAAATTTTTTATTTTTGACCTATTAATTCATTTTAACTGTGTATGTCATCAAATATTTTTTGCAGGATTATAATAGGAACTAAGAAATTTATAAACGCGTTTCATTTTCAACTATTTGGTGTCGTGATAATTTTTGGGAAATTTAGAAGATGCCTTTATTTGAATGTTTTGGTATTTTGAAGAATTATCAAAATACCCCAAAATTGCCGTGATGGAAGAAAGACTATTGACCAATGCAATAAGGTTGCCAAATTATCTTCGAGTAAGATTTTGCAATGGTTTAGCGAGAAAAGGGGGATGTGGTTTCGGTTTTTTTTTTGTGTGTGTTTGAAAACTAATGGTTAGAAATAGAACTTGGTTCCCTGCATAAGGATGGCCGAAAGCATGCCGGTGGTGGCCAAATCGCTTTCCATGTGGATTGAGCTTGCTTTTTTTTTGAAGACACCAAATGATTTGATGAGAAGCCTTGGAGGTTTCAATGAGTAGGGCATGATCTATTTCCATACTCATGTAGGGCTTAGACATGGCTATGCTTTTGTTTATGTACGAGTTTGTATGTACACAGCCCATTCTCGAGGTTTGTTTGTAAAGCTACTTTATGAATCTAGAAGTTTGAAGTCACCCCATTTTCGCTTTTGCACCTCCGCTTAACGACCCTCCTCATATAAACCGGCCTGGTGGTGAATACTTAAGAGATCCTCTATTATAAACCGCCCAATGTGGTGAATACTTAAGATCGAAGCCTCCGCAACAACCTCTTTAAGTTTCAATGGGATTGTTTAAATGGGCTTTGTGTAGGGCGAAATTTTAGTGCCCAATTCTCCATATGGTTTGCCGCACCATGTTCGGGCCGCCAGAATTGAAGCTTTTATTCACGTTAAGAGTGTGAGACGTAGTAGGAGATGGTGCTCCCATTTTGCATGAAATGGTTTAAGAAGCTCCTCTTTAAAGCTTCTTCTTGAGGCTTTTTGTGAAGGTTGTTTATGAATGTAGAATGTTGAAGCTTGTGCATGTATTCCGCCGCCGACGCGCCATTTTCTTTCTTACCAAACCGTTTATAGATGCCATCTGATCTGATCTATTGCAAAGCAGCCTAGTTTTGTGGTTGACCGCTATTTCTTGTGTCAATGCAATGGTGTTCTATTTATTAATCATGTGTATGCACTTGTGTAATCGGGACGTATGTATATGCGCGCATGATTATGTGTATGGGGAAGCACCTTAACTTATACACGGTCTAAAATGAAAATTCCACACCCCTTTATTTAGCATATTCAGAGAATTGTGCTTTGGGAGTGAACAATGAGGAGTGCGGGGCTTTAATGTGGGCGCTTATCCGCCGCCAGCCTCCACCTAAAGGCTTTTTGAGATACAAACCCCAAAATAAGCTCGGCCAAGCCCCTTCTCCCTAATAAGGGGACAGGATTGATCGCTGTCATCGTCCCTTGTAGAAGGGGACACCGATCCGCCCCTTTCAATGTACTAGATTTTGTTTTTTTTGTCCCCCTCTTGAAGGGGACACTACACTGATCTGGGTTTGCAAGGGAGGGTTGAATGGCAAGAATAGACCCCTTTGACCAAGACTTTTTCATGATTACTTAGATATGGAAGGATTACGCCTCTTACAAGAAGCAAAGAGCTACATTATAAAGGCCCTCAATCGCTGGCCTTTCTCGTATCCAAATCATGCAATCATCTCTTTTCCCATTCAATCGCTAGCTCGCCTCTTCTTATTACAAGAAGCGCCTCTGCTTCCGCCGTGATTGCTTTTTCTCCGCATGCGCCTCATCCGCTTCTTTTCGTGATAAAAGCCTCAATGTTCCGTGGCTTAATGGGGTTACCACGCTTTTAGCTCTTGTTCCGCCTCGGGCCAACACCTCCAACCTTTGTCCAACACCGCTATTCCATCTTCAAGCTCTCCTCGCGGTCGATTTAACCAAATACTTTGTGATTTTATAGTTTGGATCAAATCTGTGGCTGGGCTGGAGGGATCTCCCTGGGATCTCTGGCATTCCTTGTGGACTTAATCAAGATTCCTTTATATTTTCTTCATTGGAGAGCAACCGTCCTACTAGCAACACCCTAGCATCTTCTCGCTGAGTTAAAAAATCGCCATCTCGATCGGACGACGCCCCAAAGGCAAAGTTCTACATATACTGAGATCAACTCACCGATTTCGCCACTTTGGAGCTATACAGAGTCTAATGTGGTTCTCATGGAGTATTTATCGCTTCCTATCCGATTCCGGCCAAAATCTCGTTAAGCCGCCTTCTCGTGAGTCTCCCCAAACCGTTTCATCTTCTTCGTTGTCTCACCGTGGCTCGCTACCCTCGCAACCTCTAATCATTGTCGATCCGGCTTCTTAGTTAATAACTTTATTTGGTGGGATTTGTCCAAGGCCCCGCTTGATCGCCTTTTGGGCTTCATCGACAATGTATTTCTTTTCCGACCAGCTTTAATCCGCATTGTGGGCTTGCTATCGGGGGACCCATTTCTGCATCGTATGGAAAGTGAGACAACTCGCTTTGAGATCAAAGTGTTGAGCCAACCCAACGTCCTTGTTACTCGACTTGGCAAGCCACTTCACCGGCTTGAGTTTTATGGATAAAGCTCTATCTCTATCCGGGGATATGGAGGCTAATGTTTCCCTTTCACTTCATATCCTCAGGTGGCTTAATAGATTCGCCACCTTGATAACCTTGGTCTTATTGCCAAGGTTATCGAGGTAATCCGGCTCTTCAAGAAATTAAGAAAACTCGAGCTGGGCATCTCGAGGCCGAAGTTTGGCCGATACATACCCTCTTGGCAATCTTTTTATTTTCTCGCCACCTTCCCGAAAGTGAAAGGGAAGCAGATCTCATTTTCAAGAAGGGAGTCATCACATGTCTTCACTGGCAGATCCTATTCCAAATGATGGAGATCAAATTTAATGCCAAGAGCCCGCATGCCCTTTTTTCTTCCCAACTGGGTCGGCACTTTCTAACCTTAGTTCGAAAGTTTTGGACCCAGAAGGCCTTCAAAATCATTTCATCCCGGCTTCTAGGCGAAGTTTGTTTGCATGGGTGGCCTCCCAATGAGCCCCCCTAAGATTTGTATTTCAACATCTTTAATCCGCTTCCTCAAGCCTTATATTTTCAAAGGTTTCAATAATGAGCTCATCGAGTTTAAACCGCAAGTTCTCTCGGCTTGCCTCGCCTCGCTTCCATGTGTGGCACCCTAGTGCATGCCGGGATGTATGCTTGCTCGCTATGGCCGAACCCGCTAGTGCAGGAAGAGAAAGGCAAGGTCATGGACGAAGAAGGTTTTGTTTTGGTCGTGAGCCCGCAAACAAGCCAAGAAGCAAAGGGTCCGAGTATCAAAGGCTGCTGCCGATGATCCTGCTGAAGATCCCAAGGCCATGTTCGCCGTAAAAACCGGTGCATCAGCCCTCTTATGCCGATAGGACCCCATATGATAAGAGAGCGCCCTCTTACTGGTCCCATCTCCCCTCGGCTTGGCCCTTCTTCCCTTGCAGATTAGACCATCCCCGGCAAGGATCTCGGGTTATGGATGCTGCCCCAAGAGCTACCGCGGTTCCCCAGCCCCTGCTCATCGGCCGCAGACACCACTCACTCCCCACCGCTTGCCCATTGATGCACACACCACTCACTCTCCCACCAAGTAGCCCCTCAGATCTGTTGGTGATGCTCCCCTCCCCTAAAACAACCGCTTTTTTCAGGGTCCAAATTTCCGCAAGTCCGGAGCATGAGGTCAGACTGGCAAGCTTTTTGATGATAATAGAGCCTTTAAGCACCTTGGATGTGGTGGGAAGATCCCTCCTACTTGATGTAAGTTGTCGCCACTCTAGACCGGGCCGAGGATCGGATTGATAAGCCCGCAGCTTGATGCCGCTTGATTAATGATAGTAGAGCCTCTAAGAACCCCTCGGGTCCGATGGAAAGATCCCTTCTACTTCCTGATATAGTTGCCGCTATCAAGATTTGATTGCTGCCAATCGAGGATCGGATTGACAAGCCTCCGTGTGAGGCCCTTCTAAAAAGATGAAAAAGATAATGGAAAGAAAGCATACAACCGCGGAATTTGAATCGCTATTGCAAAGGTATTTATGGATCACTCCATATATGACACCTCCAAGAAAAAGGGGATGACTTGGGTTGTTTGGGAAGCATTCAAGTTCGGCTAATCACTCTTGACATTTAAACATCACAGGTTAGTCTTTTTCTTACAAATATTAGTCGCCTATAGTTTCTTGTTCACTATATTGTAATGTAAAAGGCAAATGTATCGTAAAAGCAAGTATTTTGGTTTGTACCAGATCCGGGATGTAGATTGAAGTCTAGATCTATGTACAAGGTTAAAAGATCGAGCCCATTTTCCAGTCAAATTTATTTTGTATCCGAGAATGTTCCACATATCGGCACTTTAATGAAACTTTTATGATCAATAGTTTAATTCCCTGGTTACCAAAGCTCTGATTATGAATTTGTGGAAGGAAGTTAATGTTCTAGCTACTATCAATCCCAAGAACCCAAGACAAATAATAGTGATATGGGATTTGTTTGGCAACTCATTTGGTGCTATATTTGTGGTTTGATTTGGTTAAATATTCCTCCTCAGACTTCATCTAAACAGGGATCGAGTTCAATGTTTCAAAATATATGGACAATCTTAGAGGGTCACCATGGAAGTTATTGAGGGGCCACTTTATACCATGAGGTCACAAATAATAAATGTAATAATGTACTATGTTAATGGGGTGTCACCATGGAAGTCGATGGGATTGTAGTATGTCATTGTACTAGCACATTTATCAATAGGAATAACAAACCCACCACTTGGGTTGTTATTATTTGACCCATTATTTTGGTTAAATCTACTTTGAACTCGAACACCGTGTTCTATGTACAACATTGGGCTAGCACTAATGGTAGCTAGGCTACCTTCACCCTTTCCAAGTTAGGAACATTTTGGTACATATGTTTAACTAAATGCTTTAACCAAGTGGGAATGGGGCTGGCATATGGGAATTTTGACCATTGGCAACAAGATTGGGTAAGGGGCCTTGTATGGCAGTTTTTGGGAGGGGAATGATTCCAAATAAAATGGCAATATGGGGTGATTATATGGGATATCATATGGGGTTCTATGTACAATAAGGACAAAGATGATTATTTGGACGTTAAATGGGGAGGGGACTTCTACTACTTGGGCCCATCGTTTGCATCACATGGTCTAAATCCATTTTCGGGCTAGGGTGATGGGCCACATTCAAGTATGGTTGTAATAGCACACCTAAGGCGCCAAGTAGGGATAGAGGGCCACTTTAAGGCCAGCCTGGTGGGGGGACCCACGCTTTTGTATTTAAGATGATATTGGTGTATCTTTCCGTGGTTGGCCTCTCTGGAGATGGGGATCGATGCAAAAAGGAAAGGTCATAGATCCCCCGCCTTCACCGGACCTGGACCGATTGAGGCCATCGGGGAAATACACTCCCATAGGTCATATTTACGCCGGTTCGTGGCCCATGTGCGAATGTTCTTAGGGTAAATGTAGACACCGCAACCTCGGCCGAAAAGATTATTATACTATACACTATGAAAATTGTCTCCTGGAACCTCCGAGGTATTAAAGGCATCCCCGAATGTGGCAGAGTGTTTGCAGCCATACGCCCATGAAGGCGTATGTTATTCTCCTACAAGAGCATAGACTCCGACTTCAAGCAAGTTCTATAGGTAAATGGGTAGGTGGCAACTACTCCTCCTTTAGTTGTGCAGGAACTAAAGGTGGCACCGCATCCTCCTGGAGAGGCCTTGTTCAAAAGTCCTACTATGTCACCGGGATGGTCGATGGCGTGGTGACCTTTGAATCTAATGAGAGTCAATGGGGGTCATCAATATATACAAATAAGCCCCGCAGAAAAAGGGCCGCTATGTGGAAAGAAATTGAAAGTCGGATAGGTCATCAAGGGATGTCACCTAAAATTGATTTTTAGGGGAGATCCAACATGACCGAAGTGTGGGACCAAAAATTGGGTTGCATAGAAATCTATCGTGAGAAGAGGATACCTCTTGGAACTCATTGCTTGATAGTGTGGGATTTAACTTGATTCCACCTTCCAATGCTACCTTCTCATGGTCTAATAAGCAGACGCCAAGATCGAGTATATTGCCTTATTAGATGATTTTATATGGCTAATAAAACATCATGCTTCATGGATAAATGCTATGTGAGGGGAGCTTGCCTCTCCCACTGGACATGTTCCCCAAAGCCTATTTCTGAAAAATATGCCTACCATCGGGCAAGCGGGAAATATCCCTTTCAAATTCAATACCTTGTGGGCTAGGAAAGGAGGCATTTTGCAAGCCTTTTAGGGTATTTATATCCTCCTCTAATGATCCTAATCTTCTAAGCATGAAAGCCCTGGTTGAGAAGCTCAAAGCAATGAAGACCTCGTTAAAGTGGGGGAAGAGCAGAGCCATGGAGTTCAAAAAGGAAAGATGGATATATACAATCAGCCTGAGAATAGTTAAGCAGACTTATTATCCGATCCACACAACATTGCTAAACGAACACCGAGGCAGAGTTGGAGGGGAAAGCAAAGGCAATTGAGGAGGAGGAGGCTAGAGGGGCAGCTGTCACCAAAACTAAGTGGTATGCCTAACTTGACCATGAGAACTCCAAGTGTTTTTAGAATGGTCGGTGCTAGGTTAGCCGATAATAGTATCTCATCGATTAAGGATGGCAATTCAAATGTATTGAGGAACCGCAGGAGATCGATCATTTATTAGGGAAAGCTTTGAGAATCAATTTAAGGAAGATCCTATACCTTCCTCTTTACCATGCTCGATGGCATTCTCGCTAACTAAAGTGGATTGGGGGAAGGTTACCCGTGAAGAAAATCGCAGCTTTTACTACGTGAACATAGAGGGGGGATGAGATCTACAAGACCTTATGCTCCCTTGCAGCGTGGGAAATCTCCCGCACAAATGGTTTTCCTCCGCACTTTTGCCCTAATTTGGGATGTGCTTGGACCGACTTCATCGAAGCTGTTTGTGGAGCATGGTTGTCATGCTCCCTACACCTACTACTAGCAGCCAGTGGTTTATCACTCCTTGTTCTAAGGTTCCAAGACCTCAAAGCCTTGGGGAATGGAGGCCATTGCACTCACCAATGTCATCTATAAAGTAATCATGAAGGCTATTGCTAACCGCTTTGAAACCAATTTTGAATGTGGTCATCAAGGTATGAGTAATCAGCTTTGCCAAAGTATACATATTATTGATAACTACCTTTGTGCTCGTGGAAGGTCTCCATTGGTGCCGGTGCCTCCAAACAAAATTGTGTAATGATTAAGATGGACTTTAGAAAGGCATATGATTCTTTAGATGGGGAAGGGGTTGCGCTCACCATGTTCCATATGGGTTTTGAGCTCCACTTTATTCGCTTGGCCTGCGGATGAATAACTAGCATCCGCGCCTACGGTCCCGGGTTAATGGACAACCATCCGGGTTAAACTCAAGAAGGGGATTAGGACAGGCTGCCTCACACTCCTTACTTATTCCTCATCATGGCCAACCTTGACAAGAATGGTTCAGCTTAAAGGTGTTAGAGGGGGATCTCGAAGGGCTTACCTTTCCGGGGTGCAGAGAAGTTAACAATTATGCAATATGCATGACACCTTCATGTTCCTCGCGATATGATGACAACAGTTTCCACTCATTTCGAGAGATTCTGACGTCCTTTGAGGTTATATCCGAATTGGCCTTTAATGCAAATAAGTGTGTAGTTCTCCCGGCTTCGATAGTCCCATTGATCCTCGGGCCTGGTCCGCCTTCCTGTGGGCAAAATTGAGAATCGCTTTGGGTCTTCCCTCGCTTTCTCGACAACCCTTCAAAGGCCTCCCGGCCCCATATTGATAAAACTCGAAAGAAGGTAGGTTTATGTCCATTAAAGACCTTTGGCAACATCCTGGTCGGGTGACAGCTTGCTAATGCAAGGCTAGCCCTCATATCTATTACATTTCATCATGATTGCCCGTAAAGGGGCTTTACAATCAAAATGCAAACTATCATCGTGGAAATTCATCCGGGGTGGCATGGCTAAGGTGGCCCGGAGGAACTGCAGGTTCTGACAAAAGGGATTTGGGGATTGGGCTGCAAAGACCCTTTCATACTGTGTACGCCTTGGCAAAATTTTTAAATTTGTTTGAGAGTACTACAAGGAGTCATCTACTTTATCACCGGCTTTTGAAATTTGTATCCTATTGGTTGAAGCAAGGTAAGCTATCGGGAAAAAGCCACCTCCCTGCAGATGAATTGGGGTTTTATTTTAGCTTCAAAGTAGCCCTGCACGCCCTCAGAATGAGAAAGATTCCTCCAAGCGTACCGACGGGCAAACATCTTTTTGCCCCTATAAATCCTCTAGGAAGCGTGTGGGTTTACTATTCCTGAATACCGTGGTATGGGGAGGAGGGTCTTCCTCCGCCCCTCACCCCAGCATCTTCATTAAGTGGAAGGGCCGTGAATCACTAGGGTTGCAAAGATCTCGGTGGATGAATGGGAGATGGGTCCTGTTGGACTACATTCAAGAGTAAAACTAACCCAGCGGTGACCGTGAAGGGTGCTACGAGATATCTTAGGCAAAAGTCACCAACCTATCTCGAACAAGGGGACCTTGTGAGGAATGGCGGGTTATGGACATGCACAAGATAATGTGGCTAGAATTCATCGAGGACTATGTGTAGATACTCCTTTGATAGCTGAGGTAAGGCTTGGGGTGAGCAATGGGTTGCCAAAGCCGCTTTTAGCCAACTCCCCGAAGTCTCTTTGTTCAAGAAAATACAATTCTTCAGTGGACAGCTTTGCAAGGAGGGTTTAGTACAAAGGAAGTTTATTCAATAAGGGTATTCTCGACAATGATAGGTGTCCACTCTGCTGCCATACCACCTTAATCTACTGAACACCTTTTCCTCTCGCCTTCGTGATTGCGTAGTTCGCAATCGGTGTTTGCTCCCCATCATTGATTGATGATACAATTATCCGGGAGATGGCCAGATTTATCAATTTCACTGATAGGTGCGTATCGGCTTCCCTTTTTAGTGAATATTGCGACATGGGTCATTTGAAGCACCGATGTGATGTGGCACTTAGTGGCAAAGGATTCCATATTGAAGCTAAAGAACTCTTTCAACTCGTAAGTAGCAATCGATGGCGCTATCACATCACAGAAGCATGGTATTACAACAAGGGTCTTGATGACTTGATCCTTCCGGCTCCTACTTCTATTTTAAGTGTCATCGGCTGATAATGAAGCAAGGAATGACAAAGGCATCGTGACTCCTGGACTATTCAGGATTTGAGAATGTTATGAGGACCCAAGAGGGAATCCAGCGCTTCCCTCTATAGTACCTGCTTTATGGTGAAGATGGGCTTTAATCTCCGCATAGTACCCCTAAAGTAGGGAAGACGAAGATGCTCTTCAGAGTACACATGCGGTTCCCGTCCCCACAACATCCGAGGGTCTCACTAAAAATACACCGCTTATTTTAATATATATATCTAATCTTACCTCCAAAAAAAAAAAACAAAATAAGGAGTGCGTAATAATTGCCTTGTGATAACTCACAAGTGAGGTGATTCTATATTTAGCATATTCATAGAATTGTGCTTGATCCAATGATCCAAAAACAATAAGGAGTATAAAGAGGAACAATAAGGAGTGCAATAATTGCCTCATGGAAGTGAGTGTGATTCCTAGGATGATTCTTTGGCATAATACTTTAAGACTCCTCTCTATAATTACTTACACGTTAGCTATTTTGTGCTAACACTCTATTGTAATTTTTCGACATCGCTGCATAGGTACGAAAATTTTGTTGGCTATGATGCCCTTCGTAATAATGCGTTCCCATATCTCTACTCTCTTTCACAATCTTCTTGCACGACAATTGATGAACGCCACTGAAAAAGGCCGAAAAAATTTGGGGTCTTATCTTGCACCGCTTCATCGCCAGATAGAAGAGGGAAAAACTGGCAACGCCTTACAGCCATTGGGGCCGACTACTCATGGGCAATGCTCAGAGTAGGTGACGATCGCGGATTACATTCTAAAAAAAAAAACTAGTACTTTTTCTATTCTCCTCGAGGATTCATGAGGCATACAGGCTCGCCTCAGAGGAGTTTGGGCTTTATGAGCACAAAAATAGACTTCAATTTTGACCTTGGATATGCCAAGAGGGAAGACATAAAAGGTTGGTTCCTGCACTTTCAAGCTAGATTATCGAAAGGGAAATGTTTAGTACTATTGGAGAAGCATATGAGTTCAACCTTGCCCTTTACCGAGGCCTATGACTTGGAGAAATGTGCTATGCGAGTTTGTTTCGTGTAATCGCTAATTTCAATATTTTTACATGTTTTTTGTCTAGAAGGTATAACTCTATTTTTTTATTCGATATTACAAGCACATTGTCAAGAAAGGCTATGCGCTTTCTCTATAAGGAGATGACTTTTGAATAAAAAGAAGTCCCAAAAATGTTTTCTTAAGTACAATCTAGATAGAAAAGGGGGTTTATCTAGCTATGAATATGCTAACTCTTTGGTGGATTGATTTTCCGATGGAAAAATATCCTAAAGAAGAGGAGGAAGAATGGAGAAAACCAACAAGTTGGTAACAAGTCTAGAAGGGAAAGCTTGAATGCCAACCATGAATCTTTTTTTTGACAACAAATACCATTATCAAAAATCTTCTTCAATTAAAAATGTAAGAGCTGCAAAAGGAAACTAAAAATTTGGTATTGCAGATGAACATGAGGACATTCTACAAAGCACAATCCAAGGTCAAGATTCATACAAGCATTATATGATTTGGAAATGGAAGTAGGGAGATGTTCTCTACTTAAATCAAGAAAGGAATGCCAATTATTCAACAACATGAGAGAGTTTGCAAAGAACCGCTATGCGTTGTTCAATAAAATAAAATTGCGTAGAAATGGTAAGTCCAGTGAAATGGGGTGCAGATTTGGTTGTAATTGATTTACTAACCAATGGCCCTTGCCGTGAATGATTGTGCTGGAATGGAACTCCCTGTGTAATGAAGATTTGGTTGATGCATGTTTGACGGCCTGAACTTGCAGCCTCAATGACTCAAGTTGGGTTATTATATGTGCTGATGATAAGTCTATGATGGTGAGGTCTTTGGCTATTAAAAATAATCTTGTTTATCTCGCGAAATACACTTTGACCCATGATAAGCCCTTTGGTTATAAAAAGATAGATTGGGGTTTTGAGGCAAATAACCCTCGACATTTATATCATGGCACTTAATGGTAAGGCCCCCTGCTTTTCATTTCACAAAAGGGTTTATTGTGGGTAAGATGGAGCATAACAGACTATATTGAAGCAAAAGATTTATGATTGCACAAGTCGATTGCTGACAGTGATAATTGTACCATTGTGAACGCTCACCATGATATTTGAATTTTTATTGGATATGTTGTGTCCAAAGGAAGGCATTACGGTTGACCTTCTTGCATGGAACATGATCCCAATGAGGCATGTGCTAGGTTTGGTTCTCACCGCTTTTGGTATTGAGAAGGAGGACACATTTGTTGATTTTTTTTAAGAACAAAAGATTATCTAGAATCCTCGCAGAGAAAAAATATAGAAGGGAAGTACAAAGTGAACCATTAAAATTCTAGTGGACTCCATCTCCACCTTGGGGAGCTGAATTGAAGAGCCGAATAGTAAGGTTGATAGTGTCTATCTAACTTTCATTATATTGGTTTTTTGCCTCCATCGCCAACACTCACATAATTTTGTTTTCTTGTAGTTCATTGCCAATCTACATGGAGAGAGTGGCTATAGTAATGGCCTTTAGCATCTTCCCTTTAAATGAAGGAATATGGCAAAAGGAAGACTTCTATTTATGTGGATGATGAGTGTGTTGAAGATTACACAATATACAACTTTTTTTTTTTTACTTTTATTAGAAATGCATTGACATAAACTATGCATCCTTCTATTACATATCCACTTCCCAATTCTTATTAGTAATTTCGATTTCGCTTCATTACATCTTCTTCTAAATTTGTTCTTCATTAATTCCTCTTTTTAGTTTCAAAAGTGTTATTCCTTTGCAAGCCGCCATGGTTATTTAGATTTACTTTGTTAACAATTGTATTATGCTAAATTACATCCTCTCAGACATTAATTTTTCATTATGACAAAGTGTTTCAACTTTTTGTGAGTGGCTTCATTCTTTAAATTTTATAATGTAATACAAGAACTATAAATACTACACACAATACCTAATTCGAGTGCACCATGCCATCAATATTAAGTAACTTATTTTTAACAAAAACCCTAAAACCATGAAAAAAACCTAGCTTTAAAAAATCCCCACATAGAACAATGGTCGGGTACCTAATCCATCCCCTCCTCAGGCACACTTTGCAATAGGGTCGAACATGCTATGGCATGATTGTAGCCTTTGGAGGGCAATCTCAAGGAATCACCCTATGAGACTACCGGTTACATCTCCCCCACCGATGAGGGCAATGTGAGACGCCCCTCCCCGTGCATGACGGATCCTTGGTGTGCTAGAGAACATGTGCCACATCAGCTGACTCCCGCGATCCGCATCTAGACTTACTTCCCCTAAATCTAAAGGTCGCTCACCGCAGCTGCTCGAGCTCAAAGTATCCATATAGGCACGCCTCCTACGCACTGTGGGAGTGTCGTAATCCATACCGGCCCACATTCAATGACCCATATAAGCCTAGCACACTATAGGAGTCATGTAGCCCAACTAGGCAAGACCCCACCCTCAAGCCACCATCATACCCGTTGTCCGGGTGTCAATCACAACATAGCATCCACAAACCAAGTGGGCTCTTGTGCACAGTCAAGCAAAACATTAGATTTAAGGGATTCCGCTAGGGCATCTCTACTGGGTGATAGCCTTGAGGTCTCTACCCCCCCTAATCCGCAGACACACATGAGAAACAGAAAGAGGGAACACAATCATAATCAAAGTATCCATCACCATCTTAGTGGCACATAAAAGAGAAATTACCCATTCATCTATCAGAGAAGGGTCAGTTGAAATACATGCTATCTAGGGACTAACCGGTCTCTTGGCTAGAGCCATTGTCACGAAAGGCTTCCATTCTTCAAGTTTGGTTGCCGTAGCTGATGGCTCCTCCTTCTTCCAACTTCCCCCAAATAGATTTGAGGCAGAATTGGGGGTAAGCCCCATATTTGCCCTTCAAGCTTAGCAAGTTCCCTCTGGCCAATCGATTTGGGCTAGGTGGCACTGCCTAATTAGCTAACTTTTACTAATTAATAACCTAATTAGCCTAATTAGGTTATTTACTCACTAATAATTTAGCATAGCTAATAAAAACCCTTTTAGGTTAACACAAGTTATCCCCTATTGACCCACGAGGGTCTACTTATATCATGGTGATGTGTCATAGTATGTATACATATATCATATAAATACATGGAACATCACATATTGGATTTATTCTAATATCTTTTGAGCTTCCCATGCATCACAATGTATGATTTCATATCAACTCTGCATTGAAGTTTCCACCACCTTTTAGTAATTTGTTAAGCATTTTGCTAATTCGCTCCAAGTTGTTTGAATTCTCAAACCGCACTCTTCGGGTCCTATGTTGACTTTCCTTTGTAATATGTGATGTGTTGCCACGACATAACCCGTAATTTTGTAGACTTGTCTATATGATGAGGACAACATCATTTTTAAAGATGGGAGAATGTGTTCCACGTGATGTATATGCATTTTTAGGTATAAATACATGATAATACTATGACTATTTAATGGTGTGTTAATTATTCATAAACTAAGGTTAGCTATGTTAAATCTAAAATTGCAAGAATAAGGAAGTTGCCTTCAATTGAAGGACAAAAACAGATTGAGTTGGAGCTCCACTCCCATCAAGAAGAAACTTCTAGATGGTTGTAAATAAAGGCAACCCAAGAGGACAGCCTTTGATTATTAAGTTTAAGACCTTGGAAGATAGATTGAATGCCCTCAAGAATAGGAGAAAACTTGCAACAGCTCCCAAAGTTTTCATGGTCAAGATCTCACTCCTATGCAAAAGTTGAGCACAAAAGAGATGTCTCGCAAGAGGTTGCAGAGGTTCTAAAAAGATCCAACCAAATGGGTTGTCTATAGAGATGGCCAAGTCATCAACCATGCAAGGGGATTGCAAATTGCTTTTGTATCGTTTGTAACCGCATCTAGCAAAAGGACATTCTCTTAGCTAGAGATTCTAAATTTTCTCCATGTGAAAAATTGATCCAAGATATGCATGGAATCTATAGAAACAATTTTGTGATGTATTTGGTGTTCATTGCAATTACCAAAGAAACTTATTGTTTGCAATGAAGGCCATTTCCTTTCTTGCAATAGGTTAATGCCCGGTTAACATATAAGACAAGCCTACTAAAAACAAAGTGCTTGCAAAGTGGAAGTATAAAAATCACCCAAATAAGTGGATATTAGCAAAGCATGCAACATGATAAGGTCGATTGAGTAAATATACACATTTTTCTATTATGTTCCTACCATTAGATGGATCAACACTCCTTTCACTATGTAGAAGCCTGAAGTTTTTGCCCGCAACAGTTTTGAAGGCGAGTGATAGTTATCTTGAACCTAGTTATCGCCTTCAACCCTACTTATATAGGCATAACTCGACTAATTTTATATCTATTGGACACATCTCTATTTCTTCAACACAATGAATACATGCACCAATCGAGTGTCTATATACCACTTTTGCACAAGACAAATTATCAACAAATGCATACACCTCTTTTGCACTTTTATGCACCTATTTTGCATAGGGTAGATCATCAATAAGGTTTTATGCTCCACCATTCAGAAGCTTGACTTTCATTTTAAAACCAAGACTAAGGTATGAATAACCTAATTGAGGTTTCTATGTTTTAACAATCATATTTTTAATATGCCTGACAATGCTTTTGTTTTGATAGTTGCATCGGTGCAAGATATGATAGTCCTACCAATGTAAGATGTCTTCTACAACTCATGAGCGTATTCAGCATATGTTTTTGACGGTAATCTTTATGGAATTTCATTTTGTCCTAATGGAACAATTCAGAGATCGCCATGTTATTCATCTTTTCCTTTTCTTATAATGTTACGCATCCAAAGATGAGCTTAAAAATATGGTGGCAAGAACTGTGGGAAGTAGGCTAGAGAAGGTACGCTTTTGGTCTCCATTCTTTTCTTTGTCATGCATCTCACGAGCTTAGTAAATTTCATTTGTACGTGCCATGACAAACATATGGGTATAAGATAGTTCACACTTTAATCGCTGATATTGAACAAGCTTCCAAAGAAGCAATGAACGAAATAAATGCGTAATTTTTGTGCTTGGAGAAAAGAAAACAATGAACAAAATAAATGCGTGTAATTTTGTGTTCTGAGAAAAGCAAATGCAATTTACTTTTTTTTTCCTTTGCATTGCATACTAATAAATTTGTTGGTTTCATCCAGATGCAAATTCTATACCTTTTGCTAGGCATTAACTTTTTTTGAGCTCATCAATGGGATTTTCATTTCAGTCCACATTCGTGCAAGGTAAAGGGTTTAGGATCATTTTTCTTGGTTGTTTTGCCCGATGCAATTTTTTTTTCACTTCTACTAATCATTAGAAACTTAGGAAGGCCGGATTTGCATCGAGGAGGACCACGATGAACCACAAAAATATCGCTAAAAGCTATTGCATAACTTCGATGCCATTCTTTTCTTACCGCTTTTATGCATCAAGAATACCTTTTATTATTTTGAATTTGCTCAAACCATGGCTTTCCTTTTGGGTCTATAGGATTGCAACAGATACGCACTATATCGTAACGTGTCGTCAAAACCATCTAGAGCTCTTTGCAAGCTCTTGAGTTTGAGTTCATTTGAAGATCATCATGCATAGGTGTGTGAAGGCTGAGGTTCTCCCTATAAACTGCTTTATTACATGGTACTGCGCATGTTTGCCCTCCAATAATAATTTGGAAGCAAGTATATTTTGTACGTCCATTTTTTGTGCATCTCAAATATAGGTTGCTCTTTGTAAGTCTCAATTAGAAAAAAATATATATTTAGGTGTTGCCTTTGGCTTGCACGTAGTTTTGGTCGTGCATAGATCAACAAAACAGAATGAAGACCTCGGGATCTTCAACAGATTCAAGAACATGGTTGTTTGTTCCGTTTAGTTGCAGGTACCTGCTTTGTTAAGCTCTTTGTTTTCGTTTAGTTGCAGAGGCATAGGAACATGTTCCGGTGCAACCATGAACAAATGTGACATTGGATAATCCTTATGTTTTTAAATCATTTTCAATTTGAGATATATGAGTGTCTATTGCCACTTAAAGATGGTAAGCCCAAGATGTTGCATTCTAGCATATTTTGGTCGATGATTCCAAGTAGCTTGGTTGAAGCATTTGATGTTTATTATGATTTACTGATTGATTCTAGATTTTGTTCCATTCATACATTGTCCATTGGAGTTGTATTATTGCCTCTTGCTGCGGTTTGTGTTGTATTTATATCTTGCTGCTGTTTGTGTTGTATTTATATTTTATCTTTCCACAAAAATCTGGGCAAAAAATATTGAATATGGAAGGTTTGCAAATGCCGGGCTACTTAAGATCTAAGTCCGTAAGGTCAAACAATATGCTAATATGTTTGTACCATGTTATGGACTACCGCAGCTTTGCCCGCTATGGACTACCGCTTTTATTTGCTCTAAGAGAAACATTGTCCATACCCCTAAGTGTGTATTCATTGTTTTACGGACATTATTGAAAATTTTATTATTGTGTATCCGTCTACATTGAGCAATTGTAGGGTAAAATTATATTAATAAGCCAACAAACACAAGCAATGAGAACTGCCAAAATACGCTAAACAAATAAACCCACAACTATCATTTTTTTTAGATTTAAAAAAACACTAGAAAATTCATATTGAAAAACATTGCTTAAAATGTTTTTCGGAGTTATATTTGACTATTCGATTTATTATGTTATAGTGCTCATGTTTTTGTATACTAGGCATAACCTAATGCGTATATGCTCCAACTTATATGCAATAACGTACATTGCTACCACTTTTTTTGTACAATTATCAAGGTTGGACTCATTGAAGTAGACATTCATTAGTACTTATGTGCGACTAGAACAAGTCTGAACATCATGAAACAAGATGAACACATTACAAAACTTGGGCAAAAGCCTAGATGAAACTATCACACGTTACTATCACTTTGAGCTCACAAACACACACTACCAACTTTGATTAGATACTATGAAGTCACACAATCACATATTTCATAAAGCTCTAAACTATCACAAGCGCCAAGCAATTCTCTAAACATTTATGTTACCTGTGCTATTCCACATATACATCCCATAATTTCTATCCATTCCATGTGCCCAAGGATAATGCCTAAACCCTAAACCATCACACTTGGCACTTCATTGTAGGTACTTACACAATTACATCTACAAATTTTTATTCCACCTAAAAATTGCACTGCATCTATCGATTCCACACATCTAGGACTAATGCCCGGCATCGCCGGGCACACGTTTCTAGTTATCAAGTATTATTGCAGAGTCAAATATAAGGGTATCATGTTTTTTTCTCGAACTACTTATTGTTTCTCTCATTATTTTGCAAATTAGTAATTTCTTAGATAATTCTTACATATTATAGAACATGAGGTTACAAATATTTCATAAGTAGTTCCAGAAGAAATTATGGTGTAAACAATGAGAAATAATTCCTAGAAGTTTGGGTTCTAAAAATACTAAAAGGATACGACTATGTGCTGCAAGGGCTATATTTTTTAATACCCATAGATACTTTATCTTCTAAACTGCCATGCCTAAGGGTTACGAGTTCATCATATCGATGTGAAAGTAAAGTCAGTGGGACCCACTTCAGCTTGGGTGTTTGTCCCATAAGTTTCGGCTCCTCATGGATATTAAAAACTTATCTACCTATCTATGTTTTGAAAAAATGAGTTATACCTAGCATTAACTTTTAACAAAAAATAATGTTGTCTTGAAATTTCTATTCCCTTTCAAATACTATGTATAAGGAATAATGGTTGGAAGCCTATTTACAAGAAATTCTGTGGACCTGACTGAGTTCCAAATTTTGATAATTCATAGCTACTTTATTTTTTGAACAAACCATATGAATATTGAGAGAGAGATAATACTTAACGTCCATTTTCATTTAAAATTGTTATTACTGTTATAGTTTTTGTTGGATATATGAGTTTCACGAGATCATGGAATGTAATAAACAAGAGTATTTCAAGGTGCGACTGTATTAAAACCTTGAGGAATTTGTCCTAGCCAACAACAGAAAAAAGGGGCTATGCAAATAAATTAAGGTCGATCGAAACGAAATGATCTAGAAGTAGAGAACTTAACAAACAAAAAAATCGAAAAAATTTTGGTCTTTGAAGAATACATGCAATCATGGGAAATCGTCTGAATTAAAGAAATTCTTTATGCAGAAGAATGATAGCTAGAAAAACATGGCTTGTCCCCACAAACTCCATGCACAAGAAAAATAAGAATTCAGGAGCGTGGACAAAATGCAAGAATTCAGGAACTAGAATAAAGGATCTAAAAGAACAAGGTGCTGCGCACGGAGGGTTGCCCTTCGTGACTCGAGGGTGAAGTGGCTTAAATCATACTTCAAAGTCATGTTTCACAATCAATCAAAAATGCTACTTCAAAATAATACAATACTTGATACTTGATTCTTGTTTTCAACAAGAATTTCACCCTTGATCCCTAAAATATTATTCTAGGTCTGGAAAGGGCCAATTCAAGCCTACGCAATTTACCTCTTGCAGATTAAACTTCTCCTTGTTTCTCTGATCAATAACTCAAATGCCTGCAGCCTTTGGTAGCCCCAATGCCACATTATCATCTAATAATCTTATGCACAGGCTGCATCCTTATCCTTACAACTCCTCCTCAGCCTGTACCTACTTGTGCTTGACACTAGTTTAAATTCCGTCAACACCTTACTGAGCATATCTACTTGCTTTGATACCATTGTTAGTTCTCAGTAAATAGCCTAATCACAGTCATATCCCTCAAGAAATCACACAGGATCTCCGTGGATATTAATATAATATACATCTATTTGTCCTAACCTTTAGCTTCCAGAATGACTTCCAAGAATAAGTGGTAGGCTCTACATTTTTGACACTTCTATAAGACTGCCTCAGTTTCTTCCACATTTATGATCTCTTCTATTGCCACAAAATAGAATCATGTTGCCATTGCCATCCAAAAACAAAGTGGACGATATGATTTTAAGAGAGAGATAACACCCAAGTTCTAGGGTCGCCTTAACAAACTGGACCCGAGAACTAAATGGTGGTTTCCATAACAAGCTAGGTGTCGACGACAAAAAGCACAAACACTTACACCAAGTCAGAAGACCTCTAGTTAAAAAAAAAAAAAAAAAGCACATTGGGAAACCTTTCTAACAAAGGCCAGGCAAAAAAAGCATATACCAAGTTCTTAATGCACCAGATGCCCCTTGTCATGTGTAAGACTCTTGTACAATTCAAAGTAGTGTAAGAGGAGTATCATCAGAATGTTCTGTTAAACATGAAATTTTGCCTATGAAAATTTTAGTCAAATTTCAACAAGTTCAATGCTATTATTACGTCCTAGACTTTGATGCACGCAGCAACAGATATGAATGCAGAGATACCACTAGACATTATAAACTATTATTTACAATTTTGGCGTTCGGTTAAGTGTACAAATATTTTGTTCGAATTAAAAAATAACACAAACATGCATTTCACATCTATATCAAACAGCTGTGTACCACCTCTGAAAGCTCCAATTGTTCATTTTAGAATAGATAGACGTGAACTAACTCCTTAAACATGATAATACAAGTTGTGTACCACCTCTGAAAGCTCCAATTGTTCATTTTAGAATAGATAGATGTGAACTAACTCCTTAAACATGATAATACAGTTCATTCCATGTTGCTTTCAATATGCACATGTACTATAGGAGCGGGACATTGTAATAAGAAAATAGCACTAGCATCACACCACTTATCACATATCCTGAAGTTAGGTCGCGTGGTTGAGAACACAAAAATTCACCACCACATGGAAAAAGCTTATAATGATTTTGGATTCAAAACATAAATATGGGATAAGATACAAAAGGTAGTAAATCATGCAGTAAAAGCTGGAAACTCTTAGATCCTCAGTCAGCAGGCTCTTCGCCCTGTTTAAAAGCTCTTGTCTTAGTTTTTTCAAATTGCTGCTTTGGCATGGTCAGACAGTAGAATTTAAGCTGTAAATGGTATCGGAATAATGATTCTATAAAAAACGTAGCTTTTGAAATGGATTGTGGCCGTTAAAACATACCTGCAAAGTTACTAATATCATGCATCAGAAACCAAAAATATATCTATTTAGAAGTATGTATTGCAACAAACCCATTTTAGTTGGCAGCATTTTTGAAGTGATAGAACTGAAAATGATGGACCAAGCTACATAAGCACAAAATTGGTCAAGAGAGAGGGAGAGAAGGTGGAATGGCAAAATCCAGTTCTCATGCCACATTCATTGTCTATGTGCCATCTATGTTATACGATACTACATGCAGTACACTATAAACATAGATGAACTTTGGGAGAAATCTCTGCTGACAGGCATTCAGGGCATTTCCTTCAGGTTGGAATTTTGACGAAGGCTTTTTGTAAGCACCAACAGTAAGTCTATTTTCTACTAACTACAGAAAGGCCTTGTAGAATTAGATAAACTGGCCATCAAACGTAGTAGCTGCATACCTTTAAAATGAGCTTCAAATAAAAATTTCCAAAAAAATCCCAATCAAGTTGAAGACTGATCTTCTTAAACTACCTTCTGAATAATCTTGTTAAACTGTTTTTCCACTGGACCTGGAGAATAAGCGCGGCGAAAATATAAAGCATCTCATATTTGTTTAATCAGAACTTAAGCTTTGAAGATAAGAAAAGACCCAAATGAAAGGCGCGCTTTGAGATTCGAAAAGTAAGCCAAGTCCAACTTTGCAGCCCAACGGCCAAAACTGGGATTGATACACTTCCTATCTAGAAGCACAAAACTTACTTTTGATAAATGTCGTCCACTTTAGAGTAACAAATCTAGAGCTTGGCTTCTAGGACTGCCATGTCTGTTGCACAAAATGCCCAAATCAACAATATAGCAAATAAAAAAGCAAATCGTTATTGAAATGGTAAGGAGCACTTGCAATCTTTCCAGAGCACCTGCAAGCAGAGAAAATCCTTCCAGGATCAAAAAATATGCGCAAAAATGAAAGCAATCAAGTGATTTGCTTTGTGGGATCAAAACAGGAAATGCTTATACCTCAGTCGTCTTCTTCTTTGATATTTTCAACACTCCATCTCTGAAGTTCCTTTTATTCCACCATCCATCAACGTTAACAATGTTCCGATAACTCGTTGTCCTAATCTCTCACTTCCTTCTTTACGTTCTGGTGTAATAGCATCCAACTCATCTATAAACACCTTTCCAAGAATATTTCCATTAGGCCAGGTAAAGCTGAAGACAGATCCAGCAACTCCAAATTTCAGTAAAATGAAATAATGGTAATAACCAGGTTTTATGTAAATAAAAATACCACAGATGGTGCAGCATTTTCTGCTGAAGTAAAGATCGCCCTTAATGCTTCTTCACTCTGTCCATAGAACTCACTGATGATTTCAGGACCATGCATAACGAACATGCCAACACCAGCTTCAGAAACAGCAGCACGTGCCAAAGTTGTCTTGCCTGTACCTGGAGGACCATAAAGAAGCACTCCCTTCGTTGGTTTAAATCCGAACCTGGAATAGGATTATTGTAGTTAAGTAATCAATACACATAACAAATGAAAATGCTGCACTCGTGTGTACCTTGTCAAAATATTTGGCGCAACAATGAAAGGTCTATAATTTCTTTAAGTTCCTCAATTTGCTTCGAGACACCACCTAGGGAAGAATACGATGTCTTTGGCCTACTTATGTTGACTTCCACTTTGTCGCTGGTGGATAAAAAAGATGGCACAGATGTAGTGGACTTCTCAACTGCCATAAAGCTGATCAAAGTTTTCTGGCTTATGCAAAATGCATTCTGCATAGGCGATGATACAGTAAGAGACTAGTATCTTACTAATATATCATCCACCTGTGTATTCAAATTTAGGTCCTTGTCATCTTTCCCATCAAAAGCCTCTGCTTTTTTCACAATAAAATTGCAATCCATGCCACAAACTGAAATGGTCACAGAATTGCCTGGAAATAAAAGCCGCCCATAAAGCCATAGAGTCGCTAATGCCACGAGCACTTTCTTTGTCTTCTCAGTTTCATTATCCAAATATATCTTTGCATAGTTTCCCCTGCCCATTTTCATCTAGTCGGGTCTCCTTTATGTTCAGGAGATCATATTCAAGAATGAGATTTGTGCATTCATGTACAAGAACATTATACTTTTTTCCACGAGAATAAGGTGACATAAACAACATTTTTGCAATATCTTCCGTTCTACAGCATCCTTCAACAGAAATCACAAAGATGTTGGTATTAACAGCTGGATAACAAAGACTTTGTGCTAATTGTCTCGAAAGTTGCACATTGTTCTTTACAAGCTGCAAGCTGCAGTAGAAGCCCCCCCAACAAGGGGAAGTAGTATTAGATCAAGTGAATTGTTATCCTTTATCCTTTACTTGGTTCCATGTTTTTTTCTCTCATTTTTATTTGAATGTGTCATTTACTTTTGTAATGTACCTTTTTTGATGGCCAGACAGCAGCAAATACAAAATTCGTTCCCATTGAGCAATTATTAGAACCCTCAGACTAGTAATTGAAAGCAAGTCGTATCCATAGGCGTCTGATCCATTTCCCATGTGAAAATCATGAGATGCCACGGCCACGATGGACACCTGAGAAAAAAAATTGATCAATGATGATAATACCTATAACAAACTGACCATTGAACAGAAAGTTATTTACAGCTACAAGCTGCGCACAATGGAAACGACCTTCAAGCATGGCAGCTTCGGACATCCAAACAATGGCGGGTTGAGGACCCTCCCTAGATTCTGCACTAACCAGGCTCGATTGATAAGGAGATCTTCCAAGGAAAGGCCATTCATTGCCTAAAAAGTGCACAGTCCGTTTCGCTAGATCCTGTGAAGCTTCAGAATAAATGTTGGGAGTTGAAGGACTTGAAGGGTCCCTGTTGAGGTTTCTAGGGGGTGCTTCGTGAGCAGAAGAGGATCGAGAAGCCTTTCTGGTGCTTCCCATCAAAAAAAAAAAGTCTAACTAAAACCTTCCCTTTGGGCTTAGCGGATCAGCCCGGAAATGCCCTTCCTGTTGGATTCCGGTCAGCAACATCTGCTTCAACGGCTCAGCAACCTCTGCTTCAACCTGTTGCTTCAATGGCTCAGCAACCTCTGCTTCAACGGCTCAGCAACCTCTGCTTCAGCACATGCCGTCATACACCAAGCCATAGCAATAAAACTGTGACCGCGAGTTTACTGGCAACAGCCCAGTTTGGAGCAGTCATCAGCATATGCCTAGGATATGCTGGCATATACTTGAATATGCCATAAACCCACATAAACGAGGGTTTGCCCCCTCAAGAAGTAAAGTTGAGATGCCAAAGAAAGCAAAACCGGCTCGAGAAGTTAGTCGTTCCCAAAAGTGCCCACTAGATCTTAAGCTAGTGCAATACCAAAGCTAGTGCATGTTGATGCATAGTGTCCCTCAAACAGACACGTGTAATGCAGTTCCTTTGGTTTAGCCATTGTTTATGCCATAATCATTTGCCTAATGTAGACGGTGCAAGCACCGCTCTGAGCCCTCGTTTTTCTCTATATATTGTACTACACAAGAATATCAATATATCATTTTCATCGTCTCTTATCTGCACCAATCCATTTCCGTTGTTGCAAACATTTACATAGTATCAGATCTGTTCTAGGCTGAAGAAAATTGTTTCTTCCTGAAGAATTTGCAAGGAAATCATGGCCGCAGTTAACTTTTGAATGGTTAACCTTAAACCTCATGCCTTTGATGGAAAAAGCTTTGAGGGATGGAAGCAAATGATGAGGCTTTATTTGAAAGTTGAATTGATCTGGTGCATTGTTGATGGCAGCAAACCAGCTCCTAAGCTTGATGCAATTCGTCTTGCATTATTAGTTTGAATTGTCCATTACTTGGTTGTTTGTCCATCATATAGGAGGTATTTAAACTATGCAAATGTTATATTGCTCAGGCAGAAAATGCTCTAGTTATGAATATACGCTTGTTATTATTTTAACATGTATAATTCTCAATGGCAAGGTTCTTTAGGTATATTCGATCCTGATGCCTGCCTCTAATTTTGCCACGCTTTTCCGTAAGGAAAAAATAGGGATAGAAAAAAAAAGGCAAGGAAAATAGAATTGAAAGGAAAAAATGTTAGGATGTGTCGAAGATTGGAAATGCTGTCTGTTTTGAGGAGACAGAAAGGAATGGGTGATTTTCGCGCGGATTCGATTTGAACGAAAACGATGTGGAGTGGATTTGAATGCTGCGCAGCTGGACGGCGACAGTTTGCTGATGAAGAGGTGTCGTCTTTGTGTTCTTTTTTTTTCCAGTTGTGTTATTGTATTATAGATAAGATTCTACCATGGCAGATCTGCTGCCAGATTGCAGACGAATTGCGGTTGGACAGAGATATGCGGTGGATCGTTCTACATGTGAATCGTTTTTTGGCTTTCTGTAGGTATAAATAGGCTTAGATTGCCCAAACTTTTTCAGTTCATTCACCGTGAGATGCTTCATACACCGCGAGATGCTTCATACACAGCGCTGGTTGATATAAGGTATGTCGCCTGTAAACTCCCTTGCTTTTTTTTTTTAATTTTGTGTAATTGGAGTTACTGTTTAGAAGCATAATCACCTGCTTTGAAATAATTTTCGGCATTGTTTTAATACTCAAGACAAGATAGAAGCCACGATGCCAGGCTTCAATATAGCTACTGAGAAAATCCCCGACAACAGTCTTGAACCGATGATTCAGCTCTGCCTTCGAGATTCAAGGGCCCCAAGAGAAACGCAAAGCTATGGCGGCCAATTGTTTACTCTGTTCTTGAAATCTGAGCTTTGCTCTGCGGCTGTAAACAGCGGTAGGTGTTGGGGACCAGAGCAAGCAATGAAGAATCCAGGTTCTTTAATCCATCTGCTTTGGCTTATCTTCGTGAATGCGGCTTCTCTCGCCTTCTTTTTTTTCTTTCAGCTCCTTCTTTCTTTTCTTTCAGCCTTCCAGCCTCCTGTGACAATTCCGGCCGCCTGCTTCTCGATCCAATCTCCGCCAACGTGGCAAGGCCACATGGCATTATCCCAAAGGGGCAGGTGATTCTGCTGGAAATCGTTTCAATCCTGCAAATCGGCGCGCTCAGTTCATTTGAGGCAATTCATTGGTGGCATCCTCGATCTAAGGGGTGCTCACCTATTTAGTGGTCTAGTGCAACTAAATTTGTGACATTTTTTACTATATAGCATGCAACTCAGAGATGCAAGATTTGATTGATGAGCATATGAATAGGGCTAAACGTTCAATTGAAAGAGTATCTAAGTCAGATATGGCCAATGGAGTGGGCCAAGGAGAAGAGATCGACACTAGATGGCCAATGGGGTGGGACATATATATATGGTTTAAGATAAGAGGAGGTAACAAGCAAAGTGTGGAGCATAAATTGATGTCTATGTTAGAAATGTGTAAAGGGTGGGTCATGGAGGAGAAAAACTGAATTATAATACACACATTTGAAAAATGGCCAATGGGTGGTGGCTCGTATATGGTTCGAAAATAAATGTTAGGGCGCTAAAAATATAAGCTTGAAAAATAGCCAATGGGGCTGACCCCATGTGGTGTTGGGGGATAACTCTGACAAGCACAGTAAAAAAGTCACCTATTGTAGGGCATGAGCACTATTTAATCGGCGCTTCGCTCCACTTTCCCAAGGATCTGCCATGGCCGCCAGCGCCAAGCTCGTAGCCTGTTTCATAGTCGCATTTTGCGTATTTGACCTGCCCGTCTTGGCTCAGCTTCAATACGATTACTATACAAAATCTTGCCCTTCTTTGGAGAAAATTATTCGGGATGAATCTTACCGGTTTTGGAAGTTCCTTATATTCCATCTTAAAACTTAACAAGAAAAAGAGAAGGCAATTCCCACAAACCTGATTCCTTTATTAACTTAAGCACCTATCATATCCTTCCCTTGAAATTAATCGATTTCACTTTAATTCTAAGGTTAAAAGTCTTAGCCTCTCTAGTGAGACTTTTTTTTTTTTCAGTTTCATTACTGGCCTAGCTCATCTTTCCATATCTAACATGCTCCTTTGGACCACACTGTTGCTCTTCGCCATACACGTCAGTCTAGTTGTGCATTATGTGTAATATTATAATTGCAATTTCTATACTATGGCCACAAAATGGCAAAGGACAAATCACACCAATGGCATGGTGGTTGCTTTGGACCCTCCCCACCAACTTTCAGCAACCCATGCTTTGTTTAGGGGTGGTAAAACCCCTTCAAACTTGGAAGATTAGGAGATGTAGTGTCTTCAATGAAAGGATATGGATAATGTATTGTAATTGAACACTTCATGTTTTCCTCCTTTGTGAAATCCATTTGTTTAGGACAGACAAAGATATTGCAATTGCTAGTTTTGGAGTATTGTAAGTTCAAATCCTGCATGTTCTTCACATCTCAAGGATGTCCAGAATTGAGATCTATTCGATTGAGCACAAAACTTCTTTTGCAGCGAATTGGAGAAGAGAATGTTCGCGGCGGCTGCAAGGCCGCCGCGATTGCGGTCGCCGCGATAAATTTCTTGTATATATTAGTATTATGAGTTCAAAATCTATACACTTGTTTCACAATGCATGAATGAATGCATGTTTTTTATTATCCACGAAGATCAATCGGCCATGGGCCCAAAAAAGAAGTCGCAACAGACGTATAATGATAACAACTGTAAGAGGAATGCAAATTCATTCTATAATGAGTTGAATAACCTTTTTTTTTTTCCTTCATTTTTTCAATAAATAATGTAGTTAACATGTGTATTCTGCATGACTTGAACACAATCCCAGGCCCCCAAAGGGCCAAAAACAAATTGGGACCATACACACATGTTCTTCAGCATTTCTCATTTGGCCCTGCAGGGGCAACCAAAACATTTTCGTACACATACATAGCATATTTTGCATATGTTTTTGTATGTATTTCATACACGTAGCACCAAAATAAAATAATATTACCATTAAATAGAAATGGAAATCCCTTCCACTCCCCTCCCCCTCCCACCTCCGACCGTTGGATGTTCAACTTTGGCAATCTTGACCGTCTGTAGGCGCCGCTCATTTTATAGGTGGTTTCAGGTAATTGTTAGTGGACAATACGGGGATATTTTAATGGTCTTATTTGGGGGGGAAGGGGCAGGGGGCGGGGGGGAGGGGGAGGTGTATGCATATGTATTTGGGCATATGTATCAATGTCCTCAAAGAATCGACCAAAATGATTATATATGATGCAGATAGTACTATGTATACCAGTTTATGTGAGATGATGAGAGTTCCTATGGCATCACTTGATAGATGTTGCAGCTTTTGGCAAACCCCAGAGCGCAAGCATAACATACAACCAATCTGATGTTGATGCTAACTTCAAACATTAATAATCTTACTTGAGGGACAATGGCAACTTTGGGACATAAATATAACATAGGGCACATGAAAAGAATAAATTATTTGATTGGACATGCTTTGTTGTATAGTGGTTGAGGTCCAGAAAGTAAAGGAAATGCAATACAGACCTTGATTATTCAAGGGGTAAATGATTATTCATATATTGCATCATTACACTTGAATAATTGTCAAAGATGATACCGTCCGAGAATCTATGAGAGAATCTCTTCAAAGTAAGTAACTAAGCATATTAGCTTACAATCTATCAAATGATATTGAGCAAAATACCAGCTTAGCTCAAAGATGATGACCTTCTAAGTTGCTGCTTTGTCATCCAGCAGAGTGAGCTAGAAGTTCGTGCTAGTCAAAGATTCAGTCGCTCTCTCTCTGTCAACTTGATCTACCTTTAATTTTGTTCATTATGTTTAAGCATAAGGCTTATGATAACAAATCCGATACTTACATGTAAATATAGTATATGACACAAAGCATATGCCTAGCAATATAGCATAGCCTAGGGAGCCTGGCTTGTTAGATGTTATCCCATTCTACATCGATCTCCAAATGCACCAAGACGTGCATCTGCATATGCAGCAACTACTAATCCAGATACATCTATGATGCATCCCTCAGCAAACTTTAATAAGATTTCAACAGTTCTATGCTATGGATGTATTGAACCAAACACTAATGGAGTCTCTGAAGTAGACCCGAATAATACAAGATCACACTTGGTTGTATGCTTGTGGGAAAAATGAAGACAACTAACAAAACATAAATCTATTGTAGATGCAGTAAGCGCACTATTACTGCCTTGTTTAAAAAAGATCTAACAAAATCCACAAAGCAACAATAATGATCCCAGCGTTTATTACAACTATCTAAACCCTCCCATTCTATTCTATCAAGATACGCAATGTGAAAGTGTGATCAATAGTTGGTCTAAACTTCGCCGATCAATAGCAAGAACCCATAATTCCTTAGTCCAAGTTAGAATTCTTGCTAGCAGCTTTCCAAAGAAGGGCAGTGTATGTTATCAGTTGTGCAAATAGGAACCACTCAACTTACTGGCCATTGTGCAAGAAATCCTTCTTGGAGGGTCCTATTGAACATAGCAGTTAAAAACTACTAGTTCTGGTTTTGTGGTCCAATCCCTTGTGACAGTCAAGGTGGGTCATGTCTACCTTGGTACATTAGGTGGCATCTTGTGAGGATGATAGAGTTGTCTTAAGTACTGTATCCACTAATCTATAGAGATATTGCCAGATGCCTGCAATACCTCGAGATGAGCTATATGGAGGAGATTATCACAGCTAGGTTTTCCATAGGATGTGCAAAATGTTGTCTAGAGGTTGTATGAAACAGTGTCAGCCCAAATGCGACCATTGAGCCAATCTATTAACAGCAAAACAATATGGACACACGCTAGGCTAATCCACTCTTGCATAACATGGACATGGAGGGGACTTGATCATCGTATCATTAGGGAGTTGTATGCCGATGATGTGCAACAACATTTGGATGCCCTTTGTAGTTTTTGTCAAAATACTGGTATATGGGCCAACTCAGTTAAAACCAAGGTTCTAGTCCTTCCTCTTCTAGGTAGCCAAAAGCACCTCATTTTACTACATAATGGAGGTGGTAAAAACATACAAGTATCTTGGTATAGATTTTATGACCACTATGCACTGGGATACATGTACCCAAAAAGGGGACACTGCATGTTGGAAGGCTTTGTATACTGCAGAATAATTGCCACCAAGTAGAGCTCTATGATTGGCCCCATCAAGCACACTTTTTTTGGGTGTTGGTTGAGCCAGTGATTCTCTATGGTATAAAAGTATGGGGTCCTGTGATATCACTTGACACATGTGAGGATTAGGGGCATGTTCGGAAAGTCTTTTTGACTCGAGCTCTTGGAGCTAATCCAAGAGACGGGATTTCTTTCCCTACAACGCACTGGAATGGAATGCCACATACTCCTTTGTCAAAAGGTGGTTCAAATGGGGACATGGAACTTCCAATCCTTTTACATACAATGGCCTTAAAGCCTGTTAATAAAGAGAAACGTGCACGGTTGCTTTTCAAATGGAATGTGCAGGAGCGGACATGTGTACAAGTGAACAATGATGCAAACTTGGGATACTTGAAGAAGTACCTGAATGCAAGCTTTCCGAGTAAACTGTGGGATGCTAGTGCATTATAAGACATAGATCAATCCAATGGTAATTCATGGATACATGTTAGCAAATACTGATGAAGAAGCGTAGTAACAGCTCTATTCGCACATGCATAGAACAATTGCATCTAATTCACATAAGTATGCATCATCTCCTCATTAAAACATGTTGACGAGGTAGTGAACCACATGAGAATAGGACCTATCGGTGTTGTCGGATGGGATGATTGAAGATGGATACACACTCTTCAATTTTGTCCAGTGTTTGCCTTTATTAGAGCAAAATACGTTGGTTTGGTACACCTAACCAGCCACTATATGTGCTTTTGCATACACTTGCAATGATACTAATACGTGAAGGTTCTTGACCAATAGACCCATTTATCTCGGCCCGCAACACATTGGTGTCATACTTTTTTGTACACATGCATCCATTGTAGTGGAATCTAGGCCTAAGCTAATCAAAGCTTCAATCGTCAAACGACCAGGATTGCAATGGAATGTCGTTAGCTTCAAGGTGTTCCGAGTAATCTGCTACTTGTTTCTAGCAAGAACACTATTTGCCATTGTAATGAAATTTGGACCTTGGCAGAGTTTGTAGCACAATGTGATCTACATGGCAATTAAATTGCCACCTTGTGGAATAATATTTATCTGGTGATCTGGCATCCACGTGGCCTTTGAGCCTGCACTAAGATTTACCATAGCTTAGGGCTCCAAACAAAAGAGAAGGTATAAAGCAAATAGGGCAAGCTTCCGTCCACTTTGGGACCTCCAACGCGCCGTACACGCCATAGCCATGTCAAGGATTTACGTTGGCAACTTGCCGCCCCGTATTAGCGAGAGGGAGCTGGAAGACGAGTTTGGACACTACGGCACTCTGCGCAGGTTCTTCATTTTTCTTCAGTCTCTTTTTTGAACCGATATCTTTTGCATAGGAGCTGAATTACACTTCTCAAAATCTTTTCAGTTTTCCGCCTATTGTTTATTGCACTATAATTTCCACTGTTTGAAAACCAAGCACATATAATTACACTCTAACATAATTTCTGTACCAGAAAACGTTTGAGAAACTGAAGTAGCACTACGGAGTTGTTAGCCCTTAAGTTGAAAAAAAATAAGAAAACAGGACTCGTATAGGGGTGCAGTAGTGAAAAAACCTATTCTATAAATCGTTTTCTACAACGAGCAGTTGTCAATTCGTTTTTGCTAATGATCTTCTTAAAGAAAGGTAAACATGGTAAATGTCGAAGTAGAAGAGTGACATCCTTAACGAAATTCAATAATTAACCCATTAAAACTGTATGCAGAAAATAATAGGTAACGTGAAACTTCTTTGCTTATTGTATTGCCAATCATATTTATGTTATTTTCGTGTTTCTAATACAACGTTCTGACCAATCTCTGTGACATCCATAATCAAATTGGATGATTAACCTGTAAAAACTTACCTGTTCATTGTGGACAAAGTGAAATCTTTCTGCTTGTGCCAATCATTTTTTTTAAATATTGAAATTATGATAGATTTATGCGGCAAAAGTGGAACATGATGAAATTATCATTAATTGGTTGTGGCTTTGTGTCTTGTCTTCTTGTTTCGAGAAACTACTAAGTATTTATATTGGGGATAGGCTTCACCAACCGTTACTTTGGATCTGTTATACCTCTGAAGTAAACAGGCTTAAAAACTCTTGTATATATTCGTTTCTTTTCATGTGCGTAGTGGATCTCTACTGGAACTCAACCTTAAGGTTCTTCCTGGTCACTCATATGGACTTGATAAATGAAACAGTGTCTGGGTTGCTCGGAAAATGCCAGGGTTTGCTTTTGTTGAGTTTGAAGACCGAAGGGATGCACAAGATGCGATTCGTGGTCTTGATGGTACGTTCCTATATCTGAATAATGTTGGTATGCGTCTTTTGGAATATTTAGAGTTTATATGATTCATGGACAGCTATATTGATATCAGAGAATTGTAATTGTGCAGGGAAGAATGGCTGGCGTGTTGAACTATCACGGAGTTCGGGTGGAGGACCTCGTGGACGTGGTGAGGATATGAAATGTTATGAATGTGGAGAGCCAGGCCATTTTGCTCGAGAATGCAGGTTACGTATAGGCTCAGGTGGACAAGGCACGGGGGGCCGAGGAAGAAGCCGTAGTCCACCGTCACGTTATCGTTCCAGCCCCCATTATGAAAGGAGGTATAGCAAGTTCTGTTTTCTTGTTGCATAGATATTGAATATTTCTTTTGATGATCTGCCATAATTCCTATTTGCAGGTATAGTCGTAGTCCAGTGCGAAGGGGCTCTCCAATACGTAAAAGTTCCCCTCTACCCAGAGGCTCTCCAGTCCGGCGGAGTATATCTCCCCGTCGTGTGCGATCTCCACTACCCAGGGGCTCTCCTGTCCGTCGGAGTATATCTCCCCGTCGGGAGCGATCTCCACTACCCAAGGGCTCTCCTCTCCGCCGGAGTATATCTCCCCGTCGGGAGCGGTCTCCACCTCGTCGTTCTCGTAACTACTCTCCAGCATCTAACGGGTAAGTAAGTATTCATTATTGTTTTGCTATGTTTGACTAAACTTCCTTGACTTAAATGAAACAGAAATTCGCGGCCACGTGGTCGTCAGGATAGTCGGAGTCGGAGTCCCTGACTGTATTCTTCGAGGGCTTGGATTGTATGCTTTAGCAGACATGTTTTGCAATATAAAGCTACAATATTCAGAAGAGGCATGCTCTCTAGCATTTTCTCTAGCAGGCTGCTTGCTAGCCGTATGGAGCAATGTTGGTCGTTAATGGGGACTTGGGACCATTGACGCTTGCTCAAGGTCTGCTAAAGTCACGGCTCTGTGCTGTTAAGTCTCTTTCCTTATTTTGATTGACCATTGGTTCCTATCAAATACTGTATGCAAGTTTAAAGGAAATATAACAAATTCTATATATTTTGAGTGCAATGCCTAGTGAGTAACTAAGTTTTTGACTTTGTTGGTGTGTGCTGAGGCGTGGTACTTCTTTGAATGGGCACAACATGGCTATGGTGCGTTACTGCCTTCTCTCTGCTGTCCTGGGCTAGCAAGTCTGCTATGAGCTTCTTTGCAATGGTTTTTCTGGTCATTCTGCAAGCGTAGCTCGTTGTGAATTGAGCTGGGAGGTAATCTCATGTGCAGCATGTTATTTTGAGATATGACTGTTGGTTCTGAGATCTTCAGGCCTTACAGGCTTTCATCCAGTAAAGTTCTTCTTTCTGTGGTCTTTTACTTACCTATAATTTGGCGTTCGCTCTGGACGGTAGGAGTGTTTCTTGTCATAAGGTATATGAGCAAAAGTTGTACTTTAAGATGTAAATAAAACATGCTTTTTTGTTCAACGTACATAGATTGTGGAACTTTGTAATCTTGTGTACATACAGAAGAATATGTTATGAGGTTATGGTCTGGAACTTCAATTCCTAGCATGAGATATCATGGACAGATCCTTAAAAAATGCGTGGAGCACCATAAAGCATTACCATAATCATGATCTTGAGATATTCATGATTTGCACCCGTTGATACCATCAGGTTTTTAATGCTCCAAAATCTGTAACAAAAGTCAAATCTGTCCATTTGTATCTTTTTCTTTCTTATTGGCTCGGCAAGAGCCATTCCTGTTTTGGAAATGGGTAACCGGCGTTTCTTGCATTGGATGGTAACTTCTTGCCATAATATTCTGCATCCGTTCAACCTGCTGTGAGCATGGAATTTTTTTCATTTTTAACAGGTGACGCTTTCTCATTTTAGTTTCCCATTGATTAGCTGCTTTAAATGACTGAAATTTTTTATTTTTGACCTATTAATTCATTTTAACTGTGTATGTCATCAAATATTTTTGCAGGATTATAATAGGAACTAAGAAATTTATAAACGCGTTTCATTTTCAACTATTTGGTGTCGTGATAATTTTTTGGGAAATTTAGAAGATGCCTTTACTAAAATGCTTTGGTATTTTGAAGAATTATCAAAATACCCCAAAATTGCCGTGATGGAAGAAAGACTATTGACCAATGCAATAAGGTTGCCAAATTATCTTCGGAGTAAGATTTTGGTAATGGTTTAGCGAGAAAAGGGGGATGTGGTTTCGGGTTTTTTTTTTTGTGTGTGTTTGAAAACTAATGGTTAGAAATAGAACTTCTTGCTTCTGTACAAGGATGGCCGAGCATGCCAGGGTGGCCAAATCTGCTTCCATGTGGATTGGAGCTTGCTTTTTTTTTGGAAGACACCAGCGGATTTGGATGAGAAGCCTTGGAGGTTTCGCTGAGTAGGGCATGATCTATTTCCATACTATGTAGGCTTAGACATGGCTATGCTTTGTTTATGTACAGAGCTTGTATGTACACAGCTCCATTCTGAGGCTTGTTTGTAAAGCTACTTTATGAATCTAGAAGTTTGAAGTCAGCCCATTTTCGTTTGCACCTCTGTTTAACGACCCTCTGTTATAAACCGTCTGTGGTGAATACTTAAGAGATCCTCTATTATAAACCGTCCAATGTGGTGAATACTTAAGGGATCAGAGCTCTCCTGCAACAAATCCTCTTAAGTTTCAATGGGATTGTTTAAATGGGCTTTGTGTAGGGCGAAATTTTAGTGCCTAATTCTCCATATGGTTTGCCGCAGCCATGTTCGCTGCCAGGAATTGAAGCTCTTATTCACAGGCGAAGAGTGTGAGACAGAGTAGGAGATGGTGCTCTGATTTTGCATGAAATGGTTTAAGAAGCTCCTCTTTAAAGCTTCTTCTTGAGGCTTCTTTGTGAAGGTTGTTTATGAATGTAGAATGTTGAAGCTTGTGCATGTATTCCGTCGTCAGAATGCGGCCATTTTCTTTCTTACCAAACTGTTTTCTATAGATGCCATCTGTTGATCTATTGCAAGCAGCCTAGTTTTGTGGTTGACCGCTATTTCTTGTGTCAATGCAATGGTGTTCTATTTATTAATCATGTGTATGCACTTGTGTAACTGACGTATGTATATGCGTATGATTATGTGTATGGGAAGCACGAACTTATACACGGGTCTAATGTGAAAATTCCACACCCCTTTATTTAGCATATTCGTAGAATTGTGCTTGGGAGTGAACAATGAGGAGTGCGGGGGCGGAATGTGGGCGCTTCTATCTGCCGCTCTCCACCTAAAGGCTCTTTTTTGAGATACAAACCCAAAATAAGCTCTGCTCAAGCCCCTTCTCCCGGAATAAGGGGACAGTTGATCGTTGCTGCCTGGTCCCCTTGTAGAAGGGGACACTGGATCCGGCCCCTTTCAATGTACTAGATTTTGGTTTTTTGCTGTCGGTCCCCTTGTAGAAGGGGACACTACACTGGATCTGGTTTGCAAGGGAGGGTTGAATGGCAAGAATAGACCCCCCTTGACCAAGACTTTTTCATGATTACTTAGATATGGAAGGATTACAGCTCTTACAGTAGCGGCAGCAGTTGCCATTATAAAGGCCCTCAATCAGTGGCCTTTCTGGTATCCAGTCTCATGCAATCATCTGCTTTCCCATTCAATCAGTGCTCTGCCCTTCTTATTACAGTAAGCAGTTCTGCTCTGCCGTGATTGCTTTTTCTCTGCATGCAGCTCATCTGCTCTTCTTTCGTATAAAGCCTCAATGTCTGTGTTTAATGGGGTTACCACTGCCTTTAGCTCTTGTCTGCTCTGAAGCCAACACCTCCAATCCTTTGTCCAACACTGCTATTCCATCTTCAAGCTCTCCTGTGTCAGATTTAACCAAATACTTTGTGATTTTTTATAGTTTGGATCAAATCTGTTGTGGCTGGCTGGAGGGATCTCCTGTGGATCTCTGGGCATTCCTTGTGGACGAATCAGTATTCCCAGATATTTTCTTCATTGGAGAGCAATCCGGTCCTACTAGCAACACCCTAGCATCTTCTGTTGAGTTAAAAATCGCCTATCTCGGATCAGATCGCCCCCCAAAGGCAAAGTTCTACATATACTCAGATCAACTCACTGATTTCGTCACTTTGGAGCTATACAGAGTCTAATGTGGTCTCCTCATGGAGTATTTACTGCTCTCATCTGATTCCAGCGCTCAAATCTCAGAAGCTGTCTTCTCAGAGTCTCCCCAGCCTGTCTCATCTTCTTCAGTGTCTCACCAGGGCTCGTCACTCCTGCAAGGTCCTCTAATCATTGTCAGATCTGCCTTCTTAGTTAATACAGAATTTATTTGGTGGGGATTTGTCCAAGGCCCCGTTGATCAGCTTTGGGCTTCGATCATCGACAACAGATTTCTCTTTCCCGACCAGTTTAACTGCACAGGTGGGCTTGCTATCAGTGGGGACCCATTTCAGATCAGAAGGAAAGTGAGACAACTCGTTTTCAGAGATCAAAGTGTTGAGCCAACCCAATCTGTCCTTGTTACCTGTACTTGGCAAGCCAGCCTCTACTGGCTTGAGTTTTATGGATAAAGCTCTATCTCTATCTGGGGATATGGAGGCTAATGTTTCCCTTTCACTTCATATCCCTGAGGTGGCGAATAGGATTCGCCACCTTGATAACCTTGGTCTTATTGCCAAGGTTATCAGAGGTAATCCGTCTCTTCAAGAAATTAAGAAAACTCTGGAGCGGGCATCTCGAGGCCGAGTTTTGGCCAGGATACAGCCTCTTGGCAATCTTTATTTTCTCGTCACCTTCCCGAGTGAAAGGGAAGCAGATCTCATTTTCAAGAAGGGAGTCATCACATGTCTTCACGGGCAGATCCTATTCCAGCGATGGAGATCAAATTTTAATGCCAAGAGCCCAGATGCCCTTTTCTTCCCAATCTGGCTGGCACTTTCTAACCTTAGTTCTGAGTTTTGGACTGAGAAGGCCTTCAAAATCATTTCATCTGCTCTAGGCGAGTTTGTTTGCATGGGTGGCTCTCCCAATGAGCCCCCTAAGATTTGTATTTCTGTCAACATCTTTAATCCGCTTCCTCAAGCCTTATATTTCAAAGGTTTCAATAATGAGCTCATCGAGTTTAAACTGCAAGTCTCTGGCTTGCCTCTGCCCTGCTCCATGTGTGGCACCCTAGTGCATGCTGGGGATGTATGCTTGCCTGCTATGGCTGAGTCTGCTAGTGCAGAGGAAGAGAAAGGCAAGGCTGTGGACGAAGAAGGTTTTGTTTTGGTCAGAGCCCGCAACAAGCCAAGAAGCAGTGGTCTGAGTATCAAAGGTTGCCAAGCTGATGATCCGGTTGAAGATCCCAAGGCCATGTCTGCTGTAAAACTGGTGCATCAGCCCCTCTTATGCTGATAGGACCCCATATGATAAGAGAGCAGCCCTCTTACCTGGTCCCATCTCCCCCTGTCGGCCTGGCCCTTCTTCCCCTTGCAGATTAGACCATCCTGCCGAAGGATCTCTGGCTATGGATGCTGCCCCAGCAGCCCAGCCCCCTGTGTCTCAGCCCTGTTCATCGGCTGCAGACACCACTCACTCCCCCACTGCTTGCTCATTGGATGCACACACCACTCACTCTCCCACTGCTAGCCCTGTATCTGTTGGTGATGCTCCCCTCTCCCCTAAACAACTGCTTCTTCAAGGGGTCCAGCTTCTGCAAGCCCGATATGAGGCTGCATCTGCAAGCTTCTTTGATGATAATAGAGCCTTTAAGCACCTTGGATGTGGTGGGAAGATCCCTCCTACTTCTGATGTAGTTGCTGCCACTCTAGACCTGGCTGAGGATCGGATTGATAAGCCTGCAGTTGATGCCAGTTTGATTAATGATAGTAGAGCCTCTAAGAACCCTGGGTCTGATGGAAAGATCCCTTCTACTTCTGATATAGTTGCTGCTACTGAAGATTTGATTGCTGCCACTGAGGATCGGATTGACAAGCCTCCAGGTGAGGCCCTTCTAAAAAAGATGAAAAAGATAATGGAAAGAAAGCATACAACCGTGAATTTGAATCTGCTATTGCAAAGGTATTTATGGATCACTCCATATATGACACCTCCAAGAAAAAGGGATGACTTGGGTTGCTTGGGAAGCAGCATTCAAGTTCGGCTAATCACTCTGACATTTAAACATCACAGGTTAGTCTTTTTCTTACTCGGGAATATTAGCTGCTTCATAGTTTCTTGTTCACTATATTGTATCAGAAAAGGCAAATGTATCAGAAAAAGCAAGTATTTTGGTTTGTACCAGGATCTGGGATGTAGATTGAAGTCTAGATCTATGTACAAGGTTAAAGATCGAGCCCATTTTCCAGCTGGGGCCGATTATTTTGTATCTGGAGAATGTTCCACATATCGGCACTTTAATGAAACTTTTTATGATCAATAGTTTAATTCTGGTTACCAAAGCTCTGATTATGAATTTGTGGAAGGAAGTTAATGCTCCTAGCTACTATCAATCCCAAGAACCTAAGACAAATAACAGGGATATGGGATTTGTTTGGCAACTCATTTGGTGCTATATTTGTGGTTTGGATTTGGTTAAATATTCCTCTGTACTCCCTCATCTAAACAGGGGATCGAGTTCAATGTTTCAAAATATATGGACAATCTTAGAGGGTCAGTCATGGAAGTTATTGGAGGGGCCACTTTATACTATGAGGTCACAAATAATAACAAATAACTTGATTATGTTGGGGTGGGGGGTGTCACCATGGAAGTCGATGGGGGATTGTAGTATGTCATTGTACTAGCACATTTATCAATAGGAATAACAAACCCACCACTTGGGTTGCTAAGTTATTTGACCCATTATTTTGGTTAAATCTACCTTGGAACTCGAACACCAGGTTCTATGTACAACATTGGGCTAGCACTAATGGTAGCTAGGCTACCTTCACCCTTTCCAAGTTAGGAACATTTTGGTACATATGTTTAACTAAATGCTTTAACCAAGTGGGAATGGGGCTGGCATATGGGAATTTTGACCATTGGCAACAGTATTGGGTAAGGGGCCTTGTATGGCAGTTTTTGGGGAGGGGAATGATTCCAAATATAAAATGGCAATATGGGGTGATTATATGGGATATCATATGGGGTTCTATGTACAATAAGGACAAAGATGATTATTTGGACGTTAAATGGGGAGGGGACTTCTACTACTTGGGCCCATCGTTTGCATCACATGGTCTAACCATTTTCGAAGCTAGGGGTGATGGGCCACATTCAAGTATGGTTGTAATAGCACACCTAAGGCAGTGCTAGGGATAGAGGGCCACTTATAAGGTTGTGCTGGTGGGGGGGAACCGCACAGTTTGTATTTAAGATGATATTGGTGTATCTTCTGTGGTTGGCCTCTGTTGAGATGGGGGATCGATGCAGAAAAGGAAAAGGTCATAGATCCCCTGCCCTCTGTCAGCTGGACCGATTGAGGCCACTGGGGAAATACACTCCCATAGGTCATATTTACGCTGGTTCAGGTGGCCCATGTGCAGGGAATGTTCTTAGGGTAACAGAGACACTGCAGTCCTGTCAGAAAGATTATTATACTATACACTATGAAAATTGTCTCCTGGAACCTCCGAGGTATTAAAGGCATCCTGAAATGTGGCAGAGTGCTTGCAGCCATACGCTCCATGAAGGCAGATGTTATTCTCCTACAAGAGCATAGACTCCCCGACTTCGAAGCAAGTTCTATAGGTAAATGGGTAGGTGGCAACTACTCCTCCTTTAGTTGTGCAGCCAGGGGAACTAAAGGTGGCACCTGCATCCTCTGGAGAGGCCTTGTTCAAAAGTCCTACTATGCTGCTGGGGATGGTCGATGGCAGGTGGTGACCTTTGAATCTAATGAGAGTCAATGGGGGGTCATCAATATATACGCGTCAAATAAGCCTGCAGAAAGGGCCGTTATGTGGAAAGAAATTGAAAGCTGGATAGGTCATCAAGGGGATGTCACCGAAAATTGGATTTTAGGGGGAGATCTGAACATGACCGATGTGTGGGACCAAAAAATTGGGTTGCATAGAAATCTATCAGGAGAAGAGGATACCTCTTGGAACTCATTGCTTGATAGTGTGGGATTTAACTTGATTCCACCTTCCAATGCTACCTTCTCATGGTCGAATAAGCAGACGGGCCAAGATCGAGTATATTGCCTATTAGACAGATTTTATATGGCTAATAAAACATCATGCTTCATGGATAAATGCTATGTTGAGGGGGAGCTTGCCTTCTCCCACTCTGATCATGTTCCCCAAAGCCTATTTCTGGAAAATATGCCTACTACTGGCAAGCGTGGAAATATCCCTTTCAAATTCAATACCTTGTGGCTAGGAAAGGAGGCATTTTGCAAGCCTTTTAGGGTATTTATATCCTCTCTCTCTAATGATCCTAATCTTCTAAGCATGAAAGCCTGGGTTGAGAAGCTCAGGCTAATGAAGACCTGGGTTAAAGTGTGGGGGAAGAGCAGAGCCATGGAGTTCAAAAAGGGAAAGATGGATATATACAATCAGTTGAGAATAGTTAAGCAGGACTTATTATCTGATCCACACAACATTGCTAAACAGAACACTGAGGCAGAGTTGGAGGGGAAAGCAAAGGCAATTGAGGAGGAGGAGGCTAGAGGGGCAGCTGTTCGCTCAAAAACTAAGTGGTATGCCGAACTTGACCATGAGAACTCCAAGTGTTTTTTTAGAATGGCTGGTGCTAGGTTAGCTGATAATAGTATCTCATCGATTAAGGATGGCAATTCAAATGTATTGGAGGAACCGCAGGAGATCAGATCATTTATTAGGGAAAGCTTTGAGAATCAATTTAAGGAAGATCCTATACCTTCCTCTTACCATGCTCAGATGGCATTCTGGCTAACTAAAGTGGATTGGGGGGGAAGGTTACCCGTGAAGAAAATCAGCTTTTACTACGTAACATAGAGGGGGATGAGATCTACAAGACCTTATGCTCCCTTGCAGCAGGGAAATCTCCTGGCACAAATGGTTTTCCTCCAGAATTCTTTGTCGAATTTTGGGATGTGCTTGGACCGGACTTCATCAGAGCTGTTTGTGGAGCATGGTTGTCATGCTCCCTACACCCGTCACTAGCAGCAGGGTTTATCACTCTTGTTCCTAAGGTTCCAAGACCTCAAAGCCTTGGGGAATGGAGGCCTATTGCACTCACCAATGTCATCTATAAAGTAATCATGAAGGCTATTGCTAACCGTTTGAAACCAATTTTGAACAGGGTCATTGGGCATGAGCAATCAGCTTTCTTGCCAGGCAGATACATATTGGATAACTACCTTGCAGCCAGGGAAGGTCTGCATTGGTGCCAGGCCTCCAAACAAAATTGTGTAATGATTAAGATGGACTTTAGAAAGGCATATGATTCTCTTAGATGGGAAGGGTTGCGCTCAGTCATGTTCCATATGGGTTTTGAGCTCCACTTTATTCAGTTGGCTCTGTGGATGAATAACTTAGCATCTGCGTCGGTCCTGGTTAATGGACAACCATCTGGTCTGTTTAAACTCAAGAAGGGGATTAGACAGGGCTGCCCCCTCACTCCTTACTTATTCCTCATCATGGCCAACCTTTTGACAAGAATGGTTCAGCTAAAGGTGTTAGAGGGGGATCTGGAAGGGCTTACCTTTCCTGGGGGTACAGAGAAGTTAACAATTATGCAATATGCAGATGACACCTTCATGTTCCTCAGATATGATGACAACAGTTTCCACTCATTTCGAGAGATTCTGACGTCCTTTGAGGTTATATCTGGAATTGGCCTTAATGCAAATAAGTGTGTAGTTCTCTGGGCTTCAGATAGTCCCATTGATCCTCGGGCCGGGGGTCTGGGTTTTCCGGTTGTGGCAGCTGGAGAATCAGTTAAGCTTTTGGGTCTTCCCCTGGTGCTTTCTGACAACCTCAAAGGCCTCTGGGCCTCCATATTGGATAAACTCAGAAAGAAGGTAGGTTTATGGTCCACAAAGACCTTGGCAACATCTGGTCGGGTGACAGTTGCTAATGCAGTGCTAGCTGCCTCTCATATCTATTACTCATCAGCGATGATTGCCCAGAAAGGGGTTTACAATCAAATGCAAACTATCATCAGGAAATTCATCTGGGGTGGCATGGCTAAGGTGGCCTGGGAGGAACTGTGTGTTCGGGACAAAAGGGACGGGGGATTGGGCTGCAAAGACCCTTTCACTCAGGCACAGGCCTTGGCAGCTAAATTTGTTTGGAGAGTACTACAAGGTGAGTCATCTACTTTATCACCTGCTTTGAAATTTGTATCCTATTGGTTGAAGCAAGGTAAGCTATTGGGAAAGCCAGCTCTCCCCAGAGATGAATTGGGAGCTTTCTATTTTAGCTTCAAAGTAGCCCCTGGTACGTCTCTGTAATGAGAAAGATTCTCCAAGCGTGGCTGGACGTGCAACATCTTTTTGCCCCTATAAATCCTCCTAGGGAAGCAGGTGGCTTCAGCTTATTCTGGAATACCAGGGTATGGGGGAGGGAGGGTCTTCCTCTGGCCCTCTCTCACCCCAGCATCTTCATTAAGTGGAAGGGCTGTGGAATCACTAGGTTGCAGCATCTGTGGATGAATGGGAGATGGGTCTGTTGGACTACATTCAAGAGTAAAATCCAGAACCCAGGCGAAGGTGACCGTAAGGTGCTACGAGATATCTTAGGCAAAGTCACCAACCTATCTGGAACAGTGGGACCTTGTGAGGAATGGCGGGTTATGGACATGCACAGTATAATGTGGCTAGAATCTATCGAGGACTATGTGTAGATACTCCTTTGATAGCTGAGGTAAGGCTTGGGGTGAGCAATGGGGTTGCCAAAGCTGCTTTAGCCAACTCCTGGAAGTCTCTTTGTTCAAGAAAAATACAATTCTTCAGGTGGACAGCTTTGCAAGGAGGGTTTAGTACAAAGGAAAGTTTATTCAATAAGGGTATTCTGGACAATGATAGGTGTCCACTCGGTTGCCATACCACTGAATCTACTGAACACCTCTTCCTCTGCCCCCAGATTGCAGAGTTCTGGCACTGAGTTTGCCCCATCATTGGATTGATGATACACCATCTGAGATGGCCAGATTTACTGACCACTGATAGGTGCAGTATCGAAGCCTCTTTAGTGAATATTGCGATATGGGTCATTTGGAAGCACCGATGTGATGTGGCACTAGGTGGCCAAGGGATCTCCATATTGAAGCTAAAGAACTCTTTCAACTCAGAAGTAGCACTGATGGCGCTATCACATCACAGGAAGCATGGTATTAACTACAACAAGGGTCTTGACAGACTTGGATCCTTCCTGGGGTTCTACTTCTATTTTAAGTGTCACTGGGCTGATAATGAAGCAAGGAATGACAAAGGCACAGGACTCCCATCTATTCAGATTTGAGAATGTTATGAGGACCCAGTAGTGGAACGGAGTTGCTTCCCTCTATAGTACCTGCTTTATGGTGAAGATGGGCGACTCCCGATAGTACCCCTAAAGTAGGGAAGACGAGAAGATGCTCTCTGTAGTACACATGCTGTGGTCCCCACAACATCTGAGAGGGTCTCATTGTACATACTGCTTTATATTAATATATATATCTAATCTTACCTCCAAAAAAAAAAAAAAAAAAAAAAACAATAAGGAGTGCAATAATTGCCTTGTGATAACTCACAAGTGAGGTGATTCTATATTTAGCATATTCATAGAATTGTGCTTGGATCCAATGATCCAAAAAAAAACAATAAGGAGTATAAAGAGTGAACAATAAGGAGTGCAATAATTGCCTTGTGAAGTGAGGTGATTCTAGGATGATTCTTTTGGCATATTACTTTAAGACTCCTCTCTATAATTACGACATGTTAGCTATTTTTGTGCGCAACACTTCTATTGTAATTTTTTTGACACGTTGCATAGGTATGGAAAAATTTTGTTGGCTATGGCGTCCTTCGACACAGCGGTGTCTGCGCTCCTACTCTCTTTCACAATCTTTTCTTGCAGAATGACAAATTGATGAACGTCAGGCAGCTGGAAAAGGCCGAAAAATTTGGGGTCTTATCTTGCACCGCCATCGCCGTATTGGGAAGAGGGAAAAACTTGCAACGCCATAGCCAGATTGGGGCCAGATTCACTATGGGCATGCTCTGTATAGGTGACTGCATCGTGGATTACATTCTAAAAAAAACGGTAGTACTTTTTTCTATTCTCTGAGGATTCATGAGGCATACTAGCGGGCTCTGCTCTGGAAGGCCGCCGCCTGGTAGTGGTGTTTCATTGTTTCTAAAACGCCGGCTTCATTGCTGCATCGAAAAATTTGTGCAAGTGTGTTGTTTGAAAAGACAGAAGCTTAGAAGCATTTTTATTCCAGAGGATTAAAGCCGATGGAGATTTTGCTCGACTTGCTCACATTTCTTTTTTCTTATTTTTGTTGTCTGTTGTCTTTTTGCACTAATGCTTTTGGATGTAGCTAATAGCTGCCAAAATCACAGGAAATGGTCTAATTTGGCCTCTGCAAGATCTGCTAACGATGAATCAGTAGATCAACGACTGCTCTGCAAATGATTTTGAGGCATAAATTCAGGTTGGAGGCACTGATTGCCATAAGATTTTCATGTTATACACGAGCTCTTTTGTTGCTGCATGAAGGACACTTATATCGTTTGATGTGCTCAGCTCTGGCTGGAGTGACCTTCACACACTTTCCATGAAACCATTTTTGACAAATGTCACAGCCTATCCAAAACTCATCACCAGTATATGCATGGGCGCAAATCCCGCAGTAAGTGTCGCCATGCTCCTCTTCTTCATCCTCTTCATCCTTCTCCTCTTCAGAAGGAGGAGTAGCTTGCCTTGCAGACCGTCCGTTGTGATTTTCTGGCATCTTTTTCTGCTGAGATGAGTAACCAACGTCAAAATTTTAGTGTGATGTACATATCCAAAACTTAAATCAGCCAACAGTGCTTATTGGCTTTGTTGCTAACTTGGCTTTGTTACCACTGTTGTTGGCTCCTGTTCTATTATCTTTTGAAGCTATTCTTCGTCCAGTAACTATGTCAAATACAATTGGCAACTCATTCATTTATCATATTAAAAAGGCATTCCATGTTCCCAAAAGACAAAAACCCAATAAACATTAAGTAGAGTAAGTCAACCAATCTCAGTCTGACGCATTGTATATTTCAGATATCTAGATGCAAAGATGGTACAGTCTGAGTAACCTTAACTAAAAAATAAACTAAGCACGTCACAAACTACCAAATTCTGAAATTAATGGTGCACCGCTGTATCAGGGTGAATGCCCTTGTGAGTCAGTTTAGACCAGGTGTGAGCCCTCTCTGCCCTTGTTGTGGCCTTCATCGTGAGACTGTGGAGCATTGTCTGGTTTTATGCCCTCACCTGCAGGCTGACTGGGATTGGGTTAGGGCTCTGTTTCAGGTGAGATTGACTAGCCAACAGTTGCCGCTTCATGTGTATCCTGGTACATGGCCGCTCTTGCGGCAGTAAGCCTTGCATCTGTGCGTGGCTTGGTTGGTGTGGCTGATTTGGAAGCGGCGGCGATTATGGATCTTTCAGGGGATTCAGCAGCCTGCAGCCTCTCTGATTCCTCGACTCAGGTACAAGCTATTTCAAAGCTTTCTGGTGTTTCAGGGATTAGTAGAGCGAAAGTTTGCCATTTGGCGGGACTTCTTGGGTGTTGTAGATAGTGATGGTCGGTTTGTACAGCAGTAGAGTTGCAGTTTTTCTATGAGTTTGTTATGGAGTGTCGAGGTATCGCTGTCTCTTGGGGCAGTTCTCCTTCCTCCTCACTTGCTTTGTAACATTATCATTATTTTAATATATCGACGACACAGTTTTATGCCAAATCTCTCAAGTCTAGAACATTCATATGTATCTAGATACATATACAAATTGAGATAGAACACTCACCATGCTATTCGTAGTGGAAATCCCATGGTATATGCAACCGTAGTGTATACAAATATAGAATAACATTCCTTGGAAGTTGCCACAAGTCTTACGACCCGGGGGGTTCACTTATAGTAAGGGGGGTATGCCATGTGCGTGCATAGGGTGATCAAAAACACCCCCGTATATGATTTCTTGAAAGGCAAATTCGACCCCTTCCGTACAAAGTTTACCCCAAGTAGTGGCAAAAAACCCCCCCTACCTCTTACGTATACGTATGGAAATGGGTCGAAAAAACCCCCCTACAAGTCACTCAGGCACATTGTATGGCACTTACAGTGAATCCCCCTTGTCTTACGATGACATAGAATAGTCACGTTATCACCATGGTAAGCTTTATCTTTGGTAAACCAAGCATGCAAGCCCATTTGCTTGCCACAAGCCAAGTGTCAATCATGCTTTTTAAAGAAATTGCATGCAAATGCCTTACCTTTATAGTAGAGAATATCTTCCACTTTAAAGTTCCACATGCAATACATTTAGCAATATTACTTTATCCTCTAGATGCATTTATGCAAGTGTTAAGCAAGACAAGAAGTCTCCATATTTATGAGAAAATCAACATTGATATATATAAAAAAAAAAAAAAAAAAAAAAAAAAAAAACTATAAGCGTGCAAAGTTTTAACCATGGCATTTAAAGCAGCCATCGATCAGAAAGGTTTTTTGGCCAAGCTAACCCTAAATGTGAGATAGAACTTACACTGGTAAAGAAAATTGAAAATAGAAAAATCAGAAAAAGGATTAAAACATAAAGGTAGACGATACCATGGAGGACCAAGGTACAAAATACATTAGGACAAAGAAGATGTTAAGGAGGAGATAAGCGGAAGGAGCAAACTAAAATAATAAAGACCCCCTAGTAATCCCTAGGAAATAAAAGAGAATAAAAAATATCAAGAAGAATTACATAAAAAAAAAAAAAAAAAAAAAAAAAAAAAAAAAACTTTCAAAACCTGTTTACAACAGACTTTCTACCATTTCTTCATTTCCTTCCACGAGCATTCAACTTCATCATGCTACTGGATCTTGATCTGGCTATTATATATTAACTTCCATGGAATTTACCACGGATTCATAGTATCTAAATTCAGGTCACCTTTCTTGCAGCCCATGCTGGGAGTTATGCAGCCACGAACATTTACTGCAACACTGTGAATCCGCAAAGGCTTCTGAATCACGGTTTTATTTGCATCTATGACCTGTCCTTGTTACCGTCTGTACTGCCGCAACAGGTTTAGACTCATACCTAAAGGCTGGATCACGACTCTTGCAGTGGAGTCATATTTGCCTCCGGCTTCACTGATTGCTTCTGCTCTCTACAGAGCATAAACGAAACCCTAGGTTTCCTCTTCAAAAAAATCCATTCCGCTTTTTCTTTTGCTTGAATTTCGACCATTGCAATACCATATTATTGGGTAGAACAAATAATTAAATAAAAGACCATATGCCCATGTTTCTTAATTTGTTGCCCCTGTTCCATCATATTTTGTCATAGAGCCCTAATGTCCTCTGCAATGCCCATGTTTCTTAATTTGTTGCCCCTGTTCCATCATATTTTACCTCACTATGTACCATAAATTGTCAAGCCATATACCATTTTCTGTTTAAGACCAACCCTTGGTCGTACATTACCCTTGTCGGAGCAGCATCTATTGAGAATGATAAGGCCAAAAATGCCGCATCCTCCTAAAATCACATATTGTTACGCATTTTTCTTTAAATCTTATAAAGCAATACTGCTCCAGCTCTCTAAAACCATCAAAATCTTAGGGATACATATCCATACGAAACTCAACCTTTGAGGGCTATCCAATGGTGTTGACTTACCATTCATAAAGCTATCATTAATAAAGGACATACCTCCATGCTTGAATCAATAATTTTAGCCTGCCCATTGGTCTTATTAACCTGCAGTAAATCACTTTTCTTGATAAAGCATTAATGCTCTAGAACCATAGAACCATCAAGTCATATAGCTAAGAGAAGATGACCATTATAATAAAAAAAAAAAAAAAAAAAAAAAAAAAAAAAAAAAAATCATAAGCGTGCAAAGTGATTACAACAGAAAAAATACCTCTCAATTTTGTCAAATCGAGCGCCATAGTAGAAGGCAACTGCAAACAGCCAAGCATCATTGCGAACGTAGAAGGCAACTACAAACAGCCAAGCATCACTGTGAACTGCCAGTAGGGATCCTTTCTTTCCATGCCATCCCTAGCAAAGTTAATTCCTAATGCAGGCTCTGGAAGCTCTGGAGGAACCTCTTCTGCTGGTATGCTTACTTCCCAGGTTTCGCCAGGAAAACCATATAAACATAGGTTTTTATGAAAAGAAGAGAGGAGACAGGAAAATAATGGGAATCCCATGGTAGTCGGTTATAGCATCTGTCTATCCTATGGGCACAAAATAGATGGCAATAGTGCATGTTCAACTCCTACATGTTCTTTCGCATCTCAACGATGTCCAGAATTGAGATCTATTCGGCTCAGCACAAAACTTCTTTTGCAGTGGGTTGGAGAAGAGCGACCGCCGCGATAAATTTCTTGTAAAGATAAATTTTATCAACCTTGTAACATCCAAGTTATTCCTCGAACAAAAATAGTAGCCTTTTTCAAACCATTCAAAGCACTTTCAAGATTTATTGCTCGTATTTCTAAGGATGGCTGCTTCTTTGCAGTTATAAAGGTGTTAACCAATAAGGAGTCTTATCATAGTGGAGTCTTCACTTTCATGGTCGAGCCTATCATGGTAGAAGAGTCATCACTTTCTTAATTTTGTATATACAAGAAATTCATTGCAGCGGCCTTCTCTTTTTTTTTTTGGCAAGGGAGTGAGACCGCCGCTTTTTCGACGACTTTATGTATAGAAGAGCGAATTACTTGCACAACCGTTTTGATTTTGTGATAACGTGCCACAAATTAAAAAGGATATATTTGTTATATAAGGTAGGGAAAAACTCTGAAATACCCTTATGTTTTGCTAAAATTAACAAAACGCCCCTAGTTTTAGGGGTATTTTTATGGAAATGATCATAACGTTTTTGTGATGATCCAAATGAGAATGAGCCTTTCAGAGCTATTGTAAAGGAGGATGAGATCTTTCCATCAAAGGTCATATAAATCGGAGTCTTAAATCACAAGTTATGCTATTTTTAATACACAAGAAAATTGTAGAAATTTCAGAGGGATTTACGAGACCATAACTTGAGATTTCGGAATTCGATTCAGGAGATGTTAACTTTCATGGAAAGATCTCAACCTTATCTACAATATATCTGAAAGGCTCATTCTCATTTGGATAATCACAAAAAAGTTATGATTATGCTACTTATTCTAAACTGGGTGCACCCTGAACTACCACAGTCGTTGGATCTGTCGATCCTACGGCCCATATTGTATGTTGGAGCCTCTGGGTGCCTCTCGTTTCGCTTATGCTCAGTTATGATGGGGTTTCCTATGATTTTGAAATGTCAAATACGAGTTTGCCTAAGGTTTTGATGCGATATCGAGACTCTATACGGCTTTGTATACGGATTTAGAAGATGTAATACGGGGTCTTGAACCTCTACCAAAAAAACTCCATATCCTGATAAGTCTACATTAACCAACATTTCTCTATGAGCTCATGTAACTATTTTCTATCTTGAGTCTATGTTTTTTTTTTTTTTTTTTTTTTTTTTTAATAACAACCCATTCAATTATCTTAGGAATATATGGCCTATGGTTCTAAGAATTGTCATTTTAACATCCATATGAAATCCCCCTGGAACCCCCCATTTATTATGCTACTTATGAACCTCTACCAAAAAAACTCCATATCCTGATAAGTCTACATTAACCAACATTTCTCTATGAGCTCATGTAACTATTTTCTATCTTGAGTCTATGTTTTTTTTTTTTTTTTTTTTTTTTTTTTTTTAATAACAACCCATTCAATTATCTTAGGAATATATGGCCTATGGTTCTAAGAATTGTCATTTTAACATCCATATGAAATCCCCCTGGAACCCCCTGTTATTATGCTACTTATTCTAAACTGGGTGCACCCTGAACTACCACAGTCGTTGGATCTGTCGATCCTACGGCCCATATTGTATGTTGGAGCCTCTGGGTGCCTCTCGTTTCGCTTATGCTCAGTTATGATGGGGTTTCCTATGATTTTGAAATGTCAAATACGAGTTTGCCTAAGGTTTTGATGCGATATCGAGACTCTATACGGCTTTGTATACGGATTTAGAAGATGTAATACGGGGTCTTGAGTTTGCCTAAGGTTTTGATGCGATATCGAGACTCTATACGGCTTTGTATACGGATTTAGAAGATGTAATACGGGGTCTTGAACCTCTACCAAAAAAACTCCATATCCTGATAAGTCTACATTAACCAACATTTCTCTATGAGCTCATGTAACTATTTTCTATCTTGAGTCTATGTTTTTTTTTTTTTTTTTTTTTTTTTTTTTAATAACAACCCATTCAATTATCTTAGGAATATATGGCCTATGGTTCTAAGAATTGTCATTTTAACATCCATATGAAATCCCCCTGGAACCCCCTGTTATTATGCTACTTATGAACCTCTACCAAAAAAACTCCATATCCTGATAAGTCTACATTAACCAACATTTCTCTATGAGCTCATGTAACTATTTTCTATCTTGAGTCTATGTTTTTTTTTTCTTTTTTTTATCTGGAACCCCCTGTTATTATGCTACTTATTCTATTAAAATACCCCCAAAACTAGGGGCGTTTTGTTAATTTTAGCAAAACATAAAGGTATTTCAGAGTTTTTCCCTATAAGGTATAATGTTGATGGTGGTATGCTGGGTTCAAAACAGAAGCATTTATGGTTTTTCTTTTCGTGAAAAAAAATGGCGTCAAATGGCATCTTGTTTCAGATGGCGATCCTTCATATAGGTTGCTATTCTTGGACTATGCAGGTCTCGGATTCTTGCCTTGTGGTTGTTTTTGGATTTCCTAGGTTGAAGCCAAGAACTTCCTCTCCCGCTGTCAGGAAATCAGATGGTGGAGCACAGAAACAGGGGATGGAGCTTTTGCTCTACCAGATATCCAAGCAATAGGGTTCTTGGGGCATCGTGGCCTGCCAACACAGTCACATGGTCGAAAATAGAGGGAGCTCTAGTGCATCCCTCTATTTGTGTTACCTCCAGTTTGTTCTTGCTTCTTCTTGAGTAGGAGGCCAGATGCCCGAAAGGTTCCATTCCACTCAACTTCTTTTCTGAAAGTAGTTAGTTGTTTATTCGAGCACTGTATAATGCCAGTTTTTCAGTGGCAGACTTGTTAATTGGTGAACCTATGCTATAAACACAGAGTCTTGAGGTTGCTAACATGGGCGATACTTCTAAATTTGTACATAGAAAATCATGTCCCTTACTAGATGATCCTTTGTGTTCCTTTGTGTTGATAGGTCCTTTACTAGATGCATTTGTTCATTTAATAGAGCTGCATTGCTTTGGAATGTCTCGGGGAATGTCTGATATATGTAGAAGAGCATGGGCTTGTTGGGGTTTGACTCTCTAAGCTCAATTTTGTTGAGAAGGTGCTGTTGGGAAATATAGTTGTATAAGAAATTAGTGATTTTAAAGCGTTGTCTGTGTAACAGACATTGACTATAGGAGTGCTACCTTGTGATGCGGGTCAAATGGAGGTTGTTTAACCCCATCTAGATTTTGAGGCAACGGATCATAGGTTGTCTTATGGGATAATCTCAATGATATTCCTCAATCTAATGGTCTAAGAACCAAACGAGCTACTTGCGCAACTTTTATAGTTTGGTGGCAATGGATGGGTCCCCACTTTTACATGGCATCATCTGTTAAACCCCTCACTAAAGAAACATATTACTTAGCAACTTGCAACATGTTACCTATGGAAATCCAATTTCTAAGACTGGCAAGCATAGTATCGGGCTAAGATAATAATTTAATTTGCTTGGGTAGTATCGGGTAAGGTAAAAATCTAATTTGCTTGGGTTGACATTAAATGAAGGACCTGGAAAGATAATTTCAAAGACGCTGAACATAATCTTGATCGGGGTAAGGTAATAGTCTAGCCTTTTTAAAACAAAATAGTAAAACTAACTTGGTTGCTATATTGTGCAATTTGTTTCTCGACTAAGGGCCCATTTTATTTTCGGATTATTTTCTCCACATGTTTGTGCACATGATTCATGTAGCTTTCACACTTTTCTAATGGCTTTCAACGATTTTGTCCAGTTCTTTCCTTCCAAAAACTTTTAAACCCTAGAGGGTGATTCAAATTTTGGTAAAAAAAGAAACTATAACGAGGCAGTGAATTAAAGAGATCAAACATATGCAACATATGCAACATATGCTGTGATATTCCACATGCTTAAAACCGCCCAAAAAAACAACACTAAGCTCACAACGGTCAAAGGCACTAAAAGATGAAATGCTAGCTGTTGAAGTAAAGCGTGCTTTCCTATTCTAGTAACTCCAAAAAGGAGCACAGATTTCCAACATTGAACACACCGATTGATGCACTCCACAAGGCGCACGAAGTGACCAATATTTGCAAATAAACATAGATGGACTCTTGTTGTCTGAGGAGCACGGATAAGAATTGCATGCCCAATTTGTAAACATGAATCTAGAGCCTTTAAATCATGGGCCTCAAAGTTTATATGTAGCCCACCATTTCCAACCATTGGATCTAAGGGATATAAAACATGGAATCAAGGCCAGCATGAAGATTACAGTGATAATATGCAGGAAGTTATCGTGATAATCTTCAGAAATCCAGCCCTTCCTTGCTTTACATGTAAGATACATGCTTCTCTAGTTTCATTGTATCTGTCTATTTTTTTACATTTTTTTTGCTGCAGTATTTGTTTAATCCTTGATTTCTCTGTTTCTCCTTTTCTGCAAGCGATAGATCATCTGCAACCCACTACTCTGCTCCATAGTTTCTAAACGGCTATCGGTGTTTGCCATTGCTGCCATGGCCACTGGGTAAAAGCATGAAAGGGTGTACGTACATCGTACTGAATTGAAGGACGAATTTGTGCTTTTTTGGGGTACATTTTAGATGTACATCAAGATACTATGGTTTGTCGTTTTGTGTCAGATATGCAATGATTGCAAGATCATCCCTGACATTCCCCCCGAAATTCTTGGTTAACCACCGAACGACCGAACCAAATTGAATGGATCCGTCCCTCCCTTTCCGAAATTCCCCCCTTTCACAGGACGAACACCGAAGGAATTCCAGAAGCAAACACATGCCAATTGAATCTACAAGAAATACAAATCAATTTCAATCTGTTCATGGAGGGTGAGAATTCCAATGGAAGTGATGGTTCTAAGCGCAAGTATGCCGACATTGGCCAGTGTTATGCCACAAAACAAATAAAGAAGCGTGTTGACAGGTCGGTGGATTGCATCCTCGATTCTTTGCAAACGCCGTCCCGATCAAAGATTAGTTTTTGTGATCGTTTGTTGCAAGATGACGAGGCTTTTTCGTTTTCGAACACAGAATTGGAAATCCTTCGAAGTTATTGTTATGAAATCAATGATCGAAACTTGAAAGATGGACTTCAAGAAATAGCAAAGATAAATTGGTCGCAAAACATTCAACATTATCAATGATTGTTGGAAAAAAGGAGATATAAACAAGAATGTTTCTTCAAAATTGCTAAAGATACAGACCAAGAAATTTATCCAAAGTCTGCGCTAAGAAGAAGGAAGATAATGTCATTAAGTGGAGCAAATGTATGGGCTTTGGCGGGAAGGATGCCAAGATCAAATAGAATCGATGATTCAATCAAATGTCGGGTTCGTGAATTTTGGCTTGACAATACCAAAGTTTCACCAAAGGTTAGAGATGTCATGAAGAGGAGAACACAAGCAATACAATACCTTGATATCTCACGGGGTTTGCTCTTGTAATTGAATCAATTCAGTCTTGGAGTTTATGTTTTCTTCCAAAATTCTGTCATGACTTTATTCGTACATTCTAGTTCTGTTCGAGTGACCCATTAATGAATACACATGGTTCTCATGAAATGTATTGCATTTTACATTGTTTACATAGTAGCGTAAAATCTTGCGTTGATGTGCTATTAGGTACTTTTTAGATGTACATCCATTAACAGTTACATGTCCATGCAAAAAGCATTTACATGTACTTGAATATCAAAATTACATCATTCTACATTTTAGTGTACTTTTCGTGTAATGAAGCCAAACAAATCGGACATATGTACATTAGTTGTACTAATATTGTAACATTAATGTGATGTACTAATATTGGAACATTAATTAGATGTACATTGGATGTACATTGGATGTACATTGGATGTACATTGGATGTTCGATGGAACTGTTGGTCGTACATTAGATGTACCAGCGTACATTAGATGTACATTAGATGTACAATGAATGCATCGATGGAACCGTTGGATGGACATTTTATGTACATAGAACATACATTAATTGTACAATAGTATAGTTCAATACTCTTTTGGCATCCGGTTGCCGACATCATTTTGCTAACATGGTCTTTAATGCTTTTGTTATTGCGATGCGAGCTTTATCAACAGTTTGTATATCGTAATCGATACCAAAATTAGCCTTGACTCGATATCCGAAACCTGATTGCATAAGGAAATTGAAGGAGAGAAACACATGTTGTTGTGTCAAACATGAGCAAGCGGTCATCGCATGAAAAAGGCCTTCAATGATATGAGGAGATCCCTACATCTTAATTGCACTTGCGGGTCAGTAGTGTCTGCATGCATCCCAAAGAAAACAATGGAGTATGTCAAGCAAACAAGAAAAAACTTTTGATAATGTTAGTATCTTGTGGAGGTCAACAGTTTATGAAATATGTGACGGATGAATGGCATAAACTAAAATGCATCAAAGGCGAATGTGATGAATGTGGAGTGAAGAAATTAGACATCCGTCCAAACGAGGAAGATGGAATTCGAATGTGGACCGGCAAGTATATGCATATGTCAATGAGCCATCCAAAAAGGTACATCCCCGGCTTAGATTAGTTGATCGAATGACAAAGCATCTGCTTTTGTTAAAGAACATGAAAAAATCAGCTTGCTAAGTTTACGATCATAACTTTACAAAGACACCGGGCAGAGCAAAACAGTTTAAAAGATGTGTTGAGAAACTCCCGGATAATAGTGTGTTGTCTGTTTTTGTTGACTTTGCAGAGAACTACACATTGAAACCGAGGGATGGAAGTGCAATCCGAGCATTGGAATCCTGATCAAATTAGTATTTTGGTCCATATTTCAATGATGAAAATAGAAGGTAAGCTTAAAAAAAACAAAGGCATTTCTATGTTTTCGGATGACGGAAGCATGACACTCATTTTGTGCAACATGGTTTTAAATTACATTTGGGGTGGCTTAAGAATAATGGAGGTGGACACACATAAACCTTCATTATGTGTGGTCGGATGGTTGTGCATCTCAATTCAAATCAAGTGCATGGTATGGAATCAGAGATACCATGTTGAAAATAAAATTCGAGTGATATGGAATTTCTTTGGATCCGCCATGGGAAAGGCACACATGATGGCGAGGCTGGTATAGCAAAGTTGTGGCTTGAGAGCGAAAGCAGAGAAAACAAAATGGCATGCCGCTGATGCGAGTCTAAACAACAATGCGGTTTTAAGGGCCAAGGAATCGGATTGTGAAAGGGTGTTTTGGGAGGTTGGAAAACAGATGTGAACAGGCAAGAAGCATTCAATTGCAAGACTTTACCGGTACTCGGCCAGATACATTACTCAGGTCAACTATAAACCCAAAGAGATCCAACAAAGTTGCTATGCGTACCACCACTCTCGTGCTTTTGTGATGCTTGCATTAACTTCAATTGGTTGAATTGTGAGAACATTAAACATTGTGGAGAATGGTCTCTAAAAGTTTGGAGCCCACGAGATCATATTGCCTCTCGTGTTGAAGCTGAAAATGATGTGGAAGTTTTGTATGCAGAGGAGGAGGGCGGGTTTTAGATGACAATCAGAGTCGCTTTCGGATGTATTTGTGTCTTTTGCAAAGACCGCACAATGTGGAAGGTGTTTCATACTATGTTCTCATGTGCACCGGGGAAAAGCATGCATTGGAAGAAGATTCAATTGATGACTATGGAAATGAATACTCTGGCGGCACTAGTGTCATTGAAGGACAATATTATGAACTAATCCCGTGCCGCCACAATAAGTATAAACCGCTTCCTACTAAGAATGTTTTGGTACCGCGAGAATCTGTGATTGGGGTTCGAATCCCATTCAAGAAAGTAAAACACAAGTCAAAGGGGGCAAGCCACGACATTTCACTTGCCGGATGAAGTCCATGAGACATTGTTATCACAACTTCCGGCAATTGTAGATGACATGGACTAAGTCGACCTGTAGTACTTTCACGAAATATTGTAATACTTTGTTATAAGAACTCAAGAACTGGACTACTTGAAGTGCATTATGTACATCAATGTACATAAGATGTACAACAGATGTACATCTTATGTACATCTTATGTACATCTTATGTACATTCCAGAAATCTTATAAAAATTTGTTAAGTGTAAGTTGATTAGAATTGAACACAAGAAAGTTGAATTGCATAAACACTAAAATGGTTTCATCATGGCAAAGATAAGAAATGGACAGGTTTTCATGTACAAATGGTTGATATATTTATATTGTGGACATAAATATAACACACCCAAAAATGAGCATGGCTCATAATTCATGACCAAGCTTCAAAATGTCGGTAGGGAGCCCCGATATCTTATGACTATTGCATCATGTCTTCCAGCCCGCCGAGAGGCTGAAGAGATATCCTCTAAAGCAAGAGTCCATGCGGTTTCTATAGCACGCGTGCATCGGCAAACCTTTCCATCCTACATAGCCCCGCATCTTCCAGACACGTGCCTTCCCCAAGGGTTGTGCAACAAGTGATTTGTTTGCCAATATACCTTTCATGGTTGCTCGTTCCTCATAATTTTCAATTTGCTCAACCTTTTCCCAAAGTTCGAGAACAATAAAGATAGAGGCGATAATCGGTCCCCAACCCTATGTACTTGCTTGTGTTGGTTTGTATTACCTCCGGGTGCAGCGTAAACTCTATCTCTTAGTTTCTTAATAGTCTTTTGTGTTTCAAATCCATTCATCTACAAAGCAAATGAAGATCACTTAATTATGTATACACACTCATAATTGTACCAATAAGAAAGACAAGAAGAATAGAGTACTCAAGTGCAATGAACAAAAACTTTGATACATATATTCATAACATTTGAATTTGTACATCACAAAGTCTCGTACCAACAATGGGCCAGTCGAGAGGCCAATAACATGATGGCGCTTTCTCCATTCCTTGTCTCAGTATATTGACTAAATTTAGGCGTGAGCACCCAAGTTGCTTGCCATAGTTTGCCCGGCAAAAATCTGTTCCACCTGCTTCGATATGCCATCTGGCCGTGCATTAGTCATTGGATGCTCTTTCACATAAACTATACCATCTTCGGCCATTTTGAATCCATTAAGCCATGGAATGAGCTCCATGACAAGCAATCTGTCACTAGCTAATATCGGTGTCCAAGAGAAAGGACATATGTAGCTTCCTACAGGATTCAAAGTGGATTTGTATCTTTCGTCGTCGATCATAACTGTATGTCCATAGTACTCTGGGTACTCTTTCCATACCACAGCTAATGGTTTCACAAACAACCCCTTTTGAGGTTCAAGAGGGGTGTTTGTGTGGCGTAGTCCAACACCGCTCCCGGTCGTAAACAAACTTCACTTTATGGAAAAAGCATCACAAATATGTTCCACAATTGGTTGAAGATTTTTAGAAGTGAGTGAAGACCAGATGGCAACATCAAACCCTTCTCTTACAAATGCTAACGAAGATGCTAACCCCCGGCTGCAGTAAAAAAACATGTTTCCTATATTAAATTGAAGCTCATCTTTCTGGATCTGTTGGTATCTTGAGTTAATATTTTCATTCTTGTGCACACTCTTGCCCAACACAGAATTTAAGTCAAAGATAACGAGCTTTCTCCCTGAATTAGATGATTCACTTTTCGAAAGAAAACACTTAAGATTCACAATTTATAATTACATTTCAGACACACAATTGAGAAAACACATTGATAATTACACGATTGTTATTTGCACAGGTGTAAGTGAGACAAATAAATTAATTTTTTCATTACTTATTGAGTACAAAGAAGCTCGGAGCATGGCTCATACAAAACTGTAATTTACAAACAAGTCAAAGGGACTATCTACCCCGTAGGAACAACTGCTTGTATATTCATCTCGCCTTCTACAATTAATGCCTCCATTAGATGATCCCTCCGTGACTTGGCATAGGCATCAGTGAACCAACTGGGTGTCATCTGCATGGTGCACAAGTATTAGAGGACTATACCAACAAATAACTAATAGGAAAATAACATGTTCTACTTACAAAAATGGAGCTTGGTTGTGCATCAACCACGGCATCTATGAATTTGTGCATGTAAGCCACAATGTACATGCAAGGGTTGCTGGTACTAGTTTCGGCATTTTAGGACGTAAACACGGGAGCATCAAAGTTCTTCCTACCATGGTTTAAGCCGTTGGATCCGAGCATCATGTTATTGATCACAAGCTTATGAAACCCGCAAAATTGCAATGTGAGAATAAATCAAGCATAAGAAATTGCAATATGAGAATAATCAAATCATAAAACAAAACGAAAACTCATACTTACTTACGACCACTTTAGCATCGGGTACATAGCCTTTGACAGGAGAGAGGATCTCAGATACTTGGGCTAGCTATAGATGGAAAAGAGCTTTTCACTGGACCAGCAAGCACAAGTATTGCCAATGCCACATTTGGGCCTTGCGGAATTGGAACAAATATGTATTGGCATCTTGCAATCAAAATGCCATCCAACCCTTCCTTTATGTTAGTGTTACGTGCATCCGCCCCCGCTCTTGAGGGAATTCACAAAATTCGGAAGGTGTCCTATCGAACCATAAAAACTTGTGTTTCCAATCGGATGGAAGATCGCTACAAAGGTACCGCACACAAATCCAGATTACATATTAATACATAAGATGAGTGACTTAGGGAATGAAATAACATAAATATGTTGAAATGCTAGCCTACCTCCCATAGACATCTACCATCTTAGAGGTCAAGTCCAGACTTCAGCAAAGAACTTCGTCAACATCACTTTGAAAGATAGAGGTGCGGGCTTAGGAGGACAGGTCCCTATAAGGAGTGAGTGGAACCAACCTTTTCGGTCGGTTCACTAAAGCGTACAAGGAAACAACGGCATTAGCAAAAGAATATATCTATTGTAATCAATTGTATATTACTCACCTTGTAAATTCATCACTGTTTCAAAGATCTTAGAGGACTGCACCTTATTTGTTATCACATCAATATTTGCTTGTAGATCCTCTTCCTCTTCCGGTTCCGGCTTCGGAAGGATCGGGATCGGCTTCCTTCACGGCTGTGGATCGTGTCCTATGTACAAAAAAAAATGTGGTTAATTACCATAAATCTGATGTTTAACAAAATTAGTTCATCTTGGACATACCTCTTTCTAGGTGGTGGTGGCACTTTTTTGCACGGAGATTTTCTTTTCGGAGGACATTTTTTTGTTCTTTGGAGATTTTGCCTGTTTTTTTCTTTTGGAGTGCCATCACCAGCATTCTTTTGCCTCCTCTTTGGAGTGGACTCAACTACCAACTTCGGCTTCCTCTTCCACTGGTATCTCCCGGGTTAAAATGGGATCTGTGTCCTTTGTAGCTTCTTTACGTAACAGGTCCGGCGGGACTCCGGATGATCTTTGACGCGAAGGCGAATCTTTCTTAGCTTCTCCAATTACTAATTTAGCACTTGGTGATGAAAGATTTTTACGTTGCGGCCGTCATTGAAGGCTCGCACCGCACCGCTTTAGCTTTCTCAAGTGCCATCCTCTCAATTTCCTCAACTTCACTTTGCCATGTTCGAAAGGAAAAAATTGCGCGCGGTGTTCTATTATGCGGCACCGAAAAATGTCATTGGTGATCCGAGCTGGAAGGTAGAGGGTCTACTGATTCGGTCCGCTTATTATGCTCGATAAAATCAGAAAGAGAGTCGATGCAGATGGCTCAAGAACATCACCATTAAAGCCGCTTCGGGATAGGAACGACCTCATCTCAAAAAACAAACAAATGATCTAAATTTCAATAGACATAAAAGAACATGAAAACGTAACTAATGAGAAATATATGGTACATCCTCGCCAAGCATGTACATTTCATGTACATAGAATGTACCAAATGTAAGTAACTACATTTAACTATAGCCAAATGTACATGTACATGTTCCTCAATGTACATAAAGGTACATCAATGTACCCGGATGTACACCGATGTACCCGGATGTACCCGTGTATCCAGTTAGGGAATGTAGATCTATGCCAAAAAAAAGCACATATATGTAAAAATGCACATACTTATGAATCCATCTACGATGCACTCTAAAGATAAATGCATGTACATCTATTTGCGGATGTAGACTCCATTAGAGACATGTACAAGCCCGATAAAAACTGCAGTCCAAGCTCAAAAATAAAAGCATCAATAAACAAGCAAATATATGCCTATGTACCTCAAGCACGGATGTACACTAAAAAGTTATACATGTACAAGGAATAGCAATGCACTTGAAAGCCATACATGTAGAACTATGCGGTTACAATAACAAATATGAATGAAGAGAAATATAAGTTTAAATTAGTTGAGAGCAATGCATACCTTTCCAAACGGGAAACCAAGTGAATTCGAATGCCCTCATCCCGGATGCAACCTTTTATGCAATTACGTCTTTCATGGACCGATAACACAAGCGAAAGAGGCAATAAGCATCTCTCGCATGGAGCTAGCAACAACAAACCGGTTTTGCCAAAGCCTTGGCCACAACAGTACATGAACCTAATGTGATGAACTGCTCTATAGAAGTAGCTCCTACAGGGGTAGGGCCTCGGGTCTGAGAACAATAGGTCCCCGCTCTCCCCATGAAATCCAAAATCAGTGAATGCCTTTCCGAACCAATTCAATGCAATTAAGTTTTTCCTTTGCTTGTTCAATTGAGATTTCATGCCTTTCAATGTCTTTAGTTGCTTCCCCGCAAAACCAATTTCTAGCTTAGATTAGTGTTGTTCTTTATCATGTCTACTCATAACCAAGTCTTCCAACTTGTACTTCAACACTCAGAACATAACGACATTTCCAGCCGGATCACGGGACAATTTATCAAATTCTGTTTTGTCTCATCTATTTTCTGGCGGATCTGCTGCGGATCTTCGGATAGCATATCCTTTCTACCCTCAATCCGGTGATGACCTTCAATGCATCCCTCCTTTTTTCTTCCAAAGGCTTCTACTTCATTCAATAGGTTAGTTTTCTCCTCCAACCCATGCTTAAATAATTGCTTTATTGTGTCAACATCTGATCTAGAATAACCCGGGGCTCTAATATTCTCACAAGAATACGATGTCCCGCTTTGATAGTTGAGGATTTACCTGTTGTAGGGTCCTCTCGTAACGTCTGAGGCGGGGGTTTTGGCAAGATCTTTGGCGGTCCTAGCCACGTCCATCCAATCAACAAGCCGTCCCTTCAAGTGAAGAGCAAATGCTCGGCAAAATAGGTTGAAATATAATGGTTTGTAACTTTGTTTCTTGCCATAAACCAATTCATAATATTTAAAAAATCATCTTTCCATGCGTTCGGATTCTCCCTTCCTTGAATCCTCGTCGTTTTTGTGCTTCACCCCATACCTCGTTCATAACCATCTCTAGGTTGGGTATGTGGGCCTCTGCATGTTTCTCCGCGGAGGTCTTTGGCTTGGATCACCTCGTAACCCAAACGTAAACTCCTTGGAGGTAAAATTCCACTGCCCGGAAGCACCGGCATCTTGCTTGGGCTGTGGTGATGAGCACGCACTCATCTGGGGGCGTTTTGGGGCCATAGCTAGATGAAGAATTCGTGATCGGAATCCAAGCAGAGAAGGCAGGGGCGGGATAGTGAACGAGAGGCAAACCAAGAAAGAATTTGGGAAAGAATTTCAAAATCCGATAATTGCGGGTTCAGAGTAGTGGATAGCCATTAATCATGGCAGTTACTAGCTGGTCATGATGACAGTTATTCCAAAAATGTGCATTCGGTACATATGTATATGTACAAAAAGGGCTACATTTATAGACACCCTTTCATGCTTTTACCCCACTACTTTGCTCCATAGTTTTTTGTCATCGTTGCATCTATATATAACAAACAACTACATCCAGATTTAGCAGCACAAGGAAGCTCAGATAGGACATCACATAACATGTATATATTTCCAAATAGGTAGTTTATAATAGTAAAGAAACTTGATGCAAGCTCGATTTAGGGCGAAATCTGTTGATGCATGGCACAATCCGTTGATGGTAGATCGAAATCTGTTGTGGCTATGATCGGATTTTGGTCTATATTTCACAGATCAGACTGACTACAAGATAAGATCCAGATGATAATGTTCTCTCCATAGTTAGGAGTTAGTAGTTAGCTAATGGCTAACACTAAAATCACGTGTAACTAGTTATCGACAAAGTTAATAATATGTTATTTTTTGGCCCCCCCTCCCCCCTCCCCCCCAAAAAAAAGACCAGATTTTAACAATTTGAAAGATGATCTTGACTAATTCGATCATGATAATTCTAAATATGCAATCAGAATTTGAAAATACTTACTCTAACATGGTAAAAAAATCAGAATATACTTCAAATCTTTGATGCAAAATATGCCCTTGCTTTCATGATAGTCCTGCAATAAGCACTTTGTCTTTGAACAAATCATAGTTTTCTCACATTCACAACAAACTAGAATACAAAAATTTAGATAGCATAAAGACAAATGTTCTTCTCCTCTCCAAACTAAAAAACATTAAACTTCATCTTCCTGCATGATAGAATTGGAATATACAATGAGATGGTGCATACAAAAATAAATTAGAATCTAAATATGCAATACATTACCATGACATTCTTCACATAAGATCTTGAGTACTCCGCGTCCTTCCCAGCACTGCATCTGACCATCATCCTGAACCTGATCCTGATACGGAGACTGATCCTGATATGGAGACTTCGCCCAAAGGCTCATCATCTGGACAATCTCCCTCCTCCACATATGTAACGCCTTCACTAATATTGTCGCCTTCTTCTTCATTCATTTCAACTAACACAGCTGGTTGAATTGGAGCCACACTTTGCATGATCGCATCTATCCTCTCTTGCACAACTAATAGTTTCTCCTCATTCTTTTCAAGATTTAGTTTGTCATAATTTGCTTCAATCATTTTACTCTCGCTCCTCTCTAAATTCTCAAGCAAACGTAAGTTTGTATGAAAGAATATCAACTTCTCAGCATTAGAAGAAAGAAGCCTATTCCTTTTTTTGGTCACTACGCCTGGTATGAACCCCAATTCCACTCACATGAATTGCTACACGTTCCTTGGCCTAAAAACTGCATTGCCAAATTCTTTAACTCGGGGAGGAATCCTCCATATTGCTACCACCACTTCAAAGGTGTTGACATCTCATCTCTTAACTTTGCCACAGGCAAATTGTGATGCCCTCCCATCCCCAAAGGGCTCATAATTTTTGATAGATGCGCATGTAGCTTGGTTTGAACCTGTAAATCATTTTTGGTGTACCTTGTACCTAATAAGGCAATGCACATATAATCTCTAAATTGAAGAAAAAACAAACATATTGACATACCTTGGAACCACCAATCTTTCATCAACTTATCGTCATACAAAGCGTCACCATGGTCAGGACCATCTCTAAAGAGATGGTTTACCAAATCCTCAACTCCATGTAAAGGTGAGTGAAGCATTGTCCACCTTGCTTGCACTCCCTCGTTCTCCTCTTGTATACAATTTATGATGGGCCGAATTTTAGAATAAGCCACCTTATCTTTCATACCATTGGGAACATCAATCAAGTGATGCATGCGCTCATAGGTCAAACCCATGGTTGAGCCTTCCCTATCCGCTAGTCTCAAAACTTTCAACAAAGGGGGTGAGCACATAAACAGTCTCCTTAGCTTGGATAAAGAAATCAGCACTTCTAATCAATGCATACACTTCTTACCGTTGGGTTTTCTTGAGTGTTTCCGAGCATTCCACTTGTCGCTCATGATCAACTAATGCTTTCTTAATTTCCTCACTTGTCAATTGCTCCAAAACTATGAAAAAGTATGAGAATCTAGTAGCTACTGGTTTCAACAAAGATCTCTTACAAAACTTATGCCATACAGAAATACCGTTCTTCTTGAGCATGAGAAATGTCACAATCGTCTCTGCATCGTTCGCCGCTGGAAGAACCGAATCCAATCGGCCTATATCTTCAAAGAGAAGATCCAAGCAATGGCACGCATAACGTCTATAAAATATAGATGGAAACTCCAATTCTAGCATTTCACCGGCCCTTACACAATTTGAGTCATTATCAGTAAGAACCTGCACAATATTCTCTTCCCCAACTACTTCAATAACATTTTTGAACTCATCAAACAGAAACATACCATCTTTTTTCTTGCCGCTTGCATCAATAGATCTGAAAAACATGGAACCAAAACAATTTGAGGACGTAAAGTTAATAATTGGTCTGTTCCTTACATCAGATCACCCATCTGAACAAATTGAAACTCCATACCTCTTCCACGTGTTCTTCACATGATGCAATCTTTGTTCCACAAAATTGTATTCTGCTTGTAAGTGATTTTCTTTCAAATCACCGAAGCTTAAAGGTTTGTATCCTGAACCAGCTTGAGCCACCGCCATACAGTACTCCTTGAAGAGTTTACTTTGTGCACTATTGTAGGCAATTCCATAGCCATAGAACAGACTGCTTTGTGCTTCATCAGCACAGTCCCTATACGTGTACCTAAAAAATTTCTAGATGGAGGATCCACCCTCAAAATTATCCTCTTGGCGCCTCTTGCGTGAAATGTTGTTACCATAAACTGAAGATAAAGAGAGTCCACTTATAGGAAGAAAAATACAATTACAAAAAGAATAATCTATGAACATTAATTATGAAAGGGAAAAGTTATGATACCTGCACTTTCTATAAAAGCAATACCCCTTGAGGCTAAGGATTCCTGTCAGAGTTCTTGTATGCAAATCCTAGTATCACTAGATTGAATTGGGATCATTCTCCTTGGCCTATTTTACTGCCTTTGCGTCTTCCTTCTCTTCAATATCATTAAAAACATGGCTAGGTGCTCCTGGACACTTTTCCACACCAATTCCTTTCTTACCAATAATATGAGCATGAATCCTGTCAGCTCCTCTAGTCCATGAGTGCCCACAATACTTGCATTTACTCTTGACTTGTCTAGAAGCATTTGATTCTTTAACAATTATGATATGTTGCCATTCTAATCCCTTCCCCATTCAAAAAATTGGCAAGAAAGTCAAGATAAGCAATTGCAATACAATACTTGACTGAAAAAGAAAACAAAAAGTAGAGAACGGGAAGAAAGGATCAATGAATAGATCTAATGCTCTTTCTTATATGAAGCTGACAGCAAGTATATTGGATACTGATAGCAGCTGATCTGGTAGATTAAACAACCATCAATTAAATGTTCTTCTTCTGATGTTTCTATTTGGTGGATGGCATTATAGTTTGAGTGATTTTTTTTTTCTACTTGATAATGTTGTGAACGTTGTTTATGGACTGAAATTTAGGCTCAGAAATGCGAGTTTACTACGTGGAATGTGCCAATTATTCTTGCTGCATTTGCTATTAAATATGGGCATGTTATAGACTATCTTCTCGTTGATGTTATTCATATTACAGACTGTCCATGACATGATCCTTTGATGGGAGAGCTGCTATTCATGTCAATTTGGCTGAAAAAGAAAACAAAAAGTAGAGAACATGAAGAAAGGAGGTCTCAGCTTAATTATTCGGGGGTCCAATCACCTTGTGCCTCTAATATGGTTTCTTATAAGTCTAATGCAACTATTTCTCCAAAGGTTTCTTCTCTTCCAATGTGTTAGCCATTTCTCTGCTGGCATTGTGGAAAGAAAGGCCATATTTAAAGAGACCGCAGACAGTGGTATAAAGGTATTGCTCAATATCGGATCAAGCACAATCCTCTGCACAACAAGTTTCAAAGCAATTTTTACAGCCAGTTTCACGGCATCCATTACAGCAGCAGGTTGTTCAGCAACCATTTATACCAGCTCCACCAGTTTATCAGCCAATATCTACACAAGAGCTTTCTGCATAAATCTCTCATCTTTCTATTGAAGAAGTTGAAGCTCAGTTTCTTAATATTGCTGCACAGCTATTACCAAAAGATGTTTGATTGGTTGATTTTGGTGCCACAAACCATTTGGCAGGCAGGTCAGATGTATTAAAGGATCTTACACTTCTTGAGAGTACAGTGGTTAAAATGGCAGATGAAAATCTTGCGAAACCTCCAGCTAATGGACTGTTATCTTGGAAACAGATAAATCCAAGAGCACGCAAGATATTATGCTACATAGATGCTAAATGTTTGATCTGAACATAGCAATCTTCATAAGCTGTTTCAACTACAAATTGCATGCCCATAAGGATAAGAGTAGACGAAGATCGAAATCCCTTTTTGACTCTTCATGGAAAGTTTTTTCCTATTTATGGTGGCATGCCTAATTCACTGCGCAGGCATTCTTGAGCTGCTCCTTGCTCCATGTATTGAAGTTATTCTGCAGCATATTAACTTGGTGGTTACGTTTTTTCATTCATAGTCTCTTTCATATCCAACACAGATGACATTGCATATTTTACATATATTTTGCTCTGGGGGTATGCAGTTTATCCAAGATTCCAAGCATTCATCTGCTTCAGATGTGCCATTAAAGTATTCACATCTTAGACATATTTTGCTCTGTCGGTATGTGGTTTATTTGAGCATTGGTCTGCTTCATATCAAGCATCGCTATGCTTCATAAAGGTGGAGTAGTATTGCTCATCTTCAAAAAAATGAAAGCTTCTTCAGAAAAATAAAAGTTGAAATGCTTTGGGGCAATCAGATTATACATTGGCACATTTATTGCTTTGGGACAAGCTAGAGAGGGTTTTGATGAAATAAGTTGGAGAGGTTAGGTATTGTACAGACAATTACTTTATTATTGTTAATATAAGACATTCCATTCCATTTGGCACAATGACATGGTGAATTCTCAAGTTTAATAAGTTTACAAATATGTTAGTTTATAGACTCCACTTGTAGATTAAATTAACGTGGATGCTGTTGTTTTTCTATGTTTGCTGCAAAGTTGATTGTAAAGCTACAAAGTTGATGATATGGTTGTGCAAACCTATTTGATGCTATTCATGCTAGTGCTTTTGTTAGGGCCCGAAGGGCCCAAATTTTTTTTTTAATGTAACAACCAACACATAACTACCATTACTATTAATTAACACAAACCATTACATTCAATACGTTTAAATTAAAATCCCCCTGAAACCCCCTTTGGTTTGAGTGCATATTCACATGAGCGGTTACATAGGGCAGCGAGAGCCCCTAAAAACTTACAATACATGTACAAAATTAACACCATTAAGTAGATTCCTTTAAACCTTATAATATTTTGCATGCCTCAATATACCGTATACAGAAACTTGTACATGCATACCTCACAAACGAGGATCGCTATGCACAGTCCAGATCAAGGAATAAAGGGCATATGCCCATCCGACAACTCTCGGTGCCCAAAGTAACCCCCTGTTTGAATATGCACCCAAATCAAAGAGGGTTTCAGGGGGATTAAACGTGTTGAATGTAATGGTTTGTGTTAATTAATGGCAATGGTAGTTATGTGTTGGTTGTGTGAATATGCCGTCTAGGATAGAAAAATGGCTTTTTATATAAAGCCTCTATGTTGATGATGTAGCTTGTTTTAATATGCTGATGATACGAAATACCATAAGACTTGTACTTATGTTATTAGTCATTGGTGAGTTCTGAGCAGGCAGATGAATGAGCCCACTACGATAATGAACAATTGGATAGTAAGTTCTTGAAGTCATCAAAAGTGAAACAAAACATATAAGAACAACATCCCCTACATATCGAATCGAAGTGCATCTACAACCATCATTATAGTTGGATATAAATACCGCAGCATTGGTTGATGAAAGAAAGCTGCGATCATGAAAGAAGAACCGTAAACGTCATGTAGTGACCGTCTGCACAGAATCGGTTGTAACTTTCTTCTCAGGTGTTAGAATTTGATGATCTTTGGTGCTTTGGGAAGCTGATTTCGAGAGCTTTCCAATGGTGTGCTGCATCAGTTACTTCTTTGCTGCTAGACCTGCCGGATTTGCTGTTTCATATCTCGGCCATTATGGCGATGCGAGCTTCTTCTTCCAAAGTGGCTCTGCAGTCTTCAATTTCCCCACGGCCAGTGCTAGGTGAGTCTGTAGCGATGCACAATAATCCTTTGGCTCTTTCTCAGGGTCGTGCATATGAAGGAGGGGAATCTAGATTCTCTACAGATGATTTCCCTCAGTTGCCTCCACGAGGCCATGTTTCTGATATTTCTGCACCTGTTGTTGCTATTGCGGGTCAGATTGCATCTTCTGATAATGCTTCCACTCCCCCCCTGTTCCTCCACCTTCAGCCTCTCCGCATGCCTTACCTTGGAGAGCGGTTGCCACTACCAACAGAAACGCGCGTTAGCGATTTGGTGAGTGGATTAAGAAAGACATGCCTTCAACAGTTTCTTCTGCTCGAGTCTCTGCTGCTATTGATATGATGGCTCAGAATAATAGAAAGGATATTGGAAGTTTTCTTAGTGAGCTTCAAGCAAAAGAGAGTCAACTTGATTTTGAATAGCCTCCTGTGGATGTCTCTATCAAACAGAGCTGTGTAGAGATACTCTAATGGCATCTGGCTACAATGTTGTGCGGACTGATCATGATTTGCACAAGAGATGTATCAGTAACTTGATGTCATTTGGTGTGGTGGGCCATTATACCGGTGCGTATCTGGATATTAGGAAGCTTGGTTACTGGTTGACATGCCATCTTCGCAGGATTGGTCTTCCCGCTTATCGCACCTTGAAAATGCTTGGCAAGAACTTCTTTTTGGTTATGTTTGATGATGCTGCTATTGCTGATCAATTGGTGGCCCGAGGTGTTGATCCTATGTGGAGTGATTACGTGTTATACCAACCTTATTCTCTTGGCTTCTCACGGGGTATGAGTAATGCTTTAAAGATGCCTTGTTGGTTTTCTATTTTAAATCTTCCACCTGACCTTCTTATGTCGGATTTCGTTGTGAGTCTTGCTAATGGTTTGGGTACTCACTTGGCTCATTCTATAGTTGATGGTGCTAAGATTTGTGTTTCTCTGCCTTGTGGCCAAGCTCTGCCTAGTTCAGTTATCATCAATAGTGGCCCTATGTTCCTCAAATTTGATTTGCAGCTACTGAATGATCCTCAACTTGCTGATTTGTTTCCCCAAATTGAACTCTTTGCAAATTTTCGTGCTAAAGGGGATTGCCCTGCCAATGTTCCTATTTCCTCTTCGCCTCTCACTTCTGCTTCCCCCAGAGTTGCGCCTCCTCAGTCCAGCCCTTTAATGATGCAACTGGTAAGGATGTTGATATGCCCTAATATGCCCTCTGCCTCTAATATGCAGTCTGCACCAATTTTTAGTGCTGATGCTAGATCTAAGTTGCAAAGGATTCAAGAGCAGCAGGAACGGCGTGAGAGAGCTACAAATGGCTGCACAAAAGTTAATTTGAAGAAAGCTGCCCGTAATAAATTTGCTCAGTCTGCCTCTCAGGCGGCACATCCTTGTGGAGATGGACATGGTAGTGCACAACAGCATGCCATCATTCCTTTATCAAAGGCTGAGGTACTCTGTGGAGGGCCAGAGCAGAGGGGAGGCTCTCCCTTGCCACAATCTCTACATAACATGGAGAGGGTGGAGCAGAGCAGAGGCTCCCCTCTGCCAATTGGTCCAGGACACAATGGAAGGGTGGAACAGAGAGGAGGCTCCCCCTTGCCACTTATTCGCACGCGGTGAGCAGACCTCTCAGATGCCGTTAATCTTCCAGGGGTCACTGAGATGGATGTGGAGCATCCTCAACTGCCCACATGAATATTCTTTCTTGGAATGTTACGGGAGTGGCTTCTTCCCCAAGTAAAAGGAGTAGGTTGTCCCTCTATCCATCTAAGTTCTCCATGGATCTATGTTGTTTTTAGGAGCACAAGTGGCGTAAAGGCGATGTTCAAAAGCTGGCTAACATTTTGGGGCGTGATTATAATGTGCTTGTGGAGCTGCTGATTCTGCTAAAGCAGGTGTTCTTACTGCATGGAAGCCCTCTTTGAATGTCACTTTCACTCAAGTGGACAGGTTTGGTCGTTGGATAATTGTTAAGTGAAAAGAGTGGGGGCAAGAATGCGGTTTAGTGAATGTTTATGCTCACAATTGTCCACTTCAAAGGGGAGTGCCTCTCTTCGTAGCAAAGTTCTCAGGCTAGGCAATAATGCGGCATGGTTGCTCATAGGAGATTTTAATATGGTTGAAATTGAGACAGACAGTGTGGCAGGGGATCACAAGTGGTTTAGGGATTTGAGCGGGAGCAATGGTAACGTCTGCTGCATGATTGTAGCCTTGTGGAGATCGAGGGTGATCAATCCTTCACATGGTGCAATGGATGGACAGGCAACGGTGGAGCTTCCGCCCGACATGATCGTGGCTATTATAATGCAATAGCTGCTGATTTTCTTCAGTTGCAGAGAACTAATTTGTTGGATAGTGCAATCTCAGATCATAATCCATAATGGTTCTCCATAAGACGACCTCTATGGCAAAGAGCTACAAAAACTTACTTCAAGCTCAACAAATGAAATGCTCAGGATGGTTGCTGTGGTCCATCTTGAAGCGCATAAGATTATGTATCTTTCAGGGTTTGGATATTCCTCCTGCAGTAGTCCTCCAGGACGCACAAGCTAGAATCGCTAAGGCCTACCATTGTTCTTTGCTTGCTTCTGCCAAGCGACTGTTGATATTTGAGTCTTATTTGAGTGTGTTGTCTTATGCATAGGCCAGTGGTTCTATTCAGTGGATCATGATTATCTTCTGAAATTTTATTCCCACCTCTGCATTTGTATCTGGCTTTTGGCTTGGTGTTTCAATAAAGTTTGTCGTTCTTCAAAAAAAAAAAAATGAATGAAAGCTGCCTTTCCCCCATAGGAGGTTCTCATGCTACTGGAAAATAGAAAAACAACTGTAGTTGGGATAATTCCTTACACTGAAACAAGATATTGATATCCAATAGGAGTATAGTACCAATATCTCCACCAAACTAAGCACATGGAGGAGAGAAAAGGTTACAAAGAAGGAGGAAGTCCATAAAAGATATGACACCTGTTTTTTATTGAAATAGTTTCGCATACTGAGTAGTCATATGCATCTATTCTGCCACGATCCATGATCTTGTCCCGTATGTCTTAAAGATTCTTCTCTTTCAGCCTAATTCTAATACCAAATTGATACGATTCAATAAATAACCTCAAATCTTAAACAAGTAAAGCAGGCAGCCTTCACAACAAGGAACTAGTCATCCTAAAGTTTCTGTACTTTGGTGGCAAGTTTTACGTAGGTGTTTGCATGTAAATGCTTGACGCATCGCTGTGATCTTCGTATCTCTGAAGTATATCCACTTTGCTTTTTAGATGTCGAAATACTTGAGCATTGCCTCTTTTCTTGTCCAAAAGTTCAACTAGCATGGTCCTGATTACAAGGTTTACTTAACAATACACTGGATAATTAAGCTATTCTCTTGGCGTCCGACCCAGATGCATGGCCTCAGTTAAGCATGAGGCATTTCATCTGGGGTCTGGATGGTTACTGTGGTCAATTTGGGACCACTGCATGCTGAACATTTTTCAAGGCATTTATTTATCTGTTCATGGCGTTATTGCGGTAGCCCAGGCTAAAATATAGATGGATTTTAAGTCTTCCTTCCTCAGAGAAGTGTGGGACCATATGTGGATTCAGTATTTTCAAATTAATTCTTATCATTCCATACTGGATATGACATAATGCTTCTCGCTCATGCTTCAGGAGCATTTTCTTGCGCTTACACATCTAAATGAGATATGTACGTATTGTAATATTTACCTTTGCTTAATAAACGTTTTTCTGTTCTTCAAAAAAAACAAGAAAACGACAACAAGGAACTAGTAAATCACAACTTTTGGATTAAGGCTAAAGTGATTGCTAGGCTCTGCAAATGCGCTGGATTTAGGGGAACAAGAGGCTTACGTGCTGGATGGAAAAATAACTTCATGATAAGGATTCATCCCCATATAAGGAATAAAGCTCCCTTTTGCAAAAGGCCCTTTGATTACAAAAATATTTAGAAGAAAAGAATATATGGAGGATATGGAGGATTAGGCTACTTCTGGCTGACATGGATCGACCCTTTTGGATTGGCATTGGGCTCTTCCCTATTAGATTCAGGAAGCTCATGGTCGAAGACCAAATGTCTGTTGCTGTAACGGGCGAGAACCTATTATCCAATTCATGCGTCCATAGGTACCAAATGGTCTGTGGGACTCAATATAAGAAAAATATGGTAAGCATATTACTGTTACTCTACATGATTTAAAAACCCTGCCTCAAAGGGTTTTCAAGAGAAAAACGTTGATAAAAATAAGCATAGCGAGGAATATGTACAAAGAATCCTGTTTCAAGGATATCTTTTTACAAAGATATCTACCCAATCGCCATAATTGTCGGAAGACATCCCCCCTTTCCCCCACGCAACATGGATTCTGATAGGCGGCCTCACTGACGTGGACCGTCACCCGCTGTAAATTGGCCGAGGGGACGCTACAATAGCAAACTTAAACCGCGCCAACAATTTCAATCGCGATAAAAATTCGTTCCGTCAAACCAAATAACCCCACTTAAACAAAAAGGAAAATGAAAAGGAAAAGAAAAAGGAAAAAAAGAAAGAAAAAGAAGTGTAGTGTTCATAATTCAAATGTGACAACCACTCGAAATCATTTTATATTTATATGTCAAATCCATCAATGTTTCTTTAGTTCTATCTGGAACAGATACCATGAACATTCTGTCAGAATCATGCTCGACTCTGCCAAGAGCCCATTGTCCCTCCACTGTTCTTCCTCTTCCCAAACTTGGATTCATCGATCTCCACAATTTTATCTGGGCCGCCTATGATTTCACCGTGTCTTTGAATGGAGACACTACTGATGTCCCTGTGAAAATTATACTAGTTCAGAAGCGCCTCATTTGTTTGCATTCAATTTTTGCACTTTCTTCAGACCACTTCATAGACCAGGTAAGATGGCTTCTAAAGGACCAAGTGCCTCTAAGGAGTGAGCAACTATAGTTGCATCTTTTCGCTCTACATTTCCATTTCACTCCATGTTTAGTTCCTTTAGCATCCCCCCTCAATTTCATACTCTTCCCACATTTCTCACATTCTCTTCTTTCGGGCAACATCCCAATTTCAATGCAAAAGCTAATTGTATCCTTGCTAGCACTGGTTTTTCAAATCAAATCTTTGATGCTGAATACATCGATCCGAATTGCTGAATTCCATGGTGAACAAAAAAGTCGGCCCAAACGGAAAACCTCAACATGGAGTCAGGGTACATGGCCTTCATTTGCAGTTGGTGCTTAACCTTTCCATAACTTGTTTCCTTATATATTTCAGAACTTCTACGCACCGTACTATACATAAATACTCGTATATGTACTCCCGAAGAGGGCACGGAAGCTGCAAGCAAGAGCAGAAGCGATGGGCGGAGATGGCCATCATGGACCTGGAATAACCTACAAGGGCGTCACCCTCTATGGCCCCAAACGCTGGCATGTTGTTGCCGGAAAGGCAATGGGAGCGATGGCCTGGTAGGTACTATTTCAGTTTGATCAATTCTGAATGTTTAGGTCATGCATACTGCACAGTGAGACCAACCCAGTGAGCTTGAATTTTAAATCAACTTGGCAGTATCTTGAACTTCCTTACTCGCTTTTATGGTTCCTATGCTCATTAGCTTCATCCCCGTGTTAATTTTCCTCCTAGGTTGTGGTTTTTCTACCGGGCAAAACAAGATGGTGATGTCCTTTTGGTATGTAACCATGCTTTGGACGTTTCATTTTTTGTTCTTGGTCTTACATGACCTTTATGTCTAGGGATTGCGTCATCCATGGGAGCATCGGGGTGAAGGTCATCATGAATATCACATTCTGGAATATGAGCGTGTCCCAGTGGTAAGTGTTCTCAAGTTCTTGTCGGGGTTCTCTCCTTGTTGACTTCCTTGTAATTTCCAATTCATGAGTTGTGCAAGTGCTTGCATTGCTGTTATCATATTTAAATTCTGGTCCTTTGGCAGTATTGGGACTTCTGAGGACCACCTCCATTAAGGTCTGGCTTGACATGGAACCCCTATCACGTATCACTAGAAACCAACACATGCCCACTACTTTCTGAATGTATTGGTGTAGACTAACATGAAATTGCGTTTCATGTTGAGATACTACTTCTAAGAACTTGTCAAACACAGTTCTTGACATGCTTCCAGGATTGTTAAGAGTGCTTGCTGCATTTTCTACTTATACAGGTCGTAGTTAACACGTAAAGTAGCTTGGCAAACTAATTTTCAAGGGTTGCTCCCCTTTTGTTTGAGTGCCTGAACAGTCCTGTTTATTGGAAAGAATCATAACAAGCAAGGGGCTTCAGCTTGTCAGGTTGAAGAGTTGCCTGTTGTTGAATTACTGATTTGAAGTTAGCCATAGTCAGCTTGTTTTAGCATTATATTACAGGAATTCAATTTTTACCTATGATAGCTCCAACTTCATATGTATCTAACCCTGCTTTTTAAAAGCGGCAGTAGTCTTTATGACATTTTGACATGGCAAGCCAACTGTTCAAGGATTTTGGCTGCATCAATTACCTTAGGAGTTTCATGAGAGCAATATTTTGCATGCCCATATGGGAATACTTATGAAACTAGTTTACAGCTAAAAAACTGAATCTGAGCTAATATCTTCTTATTACAAGTTTGTGAGGGTGACACGCTGTTCTATGGTTCTTGGCAGGAAGATCAGTGATTATTAATGGACTGCAGCAAGCTGACGTCAAACCCTTCTAAATATATGCTGGAGCTTTTAGAACTCAACTGTTATTACTAGTTAGCCAATAATGGTAATGAGATGGAGTCTCGTTTTCCTTGTAAAAGTAGTGACGTGCAAATAATCTTTGATGTGAAAAGTTTGCATGTTGCACGTGATTCGCTGGAAAGCTGGATTTTTTTGGTTGCTTTTAGAATACTGAGATTTTCTTTAGTATGAATACAGCACAGCAAAATGATCAAGATGGTTATTTAGGAGCTATTGCAAAACAAACGAAACATTGATGATCCTAGATTTATTCGATTACTCAATACAATAGGCCTGGTAAGGTAAGTGTATGTGTTTGAGTTAATATCGAATTGTCAAGTGAAGATCCAACTCTCTCTCTTTACATAAAATAACCCTTCTAACGACCATGAATATACTTCATTTATCCTTGAGGTGCCATGCGAACCTTAAAAAGGGTGTTACTTGGTGCTTAGCTTGTGTGAAGACATTAAGCCAACAGTATCAACCCAATGGACGGCATCTCCCAAAGGCAATTACATAATTTATACGAATTATATGGTGACTCATTCTTTGATGTTACTGGTATATTTTTTAAGATTGATGGAGAGAGATTCATACGAAACTTTAGAAAGAGCGGAAAAGGAGGCTGGATGTGCAATAACACCATAACATGTGCCGCCCCTTATTTTCTGAAAAGCATGCAATAAGGTCTACAATAACTTCTAAGCTGCTTTTTGCGCTTTTTACTGATTTTCTGCCTTTTTTACTGTCACCCTGCGCTATTTTTATCCTCTTTCTGTTTTTTCCACCTGGTAGTCCACCTGGTAGCATGACAAGTGGCACGGCTGGATTGGGCCCAGTCGTTTTTAGCATATGTAGGAAAGCCCACTAAATGGGCTTTCCTATAACATGGAAACAAGAGACGTTCAATTCTTGAAGCCAAAATGCAAGTAAACATCAGCCAAAATGCAAGTAAATCAGCGGAATGCAGGGTAATCATGTCAGATTGCAAGTAAAACAGGGATGCCCTTTCGGAATGCAAGTAAAATAGGAATCGCAGTGATAAACGCAGGATTCTTGATTTGAAACTTGCCAAATGGCATAATTTGATTAGCGGAGGGGCAAGAATTGAACGTACCTGGTTTTTACGTTAGGGCAAAGGCCTCGTGGGCAAATTTTTGGCCGGTCAAGGCAACCTTCGCGCGCCTCGCGTCGACCGCCTTTCCTAGTCAGAAATTTGACCATGTGGCCTTTCTCTTATACGTAAGTATGTGCTAGATAACCAAGATAACCAATCGGTAGCGCGGCAACACTAACGGCGTTAGTCTGAGTGGTGTTTTCGTACCCAAACTTGTTAGGGCATATCCTATACCCCACAAATAAGGATAGCTATTACGGCCCAAAGGGAGGCATAACTTGTGAATGTGCCCATTCAACAAGATTTGATGCCCACCCAAAGATGCCCCTCGTCTTAATGTTCTTGATGTAGCATCATAACCTATTACTATTATCAGTAGAGCATGGATGACCTTTGTCTAGTGATAACACACTAGTCCTAGAACATGTAAGTTTCGAGTTTGAGATAGCCCAGAGTCACAGTATGCATAGTTCTGTCTTAAAGCTCGCTTTAGGTTTTTCGTGGACGTTAAAATGTCAGTTATTTCAGACATTTGAAGTGATGCTAAAATTTCAGAAAGTTTTATAGACATGTTATGCTGGAAAATGCAATGCTTCTTTGGGTTGTTGACTATCACATCCTTTATCTCAAGAAGAATTCATTGCCTCTACTTGTTTACTTACATGTAAGTTGAATACTGCAACTCCCACCTACTTTTGTTACTGTAATAAGCCCACTTAACAAACGGAGTAGTGCTTCAAAAGAAATCCACATTATCGATTAATATGCCTAAGCAAGTTTTTTTTTTCTTTTTTTTTTTATATTAATTCAATCTAAACATCTGTCCTGCAAACAAAGATGAAATAGTTGATTACTTTATCATTGTTTTGGGAGCTTCTTCTGTACTTTAGTTTTGGGAGATCTCTTCCTTTTTCCTTTCCTCTCTGTGCTTGTGCTCTTGCAGTGGCATCATTTTGCCCTGGCGCTTGTGCTCGATTCTTCTTGCCCCGCTGTTCAGGCTTGCCTTTGCCACGTGTATGACCACTATTTTTTATCTGTTGTTTAATGGTTGAATTCAACGTTTTTCTATTTTTTGTTTTTTTTTGTCAAAAACCGAGAAGATAATTCTCTTATCACTATAGTCCAACTCTAACCACTTTTTCTTTTCTCTTTTTTCTGGCCAAAAATGTCGTAAAGCCCATTTTTCTCTTTTGTGACCAAAAGCCATAAACCTATTCTCTTTTCTGGTCCATTTTTGGTATGCGCATACGGTATGCGTTTTTATGTGCATTTATTGCATGCGCATGTCCCATGCTTTTTGGCATCGGCAGCCGAACATTATGATAAAACATATTGAATTCCATTGCACTTGGGCATTTGATCTAGTGGTAACACATTAGTTTTAGAACTATGTCTCGAGTTAGACCACCGAGAATCATGTATAACGTTTGTCCCATGGCATCTATCTATATGTTGAAACTATATGTTGGAAATATAATTTATTTATCATTAGCCGTTTATATGTTGAAATATGGTCTGTATATCATTAGCTAATGGCCACAGGTTAATGGTTTTCTAGATTTCGGCCCAAATCCTCAAAAACATAGGTCTCCTAAAAGCATAAGCTTTTTATTGAAGGACATCAATCTATTCACCATCACATCATGAGTGCAGTAGATATATCGCATTCTGCGTATTATATAGAAGCCAATCCACTATCTAACCATGACACCTTATGTTAGGAGCTACTTGCATGTGATTATCTAGTACATATAGTAGATTGAAGGTCCCCCTCACAGGACTAGTTGGTCATGCTTGAACTCGTTACCTCAGAGCAACAGATTTTAACGTTCCCACTACTAGATCCATGTTGGCCATACTTGAACCCGTGATCGCGAGTGTGGAAGGTCCTAACTAGACCGTGTCCCCACGGGCAGCTAAAAATATAAGCCTCCTATAGACAGCCACTAAATGCCTATGTAAACCAAAAACATCTAGCTATATATTGAAAAATGATTTAAATGTCATTAACCAACGGCCACAGATTATTGATTGGCCAAAACTCCAAAAATGTAGATCTCCTAAAAACATAAGAATGATTTATATGTCATTAGCCAATGACTACAGATTATCAATTTTCTAGATTTCTGCCAAAACCCAAGAAACGTAGGTCTCTTAAAAATATAAGTCTCCTATAAGCAACCATTAAATGCCTACATAAACAAATACATCTAATACGCCTATGCAATGTGTTTAAGTCGCATTTATTAAAGTGGGTCACATTCTGACATTTGGGACTCATGCAGAAAATGGGATGCATAAAAAAAAAAGCTGAGTTTTGCATTGAATCAGGTTCAGATTTCCACATGGTAAAACGAGAACAATCTTTACAAATAGCATTCTAAAAAAAAAGGGGAAGGGGGAAGGGAGGGAAGGAAGGAAGGAAGGAAGGAAGGTATTTTTATCGTCCACGGAGACCAATCGGTCTATGGGAGGGGAAAGAAAATTTGCAATCAACAATGCGAGAAAAGAAGGGGGGAGGGACTGAAGTGAAAATGGGTTCTTGGCGCTCACGCTCCGCCTGCGGCTAGGGCGGCAACAGGGGAAGGAGGCCGCCCTTCTATCCTCTCTTTCCGGTACTGCTGCAGACCCTCTTGCAAATCAGATACTACGATCCGGTGCTAGTGGGGTTTGCCGATGTGCCAGAAGATTTTCTTCTTCAAAGAAATTGCTGATTTGATTCTCGGCGCCTTCAAAGGCGGTCTTGTGGATTTGCCTGGTAAGCCACTAACGTGGTATTCTGCTCTCAATCTTTTTAAGAATGATGATTGGTTAAGCAAATCACACCGAAAGGGCGCAGAGTCTATAAGGTGGAGCAGAATTGAAGCCGAATTCATAAAGAGAGCAGTTTTGGGTCTAATTGGCAGTCTTTTTAGTTGGATCTTCTATCCATTTGGTTTTTTCCCCTCCTCTTGCTCTTTCTTGCTAGCGGAAAGATCTAGGGATGTTTTCTTGAAAGGAGCAGAGTAAATTCTTGATCTTAAATTTACAGTTTTAAAACAGGATGTTAGATTATTTGAGATCGTCGAGCTAGGGATTTGAGTGTGTCCAGAAAGACGCTTCCATATCAAGACCAGATATCATGAGCCAGAATTAGGGAGAGTTCTGGTGGCTGGGCTGTATGTCTAGCCTATACAGTTGGTGGACCGAGCATCCCGGCAATACAAAGATCTTACTTTAATCTCTCATTTGGTTATAAAGCTGTTGAATTTGTTCATAGTTTGAAGCATATTTGCTTCTCTGAGCAGTGCAGAAGATTGTTCAGGTTACTCCACATCTCTTTTCTCTTCATTTCCATTTCTGCAAGAGGTTTTCTTGGAGCATTCAAGATCTGTTTGTAGCTTGTGGAAAATGGGCATTTGGCTCCTATAGTATTCTGTTTAATTGGGAAGATGTTAATACTGTAGTACTGGTTAGACAGAAGAAGAGGTTGAGAGAGGCTCATGTGTACTTTAGTTACAGACATATTCTGATCCAGAAGGGATCATTTGTACGTAAACTATATCTGATCCATGAGGGATCTATTGTATTGTAATTTTTTCTATCTGATCAATACAATAACTTCTTACCTTCAAAAAAAAAAAAGAGAAGGGGGGAGGCTAGGAAAGGAGAAAGGTGGGAAGGAAGGGGAGAAGGGAACAGAGGGAGGGAGAATGGTGGGAAGGAATGGGAGAAGGGAAGGGAGGGAGGGAGAATGGATGAGAAGGAAGAGGAGAATGGAGGGAGGCTGGGCATAGGGGCAAAGGAACACGGGGTATGGCAAAGGGGGCAAGGGGAAGGGGCACTTTGCGTGAACATGTTGAAAAAGGGGCAAAGGGGGAGAGGCAAAGGGGCAGGGACAAGGGGACCTTCAAGGGGGCAAAAAGAAACCATTAGTAGATAGATAGATAGTAGTTTTAGTAATTGAAGAGAAGTAACATTATATTACATTAAATTTAATATATGGACTAATATATATTTTTAAATAATATAATCTTTATATTATATTATAATGTTTTGGTGTAAGTAGTGCATTGCGCCCTAAATTGGGCGGTCCAGATCTTTCGAACCAAAGGCCGAGATCTTTCACCTCTAGATTTTTTTTTTCTAGGGTTCTTTTTGTTTCTGCTACTCCCGGGCAAGAGTTCTTGGGGGAGGAACTTGCATAAACGCCGGATTTTACAGCAGAGCAAGCCAGGAATTTGTCAGAAATGCGGGCTGGGATGAATCTTTGGTTAATGAATCATACACTTGGATTGAGCAGCAAATTGTTTCAGTTCCAAAGTTAAAGCAGTGGCAAAATGCATTCAGAAAAAGCCTTTTACAAGTCGGCATCAATCCTAATAATGGAGCATATTACGATCATATCGTAGGCACAAAAACAGGAGGTTATTTATTTGATAGCAAAGGAAATCGCCATAGCGCAGCGAATTTGCTTCAATATGCCGATTCCTCAAAGATCCAGGTCTTGATTAGAGCACCGGTCAAGCAAATCCTCCTTCAAGAATGTAAATAAAACGTTTTTTGTTTTGTTTCTTGGATTTCTGACCTAAATTCGGCATTCTGCCCTGTTTTTGGTTGTTGAATTTCTGATAGATAGAACATGATATAAATCTTGCACTTATAGATGAACTAATTGTGCCGTAGCAGCCTGTGGAAAGCAACAGGCAACAGGAGTGTTTATACGGACTGGAAAGGGGGCGAACATCAAGCTTTTTTAACGGCAGATGGAAATAGTGAGGTAATTCTATGCGCCGGAGCTCTAGGTAGTCTCCAGCTTCTTCTTTTAAGTGGAATTGGGCCAAAACAGAGCCCTGAACCGTTCGGCATAAAACAAAGGGTTAATTTGCCTGGCATAGGGCAAGGCATGGCAGATAATCCTATGAATATTATGATTATTCCATCTCCAATTTGGCTAGAAATTTCCTTGGTTGAAGTAGTAGGGATCACAAATTTCGGCTATTTTATTGAATCTGCAAGGGGAATTAATACCATGAGTCTGGCTGAACCTGATTATTGCACTCTTCAGGTTGTCAGACACATGAATATATAGTAGTCCTATTCTATACATGCAGATCTGTTAGAGCATATACCTCTACCTAAAGATGGCTGCTTCAGATATGGTGCTTAATTATTTTTGAAGGTTATGCTTGCTAGCATTCTTGGAAGCTTTTTTTTTGTTGAGCGTGGTATGTTTCATGAGATTTTTGTGCGTAGGATCTTATAGAGCTTATTGGAGGAAAGTTACATAAGCAGGCTTCAGCTTCAGGCATAAATTCCAGATGGCATGACATTAGAAATTGAATGTAGGACTATTGTGAATTTATATCTTTGCTTTTGATTTTGGAGGCAGTAAACAAGGTAGCACTATTCACCAAGTTTAATCCTCACTTCCTTACTTGGCTTTGTATTTCGGTGATGCGGAATGCCATGTTTATGCACATAATATCATTTGATTTATTTGCAGAAAAACTGAGACTTTAGACTGCTAATTGAGAACTGTTGTTCTCCCTGCAAATATGCAATCAAGGACATGTCTATTGGTATTTGTTGGTACATCTCAGAATAGTTGTGACTAGGTACTGTACTTTCATGCTTTTGCTTAAGCATATATAATCTTCTAATTGTTAGTATTCAATGCAGTATAATTTGATGTAGATGCTAGCAAGCTTAGCAAAGGATGGTCTGATTTTGGAAGTACTATATGCAGATCTGGTAAATATACACATGCAGTGCAGTATATGCTCCTTTAGGCATTCACAGAGTGTCTTTACTATCCATCGGCTGCAACGCATGTGGTTTGCATATTTATGAAGATCAGATGGTTCATGGCTTTTCAAATTTTGTCCAGTTGACTCGCAAAATATTTCAGTCTTTATCCAATGCTCGCAGGCCTTCCTAGCAATCTACGAGATTGCTTTAACACGTTATCATCTTGCATCTATAGATCTACACCCAGAGCAAACTTTTAATTTAGTAAGAATTATCAAGTGAAACATGTAAATAATTCATAGCCTTCTGTTTTAGCAAATATTTTGTTGTCTTTCTCTAGACTTTTATCGTTTTTTGTAGAATGCTTGCAGAAATACCCCGTTACAGCACATGAACTATTCTTCTGCATGATGAATTGAAAAGACTTTGCTCAATAAGGTTATCTATCACGGTGACATGAATATCATGGCTATTACTCCAGGGATATGAGTATTATGACATTTGGATAATTAAGCATGCTTTTGGCATGATGTTTGCAGAGTTGTAGGGGTCCTTTGGTCAATCACTTTGCATGTATATAAATTGCATATGGTACTTGCATACATGAATTGCTATGAAGGAATATACATGTATTGTGTATTGCCGGCTTAGTTAGAAAGAAACTGATCTGTCCAGGTTTGCAAAATGTTGCTTGACAATTTATGTTATATTTTCTTCATCAATAACATATCAGTTTGTATTCTTTGCAATAAACAATAAAGTGAGAGGAAGGACCTAAATGATTTGCAAGGTGTTATTGACAATATGTGTGACGCTCCCTGAACATATACGACCCTCGGCCGTATACATACGGGGACTTTCCCCTCCCATGGCGACTAACTCGCCATGAGCAGGGCCCTCCGTCTATTTCGGGCCATCTATAATATGATGCCCGAAAGAAGGACACGAAGGGGTCATTCGGCCCATGCCTTCAATGGGGCTCCTACGTCGCGGAAGCGTGAATACAAGGGTTAGCACACAGCATAAATCACATATAAATAACCACCACGAAGGGTGGCGCATCCATCCAGATACCAACGGCAAAGAATATGCATCTAAGCCTAAGAAAACACCCCAAACCCATAGTTCTACCCCTACTCGCACTCGGTGAGGATCGACCGATGGCTAGGTCTCAAGAGATCGCCAGACCAATCTTGACATGGCGCTATCGGCATAGAACATTGGCTAGGGTTGTCCACTCCATCCGCCCCTCCCGCACACTTTGCGTGATGAGTCGAATCATGCTATGGCATCACTATAGCCTTCCGGACACGCAGACTCAAGGTATCACCCTACGAGCCTACTACAGGGTTCATGAAGCCCCGTCCGATGAGGCAGGTCGGGGAAGCGTCCCCTTCCAGGATCACAGTGGTTCCATGGGTGGACTAGAGAATACGTGCCGCATCAGCGACCCCCGCATCCGTACCCGACTTACTCGCCCTAAATCTACTCAAAGTACAGGATGCCCCATGCGGGTCACACCTCTGTACCCAGGGAGTGTCAGACCCATACCCGGCCTGGATCGCGCCTTAGCTCACCGGGCCGGCTATTAGGCCTAGTCCACTGTAGGAGTCTCAGGAGCCTTTTATGTTCGTGCAAGACCCCACCCCCACTTCACCACTGTGTCCCTTGTTTGGTGCTAAGCCATTCCATAGCATCCACGACTCGGTGGGCTCTTGTGCACAGGCCGCATTATTGGGATAATACAGGGCTCTACCTAGGAGCATACTACAATATATGGCCTCAGAGGTCTCTACCCCCCTTATTTCCCCCATTTCCAGAGTAAGACTATGCAAAGAACTATCAATCCATCCTTTGAGAGCAAATCCAGAATCAGAATATAAAGAGAACTTACCTTTACAACCAAGGGTTAGTTCCTACGAGTAAAACACGAGAGAAATACAAAACAACACAACAAGTACCCAATAGGGGGCGCCACCCTAGAATATCAACCTATACTAGCCACCTACCCGAAGTTCCTCACTGACCTGCTATCGCTGGCCCCATCTTCTTGGGACTTGACGCTTAGCTCTGCTACACACTGTGCGTGCTAGGCAAGGGTGGCGCCACCGGGCAAAGGTAGGTAGGCGCCAGCCCTCAAAGGTGGCGCCAGCTCCTCCGGCTCCTCCTGGCCTTTATGGCTGATATGGGGGTAGTGATCCACCTTGATGCCTCCAATTAGCATCACCATGTTAGCTAATCGATTTTGGCCAAGTGGCACCTTCCCAAACCATAATTAACTTAATTATCCCTTTTACATATTAATTCCTTAATTATAGGTTATTATTCTTAATAATTAAATTAGCATAGCTAATTTAATCCCTTTTAGGTCAACCCCTAGGTTACTATACCCCATGGTGGCGATTCATACCGGGTGACGGTCAATATATTTATACATATACCGTATAAATACTTGGAACGCCACATTCTCCCTCCTTAGAAAATAATGCCATCCCTCAAAGATTGGGGTTAGATACAATTGTAGTATAAAGGAAGGGAATTCCTTATTCCGTAAAAGTAATATATTAAAACTTCAAAGTTTAAAATGCTTTAAGCACCGAGGTGCATTTTATATGATTATCATAATCAAAAGTTCAAGGACCAAGTCCAATACCAACATCGAGTAACAACAAAACAAAATGTGTAGACAAAATAAAATCAAGAGTTCGGGTCATCAAGAACCCTCTAACATGGGCAGGTCACGCATCGCCAATCGGGCTCGCACATGTGAATATATCGCTTTATATAGACAAACTAATTAGGTTGTGGTTGAAGGGTCCACCCCTATAAGAAATAAAATAAAATTTATCTATAAGGAACCTATCATGCCTATGGTTCGCAATTCATTGTATGCGTAAGGAATGGTCAAGTTCCTATTATAGCCAAGATGAATGCGCTATGAACTACATGCGCCACAAGCAGCTTCACGGTCATGTCCACATTGATGCGACACACCACGCCCTAGGGAACGCGAAAAGTGATCCCATCATCGGTAACTATTTTCAACTACAATGCATCTACCCTCTACCGCATGATTCTCGGGCGAATCAAGGCTTGAAGCTTACCGCGGAGCGGGGTTGATAGCATCGCTGATGGTGCGCCTTGAGATTCGCGCGATGAAGTCCGGATAGTGCTTCTCAAGGTCTGTTTGCATCACCCACGTAGCATCCACCACCGGCAAGTGTTTCCACTTGACCAAGTATTGCAAAGATCCGGGTCCTCCGAAGTCCGCTTATAAGCCCGATCAAGAAGAGCTTCGTGCACTATATCTAAATGCTCTTCCTGCATCTCAAGTAGGGTGGGTGTATCCAAGATCCGCCTGATCCGGGTGTGCCGCTTTAGAAGACTCACCAAAAAGACCTTGTGGATCTTCAAGCCGGGTGGCAAATCCAGCGATATGCTTGCTCCCCAATACGCTCGCTGATCTTGAACGCCCAGCCCCATCCGGGTGCTAGCTTTTGCGCTACCAATCTTAAGCTTGGCTTGTTTTACCTTGATCTTAAGCCAAACCGATTCACCCACCGAAGACTCGTGGGGTCCCGTGGCTTATCGGCTACACTTTTCCTCAAGCGATCGCGTGCCAATAGGTAACCACCAACTTCCTCGACCGTGAGCTTGCATTTCCAAGAGGAGTTGCCGAGAGACCTCCACCTTAGAAACGGGTTATGCCAATGGGTCCGAGTAAGGCATTGATAACCATAATTTATCATGAAGGGAGACATTCGAAGATTCCTGCTTCATACCGTTATAGGCAAATTCAATTGTGATAAATATAGTCACCATTGGGATTGCTTACTCCACACATAACTTCGTAGCATATCCTCTATAATACGATTGGTACGCCTCCGCCCCACCATCCGTCCGAGGATGATATGCACGGTACATAGCAAGCTTAGTCCGATAGTAGCAAAGAAATCTTTCCGTAAAGCACTTACAAATTTGGGATCCCCTCGCTCGAGACAATAACTCGTGGCATTCCGCGTAATCAAGATCTCCTTTGCAAAAAGCGCAGCAAAGATCGGCTGGTCGTGGTCCGTGGGTACGACATGGCAAGAAATGAGCCATTTTGGACAGTTTTGTCGACCACTACCATTAACGATCATATCCACGGAGAGTAATGTGGAAGGCCCACAATGAAATCCATGGTTATCACTTCCCACTTAGCTGGGCACATCCAAAGGTTGCAACTCTCCCCGAGTCCTTAATTGTTCCGCCTTGGTCTCGCCGACACACTTGACACCGCTTAATGTACCGCAATGTCCTTTTTCATAGAAGGCCGTAAATAGTCGGAACGAATCTTAAAGTAGGTTTTCATAAAACCGCATGTCCAAATTATAGGGTCATGTGCGTGTCATGGAAAATTAGCTTACGATTCTCAAGTCTCGTGCACGCACAACTTATCTTTGTAATATAACAAGGTGCCCTCCTTCTTATATGAACGAAAGCTTCACGCCCTTATCTCAGGCGAAGCTTCCTTAGCCAAACCGTCCCCAAACATCACGAAACTCGATCCGTGGTCAAGGTCTGTTTCTATCTGCTTCCCAAACTCACCGGTGAGTGTGGAAATTGCATTACAATGGGTTCGGTTACCAAAGGATGGCGGACAACGATCCGCAAACCACATTGTGCTTCCTGTGCTTATACATAATCTCAAAGTCATACTCCTCCGTAAATTCCATCCATCTCCTCCTCGACGGAGGTTGAGATTCGGCCGGGTGGATAAATAACTTGAGACTTTGATGATCCAGATCCAACTCGAATCTTCTACCAAGAAGGTAGTGTCTCCATATCCGCAGAGCACCTGACAACGGCTAGCAATTCCCGATCATGGGTAGGATATCGCTGTCTGGCCTCATTCATTTTCTTTGAATCATAGGCAATAACCCTCCCTCCCCGCATTAGAACTCCACCAAGAGTAATTTTACCGCATCCGTTGTTACTAGTTTATCCTTCTCGTGGTCGGCAATGTGAGGACCGGTGTCGACGTTAAAGCATCATAAAGTCAGCCGGAAGCTTCCCCGAACCTTTGCTTTCCAATGCTCAATCCAATCCTTTACCTTCTCATGCTTTGTAAGATCGGGTAAGAGGTGCGGCAATCTTCGCAAAAATCCCTAACAAATTTCCGATAATATCCCGCTAGTCCTAAGAAACTTCGACCTCTAAACATTACCCGAATAGGCCATTCCCTTATTGCCTCTATCTTGGTCGGATCTCACTCGATGCCCTCTCACTGAAATGATATGTCCCAAATAATCCACCTTGGGAGTGGCAAACTTGCATTTAGAGAACTTGGCAAAGAGCCGATGGCGCTTTAGCTTTTCTAGGGCCAACCAAGATGTTTCTCATGCTCCTCCGTGGTTTTACTATAGATGAGAATGTCGCCAAAGAAAATAACAACAAAATCATCTAAGTATTGTCTAAGACATCATTCATTAATCGCATAAACGCTATGGGGGGCATTAGTTAATCCAAAAGGCATAACGGTAAACTCATAATGCCCATATCTAGTGCGAAAAGGCAGATTTTATGAATGTCCTCCTCCTTAATCCTTATTTGATGATATCCTGAGCGTAAATCAATCTTTGAGAAATGCTTGGCCCCTTGCAACTGGGTCCATTAGGTCATCTCGCCTCTAGGCAAAGCGTGCAGCGATTCTTGATGGTGTGCTTATTGAGCTGCCTATAGTCAATGCACATCCTCAAGGAGCCATCCTTTTCTTGACAAAAGGATAGGAGCGCCAAAGGCGTAAAACACTAGGCCTAATGAAGCCTAGGTTTAGTAACTCCCCTGGGTTGCTTCTTAAGTTCCGCCAACTCGGGGGACTCATACGGTGCGGGGCCTTACCGGTAGGCTTAGTACCGGTTCCAAAGCTATCTCACATTCTACCCCTCTAAAAGGAGGAAGCTTCGATCTCATCCGAAAAAGATCGCTAAATTCCTGGAGAAGATTGGCAATCCCTTCCGCAAGGTATCAACTACTTGCTTCTCGCTTGCATCCGATTCAATGGAGGCAAGCCTAATAATGGAAAGCAACTTATCCTTACGATAGCTTTATGTAACCGCCGATGGTGATAGATCGATAATGGGGTTTAAGGAGTCACCTTTATAGTTACGCTGGGTCCGCTAGGGCGTTGAAGGTAACTTCCCCGCTTCTCGCAGCCTATATTGGCTTTTGCAGATGCCAAGAATTCCATACCAACAATAAGATCATACTTGCCAATATCCATTATCTCGCACCCATGGCAACCTGCACCGCAAACCGCATCTTAAGGTTAATGCGACGGCCATGCGTATGTCCGATTCTACCACCGGCTAAGGTGACAGTTTCTACGAGATCTCAAGGTTTCAAGCCGCAATACCGGGCCATTCTAGGAGAAGCAAAATTATGTGTACTACCCGTATCCATCGTAATGATAAAAGGTTTGTCGCCTACTTGACCTATGGTGGAAATAACGGCAAGCCGACTTTCAAAGATTGCCGCTTCAATAGCAAAAAGGATATGGGACTCACTGCGAATGTAATTGGGAGCCTCCTCCTCGGCACGTAGAGTCGACTCAGATCGCCCCAATCAAGGTCGGCCATGGCCACCGGGCAGCCTCAGGTGACATAAGGGCAATTCTGCATGTAGTGCCCGGTCGCATACACCTATAACATGCCTTATCCCTCACAGAATCGATCTCGGCCTCTTTTGGGAATAGATTGTAAGAGATCCCGAACTTCCTTGCCGACATTATCCCATTTGCTCCGCATGTTGAAGGTGACTTTCTTTTCCTGCGGCGTAAGAGTTCTCACTTGAGAGGGCCCCGGACTTGGCGAGCGGGGTTGGTAAGGTGTGGACGGGCGTGGTCATGGTAAGGAGCAGTGACGCGGATACCGGGTTCCTTGGTGTGTCCTCCTCGAGGCTCAATGCCTTAGCCTCCTCCAGAATCGATTTTGGGTCTATGGCCTTAACCATTCGCTAATGGATGGGGCCAATCCTTCAATGTAGCCCTCCACCGCCTCTTTTCATTCATCCCTCGGTACATACAAAATCAAGCGCATGAACTCATCAGTAGGCCTGAATCGACATACCCTTCTGCTTCTAACCCGTAAAAGGTCTGAATTTGTCGGGCATTTGAAGCGAGGCACATAATGCGACTTAAAGGCCTTAGCAAACTTCTTAAACTTGCACTCGCTTCTCGTCCGTGATGCTTGGTTTCCTGCATAGCCCTTCCACCAAATGCGGCAGCCCCTCCTAGAAGGTTTGTGGTGGCGACCTTTCCTAGATCCTTTTCTCTCATGCCATAGGATTTGCCAAACTCCTTCATTTCGCCCAACCAAGACTCTGATTCAGTCCGCCCCTAGATTTCCCATCAAACCGGGCTAGTTTCCTATTCTTCCATATACTAGTTATGGTCAGATCAACCGCCTTGGTCTACTTTGTCCCGCTGGCTTGGGATGCTCTCCCGATGATACGCATCGACTCGTAAGACACGTATGGGGCCGATGGTGAAGAGGTAGCACTATCCCTTGAGGAACTTCTATGGCGCTTTGGAACGGTGCTTCCTTCTGCAGGGGTACAGTGGCTTGGTTCAAAAGTGGGTCTGCCGGGTGGTGGGTTTGGCGGCAACGGAGGTAACTCCGTCCCATCCTCCTCATGCGTTGCGGAGGGTTGGCATTCAACACATAAGTTTGTAACTCGACTAATTGCCTCTTCATCAACATAAGTTCTTGCTCCGTGTTAGTCGACCGGGCGTCGAAGGTGTTCCGCCGGCAATGCGGCAACCGCCTATATTGGGTATAAGAAGGTATAAGTAAATTATAGTGACATCAAGTCTCCCAAAGAAATTCATTTGGGATAGTATAGAGAGAAAAAGAATACAAAAACATTCTTATAGTCACGATTTCAAAATTTGGACTATTTCACATGATTAAGTCCATAAAATTTTTACAACAGAAAAGAAGATAGTCGCCTAGTCAAAAACTCCCCTGATCCTTCGTGGCCACCGGAGGTCCTTGGGCATGATGGTGACCCTCTTTATGCGTATGGTGCAAAGGTTGGCGCCGCCAAGATTTCGATGAGGTAAGCCTCGCAGCCTCCGGCGCGAGGATTGCAAAAAGCTTGGAACCTCGCCCGGTTTTAAAATCCCGGCAATTTTCCGCACAAGCCACCGGAAAGGGAGCCGACGAATCAATGGCTCAGCTTGATTCTCGATAGTTACGTATCTCCCGGCGCTACCGCGTCTCTACCGGCTTATTCCTAGGGGATACTAGCTTTATATGGTTAACAGTTATCCGGTTGACTATAGCAGAGAAAGGTCGTCTCCCATGGCTATGGCAAGGCTGCTTACTCCGGCGGCTATGGCGAAAGAGCTTGCTTCGACGGCTATGGCGAAAGAGCTTGCTCCGGCGGTTATGGCGAAAGAGCTTGCTCCGGCAGAGTTGTTGCCTCCACAATGTGGGTTTACCAAAGGCATGCCTCTAATTTAGATATGGAATAGATGCACTATAAATACTAGAAAAAGCATTATTTTACTTCAAGAAAGAAGTTGGCTTATTGGTAAAGGTGTTGGCTTGGGTGCAAAAGGTCAGGGGTTCAATCCCATGATGTACCCTTTTTCTTAAAAGAACTGCTAACTGGACAAAACAGAATATTAGATATGTATAACAAAGCAATAGAACATATATATACTATATAAAGATAGTTGGCAAGATGGAAAGAGTGTTGGGTTGGAAGTGGGAGGTCATGGGTTCAAAACGCGGGCGAAAAAGGAAAAACTTATTTAAAAAAAAAAAGGACGCGTATTTTTATACGGCGGACCGTATGGGGCGCCGGGACGACGGTTTATATCGCTGCTTTATTTTCAAAAGAAACACCCTCGGATACCTCGGGCAGCCCTTTTGTTTTTCGGCACTGTTGTCCGCTTTTGCCTCGGGGAGACGCAGCCCCCTAGGGTATTTGAGAGGTGCCCGATCCATTGGAGCCGCTTTACTTTCACCCGAAGCTACCTACAAAAGTTGTGGCTCCCTCAAACTTGGGTCCTCCAGCGCCTAGACTTCCTTAGAAATTACAATCGTTACCTTAACCTAGCACCAATCAAACATGAAAGACTTAAACAATCACTCTTGCTTAATTCTCTCCTAACTACCGAACTAGCGAAGTTAGGGTTTGTCGGTGCTATGATTTCGAAAAACCGAAATCACGGGCTCGATACCATCGCGACGCCCCCCGAACATATACGACCTCTACCGTATACATACGGGATTTTCCTCCCATGGCGAATTAACTCGCCATGAGCGTGGCTCCTCCGCCTATTTCGGCCATCTATAATATGATGCCCGAAAGAAGGACACGGCGGGTCATTCGCCCACGCCTTCAATGGGGCTCCTACGTCCGAAGCGTGAATACAAGGGTTAGCACACAAAGATAAATCACATATAAATAACCACCACGGGCGGGTGGCGATCCATCCAAATACCAACGGCAAAGAATATGCATCTAAACCTAAGAAAACACCCCAAACCCATAGTTCTACCCCTACCCGACTCCAAAGGAGGATCGACCGATGGCTAGGTCTCAAGAGATCGTGAGACCAATCTTGACATGGCGCTATCGGCATAGAACATTGGCTAGGGTTGTCCACTCCATCCGCCCCTCCCACTTTCCTTTGCGATGAGTCGAATCATGCTATGGCATCACTATAGCCTTCCCCTGACACGCAGACTCAAGGTATCACCCCACGAGCCTACTACAGGTTCATGAAGCCCCGTCCGATGAGGCAAGGCCTGGGAAGCGCCCCTTCCGTGATCACAAAGGGTTCCATGGGTGGACTAGAGAATACGTGTTTATCACACACCCCCGCATCCGCATCCCACTTACTCACCTCTAAATCTACTCAAAGTACAAAATGCCCCATGGGGTCACACCTCTGCACCTTCGTGGAGTGTCGACCCATACCCGCCCGGATCGCGCCTTAGCTCACCGGGCCTTCCTCCATTATTAGGCCTAGTCCACTGTAGGAGTCTCAGGAGCCTTTTATGTTCGTGCAAGACCCCACCCCCACTTCACCACTGTGTCCCTTGTTTGGTGCTAAGCCATTCCATAGCATCCACGACTCGGTGGGCTCTTGTGCACAGGCCGCATTATTGGGATAATACAGGGCTCTACCTAGGAGCATACTACAATATATGGCCTCAGAGGTCTCTACCCCTTATTTCCCCCATTTCCAGAGTAAGACTATGCAAAGAACTATCAATCCATCCTTTGAGAGCAAATCCAGAATCAGAATATAAAGAGAACTTACCTTTACAACCAAGGGTTAGTTCCTACGAGTAAAACACAGAGAGAACAGACAAAACAACACAACAAGTACCCAATAGGGGCGCTACCCTAGAATATCAACCTATACTAGCCACCTACCCGAAGTTCCTCGCTGGACCAAGCTATCGCTGGGCCCCATCTTCTTGGGACTTGACGCTTAGCTCGCTGGCCACAATGTGCACGCTAGGCAAGGGTGGCGCCACCGGGGCAAAGGTAGGTAGGCGCCAGGTGGCTCAAAGGTGGCGCCAGCTCTCCTCCCGGCTCCTCCCCGGCCTGCGATATGGCTGATATGGGGGTAGTGATCCACCTTCATGCCTCCAATTAGCATCACCATGTTAGCCAATCGATTTTGGCCAAGTGGCACCTTCCCAAACCATAATTAACTTAATTATCCCTTTTACATATTAATTCCTTAATTATAGGTTATTATCCTTAATAATTAAATTAGCATAGCTAATTTAATCCCTTTTAGGTCAACCCCTAGGTTACTATACCCCATGGTGGCGATATTTATCTTGGTGACGGTCAATATATTTATACATATACCGTATAAATACTTGGAACGCCACAATATGTAGTGGGATAAGAAAGTGATGGGCCATTTAGACTTGGTTTTCTATATAATTAGGTTTAATTACTTCAATAAATGCCACATGCTGCATTGGTTTTCTATTGAGACTTGAATTACTTCAACTATCTAACTGCCAACATGGTGCATTGGATGTATTCAAGTATAACAATGGATGCCACAACATAAAGATATTTAAAATTATCGATAGCCAAGAAGTTAATGCAATTCAAGTCCAATCCTATAAATATTTTAATCAATAGCCAAGAAGTTGATGCAATTCAAGTCCAATCCTATTAAATGTTAGGACACAGCCGCCTTATAACCCAGGAGTTCTGGTCATTTTTTCTATTATAGTAGATTTGTGTTGGACACTTTTTCTACTATAGTAGATTTATGACACGGAGTTTGGGACGAACAAGCTTCTAATCATACACGTTCTCAACTTATGCTTAGGGCATGAACATGTTCTCAACTTATGCCCAGCAACGCTGGGCACCATTACTATAAAAATTATTAATTAGGCACATATTTATTTCTTGCCTAGCGAGACAAGAATGGGCACTCTCCTCCCTTCCCTTCTCCCTTCAGAGTCTCTTCAGATTGCCCATAAGGCAAATATTAGGGAGAGGCGGTAGTCGTGCAAATGCCTTCATGTTTTGGAACCTGATTTCAACCCTTCAAAAACTCACGCTAATTTTCAAGAATGGTGATGTAATAAATATTTCTAGAGCTCCATGGTATTGCTTGCGAGCTCTAGAAATATTTGCAACAACTCTTTTCTACTTGGGGTCTTTTCTACTGTCTACTTTGCTATGGGAAGACCCGGCGGATCTTTATACTTCATCGTGTTCGGCTTCAGCCATACTTCCCATTCCGACAGCTCGCTTTGCTGCTTCATCCTCTAATTTCTGCCATGGCTTCGCCAATGCACCGGCCTGTATGCAGAAATCGCAAGCACAGTTCATATAAAGGAAGAGGGGAAAAAATACAAGGCAAAAATACTTAAGGCAATACTGTATTTTACTTGTGCAAATCGAGAAACAAGCCTTAGCTTTGCTCAAAGGATGAAAGTCCCCTTTAGCCGCTAGGATCGCCGCAAGCATTCTGCAAATGCCATAAGTATTTTGTGATGCTGTTTTGGTATGGCTCTGCTTTTTAGATCCTATTTATGCCTCGAACTCCCCATTTTCACCGATGCTTAAAAGAAAGCACTACAAAAGAAAACCTGGGAACAGATGTTTCAACTCCCAATAAGCTCTTGCATCTCGGCATCTTTGGCAAAGCTCCAAAGATCTCTAACTATCTTTGGCTTTTTAGCTGTTGTGAGAAGGGGAATGTATCAGGTTTTGAGAAAATTCATGGTTGATGTGGCTTCTTCCGCGAATAAGAAGGAATACGAAGTAGATTTGTCCAAACAAGAAGCAGATCAGGCTTTGCTGAAGCTTCTGCCGAGAACAGAGAGTAGCTTCTCTAAGTGGAACAACGGATCTTAGACTCAAAGGTATGCACCAATTTCAAATTTCAAGTATGGGCGGGAAAAAAAGCGGGGTAACCCTTAAAAAGCATAAGTCAAGAAAAGGAGGGTCTATTTTTTTTTATATGTACACCTAGAAAATACATAAGATATGGTGTCCATTAGACAATACATGGGGAGGGTCTATTTTTTCATAGAAAACACATGTGAGGGTACTTTTTTCATATGAAATACCTAGGATGTTGTGTTAATTGAAAAATACAGTGTAGTGTAGGATATTGTGCTTCTTAGAAAATACATAGTATAGTATATAGTGTCACATTTAAAAAAACTATCTTTGAAAAAAGCTATGGGTAAACATTGACATGTATTTAAAAAGCGGAGGGTCTATTTTTTGTATATGTATACATAGAAAATGCATAGGATATGGTCTGCATTAGAAAATACATAGAATATGATCCAATTACTCATGATTTGTGCTCCATGATATTGGAGCTAGAAACTATGTTTGTAGATAAGTAGGTTCGCCACACTTGTTGCATATTTGATCACATATTTTTTACTTTGGGCTGCATTTCTTTACTCGCCAGTCAACAAAGGGTTAAAAAAAAAAAACTACTTAAAAGAAATTGAAAATAAACGCTTGTTTTTTTTTTTCCCCCCTTTTTTGTTGCTCTGAGCTACGTGTCTCGACTTGCGAGTTGAGAAAGGCCCTCTGATTTGTGTTTTTCACTCTAAGTGGCCCTCAAATCTGGTTTTTTTTATTTGTATTATTTGCAGCATTAGTTTACTAACTTGATCTTGTCTTTCCAAAATTTCATATCACGAAATGATCTGAGAAATGGAAAGACTTCGCTCATTGAAAAAAAGAGGACGAGAAGAGGTTGGTGACATGAGTTGACAAAGGCCAAAGTAGCGTTGATTTCTATTCTCTTGAAGTTGCTCGTGGGCTTGAAACCCCTCGGACCTTTGCTCCGTTGTTCCCAATAGGTGGTCCATGTGCCCGGATGATGTAACCATTGTGATAGCCCGGACCACCATTGTCTCTTCAACCACTGTAAAATACAATGTAAAGAAATTATTTATGAGTGAAAATTCAGTGCAGATTAGCACTTTGTTTACAGAGAGATAGCGTTTTCATTGATTTTAGTTGTGTTTTTTACCTTCTCGACTTCAGCTAAACTGAGAAAAGTGGACCACGTAATTTTCCTTAACACTTTTTTTTTCACACAGGGAAAAAGGCATCGTTTAAAGCAATAACGGGGTTTCAAAAGTTTAAAGATGTCTTTTTTTGTGTAAAATAACAAGGTTCCAAAAAAAAAAAGGGGAATTGCATAAGACCTACTTTAATAAAATGCGACTTGTTTATTTTTTACAAGAAATTTATCATGGCCGACCTTATGTCACTAACATTTCTTTTCCACCTCCTTGTTTGTACCCACACGGAAGAAGGCCATGACGGACACCCTACTTCATGACATACCGAATGTATGAAGATGAATGGAGGACCCATAGATAGATAGATAGATAGATAGATAGATAGATAGATAGATAGATAGATAGATAGATAGATAGATAGATAGATAGATAGATAGATAGATAGATAGATAGATAGATAGATAGATAGATCTGGCCCTAGTGTTTTTATACATCTCCTATAAATCAATTAGTCCGCTCGGATGTTAAAAATGCTCCTTCTCCTCTTCTTTTTTCCATCAAGGTAAGGGGTGTGAGTTCTTGAAAAATCTCGGATCATTTCCGATAAGAATGGCAAATGGCCAAATCAAAACTTGTAGATTTTGCAACCCCTCCCCCTTCTCCACATCACATCATATTACAAATGAGTTTGCATCTAACCTATAAAAGTACACTTTCAATATATTTGCCACAACTAAGGCCCTATGCCTCTCTCACGGATGCCTATCACACTAATGAATTTGCATGTAATCTTACATCGAACTTCTTTTTGCTACTTCAATTAAGATTACATTTGCATTACGCCTATTTACTTGCCTAGAAATGTGGAATGATCTCAACAAAGTTCAATCTTCCTCATATTCTATTCTATTCTTCATTTTAAAGGTGCTTCTTTAAGATATGCAAAAGTTAGTATTACTTTTACAACATACTCTACTCTTTATCAACAAATTTTAAGAATATCGAAAAAATTAAACCAACATAGAGATTAAACAAAAAAAAAATGCTTTTTGCCAATTTTTGAGGGATGGACCTAATTTGAAAGGTTTGTTTCCACATGTACATTCTGTAAGTCCTCACAATTCCAACAAAAATCATGTTTAAAAATTTTGTATTGTATGCAATCACTTCCACACTACTTGAGTTAAGGAGGGCTTGCACCACAAAAACATCCAAACTTATTCTTTGGTGCATATGCAATCAATAGAATTGTGGCGGTTAAATGCCCACAAAAATTTCATCCATTAACAAACAAAAATAGCCAAACGACAATGAAGTAAGATCAGTCTTTAAATCCACTTCAACATCACTCAAATCTCTCTTTTCGAAGCCAAGACTTTTCTCGAACCCTCTTTTCTGTAACATCTAACTAAGTTCACATGCGAATTAACCATGTAGCTTTCGCTTATCGTTCTAGTAGATGGGATGAAAATGTTTTAATATGCATTATAATCATGTCGAAATATGCATTTGCTATCTAACAATCTAAAGGCAAAGATAAAGCAAGCTATGGAAGCATGAACTCAGAAAAACATTAGAAGCATAAGCATGTTCAACCTTAGAAGGTTCATGGCTCTCGGCAAAAGTATTTCACCATTATATCACCAAAGATCACGCAGTCTTCTATTGATCGTAAATATCAATGTTGAGTGCGGCCACTTTCTGCCTTTGATGCGATAGGGCACAAGGCTTTATTACCCGCAATCTGATCCCAAAAAGCTAAACTGCTTCAAATCTATTTTTTTCCAAGCCCGGAGATGTATCCCGGTGGCTTTTTGCAAGTTAGAGATGTATCCCGTCAGCCCGAGACATCACTCGCAAAATCAAACTTTGTATTGTTATTTATTTTAAGGGGCATCACTATGCAAATCGAAACTTAAAAATCGAATTATGCCCGCATAAAGCAAACCGTTATGGCAAGGGAATCGCATGTAAACCAAAGCAATAAACATTCAGTTCAAAGAGTATATTTGCTTAACATCTTACCAAAAGAGTATATTCCAATCTGGCCAGTGCCGAAAAGAAAAAGCTCCAAATGCTACCAATGTGACCCTGTCGGTGTCTTAAGGCTTATTGAAAATGTTCCATATCCTTTACCGCATCGTCGAGTGAGAAACGATGGTGAAGAAAAAATCGAAAGAAATCGAAAAATCACGATGTAAACATGGCCGCCCATAAATATCTAAAATGTAATGCAACCTCCTGAATTAAGCCATTGTTGTATTTGAATGTGAAGGAGCTATATGCCAATTCGGCAAGATCTTGGTAGGTGATGCCCGAAAAGTAGATTAGCAAACCCTAAAGTAGAATACGCAAAGGCAAGAAATTCCTTCATTCGGGCCCCATGGCATAGAAATAAACAATAGAGACAACTTTACGGACATCTTTAACATGCAAAAAAGAGGCTTCTAATAGGATCCATGACCTTTCCTTCCCATGATTTACGGGTTAAGATCGACCCTTTGCCAGGACCGATTAAGAAATGGTGGTCATTAATACATGAGCATGATCCCTCTGGAAAAAATGCAATGAAAGGAATTTTAAATTGATGTAATTGATTCTAAGCTCATAAATATGAGTCTAATGACAAACATACATCAATCAAGCCCAATTATTATAGATATAATGCTGGTATACATGAAATAGCATGGGCTGCAAGGCCACATAACCTTCAATCCCAGCGGACTTCATGATGAAGCCATTTTCCATGTACAAGACGTATTGTCACCGGAACGTGAAACATTACACTTTGGTTTCCGATCCTTTAAATAATGCCTGAGATCCTTCCTATTTCTGTCAACAACTATTTCGTTTATTGATGAAGTTCCAAACCTCTTGGCTCCACATACCCCGTGAATGCAATAAAAGAAAATTCAAACGGAAATAGTCCTGGAGTTTTGATAGACATTGTGTGCTTCCGGAGTTTTGGAGCATCATGTTTTGTTCTGCGGACATATGATGCGCATCACCTAGGTTTATTTTAGCAAAGTGTGCCCATTTTATATAACCAAGATCATTTAAAAATTCAATGAGATCCTAGATAAGACAATTTTAGCTACGTATCCTTTGGACGGATTTGGAGCAAGAAAGCCCCTTTTAAGGGCTTTTTTCCACAAGAGGGCCAGTTCTATCCTAAAATTCTATCTTGAAAGACAATGCAAAATTGCAAAGTGACGGTGAAAATTAAATGCACGATTCATAAAGAATAAGCGACCTAAATCATCTTCTATCCTCCTTGCAAAATAAAATGGAAAGGACAAAAAGAAGTGTCCGAGCATCCAAACGTACCTCTAAACCAAATGACGAATACCCAAAGCAAAAGCCACACCTCTTATTTAGACTCACACATGCAAATCGGCCTGATTCTAGCATCCGGATCGCTCCACCGTCCTGGACCAATTAGATCCATATGGATGTCGCTTAAAGAACCACGCCCAATCGGATGAGACCCGAATCATATTCCTCTGGCCATCAAGCTAGATTCTTAGATTCTTTTGGATTCTGATTCTTATTACACGCCAAAGCCAAAGCCAAGGAGATCGCCAATGCTTTCAATTCTATTTTCCTTGCTTTTTTATCCCTATTTTTTCCTTAGAAATACGTGCCGAATCTAGGAAGAGGCATCAACAACCGAACTATGCCTAAAGAATCTTTCCCATAATAATTATACATGTATTGATATAGTCTAAACATCTATTTCTCATAAGCAACAAACGGGAATGACTAAGTTGATACGAGGAAAAAATCATAGTGAAGAATATACTTTACTTAAGTTTACATCATCAATAGCAACAATAATAGATATTCTAGGAAACGGATGTTCTATGTATAAAATCATATGTTCTAGTGATGAGGCACCCATGAGTGACTAACATCCGCAGTTATTGGTTTTTCGGATTTCAGTCAAAACCACATAGATCTTCTAAAACATAAGTCTTCTATAAACAAACCACTAAATGCCTACATTATGTACTAGGTAATTTGAAGGGGGAGGAGGCTTTCACGTTGTAAAAAAGGCCTTGGGGACTTCTCCAATGAGGCGTTTAACGAGCAAGCGTGACTCGAAAAGAGTCGTGAATTTGAAAAAAAAAAAACCCTTATCTAGCATCCAATGCCGGATTTAGCTATGTGTAAAAGCCCTTTTCCACTAAAAAAGGCCCATTTAGAAATATCGAGATCTTGTGAATATGGAGGAAAAATGGACCCGGTCTCGATAAAGATAGTTTGGAAGGGGCCAAAATAGATGATTCACAAGGCAGCAAGAACGTAAAGAAGGTAAAACTTCTGTTAATTTGGAAAAAGAGGGGTTCTTTAGATTTTAATGGCATTCACACCCCGAACAACTTTAGCATAGGTATGGCAACGCTCTCTTGGTGATCTCTTCATCCCTCTTGATGCCGGCTAGATCAAATAATTCAAAGAAACAATGTCAAGAGCAGCATGAGTGGCCGGAGGTGGTAGCTGCTTGTAGTTGTACAAGAAAAGGCCAACACATGTTTTATAAAAATAACAAAAATACAAAGAATATGAACCATGCAGGCATTATGCCTATGCAAATTGTTTGATTTTATAGTCTAAAGGTCACACTTTCTCATAAAGAGCGATGAGAATGATTAAGTTGATACAATTTACTTAAGCGGCCAAGGCCGAAACATTCTCTTCACCGACTTGGTGCAATTCAAAAAATCCAATAGAGAGGGAATTTCAAGATAATTTTTTTTGAAAAATGCGGGATTAGTAAGTTAATGTCAAGTCTATGAATTTATAGGCAAGGGCTGACTAAACACGTGAAACCATTGAATGGGATGGCGAATTCGGTTTAAGATCTTAAAAACTATGACCCTCGAAACAATAATGTACAACAATTGTTTATGTGCTCCATTTTTGCTCTACTGATATGCTACCCCCGACCATTGTTAAGTGTTGGTATAAAGAATAATACATCTCTCTTTCCATCAAATGCTCGATTAGCTTTTGCCTTTGATGTTGAATGTATAAGGTGTGGTGTTCCTCATCCTCAAAGATCACAATCCCCATTAACACGTTTGGAACAAATTGATGTAACATCAAAGTTTATTCAAAAATTTTTTGCATATCCTTAGCATAAACACTATACTATAGCATTGAGTAGCATAAACACTATACTTAATAACATTGAGTAGCATAATTTTTATACCATGGCATAAATACAATATAATATAATAACCCAAAATAAAACCAAAGCATGCCCTTTAAAAATGCAATACAATGTGCTTTTTTGTACAAAATAAAACAAAGAGATTCAAATGCAAAAGATTAAAATGCAAAAGGTTATGCTTTTCTGATCCCAGGATCCCCAGCCTGTAACCCACTGAAAATTAGACACGTGGCAACATATCTTAATCCCTATTCCTAGCGGCCAGAAGATTTGCCGGAAATGTCGGTTTCTACAGCCAATAGAAACGATAAGAAAAATGAGAAGAGGAGGGAAAAGAAAGAGCGCAGAGCTTTTAGCTATGGCGGAGGACAAATTCCGATGCTCCATGGCGGGCATTGTAGAGCCTATATGCCTCAGAGTGGAGCTCGTAGTACTGCAAAGGATGAAACTGAATCAGAAGAAGGTAACAGAAAATTCGGCACGAGAGTCAAAGCCCCAAAGAGGGGGCAGAACAGGGCACGGATCTGCGAATTCGGACTTCAGTGCAGGGGCTTGTTTGTGGCAAGAGTTCCTCCGCTTTTTTCTTTTTGTGGGTCGTTTTAATTCCGGCAATCCCCTTTCCCTGGTCCTTGTTTGAGACTTTTGCAAGCCCCTTTTAGCATCTAGGTCCCAATGCAGATCGACCAGCCACCAGATCCGTGATGGCATATTGGATCAGTGGTTGTGTTTGAACAAAGAATAAAGCTCTGCTGGGTCTTCTTCAGATTAAAATCTCCATAGTTTCGACTTGTTTTCTTCTCTTTAGCTGACCCTCTGGCAATAATGTCGAAGCGCCAAATTGCATGACCTGTGCTTCTGTTTGTACCTTCGCTCCATATTTTGGTTTTGTGGCACTAAGGAGATCATGCCTTCCTTCTCGAACCTAGTTCTTTTTTCTTGGGGCCGAAACGTGGATGATGTTGTTTTACTATTTCTCCCTTGGAACAGGAAGTCCATAACTGCAAAATCTGAGCATTGGAGGGTCTGAAGTTGGGTAGAAAGTCTGAGTTCTCTGCTCAGTTAGACAAAAGGAACTGGGATTGATTTTCCTGCAATTCTTCTTCGTCTCATTTGTGTTGAATACGAAAAAAAATGGCTGAAAATGCAGGGATTTTCATGTGCTGCAGCCCAGGCTCAAGTCTCGTGCTTCTTCCGATTTAGGTTAAGGTTTTTGATGCATGTTAAGGGAGATTGATCTGGCAGAAAACAGGAACAAAATATGGGTTCTTTGGGGCCTTGGGAATAGGTCGAATAAATTATATCCTTTGCTGGACTGTGTCTCTTTTTATGGAAAAAAAACTGCTGTGAAGAGTGAACAATAAGGCTGATGGGTGATTTGGCTGTTGAAATTGCTATCTGGGCTATACCGGTTTTGCAGGGTGGATAAGATAAAAAGAAATAAAAGAAAAGCGAAATCGATGCGAAGCTGGAGGTCGAGCTTTCCCTCTGCAAGCGGATTATAACCATTCGAACTGGGCTACAATCAATTAGGGCCCCAAACGCTATGAGTTTTACTGGATTTTGCATAGTTTTGCCTGCACTTCATATCAGGCTTCCTGGCGCTCGCGGGATCAATTCGACGATTGCTGTGCGAGAATGGATCAACTGCTTCCATTCAGTGAAGATAGTACTCTTTCCTGTTGCCTTACCCAGGTAGACCGCCGGACTTGGCGGCTGCAAAGCTGCTGTCTATTTGAAATTTTCTGAGCGGATAACGCTGTGCGAGGAAGTTAAGTGGATTTACTGCTCTGCGGGAATTTGCGTGCTGGGATCAAACTCTATGAAAAGATCTGCAGGTCATCTATCTTATCCACATTCAGGCGACGCATCTATCTTAATCCGCATTCGACGACACATTCAACGACACATTTGGGTCGGATACGTAGCACCTAAATACTGAAGGTTTGCCGCAGAAAGATTCGGTGGAACAAAATGAAAAATTACAAAGAGCCAGATTGCCGCTATTTGCTTTGATCGGGAAAAAAGCACATTAAGAATAAGCTTCATTTAAGTTTAGATCATCAATAGCTTTCTGGTAGCGCATTCACAGAAAATAAATGTTCGCCTCAAACCGCCTTATGTTACTATTTCCGAAAGAGGAAAGAAGAGTAAGCGATACCGAAGAATAATAGTCAGGAAGGCGGAGTTCATGTGAATAAAATTAACCAGGAGACGAACGGGGAAGTCGCCGGCTGCGCCGCTTCCTGCTCATTCCACCATTTCGCCACCTTGGCGAATAGCCTTTGTCAGTGCTGCTTGGAAAAGCAATGAATTGCCATTATAAAGCTCGGTTTGGACGCTAAAACATACCTTAGCATAGAGGCATCTAGAGCAGCAACAAATTGCGGTACTTCAAGCGCGCCCTAGGACCTTGGAACACATTAGACCGCTTCCGTGAGGACGTAAATTATAAACACTGTACCAAACTGCGTAAGCTAAACCGGTATTTACCGTTTTGGCCCTGCCACTCTGACAGCGGTGGCATTTGGAGAAACAACTTGCGCTGAAACGCGCAAGAAGCCAAGTTCATCTGCCTTACCAATACATTGGTCTGGTGGTTTTGCGTTTGCATCCACCTATTGCGCGCAGGCTGTGCTCTTTGTCTTCATGCTTTCTCCATTTCGTAACTGAGTGTCGCGTCTGTTAAAGACCGATTTTGCGAATTCGGTGACGATCTTCACATTTTTCCCTGCTCTGCGTGATGGTTTTCAGTTCGCTGCAAATCTACCGGCTACAATTTCGTTTAAAATTGGGCCTTCCATATTCTTACGTTTCTATTCAATTTCTTCTAACTTGGATTCTCAATTAATTCTACATAATACGACACGTTCGCCGACTTTGGGGCTGATTGTTCTAAACGCAACCTTTATTTGACTTTTGGGTTGCCTGGTCAGTACCTCATCCAAAAGCGTTCTGGAAAAGACTAAATTATATTACCTTTCTACGTGATGTACGCAAACTGGCAGAGGTATATTCTAAAGAAGTGGGTTAAATTTAGCAAATTTGCTTCGAACATAGGGATGAGAACGGTGTAATTAGATTTTGGTATGCATGGGATAGCCAGGCTGCGTTTAAACTGGTTTTGCCATATTTGATTGACGACTGAAAGACCGGTTGGAGCACAATACCGGATGCGAGCGCAGGTTTTGACCGTTCGGCGTTTTGCCGCCTCATAAGGGGTTTTTAATCAAGAACGGCAACGAACTTTATTACGCCCATTATGGTTTCACGGTCCGCCGACCCACGGTGCGGCATAGCAATTGAATAAAAGGAAAACCCTTCTTCAAGCCTTCACCTGCCAAAAAATGCTCTTGCGTCATTTTACGTTTCTAACCCGGTAAGTACGCATGTCATTAATATTATGATGTTAAGAGAAAACCCATGATGATGTAGGGGATTTAACGGAGCTTCGGAAAATACCGGTATTGGGGTTACGCCATACTGGATAAAAACCGTTGGATATGGTGAATCACCCGGCGAATTTATGTTCATTTCATCTTCATAAAGGTTTATTCAGAAATTTAGTGGCTTCTTTCAGGTGTTGTAAAGATGGTGATGGCCCGGTTATGCGGCGGTGATTTGGGACGAGTTTGTTGTGAGTTATTAGAGGAATTTCATTTGTCTCTTTACGGACGGTTCTCCTTCTATCTCTTTGAAACGCAACATTACCATTCTTTTAATATATTGATGACGTTTACCAACGAATTATTGAAAAAAAGAAAAGAAGGAAATCTGGTAGCGCATATATGCGGTTAAGGTATTAAGTCCCCTATGGTGGAATTGCCCTTCAAGGTCGGAGAAATATCTTTGACCTTCAATTTTTATGGCTAAAATTTAAACATGAATTTCAATAGAGGTTAGAGATTCAGAGAGAACTAAACCGGCTGGTATTCTTTATTTTAATGGCGTAGAAGGAACCTCTTACGGCTGTAATTTGAAAATGCATTATAGATGACGTTATACATAAACCAACTTCACTATATATATAGAAGTTCGTTCTGATCCTCAAAACAAAAATCTCCAAAGCAGCATAAATGTATGGGGTCACATCTTGTCCTTTTCCTCATTAATGAAATCTTAAGCCGTTTATATGGAAAGCTATTTTAACATTGGAGTAAGCTCGATTAGGAGAGGGATAATGGATGTAGGTAGACCCGCCACTCTGAAACTCACAGGCATGAGCCATGTTGCGACCTTGCTTGCAATTACTATCTTGTATATTTGGGTAGGGCACAAGACATTCAATTACGTATTTACGCTTGATTCTTCTTACGCCCTCAAAATTTTACATGCGGTAGTTTATTTATAGGATAGATATTTTGCTTTTTATGGATGGGAAAATAATTTGGTGCAAAATTCGCAGAACCGATCTCATAGAACTGAACATAAAAGGCAATGAAAATACTGCTGTGGCCGGGTATAGAAATGGTTTGAGAAAGCTCCAAATATATCTATGAAACTCGAGCACGGTTACTTGGACCAAGAACTTGAACCTAGGCTATAATCTAAAACGGTTCTGTGACCCTCGATACCCAGCATATACGAGAATAGAAGTGGAATTTTGGCTTTAGCCAAAGGGAAAAGGAAGCAGGAAGTTTTTTTTTTTTTGTTGGGACTTTGTTAATGTTAATGGAAAGATTAATCGCATTACTAGTTCACTGCTTGTGGTAGCCCTTTTGTCTTTGGATCGATCCTGATTTGCATATTAACCATTTCTTTGCGATCGATTTCAGTTCGACCTTTGCACGAGAGAACTTACTGAAATTGCTTTCTGGCTTTTGCATCCCTGCTGTAAAGGATTTTACTTCTGAAAATGGAGTCATAGAACGTACGGACATCTTTGGAGAGGTGCGCCCGATTGATGTGATTACTTTCCCACCTTCTGTGATTTTAGTAGGATCCTCATGTTACTCCATCTGCGGGAATCATTAATATTTGGAGCCTCTGGCGGATCCTGTCGCATCTTCTTACATAAAGATTCGAATTTCAACTTGCGCACCATAGATATTTAGGGTTGGTTTAATGAATTAAATTTTACGGTGTTAAATTATTACCGTGAAACATCGAAATCCATTATGAAACCCACTTGCGGCCCATACCCGTAATCCTGATTCTTTGTTCTCCATTTCAAATGCGGAGCGCAGGAGCTGTGAAAACTTTTCACTCCAGCTTATACATGTAAGTGAGAAGAACCACTAGCTACCTAGAAGGAGAAACAGAACGGAAATCATGCGCTTGGCGTTCATGCATGTATGATTATTGAAGAATTTGCTCTGTTTCAACTAGGATGGCAAAGGTACATTGCTACAAATCCTCCATTTCATGGTTTCGTGCGGTTCTCCTCGGAATGAGTCTTCGGGTGCATATTTGCACTACGGCAAAGAGTAGTTCAACAAAAGCGAGTCATCTTCGTAATCTAGCCTTCTCTCCTTCTAAATCTGCGCTCTCCTCAAACCTGGCTCATTCAATGGTTTTGTTATGTATCCTTCTCGGCCGTGGATTAAAAGAGTGAGCAAATTAACTGAGCAATTTTAAAGAATAAACGTCTTAACTGGATACCTTCGTAAATTAGGATTTGTGTCATCCTATAGTAACGTTGTATGTTGGAGCATCACCGGTGCCTCTTGTTTCGTTATGGTCATTTTGACTAGGGGCTATGATTTTGAAATATGGAATACTACCTGCGGTTGGAATAAGGTTTTGGAACATGAAATCAGTTCATTTACCAGTTTGTTTAAGGTTTTATATTTTTGAGATATATGGAGACTGGAATCCACCAAAGTGATTCAATTAATAATAAGAATGCTTTAGCCAATGAGATCGAATTATTTAAGAGGTATGATATATGTGATCTCGAGATAGTGATTTATCGCGTCTGTCAAATCCCCTACCTGAAAACCCTATTGTTATTACCACTTCATTCTTCAATTCGCCGGAGTTGTTTGTCCACATAATAAAATAGAGCGCTCTTGCAGATGGTTATATTTGCGTCTCGGTGCCGGAACAGGGATGAATTTCTTAAGCGATGTCATTACTAGTCCCAAATTGCTCCCGAATAGAAATATGGGTGTCTAAGCGCCTAATTTTCCTAAATTGAAACTCTTCCTTCTTAATTTTCTTAAACATATGGAACAGAACTGAGCATCCGAAGACTAGGCTGCTCAAACTTTGGAGAAAAGGATCATGCTAGAAACATTATCAAATATGTAGACTCAATTTGGAACAACAACACGAAATCCTCAATTTTGACAAACTCATCTAGGCTTCCAAGGCGAATTAAAGTCTTATTATTTCTGAATTCTACAATATACCAAAGTTCTGCCGTAACTCGACGGTTCATATGTTCATTTGTAAAATCTATCGAAATGTGGTTATGGCTAAAGAAAAGAAATTATGGGCACTAAATTCCAATATTTTATTGCTTTCGAGAAAATTAATTGAACTTTGCAAATATTTTAAATGAAATTTAGGATTTGATGTGATCAGAGCGTGAATCAAGAAGTATTGAAGGAGGATTATATCTATAATCTGCCACTCCCTCAGTATTTTGTGCACAGAAGTTAGTGCCAATTATGGCTAATTACCAGAGACGCTCTTCATTTTGTGCTCAAGCTAATGTCTTCACAATTCTTCTCCATTCTTTTCCGTTAGAATTAACTCCATTTGCGGGTTTCAGGTTCTTGTTGCTGCATGGCGTGATTTTTATTTATCTCTGGCTCTAAATCAAGATATCCTGCCAGTATCTTACATTTGCCACATTCTTGAAGCACATGAAACGCGTAGCGCTAACCCTTTCTATTTCCTTCAAGAGCACATATGAGCAGCTTTCGGTACACTATTATTACTGATTCCGCAAAACTAGGCATATGAATAAAATGCTTTGAATATGTCACAGCAATTATGAATAGATAGATAGATAGGGTGAATTTCAGACAGATGCGGCCCATCCCTTGTACCACCGGGGCCGGTGGACTGCCTTATGGGGCGATACATGAGCTACTAGCGTCGCGCTTGGTTTACGCTTAACCTTTCAGGCATTTTTATACCACAATCATCAAGGCTTGCACCGCTTTGGATCGGCTTCATGGTAGTGCCTGTTGTCGTTATCAATCGACTTTGGTGAGCATTTTGAGACGTTTATGTTATTTCGCCTCTCCCGGTTCATAGGAAGCCCGCTTCCTTGTGTACTTCACCGGTGCTTTGCGTCATTTCCGTGTGCGTATGCGGATCCCTCAATGTTTACGGCCTTGTCATCATGAATTGTGTCTTGGTGACCCACCTTATATTTACGTACTTGTTCTTGATGCTTTCATATAGGACATTAGATTCGACATATGATTTTCATCTTCCACTTCCCCCATCACCGGTTAATATATCCAGATCCTCTCTCTATTCATTCCACTTTGTCCTTTTCCAATTCTTGGAATTAAGTGGCTTCCCATTGAATCTTGCCGGGATATCTTTCTTGCTTTTCCTGTTAGATTACCTGGTACATCGTTGCCCTCTTTGTCGGGTTGAATCTTGTGATAAACCATCTTGTCTTGGAACTTCGTGTGATTACCGCAACCCGGGCTTCGCGTGAAACTTTGTTTGTCCACTCATCATTTCCATTCCCCTTCGGTAATGAGTGTCACTTTCGGGGTTCATCCCCATCTTCCTTGTCCATATTGTTACATCCCTAAACCATCAGATTTGCCCTCGATTATGTGGGCTTTTGTTGATTCCTTGTCCTTGCTTGCTAGCTTATTTGGTTTTCCACACGCATTGTTCCCTTATAAGATATCTGATGGTCCTCTCCCCATGCCCTTACTTCCATGGTTTTCTGTCTCATATACTATCCAGTTGTTTGTGGTGTATTTTGTTCTCGGCTTAAATTCTGTTTATGCCATTGCACGTAAATTCCTTCTTGTTTTCCCATTTTTTCTCAAAGTGGAGACCGGTCCCCGGGCCTACGCCCCATATAAATTTGTGTAGTTGCAACTCTTTGCTTATTTGGGAAGCATTTAATTTTAATTTCCCGGCTTACTATCTGCTTTTTGTTGCAGGAATTTTTTCATATTGTAATTGCTTCGATGGCGTTTGGAATCTTGTATGCCCTTTAGTCCCATTTTCTATTGTCCGTGTATCATATCGGATACGTGATACGGTGATTCTTCTAGTTCTGTTCCCAAATATCTAAGCGGTTTATGTCTGCTTTTATGACCAAAAAAGACTATCTTGGTTTTGTGGGATTTTGTCGACCCATTGTTCACCATGAATTTTCGGGAGTTTAGGTAACTGTGCATCCCTTGTTCTTTATTAGCCATCATGCTCGGATCATGCATATATGATGGGTACTTTAGTGTGTCTCCTAGAATAGGTGCGTCTGTGTCCCCTTGTTGTTACGCTATAAAGTCTGTAGTGCATCTATGTATATTCCGAACAAAGTGGGGGGATAGTGGGCACCACATTTGACCCAGTAATGTCACAATCTATAAGCTTTCCCTTCTTCTTCCATTTTAGCATATACACTATGTTGCCGTCTTGCGAATTGCCCCACCATATCTTTTGGTGCACCTCTCTAATGCCTTTGTATCAGGGTTTTCTCTGGGCTGTGTCAACTTTGTTGAGTGTTTTTTACTTTGTTTTTTTTCAATCTACATAGCATCTCGGGGCTCAATTTTTTTTAATTAAGTAAACCATTACATCAACACTTTTCAATTAAATTCCCCACGAAACCCTCCCGGTTGGGTGCATATTCACCGCGGGGGTGACTCTCGTCGAGCATCGGTGTCGGATTGGCATATTCGCCCCTTATTCATAATCTACACCGTCACGTAAGTTCCTCATTTGTGGGGTAATGCAAATTACAAGATTTGCTATCTTGTATAATAAGATTATGGCTACTATAAGATTTCATAGGAATCTTATATGGTGTTGATTTAATGCGTGCAAAATATACAATTATGAGGGCTCACCATTTGCCCCTCGTCACCCAGTGTGAATACCCCCAAACCAAAAGGGGTTTAAAGGGGGATTTTAATTTAAATGTGTTGGATCAATGGTTATATTTATTAATAATATCACCCAGTAGTTATGTGTTGGTTATTATACTAAAAATTTTTGGCCCTTGGACCATAAAAAAAAACCGAGGGCGTGAGAATATAAAAGACATTTAAAACATAAAGATAGTGTAGGGTTGCATCTTGAACCTTGGAATCCAAATATGCACTAAGGTTTAATATTTGAGTATACTAGATAGCCATCGTTTAAATATTTAGAAGCTCACCTTTTAGAAACTTCTTCAAATACATTGGCTTGAACATTAAAAGGCTCAGCCAGAGAGATTAACTAATCTAGTAGGTTAACCCATTTGAGGAAACAAAGGGTATATATAAATTCACCATGACTATACTCGGAGGGATGCTTCTAAGAGATTTATATTTCAAGGCTTCTGATGAATCGACCAAATATCATTGTTTCCTCATCTAAATTGATCGGTGCTTAATTGGTAACTGATGGTGAGGTTTTGACAAGCATCTAGCGATCATCGCTTTGCCATGATAATAGAATATGGATAATATGGTAATGACTAGAGTTATATTTATTAGTTTGGGATCGGATACATAATATTGAACAACACTTCTCAAATATAAGCCATATCCAATGGATAACACACAAGATAATATTATGAAGAATTGTTAAAATAAGTTGGAGAAGCAATTTTTTCTGAGAATCGTAGCGTTGGAGGAAGAACAGTTACTGCGGCCGAATAAAATCCAATATGACTTCTCCCCAGCAGGCCCCGGTTATTGGTATTAGTGGTCACAAGAAGAAAAAAAGCGAGTGCTCATGCACTCAAATATAATTCATAAACTTTGGGATGTATCACCTTTACTTATCCTTTTAAGACCTTCAAAACTCCTTTTGCTTCCAATAAATTCACATTTCTTCATTGCTACCATATTCTCGGGTTTAGCACATCTTTGCCCACGAAGTGCAATGCATGCTTGGAATCGATATAGTGCAATCTCTAATTCTTGTGTGGACAATGGTTCCTATAAAACCACCATGCAATGTAGATCAGTTTAGGTAAATCAGGTCTTTCATGGTCTAACATAAGTATCTTAGCAAGGACTGGTTGTTACGATAAAAGTTATAAATATTCTCAATAAGTAGTTTGTGTTGTGAAACCTTTCTCACTAAAAATATGCGCAGCGATGAAGGACCCATCTCGGAAAATCGTCCAGGGCGAGTTGTAAGAAATGGTCCCTTGTATATCCCACTTCATCTTTCGCTACAACCATCCCACAATGACCACTTGAATAAAGTGGTGAACATGCATGAGGAGAAAATAAAACTTTGTCTTCTCACGAGTTGAATACTTCGCATCATCCAATGTCCTCATCCCGAAATTCTGATGTCGGGAGGTGCTCTTTGTTTACCAGGCGAACAAATTTGCCGTTGATGGTGGTTACGTAACATACCGGACATAGGAACTCTAGCATGTACCTTGGGGTACTTGGATTAGGTCTTGTTTATATGGCTGCAGCTTTAATTGATTAAGTTGAAACGCGAACCATTTTGACAATGAGGAAACAAAACATGTCAAATTTTATACACCTTGGGGCTCCGCGCCTCCTTCTCACCCGACTTTGGTGTGACATCTTTCTATCTCCTTGTATTTTTCTTCTCTTGCACATGGAGTTCACCTTCATGGTGAAAGGTTAAAAGCTTCTTTGCTCCTGCCATTTGTTTTCTAGAACCACGGTAGATGGATCTGTGTTAGTGCTCAAAAGGTGAACTTTGTGTCTACTAGAAGCAGTTCCTCACGAATTGGCTTCACCTCCATCACATCATTTAAGAAAAGAAATCACGAAGAATGGAGAATTCTCCAAACCTAGAAAATATATTCTAAGCTAACCTCCTTTTCTTGTAGTTGAGTGACGCAGTGGAGTATTGAGCGGCAAACCTAAATCCCTTGCTAAATCCATGAAAATGCGCACAAGCACTCGAGGTAGCTCTGTGTTGGAACGGTTAAACTCTGCCCCAAATCCGTCTGCGAAGCATAAGAAACATAAAACGTAACTTTGCCTAAAACCGTAACTTTGCTCTATGAGACACGCTTGATCGACCCACATAACCGCCCCCGTTATAAGATCGCCACCATTTTTTTATGAAGAAGCTACTCTCTGCCAGCGGACGATCTGTTTAAATGGTAGCTTAATCATCGAGATCCTTACAACAAAAACCTAAAATGAGCTGCGAGCTTTGCATGTCGAGAACAAAATAAAATATAATACGAAAAATAAAACTTAACTGAAAAATATATGATATATATGGGTCTACACTATTGAAAAGAGGCATTAAAATTAATTCAAGCGTATGCAAATACAATGGGCACTCTAGATGTACTAATTAGTAGGCCTTGTGTAATACGCCCATCAAATCATATAAAAACCATTGGAAAAACCGTACAAAAATACAAAAAAAACCCCCTGTTATTATGCTACATATTCCACACAGGGGATGACTTTAAACATCGAGAGCTATTGTCATGGAAAAAATTAGTGGCTATTAATAGCCAAGTGACGATTTTTTAGGAAGGAAGGAAGTATATTTTAACGTCCATGGAGACCAACTGGCCTATGAGACGGTTTTACAATATAGCGGAAAGTTTCCAAACACAAAATAAAACCAAAGAAACCTTGTACAATGTGTCTCTACCACTGGGATGAAAAAACCCCAAGTGTGGGAGGAAAAACCCTTGTAGTAAGGCGTTGAGAGGCCTATTTAGAGCTCAAATTCCAATGTTGTGAGGACTCCACGGCGGTGGGGACTTGCGCAGAATGTAGGGCGCAAGGCGATGCCACCATTAGGCTGAAACCCGGCGGTTGGTGCATTGCTATCTCGTGAGCATCACGATCGGCATGGCTGCTTTCGGATGTGTGCATATCTTTGGGCATTCATGTAGAGCATAGTGTTCATCTTCTAATATCGCATGTGGCAGACAGCGCATAATCTCTCATCGCGGGATTCTCGACCTCTATCCGTACCTCGGCTGGCTGTCTCAATTCGGTGATGGTGGGACCCTATATCCTTATTGCAGCTATAGCTCTTGGTTTCTTGGTGGAAATGTGTGCCTTCGGATCTTGGTGGGGGTCGTCGTGTTCAAGCGGCCGGATTGACCCGTGTGTGGTAGTGCTCTTTTTGGGCTTTGCAAGGTGGGCTTCCCACAAGGAGGCATCCCTGAAGCGCGGCGCATTTAAATACAACTCACCTACGTGATATCAGACATATCCACAATGTGTTGATAGTCTATGGACCATCGTCGCGAACCATCCCCTACAATGCTCTTGCCATACTCTCTTGAGGGCGTTCGCGGCCCTTGTGTCAATAACGAGCGGGGAGGAAGGCGTTGTGTTATGGAAATATGCAAGGTGCTGCATAGCGAGAATCTGCGAGGGCGGAAGCCGGTCTCATACAACAAAATTGGATAAGGCACGTGTCCTTGGCGGCAGCTTAAAATGTTAGGAAAGCCTTACGCACCCTCTCTAGCTTATCCCAAGTACCCTTGCTAATGTCGCAAGGGATTCATAATAAGTGCCATACAATGCTTTGTGGTGACTTGTAGGGGGGTTTTAGGCCCATTTCCATATGTATCGTAAGAGGTAGGGGTTTTGCCACTACTTGGGGTAAACTTTATGCGGAAGGGTGAATTTGCCTTTCAAGAAATGCATTATCTGGGGGTGTTTTTGATCACCTATGCAGCACATGGCATACCCCCTTACTATAAGTGAACCCCGGGCTGTCACCCCGGACCTCTACCCCATCTGGTTTCCCTGAGTGCTTTCGAAACAAGTGTGCTTTCGTGCCCAATCCGCGAGATCTGATACGTGATAGCTGTACTGCATTGCATCTGGGGCTTTCCATCCATGCCGACCCTTCTTTCTACATAGTCATCCCATACTAGACAATTTTTTCGGCGAATTTTATGAAAGAAGCTTTCTTTAAAAAAATTAAAAAATAGCCATAGCTAAAACAAGTACTTCAGTATTCATTAGGTTTACCCAAACTATTTCCCCCTTTTTCCTTAAGGAAAAAGGAATTAGCCTTTCTTTATATTACAATAATTATATAATAAATCATTAATATCCAAACAAAAATGAATTCCTATTTATACATCCCCACCTACCATCATCATCATATAAGTAATTTTTCAAACTATGCATTTCTATTACATATACCATATATGTATCTTAAAAAAGGAATTGTAAGAGATGGCCAATATCTCTCTAGATGCCCGAGTTGATTGCATAATATTTTCCCTCAAGGATTAGATCTAAAAGGTGTCATTGTATTGAATGTTGTTCAGATCATGGATATTATAAGCTTTGTTGTGAGCTTTTGTTAAAAGTTTTTTTAATATTATTGTATATTTCTTGATTGTTGATTATTATTTGTAATTGTAGTACATATATCTAAAGCTACAGAATTTACGTTTTTTTCTTTTTCAGTTAAAAAAAATAGCCAAGTCTGCGAGGTTTATAGTACTTAATTCAAAAGTTTAAGCCAAGTCAAGTACATATAAATGTAATGGTAATAATAACTTTAGCTAAATGTATATCAGAAAGTACTGTAAAATTTTGAAAAATAGCCAAACCATACCATTTTTTATGGAAAAATATATAGCATGCTTAATTTTTTTCCTTGGCTATTGGATGGGCATGTTTGCAAGTTATTGCTCGATTTAAACCATAGATATCGATCCTCGTTTGCGGGGTATGCTCGTATAAGTTTGAGTATATTGTCTAGCGAGGCTTGCAAAATACTACATGGTTTGAGGCAATGTATTATGAATTAAATGGTGTTGATTTCATACATGTATTATATGATTTTAATGACTAGTTAATATTCCTTTTCTTCTATCTATCCATCCATTTCCCTTTAAAGGATCTTAAAAGGCGGTTTAGTTGCAACATTGAGAAGAAGGCACATGCAATAGAGGCAATCAATGCTTTGATAGGCAGTTCTATATAACATCATTTACCTAAGTCAAATATAAATTAAGTACGTTGTGCTTAAAGGGAACCATATAATGTCAAATAACATGCACACACATAGTCTATTCACAATTTAAAATGTCAAACACTTCATGAAACCACAATGACAAACCCATTTATCATAAACCATAAAAGCCAGAATTCTATATTTAAGAATAGAATAGAATAGAATAGAATAGAATAGAATAGAATAGAATAGAATAGAATAGAATAGAATAGAATAGAATAGAATAGAATAGATTTTTTAGCGTCCACGGAGACTGATTGGCCTATGGGACCCAAACAAAAGAGAACAAAAGAGGCTATTCTTAGACGGGATTAAAAACCCCACGCCGGAAGGGGGTTTTGAGGAAAAAACCTTAGCGGTAATAAGTATCTTTGGCATGTTGTACAATTGTACAAGACAGTTCAATACCATCCCGGAGGACACAACTGAGTCCATGCATCTATAACCTCCTAGAGGTATGACCCCAACAAACCCATGGAATAATTTAAGGGCTAAACTTAGCTATTTGGCGATTTTTTAGCACATTTTCAAAAAATGTTGGCTAAAGTAAATAGAAAAAATTGAGAAAAAAATAATAATTTTAGCTTAACTTTTTTCGCGGCTGCACCAAACTTCAATCTTTTTAGCCAAATGCTAGAAGATAAGAGAGTGAAATTTTATATTGTTTAGCTAAACCACAGAAACTTTTGGAATAAATTTCGGTTTAGTTTAGCTAACATCATTCTACTTTATATGAAATATATGATAATAGTAATTTATTTTCTAGCATCTATGGAATAATTTGAGGCCTAGAGTTAGCTAGCTGGCATTGTTTTAGAATGCTTCCACAAAGAAAATGAGTAAAGTAAACGGAAAGAATTGAAAAGAAGTTTAGTAATTTTAGCTCAATATTTTCTACTGATCACACCACATAAAGTTTTTGTAGGAATTTTGCATTAGTTTAGCTAAACTCTAGAAAGTATGAGAGGAAAAATGTATAGAGTATAGCTAAAGCACAGAAAGTTTTGGGATTAATCTCAGGCAAGTTTAGCTAAAGCCATTATGGCTAATAAGAAATATGCGATTAGTAATTTATTCCCTAAACCCACTGGCGTCATTATTCAATAACTCATGCAGCGGTTGGTCGGGCACTAGTAATCGAACATCTTGCTCGGATATGGGCAAACGTTGGGCAGATCTGGAGGGCATGACATTCATCCTCAATGGCGCCCTGGTGGCAACACTGGCAAAGCCTTTGCTCTCGTGCTTCCCGAGCCCAACATCCTGTCCCAATGCGGAGGCGATGTGCACCCGTGCGAATGGAAGCTATAAGTTTGCACTTCTTCATAGGCAACTGGGTGTACAAGTACTAGTGTGGGCCTCTCGTGAGCCTATGTTTGACTTCTTCTTTGCGATAGTGTAGTGCTTGAACATCGCATCCCAGGATCTTCTTGAAGGAAAGTAGCATCTAGGTACAGCTTAAGTGCCTTGTGATCTTTCTTTGTGCTACCCGGTCCCCAATTTTTGGTCGGTTGTTTTAGTTGTCTGAAAGTGTTGTTTTATGTCAAAAACAACACCAAAATATTTAAAAGACCACGTGGCCCGTTTATCGGGTTGCACAAAGGGGCCCGGTGGTTTTTGGCAAAAAAAATCCAAGTGGTTTCCACTTTTTGTTTTTTTGTCAACATGTCCTTTTTTTGAGTGTTGTTTTTACCGAACTTTTTCGACGTGTGGTTTTTTTCTTGACTGCGACTGTTGTTTTTTTGAGGAGCCACGCGTTGTTTTTTCCTAAAATAAGACACGTAGATTTAAATATTGCTATACATGAAAGACTAACTTACAACAATGGTTTTTAAAAAAACCATATGTTATTTACAAAAAAAGCGACGCGTGTTATTGAAATCTATCTATTGTTTTTAGTGCTATTAAGTATTGTTTTCTAAAATAAGGACATGTAAAAGCATTATAAGAACATATAGGAAAAACAAGGTGTTGTTTTTAATTGCCTTTTAGCTAATGAAATATTGACCGTGGTATACTTTTAAATAAAAAAAAAGTTATTTTAACTAATCAAATATCGACACGTGGCATACATTTTTAAATAAAGAATTATTATTACGACATTTAGAAAAAGATTGGTGTTTCTAACATATCTTCTAACCAATTAAATATTGCCACATGACATACATTCAAATAATAATATACCACAATTTAAAATCAATACAATTGTATTTAAAATAAGAAAACTTGTAGGAATCTAGTGGATCATTAAGTCTAAGTGCTTCTTTGATAAATCATTAAAACCATTGGAGGGAAAATAAAGTACATAATTAATTTACAGCAGAATCGAGAATTGGAAAAGAGAAATACTGCTAAAAAAATTGTCGACTAAAACCCTGAAGTTGATATTTTTTAAATCTGTAAAGGCAAGTATTTGCCTACTCATACAATGCAGACTGCAACAAGTCTGAGATTAGATACAAATGAATCAGCAGATCGTCTTGCCTTGATCTTTGAAAAGTAATCAAAGATGCTATCTTGAAAATCTAGAGTAGCAAATAAAAGTCTGCTCTGTTTCGGTAGATGCTTTGCATTAGCAGATCATTGTGCCTAGATAAGATTAACAAAGGATTGAAAATCTCCCGCAACAAAGGAACAACTGAATGCTTGATTAAAACCTGTAATAGGCTGACTGCCTTGAAACACAAGGCTGCAAGGAACCCACCGAAACCAGTAATAACTCTGCAAAAACTCCCCATTACAGCAAGAGTTGGTTATTGCAGCAAAATCTCTGAACAACTTGATTAAAACCTGTAATTGGCTGACTGCCTTGAAACAAAAGGCCGCAAAGAACCCAGCGAAACTACTCTGAATGCAAGTTGGTGTTGCAGCCCAACAAGAAGTCTCTGTAGGATCAACCCGATTGCAGCAAAAAGGGGCGAATGATGGCTAGACGTGGGCCTGTAATTAGAATTGGATGACCTCTGTAACTCAAATAAAGCTGACTATCACTTAGGCAGAAACTCCCTACAAGTTCCAAGGAAGAGCCCACTGCACAAAAACCTGAAAAGCAACAGCCTAGCAAGGCCGGAATGAAGTAGACCAGGGAAAAAGGGTCGTTATGGCCAAAAGTAAAATTATGGCACTAAAATACCTCCAGAGAGTAACTGGCAGAAAGGAAAAATAGCAAAGGAAGACGACAAAGCCACACAAAGCCCTGCTCTGTATATGTGACAGCCATAGATTAGAATGAACAAAGAGCTCCGCCATAGATTAGAATGAAAGATTTCCAAGCATCCTCCTGCAACAGACATTTCCATTAGCTTTGCATCTCGCCTTAAAACCTTACAGGCTAAAAATACGATTTTGATAGTTTCAGACCTTTCCTTCTTGCAGACCAGATGAATTGAAGAAGTAAGAATTAGTTTCAGCCATCCCTCCAAACTCCTGACCTGCTTCATGCGATTCATGTCGGATTCCAGGTTGGGGCTGAATGGAAAGGGGTTTAGGACGGCAGAAAATCAGAAGGGCGATGGAATTCCCTCCAATTTGCCATCGCCATAGCAAAGGTAAGTTTGCCATCGCCATCGCCGTATCTGCCATCGCCAGGAAAGAGAGAGGAAAATCGTGTGCAAGGAAAGCCCATGAAATTAAAAGCCAATCTCGACCTTTATTACAGCCAATGAAATCAAAGGGCTCGGATCACAATCTCTGCCGTTGATCTCTCCCATCAATCCAACCGTTCATTCAATAGCCAATAATATTATAAGATTGGGGTCAAGATCTCTACCATTTATCTTAGTTTTATCTTAACCGTTGGATAGAATACTACGTTATCACATTATCACGCGTGCACACAAGTATTATTTTAATTTTCAATGCATACAAGTATTATTTTAATTTTCGTATTATTTTAATTTTCAATGCATACAAATATTATTTTAATTTTCAGTACAATGTTCACTAGCAAATGTGTGCCCGAATTGTCGGATGTTACACGAACGATAGTTAGAGCGTTAAAAACACTGGTTACTTGCATTTTAGGTGCTTATAATAGTGTCTATGGTCCCCCTTCGCTGTCTAGGTCATGCCATATCCTGTAGAATATTCCTTGTGGAGTCATATAGGCCATCCGCCTGAAAAGAAAATGGGGTCAAACAGCCATGTTTTGACCCCATCATGTGAATGGATACCAAAAAACCAATTCAGTGGTTTTCAACTACCAAATTATACAATGTCAATGCATAACCAAATTTTGTGACAGAGCCTGGAGAGTTGCTCCCCACCTAGGCACCAACATGCCACCTAGGCTCAAACATGCCAAGGTAGCTCAAACATGCCAAGGTGGCTCAAACATGTCATGTGGGCTCCAACATGCCACTTAGGCTCCAATATGCCAAGGTGGCTCAAACATGCCACGTGGGCTCCCAACATGCCACTTAGGCTCCAACATACCACTCGGCCCAAACATGCCAAGGTGGCTCAAACATGCCAAGGTCGCTCAAACATGCCACGCAGGCTCCAACATGCAACCTAGGCTCCAACATGCCAAGGTGGCTCGAACATGCCATGCCACGTTGCATCAAACATGCAAACGTGGCTCAAACATGAAACTGGCTCCAACATGCCACTTAGGCTCCAACATGCCAAGGTGGCTCAAACATGCTATGTGGGCTCCAACATGCCAAGGTGGCTCAGACATGCCACCTAGGCTTCGACATGACAAGGTGGCACCTAGACTCCAACATGCCACCTGGGCTCCAACATGCCACCTTGGCTACAACATGCCAAGGTGTCTCAAACATGCCACGCAAGCTCGAATATGCCATCTAGGCTCCAACATGCCACCTAATATGCCAAGGTGGCTTAAACATACCACCTAGGCTCCAACATGCCACCTAGCCTCAAACATGCCACATAGGCCCCAACATGCAACCTAGACTCCAACATGCCACCTACACTCCTAACATGCCACCTAGGCTCTAACATGCCACATAGGGTCAAACATGCCACGTGGGCTCCAACATGCCACCTCACATGCCAGGGTGGATCAAACATGCTACGCAGACTCCAACATGCCACCTAGGGTCAAACATGCCAAGGTGGCTCAAGCACACCACCTGGGCTACATGCCACCTAGGCTCCAACATGCTACATAGGCTCCAACATGCCACCTGGGCTCCAACATGCCAAGGTGGTGAAACATGCCACGTGGGCTCCAACATGCCCGCGAGGGGCTCAAACATGCCAAGGTCGCTCAAGCACACCACCTAGGCTCGAACATGCCACCTAGGCGCCAACATGGCAAGGTGGCTCAAACATGCCACCTAGGCTCCACATGCCACTTAGACTCCAATATGCCACCTAGGCTCCGACGTGCTACTTAGGCTCCAACATGCCAAGGTGGCTCAAACATGCCATGTGGGCATGATGATAGGACTTCATGCAAGAAATATGATAACCTTTGGAATCTTTGGTAGAGGCGTTTTGTCTTCGGGTAGTACAAAGGCTCCGGAATGGAGATTCGACTTCGCCATGCCATCCGGAACGGCAAAATTACCCTATAGACCAAGTTACACGGTCATTTTTTGCAATGGAAAAAACACGAACCCTCTACATGGCAGTATTCTGCAGCTACCTCTTAGACCAATTGACTACGAACATGTTGGACATGAGCTACTTTGGCGCTTCTTGGAAAAGGGGTAGTCTTCTGCCCACGAAACTTGGTCTCCAGGGTAATATCAACGTTTTGAGTCCATTGGCAGAGTAGTTCCACCCGTTCGGTTGGGAAAATTGCCTATCAGGTGGCGGGGTTCTTTGAGAGGGACCTCGGTGCGCCTCTGGAAGGTCTTAAAGGTCCATCTTAAAGCGTCAACATTCTCCCTCACATTGATGACATTGTGCAAGATTTTGGTCAAATCGACTAGGATATAGCCTCAGAAGCGTAAACCACATTGTGTTGCTAGGTTATTGAAGGGTTTTGGGTTATGGGGGTCGAGTTTTTATCGGTTGCACTTGGGACATGGTTGAGAAGCTACAATTGAAAACATGAAGCAATAGGGCCCGATGGAATGGGGTTTGGAGTTATCCTCCTCGATTGTGGCAATTAGAAGTCAAAGGCACCTTTTGTAGTAGCACAATTGTTTGGGATCATTGGGATGGCCAATAGATCCAAACTTCTGTTATTCGGTTGCCATGGCTTCACATATGTGTTTAGCAAAAGGCACCTAGCTATCAAGAAAGCGACCACGTTTTGGCCTTGAAGCGTAAACCACATTATGTTGCTAGGTTATTGTAGGGTTTGCGTTTGGAGGCTAAAAGCGTGGTCATTTTCTTGGATAGCTAGGTGCACCTTTGCTAAACAAACATCGCGACCCATGGCAAGCTGAAATAACGAGTTTGGATCTATTGGCCATCCGAATGATCCCAAACAATTTTGCTTCTTGCAAAGGGCTCTTGACTTCTAATTGCCACTGGGGCTTGGGATAACTCTAAACCCCATTCCATCGGTTCCTATTGCTTCATGTTTTCAATTGTAGCTTCTCAACCATGTCCCAAATTGCAACCGGCTAAAACTTCGACCCCCAACCCGTAAACCCTTCAATAACCTAGCAACACCTGGAGTTTACGTGCGTTTGGCTATATCCTAGTCAGATTCGACCAAAATCTTGCACAATGTCATCACGTAGAGGGAGAATGTTGACGCCAGAAGATGGACCTTTAAGACCTTCCAGAGGCAGTTCGCCCCAGAGGTCCTCTCTCAAAGAACCCTGGCCACGGATAGGCAATTTTCCCACTCCGGAACTGTGAACTACTCTGCCAATGGACTCAAAACGTGGGCAGAAGACTACCCCTTTTCCAAGAAGCACCAAAGTAGCTCATGTCCAACACGTTCGTGGGCATGTTCGACCCACCTTGGCATGTTTGAGCCTAGGTGGCATGTTGGAGCCACCTTGGCATGTTGGAGCCCGCGTGGCATGTTTGAGCCACCTTGGCATGTTTAGTTTTAGGTGGGCGAAGACTACCCCTTTTCCAAGAAGCGCCAAAGTAGCTCATGTCCAACACGTTCGTGGGCATGTTCGACCCACCTTGGCATGTTTGAGCCTAGGTGGCATGTTGGAGCCACCTTGGCATGTTGGAGCCCACGTGGCATGTTTGAGCCACCTTGGCATGTTTTAGCCACCTTGGCATGTTGGAGCCCACATGGCATGTTTGAGCCACCTTGGCATGTTGGAGCCTATGTGGCATGTTGGAGTCTAGGTGGCACGTTTTGAGCCACCTTAGCATGTTAGAGCCTAGATGGCATATTGGAGCCTATGTGGCATGTTCGAGCCACCTTGGCATATCAGAGCTTAGGTGGCATGTTTGAGCCCATGGCATGTTTGAGCCATCTTGGCATGTTGGAGCCTAGGTGGCATGTTGGGGGCTAGGTGGCATATTGGAGTCTAGGTGGCGTTGGATTTTTATGTCCCATGTTAGAGCCTGGGTGGCATGTTTGAGCACCTTGGTGGCATCTTTGGATCCTTGTTTGAGCACCTTGGTGGCATGTTTGAGCACCTAGGTGGCATCTTTGGATCCTAGGTGTCATGTTTGAGCACCTTGGTGGCATGTTTGAGCACCTAGGTGGCATCTGGATCCTAGGTGTCATGTTTTAGCACCTTGGCATGTTTGAGCCACCTTGGCATGTTGGAGCCTAGGTGGCATGTTGGAGCCCGTGGCATGTTTGAGCCACCTTGGCAAGTTGGAGCCTAGGTGGCATGTTGGAGCCCGCGTGGCATGTTTGAGCCACCTTGACATGTTGGAGCCTAGGTGGCATGTTGGAGCCCATGTGGCATGTTTGAGCCACCTTGGCATGTTAGAGTCTAGGTGGATTGTTAGAGCCTAGGTAGCATATTAGAGTCATGGTGGCATGTTGGATGGGTGGCATGTTGGAGCCTAGGTGGCATGTTTGAGCCACCTTGGCATGTTTGAACCCTAGGTGGCATGTTGTGAGCCACCTTGGCATGTTGGAGCCTAGATGGCATGGTGGAGCCCACGTGGCATGTTTTGCACCAACTTGGCATGTTGGAGCCACCTTGGTACATGTTTAAGCCACCTTGGCATTTTTGAGCCATCTTGGTGGCATGTTTGAGCCTATGTGGCATGTTTGAGCCAAGTGGACAAAAAATTTGGCCATTCCACATCCCTATGCCAGAAAAAGGTATGTACACTTAAATGATGATATCTTGAGTGTTTTTTAACATTTATGGCTGATATTTGAAATGGCTATTAGGGAAAACATGTACAAAACATGTGGAAAGAATTTTGGCTTGATTTAGAACTAAGGTGATGGAAAGAAATTTGATATATTTTTCTCTCAATGAACTATAAGAAAGAACCAACAAACAATTTTTTGAATCCTGATTTCTATAAGGTTTTTGTTGTGTGGTTTCAACTCCTACAAGTCTGAATGGAACCTGAGATTATGTGCATATCCTCAAAAAATGGATTCGAGGCATAAAAGAGCAAAATGCTCTCTCTCTCTCTCTCTCTCTCTCTCTCTCTCTCTCTCTCTCTCTCTCTCTCTCTCTCTCTCTCTCTCTCTCTCTCTCTCTCTCTCTCTCTCTCTCTCTCTCTCTCTCTCTCTCTCTCTCTCTCTCTCTCTCTCTCTCTCTCTCTCTCTCTCTCTCTCTCTCTCTCTCTCTCTCTCTCTCTCTCTCTCTCTCTCTCTTAGAAACATCACCACCTCAAAGAAAAACCACGATCTGATAGACTTGTTGGTCCCCATGGATGTTAAAAACTTAAATTTAGTGGACCAAAGCGGGTGAGCATCTGTTTCCTTGTCCACTTAAACAACTTAGTACACCCCACCACGTGAGAACCAAATAAAAAACATGAGCTTGCTTGTCCTTCCAGTGAGGCTTTTCCTTCCAAAGTTGGGGACCCATCGCCATGGTTAAAGCAAGGTTGTGCAAACGTGTATCACCTATAGCGACCACCTTCTGGAAGTAAACGATATGGCGCAACCCATTGAAGGGGTAGAAAACACGTCTCACGAGTAGGATCTGGTATGGAACTGTGGACTTTACCCCAAAGGCTCGTGCCAAGAAGGCTTAACGTCCGCGGAGGCCAAACCGGCCTATGAGATGGTACATGCACTATACAAAGCAGATAAAAACACCACAGAAAATACAAATGCTACTATACAATGTGTCCCTACTATTGGGATGAAAAAACCACATGGGAGGAAAAACCCTGCTAGTAGGGTCTCAGATCCCCTGTCCCGTAATGGATACTCTGATGGCGGACACTTGCAAAATGTAGGACGTGAGCCGTGCAACCATCGGCGATGCCAACAAGTGATGCAGCGGTATCTTAGAGCATCTAAGATCAGCATAATGTGCCTTCGAATGTATGTATATGCGGATAGTCTGCGCAAAGCATGATGCTCATCCTCTCTTGTTTGCATGTGGAAACAGCATATTCTACGCCCTCCATCGTACTCTAGCAACCTTGTTTCAATTCTAAGATGGTGGGACCCCATCCTCACGGGGCGATAGCTCTCTGTTTCTTCATCATTAGGCGGTTGGGGTCTCAAAATGGCCTCATAAGAGCCATTCCACGTCAAATTTGTTATTCTTCTCCCCAATGCCATGTAGATTACCTACCCTTCATAATTATAGATTCTCACATATTTCGAGATTAGCATTTATTCACATGTTAGAAACAAATAAAAATATTTATGGCATTAAACTATCAGCGACTCGACTGACTAATAACGATGGCTTATTGACATTCACGAGGCAAAAGGAATTTGTATATATAAAAATGGATGGTTGATGTTGAAAGGAGGGCCGCCGATGATATCCATTCCTCATTGAGAATGAAACAAGCTTGAGATGCTCTATCTGACTTGTTCCCATATATATAGCTTAATACATCTCAAAGAACAAGATGCAAAGAGGTTTGTGGAAGCCCCTAACAAAATCATTTAAGCTCATATAGATGCACTCGGTACATGCATATACTATGGGTGCATCGCCCTATGCACCTCTAGAGCTTATGCACTTGGTTTTGTTAGAAATGGGACAATTATGAAGTGGACAAGGCATGGAGAAATCCGTAAGCATCCAAGGTAGCTTTTTTCATAGAAGCAGAAAGGGGTGGAGGAAACAAAGTCACCATCCCTCTTAGATATCACTGACGAGAATCTGGATATGATTAATAGCTATGCCAAAATAACTTATTGTGTTGAAGAGGAGGAGATCACTAGAATAGCATCGATCAAAGAAGTACCCCTTTAAGGAAGGGAAAATGTCCGTGAAGATGCTAATAATAGCATCGATCGAGCCATCGGATCGCCATTACGGGAAGGAACGAGCTACTAAATAAGGCTATTTCCTCTTCGGACCGGTTATCGGCGTCTTCTCACAGCAGCTCTTCTTCTATTCTCGTTGCTTCCCTCTTGTCCATTGCTTCCCTCCCTAGCTTTTCACGCTTTACAACCGATTCCCTCTAGCAATCGGCACCCTCATCATCCCTAATCGTTCTTAGCTGTTATGCTTCTTCCTTGCCATCACCACCGGTTTTTTGCGGTTTTGCGGGATTCTTGCTCCCCTTTGGGCTTGGGCCTTTTCTTTGCATGCGTGGATATTGGCGGCATTGCAGCAACCTCTTCCACGATTTCGATTCTTACTGCGGTTAACCTTCAAATTGGAACTATCTTGATTCATTCGATTTACGTTTTGTATGTTTGTGGGTTTTGTTTGCTAACGATTTTTCAGCTTCAATCCGACTTCGAGGTGGAGCATGGGCTTTGAGGGTGGTCAGGGGCATCCATTTTTTTTGCCCGTCATCTTTGTTTAGGTCCTCTATTGGAGGGCTTTGTCTTTATGCAGGGATTTGGCCATGGCAAGATCCTTCGGGCTTTTCCAGTTCTTTTCTTTTTCTCCTCCTCCCAATGATCTCGGCGAGTTTTCTTTACAGATTTGTTGCTACCACAACTGTGCTTTCACTTCTCTTGTTTTTTTTCTTTGCCACAAGAGCTGGCGGCATCGGATCTGTTTGCTCGCATCCAATTACAGTAAATCCGCCGACAATTTGCTATTTTCCTTTTTCACTTTGCCCACTGGGCTATCTGCCAGAATCGGGATGCATGTCATCGGCTCTTCATCAACAGTCCGATAGTTCCTTACAGGTTTGCAACTTGATTGTCACTGGACAGCAGATCAGCCAATCTCCTTCTCTTTGTTCTCTCAGTGCTTCTCGGGCTTTTTGCGGGGGGCCTTTTTTCGCCAGACGAAGGAGCGGCGGATTACGTGTTCCGGCATGCGGTCGTTGCGACCGGGGGCTCTGGGCGCCCGATCCGCCCTGCAACCTTCGGCTGGTTGAATCCAGCATTCTTGCTCTCATCCCTTTCTGAGCCTGCCTCATCGAAGCTGCTTCCGGTGAACGAAACCCTCTTCTATAGTTCTTCATGTCCCTTTCTGCTTCTAACATAACCTTTTCTGCTTCTAACATAGAAGGACGAAACCCTCTTCTCTAGTTCTCCATGTCCCTTTCTGCTTCTAACATGACCTTTTCTACTTCTAACATAAAAGGTCTTGCCTTCGTTGTGAGCTCCCCCTTTACCATGGTAGGCTCTAAGAACATTTTCTCCATAGGTTCCTAATTATCTTATGCCCCCTTATTTGAATGATCATGGCCTTTTCATAACCTTTGATATTTTATAATGGTTATATAGGTTCTCTTATGCCCCTTTTACATATACACTTCGGCCAAGCATCAAGAATAGCATTTACAATCCTTAACACATCCGGCAATACTGCATCTCGAAAGTTAGTGATTTGCTCTTGAGGGACACCACGGTCTTCGTGGATTATAATTCCTGAAGAGTTGTTGGATTCGGCTGCTCCACCCCCACCTATTCATACTTCGTTTCTCTATTTATTGTGCTACCTCCTATCCTACTCATTTATTCTTGCATCATTTGCTAATAGTGGTTCATGTTTTGATACGTAAATGACTGCCCTCTGCTCCTGTTTTCCTTAATAATTCTAATTTGGGTAGCTCTCACCGGCATCTAGTCGTTTTGAATTGCATTTCGGAACCGTATAATTCCCACCTCATTTTTTGGATTTGATGGCCACTTGATATTTTTTGGGGACTTTGTGGCCTCATTTATTGTCGGACATTCCTCGTTTCTCACCCATTGTTTGTAAATTTATCATACCATGCCATTTTTTTGAACATCGTTTTCGCGATTTTGGTCATAGAGATTTTGTTGTTAGGATGGGTGTTTCAATTTCCGAGGTTTGTATTTGTATGATTTTGTCAGCACACATCTTTAATTTGAGGCTCATCTTGTTTAATGATTGCAAAATCTTGTTCTAAGCTTGTTTGAATATCTTCGACGGTGGGCTATGCTCTTGCAATAGGGCTTGGGCACTATTTCATTGTTTCTGCTAAGTCCCATGTTACATATGCAACTATATACCATTTCCTTGGGCAACAATTTATTCTAGACCATTGTTTAAGGGGATTAGGTGCCCCTTTTTCCTTATTCCATTTGTCTCGGAACCAGAACACTTTCTATGCGGGGATTTTTTATGTTCTTAGGGAACCTCGGAGGTGCGCATAAGGTAATTTATTGTTTGTTGATTTCATTTGGGACCTGGACTTTTTTAGCTCCTTTTTGTTAAAGTCATTTGTGATGCATTTGATAGCCGTTACAATATGTTGTGGGTTCGTTATGTCATTTGGGTGATTTCTCCTTAATGTTCTTAAAGTGAGTTCACGATGTTTGATGCTATTGACATGGGTTGTATGTTGCAACTTTGAGCTATATCTTTGTGGACATGTATGGTGTACCTTATGGACATTGAGTTGAGTATCAGGGGGGAGCATCTCTTCTTTTTCCTTTGATGAGCTTCATCCAATATTTCTTCATTCTTTGCTCGCCGAGTTCTTTGTTTCCTATATTCTGGGTCTCATATTGCTTCTCTTCGGTTTTATTTTGCTTTTTCACATGTTGCATTGCATACTTCTTTTACGGATTTTCTATTGGTTGCCGGTCCTTGGCTCTATCTCCAATTAGTTTCTACACCACTTTTCCATATATGCATGTATTGGGTTGTCATTTTTTGCATTGAGATTTGCCAGTGGATTTGTCTAGTATCCGTTTACATTTTGGTGCGAGTTCTTGTTCTGTTTTGCTATCCTTTTGTTGGACATTTTGCTTCATACTTGGTCTTAAAGCATTTTCTTTGTTGTCCTGGTACTCCTGACCTCTTGATATGTTATGTTATGGATTGTCATCTCTAGATATGCCCATTTATTTGTCCATAGTAAGTTTTTTAATGTTTCTCACGAGTTGCCTTATTTTGTATCTAGATGTGGCATGCTATAATTTTCCACATGACAATATGTAGTTGTTGTGTTCCCATTACCCATTTCCTCACTTGGTTATTGGACTCACCTCATTACTCCTACCCGACCCTTGGCGCTCTCAACCTCTATCTCCTCGATATCCTTGGCCGTAACTTTTACCTTTGACTTGGTTTTCACATTTTGACTCCTCCCTTCAAACATCACCATCTTAACATTCTCTCGACTTGGGTCTCTTTTACCTATATCCGCGATGTCTTTCGGCTAGGAGCAGCACACGCGATCCTGCATGATGTGCTCGTGCCCCGTGGTTGCTTGATTTCCCTTCTGTCCCCTTGTCTAGTGCTTGCCTCTTGCCATTAGACTGCTGGACTTCAGACATTGGTATACTTTGTTTTTATTCTCTGGTCTAGGGCACATTTTTTAGTCGGTATTTATGCATTTGACATCTTGCAAATGGAATTAGAGGTTACGTTGGAATTGTTTCTTCTTGTGAAAATTGCATTTAGAACATTGTTGCATCTTTAGTTTTGAGTGGGCTATATTTTATATGTTTATATATTTCTTATGAGTTGCAGAATATTTGGATATTTATCACACTCTTGAATCATCCTTTCCATATGTCTTTGCCCTTTTGTTTTTGAGTTTACATATTCTCAAGAGGTTGATTCTTTATCATTATGTTCTCATTGCATACTATGGTACATTATATTTTCTTTGTGACTTGTCTCTTTGCATTTTTAAGCATAATTTCATTAATTGTGGACTTTGGCTGAGTCCATATGACTCCCAAATGTACCCGATTTTTTAGAAAATAAGGGTTTTATTTAGTAGAATGATGCAAATTTTGAAATGTGTGCGGTGTAGGTGGGATGGGATGGCCTTTGTATCTATAAAGCCCAAAAGTGCCAACCGAAGTTTGTGTCTCCCTTAAAGCGTAGGCGTGGTCTCCATACAAAGGTACCGGCATTCGCAAATCGCATAGTGTAGATTCATATTCGTGCCCGGTCCGAATGGTCCAACCAGCGCAGACTATGGATTCACAATGAGCTTAAATCACGATTGCCATATCGCCGAGCCAATATTAGCTCATGCGAATCGGCTTCGGGTTGAGGTGCGAACGAGATAAACCAAAATGGCACGTAAGAAATGAGAAGCCAACTTCGGGAAGCTCATTAAATCGTGGAGAGTTGATGAAGGATGGCGATGAGCGGATAACCTTAGCGAGGGGTAGAGCTGGAAGGCCGGTGATTTCCTTTGAAACGCCATATTCTGGTGGCGTAAGCTCAAGAGGTTGCTGAAAATGGAGGATGTTTGGTCGCACAACACTTTCCTGGTTCGTTGTTTAAGAAGCTTTACAAGAAGGAAAAGAGGCGGCGATGTGGCTTTGGTAACGAAACTCATCCTCGGCCTCCCTATCCGATGGCGTAATTGGATGACCGGGTCGGATCTCAGACTTAGACAAGACATATCAGAGTTCCAACTGGGGGATCTAATTGCGGTGGAACTGGATATTGACTGAAACGTCCATGTTTAATATTATCTATTATTATCTATTGTCTTTCTGTTCAACCAATGCTTTCGACGCATGTTGTTTAGTTGATATTATTATCTACGTAATCCATCCATGTACTCCATTCCTATGTGAATAGAATGTTTTTGTCTACATTGAGAACATCCCAATGACGTGCAATTTCTGAATAGTAATATCTTATTTCATGGAGGCCTCCTGAGGAAATTGGGCGCCCGCCCACTTTCCTTCCAGAGGAAATTGGGCGCCCGCCCATTTTCTTTCGGGAATAGTCTCCTCCAGAAACTGGGCGGCCGCCGACTTTGCCCTTCAGATGGCCTGAAGGTAGTTTCATGAAGGCTTCCACTTTCAGGAAAATTGGGCGCCCGCCCACTTTCCTTCTTGCAGGCAAAAGGAAAACGAGAAAACGTAGATCAGAACCGAAGATAACAACTGAAACATAACAACAGAATCATGCACAACACAGTTACATCATCATATCATATAAAGTTATGAAATACATGAGTCATAGATTGTAATTATTGGTGATTCTATTAATCTCAAAAGCCTCGCGCTCCGGAACCCACACAATATGGATAGTAACATGATACTCACGGGGATTCTTTCTTTCGACCCAAGAGCTATACCATACTGACCGAGGGATCGAGAGATCCCCTTTTCAACTTCATGAGCATAAAGATCGTCATAGGTCATAAGGCAAGTAAGGGTGTCAACATGGGGCTGTGAAGATGGCGAGACATGGCAAATGAATGTCTTTGTCTTGCCGTCGAATGCAGCTATATTTATAGCCAAGGAATTATTGATGACTACTGTAGCAGCATTATTGGTTGTATATACGGTGTACATCCAATAATCTTTGCGTATAATACCTTCAATAATGATTGTGGGTATAAATATATCTCAAACCAATTTTGACCATCACGAAAACTTCAAGCGGTCGGCGAGAGATACCCATGGAAGATCTGGATGACCACGGTCGCTCTAAATCCTCGCCATTATCCCGATCCCTTCGACGTTATCATCCATCCGATATGGAATAGAGAGCATCAAATGTACATGATAGAGAAGATTTGGGGTGCACGGTGAAAATGACTTCGAAGAGTCCCCTAAATGAACGCTTGTCATCTTGTTGTAATCGATCGTAATCATCTATGAGATAAAGTATTAGTACAACTTGTCTTCTATATGTGCAACTTGTCCAACATGTCCCGTGAAAATTGGGCTTACCGCCCACTTTGCCCTGAATGCTCATATCGAATGATGCGCGAAATTGCGGCCGCCCAATTTTGGCTGATAATATCTGAGTGTACCTTATACGGTTACTGTTAGCTAGTATGTACGCCAATAATTGACATCAATAATTTCTCACGACTATAAAAGCGGCTCCAGCATTCATCTCTCATGGCTTCCTTGCGGATCGTCCGGAGAACATCCGATCCTTCAAGTGCTACTTGAGTTACAACGATATTTGCGGTGCTATATGGTAGTGTTAGTCTTGATCCATGGCTCCGGTCCAGCGGATGGACACGTGAGTAATTGCGGGAAGCTCACTTTCGTGTTGTGGTCCACCAGTATTGGCTTCACGATCCGGCCAGATCTTTGAGTTTGAATGGCATCGCCTTGGCGGCGTTGACGGACGAGTGACTCTTTGTACACTTTCGGATATGTTAATGTACGACAAGGATATAATAATGTTGTAAGGATGTAATAAGCATAGTCAATATTATATAATGTAACGTACCTGAGTAATTCCTGAGGGTCTGCTCTTTGATCTCCACTGTTTCTGCAGCTCCACTTCACTTCATGTTTGATGGCGCTTACTCTGCCAGTAAATTGGGCGCCCGCCCAATTTACTGCGGAGGATAGCGAAGTCAAATAAATTTAATAAAAGGCTATAGTTTGTAAGGGTTAACCAAATTAAATTTGGCCCAATTTGGTTAGCAAAATAAACTAGAGAAATTTAAGACAAGGAAATGAGTGCAACGTTATCATTTCTGAAAAAGAAGTATGAACAATTGTTATTAACATATTTCACGTATTTTCAAATCATAAGTCGCTCATTCGTCTGGAGGCACATCTTCCGAATGATCCCTCTTTGGGTTCTCCATCTTTGGGGCTGAGGTTGTTGTCTTTGCCTCTTTGATCAATTCCATTCTTTGCATAAAATCTTCGGGCCCCAGTTCCTCATTCTCATCATGTGCACCTTGATTGTCTTCTGTGTTCGCCACCTCTTCCTCTACATCTTGACTGCTCATCGTGTTGGGGACCACATCCTCTCCATCCTGATTGTCCCCTTCCTGTGTTTCCATGACAACGACAGCAGTCGGGGCTCCCTAGCAACCTCTTCCTCGAACTTTGAGGTCGCCTCAATCATGTCCCGAGTATTCACCAGTCCCGTCCTCGCCAAAGTCGTTGATGTTTGTTTTTCTTCTCCTAAATAGTTCCAAATCCACGAGAGCCTAGGGCACGCCCTTTTGAGCTCTACTTGAATCGCGCTCTTGTCTGTCTCGGAATTGATTGCACTTCGTTTATGGTTGTAGGCGAGAACGGACAAGGTGTGTCTCGGGGCGTGAAGGCTGAGGGCGAGGAGCATTTTTGGAAGTAGAGGCCTTCTTTTTCCCTCTTTTATCTTACCACGTAGTGCCCGAGCTCTTGATTTTTTCTCGTCTAACATGACATCGAGTTGCTCGAATATCCAGTACAAGCTTAATTTCCAGCTTCGTGCGTTTCAAAGACAATGTTTTATAGCCCTCGCTGCTTTGCCGCTTCGGCTAAAAACCACCACCGGAAAAAGAAGTCGAAACGATTACAACCTTCCAAATCAACCGTACTAGATAGGTGCACGTCCTAATTTCCAACCGATTTTGCACCAAGTTACTCCTCCCCATTGCCGCACCCTTGTCGCACCAAGGTCGATCTGACCAATAAAAGTTTAACGGAAAACAAATGTTAGAAACATTGATAGTCAACAAGCAAATTGGGCTGGCTTCAATTTAAAATGCATACCGCTGCACACTTTCGTGATCGTGCAAATTCTTTTCGATGTCCCGCTTTTTCGTAAATGCTTGGGAAACTTAGCATATTGCTTTGGATGGTCGGAATTGGCGAAGCAAATATTTATTTCACATCGATGGCGTGGCCATTTCGTCTCGGCAACATACATTAGCGGGGACAAGACATTGCAACTCTCGAACTCTAGAGGTAGTCGCAGCTCGGCCGGGGCCCTCGGTAGGAACCAACCCAAACACGGCTGCCACCGTCTATTGTCTTCATGGCGGATAGGCACTCATTGAGGCGGTCTGGGGTAATAAATATAGCTACCCAGTAAAGCTGCTGGTCCGTCATCGTGCTTAGCTGGTCAAGGAATTTTTCATAATCTTCCTTTGGCCATTTCTTCGTATATCTGAAGTCGCATCCAATGAAGCGGGCCGAAGTGTTTACCACGTCCACGCACAAACCTCGCGGACTAACGTGGAAACACTTGAAAGGTTTGCCACCCTCCTCAACTGGCCCTAGAAGATATTCGTCTACTTTGCTGTAGAGGGACTCCGGAAAGCTTTCCTTCTCCATCTCTTTGCGTCCTTCTGCCCATCCACTGATGCTACTTGCGAACATAAGCATCAGATTCTCCGTGAATATGGGGTGAGCTTGCCTCAAGGCAGCCATGTCTTGAAAAGGAAGTTTCTTCACTTCCTTCATGTATCTGACAAGGGCCCGCTCCATTGTTCCAATCTTCTTCGACTCTCGGCTCGACTTTCATAGTCGTCTCGGTATAATCCTTGCTTCCCTTCGGGAATGTGGTGCCATCCTTGATCTCCTTCAAAGCAAGCCTTTGCGGATCTAGAGGATGCATGGACTTTAATGGGCGGCGGAATTATTGGTGAAAAGTCTAAGCCTATCCTTCACCTCAATTTTTTCTCCTTCTCGTCCTTCAACCCGGTCTTCGTGAGAATAACCGGGCAACCGGTGCACATATTCCACGACTTCGTCATCAAGATATACAAAGTAGTCGTAGTCACGCATAGTTGACTTCTTAATGGATTTTGCGGCTTCTGACTTTCCAATCACGCATGACAAAGAAGGCACGGATAAAGGCGATACACATCATCTTAATTTGCTTGCACTAGGCGGCGCAAATTGAAATTTAATTTGGATCATCAAACACTTTCGAATATGGCGGCGCCAATTTCCCTGAGCGTTTCAATTGGGCGGCCCTATTTGCAGCCGTTCAGGAAATTGGGCCCCCCTTGAAAAGAGCCAGCCGGCTGAAATTGGGCGCTTAATTTCGAACTTAATGGATAGCGGGAACTAGTAATGGTGGTAGTGCACTTACGAGTCACGGCTCCACCGACCCAGTGCCAGCGTTTGCCCTTCTTAGGCTTCCCGTAGAATGCCCAATTGGTTGCTTGTCGAATTTCTTCTTGAAAAATACTTCCTCGTATATAGTCTTCTTTGTTATGTCATTATTCTCACGGCTTACAACGAACGTTACTCGATTCTTTGTGAGATTTCCTGCCGGGACTTCGGCATTTCCTTTTGGCATAGAAAAAGAATATCGGTTACGCCAAGTGCTTCCTTTCGGGAGGCCATGCCAAAGCTTGTGTGACAAGCGGTTGAGCAACCGTGGTCATTATGGTTTGCCATTAACAATCCAAGATTCTGCATTTTGCGGATCCTCGACTTCTTCCACTTGATTGCTGCCTCGCATGCGTGGATCGAATGGCACGACATCAGCCGCGGGGAGGGTGCATCGATGGTCGATAAGCGATTAAGTAGAGAGTGTCCAAGTGCTTTCTGGACTTATGACCCTACAAGTCATATTTCTGCGGGGCTTTATGCATCTTGAACACATCGACTTCAATCTCAAGCCCACCCCCGGAGGGTAGATTCTCTCCACGCTTGATGCTTGCTATGGCGCTTTGTGACAACTCATATGCGCTCTCACGGTGGCGTCGCCACGGATGGAGTGAACTTCACGATCTGCCCGGCTACTCTCCGATTCTTCAGATGAAGAAGAAGAAAGGACTCCCTCTCCAGAAGTTTTTGGGCTCTGTGATAACCGCGTCCGGCTTAGCCTCTTCGACGGACCACCTAAATCTTTTCCCATGCGCTTAGGGGTTCCTCTTGGACGGTGGTCCTCTTACACTTTTCGCGTCGAGGCGACCTTGATGTTCTCTTCATTCCACGAATATAAGTTTAGTGGCGACTTCACGGTGAATAGCCTTAGCGAGGTGTCCTCGCCTTCTTGGCTAACATGTCGGGGCTCCATTTCGCGGCTGCCCCACTAGCGGCTTGTCTTTCTCACCTTTCTTGTATCTAGACTTAAGCCACTTAGTATGTCGTACACTTTAGGTTGGTTTTGCCACGATACTCGAGTGAGCGGTGCTTTCCTCGACACGATTACGTTTTGTGCTCTAATATCCACCGTCGGCGGTAGTAGCCATCAAAATATCGGTTCTTGATTTGATGCCCGAAGCTCTAAACTTTCATATGAGTCCAAATACCATCCTTTTCGGCGCAAGAATGTGGGCTTTCCTTTATACTTCGTTCATCATACATGGCTCGTATTTCTTAGATAGTGGAACTTTATAACGGACAAAAAAGTCCGATCTACGGTGTCTTCAACGTCGATGAGGAAGTCATCCTTGTTCTCGAAGCGAGACCTCCATGTCGATGACGATACCCGCCGAATTCATTTTTCCTGCCCCTATCTTGCCAAAGAAAAGCGGAAGATCCTTGAGGTGGTTTGTGCCGGGGACCCGGATGAATATTCCTATCTCTATGCACCAGACCCATTCCTCGAAAGAATCAAAATTTCATTGGGCACAACACGGATGCCGACAAAGCGGTTCTTTCTCTTCTTACGTTCTTGGATTCTCTATTGCAATAGCCTCTGCAAATTTGGGTCCGATACAGGGAACCCGCGATGCCGCTTTGTTAAGCCATATTAATTCTGCTTGAGCGGAAAGTAGTGTTAGTACTTGGGAGACACGGGCTGAGGTTGTTGTCGATGGAGGCAAATTGGGCCAGCCAATTTGCCTGATCCCCTACAAGACACCAAATTGAGCAGCCCAATTTGCCGGCTCAACTCATGGTGAGCCTTGAGTCGAGGAGACGATTGTATCACGGGGGGCCAAATTGAAGCCCCAATTTTGCCGATCCCTACTAAATTGGTACTATTTATTTACTTATCCCTCACACCAAAGTGGTATGGCCTAATTTGCCTATCGGGAAACCGCGACTTCCTTGGATGGTAGACTTGGGTAGGGAATAAATTGGGCTTCCAATTTATCTGCCAAGTCTACCATCCAAGGTAGTCGTGTTCTCCGGGATAGGCAACCGGAAGCCCCCACTTTGGTGTCGGGATAGGCAAACTGGGCGTCCGCCCACATTGGTGTGAGGGATAAGTAAATTGGGCGTCCGCCCACGTTGGTGTTAGGGAAAAAGTCCAATGTTTTGCAAAATGAAACACCCTAAGGGAAGCAATTGGGTGCCCTATTGGGCCTCGCATCTGGTATGCATCATCGTGGGGACCAAAGGAGGCATCTAGAAGATGTTCATATGTCCGAGATGTTATAGCGGGATACTTAATCAGGCAAGCGCTCAAGTTTATATTAAGAAAGTAGTCCACCTTACCTTTGCCACCGGTGGTGCTAAATGCCATCAACCGCTAGAAATTCCTTGGTGTGTCGGAGGGTACCCGGCGATAGGTCAATGCAGAGGAAGGCGCCAACAGGATGGCGACAAGCGGTAGAGAGACACAAGGCCAAGAGCTCGATCCGGGCCGACCGCCTTTGGTTCGGGAGTATAGTCGCGGGCAGAACGACTTTCGTGGCTAAGAAATATGAAGGCGACAATGTTTAGCCCGAGCACAAAGCGCCAAAGAAGCCGTTTTTTCTAAATCTGCGGTCGAGGAGGAGAATGAGGGGCTTTTAAAGGGTTATGGACCTCTCTTGGGGCTTAAGACAAGTGTATGTGCATGTAAGCGCTTGGCCCTTTGAAATAAAAATGGACCGTTGATGGGTTCGAAAGGTGAGGAATTAATTGTGGACCTTAATAATGAGTCGCGGGATTTTTGAATTTCAAATCTGTCATTTAAAGCCCGCCCAAAATTAATTGAGTCATGCACGTGTCGCCGCGTGCTTTAGGGAAACTTGTGTTTCAAAGTTCCGGACCGGACACATTATTTCAAATTAGGTGGGACATTTAACTTTAAAATTGGGGGAAATTACATTCAAATTTTGGGGAATTCATGTTTAAATGTAAATGCGCTTCAAACCTGTTGTTTTTCGGCGGTGCCTTGTTTGGCTACTATCTTTTCTACAAGGCGCAAACATCTTCAAATGATTCATATTCATGGCCACGAGATCTCCAAAGGTTTGTCTTTGCTCCACAGTTAAATTCGCCATACCTCGATGTGTAATTCTTTGCAAATGTGATGTGACCCGATTTTATCAATCACGCCTTTCCATTCACGCGGTGTTCATTCGCGCACCTCTTCAAGCACTTTCATTCACACCTTTCCATTCACCTTTTCGATGGCTTGACCCTTGATTTACTCCTCCTCATTCACCGTTCTTGTCACATTTACATAAACTCTAAATTTCGATCTTGATCAACCCTTTTCCGAAATTGTCATGCGGATTTTGTGTGCCTGCTATTTTCTCCATTAACCCTTGTTTGTAGTCAGGCCCTTCCAATGCTCGATTGTATTTGTTTTGGGAGCTCAATGATAAATTCCAGTTAGTGTCTGCCTCCTTAGTTCTCTTAGTGTGTATGTGTAGGTGACCAGGTAGGTGAAACTGCCCGGATGGGCAAACTGTATCTCGAAGGTGTTTTATCTTGGTGACAACTAAATTGGGCCACTACAAGAGAAGGGGTCCATTAGTGTCATTGGTTGTGTCGATATTTGGCCTAAAATGGCAGCTCGAAATTTTTTAATAGCTGACGCTATGGGTGAGGCAACCCGGTGACACAAATGTGGCAATGAGAACGTCATATATAATGTCAGCATGTTTGTCACCCATAACGTCAGTGGCAATGTCACCTTTAACGTCAAATATTGTGTCAGAACTTTTGTCATCTACAATGCCACCTTTAACGTCAAATGTAGTGTCAGAATTTTTGTCACCCATACGTCAAACATAGTGTTACCTATAAAGCCAACTATAACGTCATGTATAATGCCACTATTATCATCAGTGGTGAAGTCGTCTATAGAGTCACATGTAGCACCATCTATAGTTTCACTTATAACTTCGCATACAAGGTCGCTAATAACACCACTCATAATGCTAATATTTTTGTCACAGATTATAACAAACATACTGTCACATCTAATAGCAAGTTTAAGGACACTTATAAAGGCATAAATAATGACATCTATTTCCTCATTACCAATGTCACCTATCTTGCCAATATCAATGTCATTTTTTATGTCATCTACATTGCCAATGATAATGCCATTTTTTGATCTATTGTTGCCACGTATAATTATTATTTCTTGACCAATTGTTGCCACCTATAGTGGCACTACCTATGTTATTAGGCCAGCAATTGTCATAGATAATGCTATCTAAAGAGCCAATTGTACTTAAATAAATTATTTAAAACACGCGACCATTCAATTGGTTTCGACATTAAACAATGGATTTTGTATTACAACCTTATAAATTCACTTAGCGGATGCATAAATTCAACCATGACTCTATAATGCAAAGAGAGCTTCTAGCTACTCCATACATGTATAACATGCAAGAGCCAAGTTTTCAAGGCAAGAATCATGGTACTAATGGTACTTGCTTAATCACGTATGGTACTGGGCAAAAAGGCATGCTTCAATCTTTGCCCACCTAGGGGCTATAAACAGGACATCTTTTTTTGCATAGTGAAAAGGCCAGGTGTGTGTCAGAGCCGGTGCTACTGGCAAGGGCCGGTGCTACTGGCAAGGGCAGTAGACACACATTGAACCTTGAAATACTTCTTTGAACCAGTACAATGCCCAGATCTGCATCTAATAGTGCCAACAAATCATTTTGGCTGTCTCTACAAAAAACTACCATCTTATTTCCTTGAACCTTGCCTTGCCTTGCACTTTGTTGTTGTAACCATAGCTATTATGTCCAGTATGCTTCTTAACAGGCAGTGCCCTTTTCAATTGCATTTGTCTGCAGTGCAAACACTTGAAACACGTTACTCATATGAAAGATCCCAAACGCAGAAGCTACTGCTATGTGCCATCTTATTGGTCAGCATCAGGTTGAGTACCATGTCTCATCCTCTCCAGAAGATGACGGCAAAGCCCAAAGCATACCATGTCTGACTATTGCATCAATAAGATGGTGAAACAGTTGCTCCCTAAATTTTGATTTTTCCACCAAGAATGCCCGACTGACTCATGCAAGAATTTTGGTCTGTGATAACTTGCCTCATTTATAGCATCTACTACATATTGGCCAACAACACAAAGTTTGCAGCATTGAGGAGATTCAGTTCAACAATACATTATGCAGCACATCCTACTCTCTCTCTCAGCTTGATTTCTGCACGAGAAATCCAAGATGCTATTCCAGCTTTATATGGTATGTTGATGCCTCCTCCAACCACTGAATTCTTACAAGAAGATCAATGATACAGCGATAATATTTCAATTTTAATCTGGCCTTCTTCAGATATCTACAGATTCCGGAATGTGTCATATCATACAAGCATTGCTGCTGTAGAATAGTGACCCCCTTAGCTATCACTACATAGCACCTCCCTCGTCCCTGTTGCTTACAGTCTATAAAAAAAAACACGAATGACTGCTTTAAGCACTGATGAATTGAAATGTATAGATGCAAACTTTCTTCTGCACATTGATTAAAGTTCCCTGTTCCATCCTTATCAATATGTCCAAGAACATATAATCGGACATGCTTAATTTTGCCATGAGCTCCTCTACCATACCTCCAAAAGAAGCACATCATGTTAGATGCTATAATCAGCTATAACTAGATTAATCATGAGCGCTGCCATAGAAGAAATCCTACTACTGGATTTTTCTCAAAATCACCTCTTACTTGTTGGATTTGTCGTCGCAGTTGCTAGCTTTTGAATCGGCATGTGCTTATGGACGTCAGCTCCGGAAACCCTAGTTTTGCAGGAAGCCCTAAAACCCTTGTTTCCCATCTTCCTTGGCCACTGGATCAGCCGTGCCGTTCATATTGCTATGAGCATCCCACTGATCTGCCGCTAACCTGATACCTCATCATTTTTGCGAGCCGATATGATTTTTTCAGCAGAACAAACGGATTTAGAAAGGTTCCAGTAGTGGTTGTATCTGCAATAATTATTATGCTTATGTTCCTTTTTTCAATTTTCCATCAGTGAATCATTGAAAATATTTAAAATATATGTCATTCAAACCACTTAAAATTACATGTTATTCAAACCATTGGCCATGGCCGGGGAGTTGAACCCTGGCGAAACCAAACCAATATCTGCACATAAACACCATTGAAGCATCCGACTTTTCCAGAACAAATGGAGCATCTCAACCAATAGCTAAGAAAATTTACTGCCATGCACTACAGCCGACTCCTCTGTAAAGAAGCAAGAAGCCATGCTCCGCCATCTTTGTGCAAATAAGCCCTTTTTGCCATCCCTCTGCAAGAAAACCATGTTTGTCTAAAATAGAAGCCCTTGTGAAAGCCATGGGCCCCCTAGAAAAAACAATTACACGCACTAACAAAGCCCAAAATATTAAAAACCCTCCCTCACCTTTAAACCTGATGTAAAATGATCTTCTGCAAACCTTATGCAAAGTCCGCCGGCAAAGACAACCTACATGGCAACAACTTATAGTTTGCACAAAGAGAACACTTGCTTATGCTTCACTTAGACTATTTAAATGTTTTAGGTAGGAAATTGTTGTGATATATAGATAATCAAAATATCGCAAATTCAATTCATTCAAAATGCAATCTCACATGGCCATACATGTAGGTAGGATATTGTATAGGGGAAATAGTTTTTGCAATGCCATTCTAGGTACAGTGGGAAGGGCCTCGCGATCGACGGCAGTATAAAAAAGGCTCAAAATCTATCTACAGTGCTTCAGGAAGGCTCAAGCGCCTTCAAGAATTCGTAGGCCTTCAAAAATCGGTATCAAGAAGGCCTAAAGCTTCCAAAATCTATCTTCAACAAATATTCGTCTGCAGAGCTCCGATCCGAGCAAAAAGCCCATTTCTCCTGCTGGCCTTCTTTCTCACGAATCACTGAGAAAAGCAAGTCTATGGCTTCAACAGTTGATCTCATCTAGTTTACCTATGCTTCACCAGTTGAACGCAATGAAGACCCCAACTTCCATTCCGTGTTGTTGGGGAGTGCCATGTGTCATGACAGAAATCCATGCCAAAAAAAACGACGACCCTACTTCTATATTGTTGTGATATATATAAAAAGGTTACAATGGTCCGGTTATTTTATGCCTAGTGCTATTGTGCACTCCTTATGGGTTTTGACAAGACCCAATCGTCAGAAAGTTCAAACAGAAGATGGGCAAGATGATCATATAGCTATGAGACCCATACTGCACCACTCATCTTCGTTGGACTAGATCTCAACAATTACGTGAGTCAAACACCCTCTTGAAAACACTATAGGGACGAATACGTAATATCACTATATAATCTGACATAATGTTTGACACAACTACTGGGACAATATTTGACAACATTGATGATATTAATAGTAACATCTATTATGGCATATACGATGATCACACAAACATTGACAGAATTTTTGACACTAAAGGTGTTATTATATTTGATGCTAATATCACCATTTATAATGTCACTAGTAAGCACTGACACTAATACTGATGTTATATGTGTAACAACTACTGACACTATACTTGATGCTAATGACAACATCTATAACGTCACTAGTGTGCACTAACACTAACACTGATGCTATATGTGTAACAACTAGTGATGCTATAATTGGTGCTAATAGCAACAACTATAGTGTCATAGCAAAGTTACTGACACTATTGGTGACACAAAGAGTGAGGCTATAGGTGGCACAAAATGTGGCACCTGTAGCATCACTTCTGTAAAAAATGTCACCAATAAGGTCATATGCACACTTTCTAATGTTCTAGTGACGTTTTGATGACACTAATTGACCCCTTCTCTTGTAGTGGGCGGGCGCCGAGTCTCTGCCTACTTCACAGGTCTTTAACCACCACGAACAAATTGGGCGGGCGCCCAATTTGTGCGCGGATATGTCCTGCTCAGAACGACAACCTTCTTTTGTACCCATTGTGAGACTGACTGCATCAATAATACCCTTATATAAGCGCCTGATTCGGTTCAAATTGGGCGGCCCAATTTAGCAACAATGGGACAAATTGGGCTGCCCCATATTGTCCCTTTTAGATGACCGGATAGGTGAAACTCGTCCGGGTGGGCCAAATTTATCTCGAATGTGTTTTCTCTTGGTGGCATTCTAAATTGGGCGGACGCCGAGTGTGTGCCTACTTTACGCTCCTCTACCACCACGAAACAATTGGTAGGGAGCCCAATTTGTCTTGTGATATGGCCTCTTGAGTGAGAACCTTCTTTTCTACCCATTGTGAGACTTACTGCATCCAATACTAACCTTATACAAGGGGAATCTAAACACCTCATACGTAAAAAAGGGCACCCGCCCAATTTTATTGTCCTTGTAACCATTGAATGGGAGTCCCCCAGTGTCATTTGCATTGCTTTCGCCTTCCTTACTCGATTTTAACACTCACTGAAATCCTTGTGCGGGTTGTGTATCTCTTCCTTAATGAACATCTAGTAGCAAAGGGACTTGTGGGGCAAATGACACAATGCCACTTCAAGGAGATATCGAAAGGACTACCGGCGTAGGTGTGGAGGAAGTGTTCAAGGCCACCATACCCTTCCCCGCCAACTCGGATGCAACCACAATAGCGTAAGCCAGGGCTCATTCGCTGTGGAGAAGTGAAGATGCTCGAGTCGCCTCACGCTAATGACGCCCCCAACAAAAGACAAATGGACACGGTGGGGGAAGGAGACACAACCGTGACAAGATACCCTTCTTGAAAAGGATTGTGAGATATGGCACTCATGCGACTCCATTATTGCCTTTAAAGGATTCATATCTTTCAATCGCCCCTCGATGATGCGCTTTGTGACCGGTTTAAGGTTTTCAAGTTTGTGGGAGTATCCGAATAGCTGAAGGTTTCCCTCCCCTTTAAAGTGAACATCCGCTTGCCGTGGTTGCTTGCGGTGCGGCCGGGATGCTCGTGAGATGGAGCAATGACCTCGCCTCGTGTTGGCCGGAGTAAAGGTCTCTCGGAGATATTGACCGCAAAGACCGCCAGAAGCGATATTGTGTCCGGCCGGGGAGCTCGAGCATCGGGCACCCAAATTATGAGAAACGACATTACACTTTTCATTCCCGACAACCCGGGAAGGTTGTTAGGCCACCAAAGCTTGCTCGTCTCACCACTCGAAATGCTATCCTCACTTACGGAGGACCTTGTGTTGCAAGAATAGGTGTTGTGTCGGGTTCTCTAGGAATCAAGTTGTTAACATCTTAAAGGAATTCCTTGCCATGAAATCAAGTGATAGGGTTACTTTTGTTTATGACATGTTCGCCAACAACATGAAAGGTCGAAGAGTGGGACGACCGGTGCTTTGCGGGGGAATCTCGTTTATGAAAGGGCGTGGTACCTTGGTCTCGGGATCTCAAAGTCGGCGTATGATCCGAAATGGAAGGCCCAATTTCTTGAGGGTGCACGCAAGGCCTAACATGGTAACCGTGGCACCTTGAAGCCTCGCCCTCGGCGTTGGCATGTGAGGCCGTGTTTTCCATGTTCGTGAGGGAGAACGGTGAATCCTTGCCCCACCGTAGCGGGGAGAGAAACGAGGAGGGGATAAGAGAATGTCGAAAGTTGCCCGCAATGTTTACGAAGTCCGGCATTCTAGAAGAGGTTAATGCAGGTTGTGGCATTGGTGGCAAGAAGGTATCACCGACGTGTTTTCATAGAACGTGGAGGCGGAGTTTCCGGACGCCGTCGCTCGCGAAAGAAAATTGCATTCTCCAAATCGCGATACATGTGAGGTGATCCGCACGGGTTCTTGAAGACCAAAGATGAAGGAGAGAGGAGGATGTTGCATGATGAAAGAAGAGCGCATAGATCGGGCGGGCCTGGAATCGCATTTGCAGTCTTGGTCGTGGAGATTATACTCCCCACGGGTATCCCTACCAATATCTTTGTATTATTCACGACAAAATGGATCAAGCCAAAACAATGATTCCAAAATTGCAACAATCTGTAAAGTCTCTCGAGACTTGACAAGTAAAACGACATTGACTGGTGCATTGACTCATGGTCATGGGAATGGATCTTATGGAAACTTTGCCCTGGACTTATGGCCAGATGACTCTAACTTCCATGTAGGTTCTTTGAATAGCATCTTGAAGAGATTAGAGATGGGGCACGAGTATGCAGGAGGCCACCCGCCGGTCCCGAATCATCTGCTCCAAAATGGGTCTCCCTCATTCTTGAGACACAACGGCCTTGGAGTCAAAGTTGTCACTATCCAATACCAAAGATACCGCTAATTTGCCACAGTGCATTGTGGGACCATCATTGAAGCCTCTGCCCAAGATACTTTATTTGCAGCTGGACAACGCATCTGGACAGAACAAGAATAGGTATGTCTTCTCCTATCTTTCTTACCTAGTATATCTTGGTGTGTTTGAAGAGATTGAGCTAGGGTTCATGATGCCCGGTCACACACATGATGATATCGATGCCTTGTTTGGTAACTTCTCTACATCTTTAAAAAAGAAGGAGGTGCTCACAATGCGAGAACTCTTGTATGAATTCCACAAATGCAACTTGAATACACCCGTCCCCTATGTTGTTGACAAAGTTCCGGATTGGAAGGGTTTTATAGAAGGCTACATACCGGATGGGGATGATAGATTGACAGTCATACCACCCCTCTAACTTTCGGATTCGCTATGAATGGTGATTGGCCATCATGTATTACAAAACTAGACCCACTTACCCGGATTGGTTGCCTGTTGGTGGAATAAAGATGTGGAAAGAAAAAGAGGACGGGGAAGCCCATGATGCCGTTGGATATCCTAAGCGCTTCCTCCCAAGAAATCGGTGAAGGACCTTGGCCTCGGCTGCAAAACAAGATCCACAAGCATATATTGCATTGGGTTGCTTGTTCAACGTCTAACAAAGGTGCTCCAGAAACTGCCAACTACTCGGCACAGTTCACGGCCACGATTGAATATTGGATGAAACTCTTGCAAGAACTCGGGAACATCAGCTGACGGCGAAGGCACTTATAATGACTTCGCCATGTACTAGGCAAGCACAAGCTCCACCTCATGTAGTCAGAAGTGGTAGAGCCAATTGCTACTATCACTCCTCCTTATGTCGGCCCCCGGAAGGACAAACCTCGCGGCCGAATTCAACCCATACAAAGATTTGAAGAAAGGTATGTTTATTATGGCACGCCCTGATGATGTGTTGTGCCCAACTTGGGTGGGCCTAGCTACTGAGGACCCACAAATGGATGATAAGAAGGAGAACTTTGAGACTATTCTGGTGACTTGGTGGGAGCCAATCCCAAGAGGAACCAAGTCTACCCGCCTAATTATGCCAATTGTTGGAAGAAGAGATGGAGGCCAACGACTGCAAGTGACCGCATAGAAGTGGAGACTATCGACTACGCTTGGGAGCCATCAAACAAGAAGAAGATACCTAATACTATTAAGATACCCGTGCATGCTGCTGAGGCATATGCAGCACTCGCAAGGGATGTCAACTAGTGTATGAAAATGAGTCATTCATTCAAGTGTACTAAAAAATGGTCCATAAATTCAGGTATTGTCCATAATTAATGAAATTGTGCTTTTTTATGATTACTTTGAATCTCCTCTTTGAGTTGGCTCTGACATTCGCTGTGTTATGGATAGGATCTCGATCTTGCCCTTTTCGACTTGGACTTGGCCCTTTGCTTGTTTTCATGTATCTCCATTCATATCCTTCTACCATAGTTCGATCCCCATTAGTTTTGACGTCGATTTCCGCTCCTTTGCCCCTAAACTCAACCTTGATTTCCATCGTTTTTCACTTGTCTATTTCCACCTAGGCCTCTTAACCATTCGATTGACTTGACTTCATTCACGACCAGCAGTGCATCTGCTATAGCCATCTATGTTTTTCGTCTCTGCTTTGTTTAAAACTAACACCTCATCTCTCTCTTTTTTAGTGGCTAACACTTTTACTAATATGCCACTTCACGTCGTCATTGTGTTTCTGGTTCACTTTTCATGTCCAAAACTTCTTTTGTGTTCTAATAGCAGACCATATGTATGGCACGAGCTTTAGTATTTCATTTGTCCTTTTCTACCATATGGCTAACCTCCTGGCACTCCATCCCGATCTTGGCACTTTGACCTCCTCCTTTTCATTGGCCATGACCCCACATGTGACTACTTAACCCTTATTTTTGTTCGACCTACATTGTGATCCGAAAATTTTCATCCTTTCCCTTCTTGACCTTCCTTTTGGTTGGTGCTGAACTGTAGGCATGTGGCATTATTTGTTTTCTGACATCATCACACATTTTCCACTCTGCTAATTTGAACCAGACCTTGGCACCTTCGCTCTCCTATTCTTGTTCCCAACTATTTCACAGATCTTCTGAACCTCCTTGCTCTGGACTTCTTTTTGATGTCGACCTTATTTTCTTCTTGACGTTGCTCTGAGATTGATCATTATGTTGGTGATTGTCATGCATCTGGTAATCTTAGAGAAGTTGTTTTCGTGTTCTTGACGTTCTTTTTTATGGTTTTACATTGATGCTTATCTTTCTCTAGATGTCGCGTTTTTTTATGGACCGTTTTTTGTTGGGTGGTGCTGTTTATTTCCGCCGTGATGGTGACGCTCATTTCTATTTATCATGTTTAATGACGTTGTAAATAACATTGTCTAGCATTATTTGCAATGCATATTTCTTTTTACATGATTGTTATCCACCCGTTGGGTGACGCTTTTTTCCACCATAGGGGTGATGCTATCTCCACCTGCGGGTGATGCTGTTTATTTCCACCTTGAGGGTGACGCATATTTCTTTTTACGTAATTGTTTTCCACTCGTTGGGTGATGCATAATTGTTTTCCACCCGTTGGGTGATGCTATCTCCACCTCACGGGTGATGCTTTTTTTATTTCCACCTCGAGGGTGACGATATTTCTTTCTCACGTAATTGTTTTCCACCCGTTGGGTGATGCTGTTCTCCACCCTATTGGGTGATGCTCTCTTCTTATGCTACATGTTGGATAAAAAGAGTCACGGGTGTATCTTTCACGGGTGTTTTTTCGAATTCTTTTTGTTGGTTGCAGGTTTTACGCCATCGGCTTATAGTTGAGGAAGTTCTCTAGTAGTCGGCGGTTTTGTGTCTCTTATGAGTCCTTTCCCAGAATAGCATCGATCCGAGCCATCGGATCGCCATTCAGGAAGGAACGAAAAACTATATAAGGCTATTTCCTCTTCGGACCGGTTATCGGCTTCTCCGGCGGCTCTTCTTCTATTCGTTGCTTCCCTCCCTTCCCGCCTCGCTGCGTGGGGGCATGAGTTTGCTTTTCTCTAACATTCACGGGTGTTTTAGGGTTTTGTGTTGCTTGCGGGCTTCGCCTTATTACGGTCCTGCTATATTTTTGTGTTCGCCATCAACTCATCTCCTTCGGTTTTCGAGGCAATTGTTGGCGACCATTTCTCATTAGGGTTTTCCTCAAAACGAAAGAGCGAGGTTTTTTTTTATCTCGATGAGAAGTTGTCGCCATTACCCTTCTATATTGCCTGTGCACATTTCTTTTTACGGGGTAGCCCGATATTGTTCCTATGGTCGGCTACCCCTCTCTATTCTTCGAAACATTGTATACTGCTGCTGTGATGAATGACAAGCCTATCTTTTAATCCTGGTAGTAATACGCCTGCTTCTCTCTCTTTGTACTTGGGTCCCATAGGCCAGTTGGTCTCCGTGGACGATAAAATCATATTCTATTCTATTCTATATTGTGTCTCTTGCGAGTCCTTTCCCAGAAATGACATTATACTTTGCAATGCGAAGGGTTTATACATTCTTGAAGTACAAAGGTTATGGTGTTTGTGTTTAGATACCTCTAATACAAGAAGTCTTTGACTACTTTTCACAATAGATTCCTTTAAAAATCTATTGCTATTTAAATTATAACAAAAATGAGTCTTATATGCAAACATTCATAAAATTTATGAACATTGAAGGTCAAAGCCATCCTTGTTTAAAGAGGATCATATGATGCAAAATCTTCATGCGCAGAAGTAATTGCATATAAGAAATTACCACAGTGTGATTCTTTTATAAAAAAGTAAATAGAAACACAAATATTGAACTTACAACTTAGCGTAAACAAATAGTATTTTAATAAATCAACACTTTACATACTAACACTTTACACTTTAAATAAGATATTTCTTTCTTTCCTTTTACTTGAAAGCTATTTTTTTTTTCAAGATGGATCACACCAAGCGAATAATACATATGCAACAAAAAGGGACACACTAAATTCGCATGGTGTGATCCACTTTCTTATTTGTTAACAAATTAAAATTGAACACAAGTACTCATTCCTATTCTATTCTATATATTTGTATCTAAAATGCTTTACCACTTTTAAGTACATAAGTCATTATCCCTTTTCAAAGAGCATATTCTTTTTCAAGAAGGATCACACCAAGCGAATAGTACATATGCAACAAAAATGGAACACACTAAATTCGCATCGTGTGATCCATTTTCTTATTTGTTGTCAAATTAAAATTAAACACAAGTACCCCTTCTCATTTAATGCTTTACCACCCCAAGGGCATAAAGTTATTAGTCCTTTTCAAAGAGCATATCTTTTTTTAAGAAGGATCACATCAAGCGAATAATTCAATGCAAAAAAAATAGAACACAATTCATTTCGCATGGTGTGATACACTTTCTTGCTTATAATCAAATTAAACTTAAACACAAGTACCCCTTCCTATTTGCATCTAAAATACTTTACCAACTCTAGTCCTATCCTCCTATATTATTATATTTCTAATATAATAAGAAAATAGCTATTTGCATCTAAAATACTTTACCAACTCTAGTCCTATCCTCCTATATTATTATATTTCTAATATAATAAGAAAATAGCGTCTGTCTGTGAGTGAGTCTGTATGTCACGCCCATCCGACGGTGGAGGAGGCGCCACGTGGCGCGATCTTGGCCCTCCGTGGGCCTTGGCCTCTCAAAAGCTCCCAAGTTTGGTGGACAAAATTTTTCTGGTTTACCACAGACTTGAACCCTGGACATTGCCCCCCCAAGCCCCCCACCCTTACCACTAGACCAACCAGTCCTTTCTTGAAAGAATAGGAAGTCCATGTTTAATTAAGGCTGGAAACTAATTAATTAAAGATACTCTAGGATGTTCTAGACTGTTCTAGAATCTTTTGGAATGTCCTAGAATGTCATGAGTAAGCACCTCAGTCTAAAAATAGAAAGTTTCAAATCTAAAATAGAAGTTTTTTTGAAACTTTGCAAATGCTCAAAATAGAATGTTGTGTAATGTTCTAAATGCTTATGGGTAAGCACCTCAGTCTAAAAATAGAAAGTTTCAGTCTAAAAATAGAAAGTTTTTTAAGTCTTTGTAAATGCTCAAAATAGAATGTTCTAGAATGTTTCAGATGCTCATGGGTATGCTTCTCATCCTAAAAATAGAAAGTTTCAATCTAAAAATAGAAAGTTTTTTGAAACTTTACAAATGCTCAAAATAGAATGTCATGGAATGTTGCGGATGCTATGGGTAAACACCCTAAACCAAAAATAGAAAGTAGAATATTCGGAATGTTGCGATGCTCAAGGGTAAGCACCTCAGTCTAAAATAGAAAGTTTAGTCTAAAATAGAAAAGTTTGCTTAAACTTTGTAAAAACTCAAATAGAATATCCTAGAATGTTTCAGATGCTCTAGGGTAAACACCTCAAGTCTAAAAATAGAAAATGCAATAGTCTATGCTAAAACCTTGCAAAAACTCAAAATGGAATGTTCTAGAATGTTCCGGATGCTATAGGGCAACCACCAAAGTTTCTTGAAACCTTGCAAATGCTCAAAATAGAATATTCTGGAGGTGATACTTTGGAATTGGTAGTAAGTGTGATGGGTATGATGGGATGGGTGATACTTTAGAATTGACATACTTTAGAATTGGTAGTAGAGGTAGTATGGGTATGATGGGTGTGTGTAAACTTCACATGGGTGATACTTTAGAATTGACATACTTTAGAATTGGTAGTAGATTGTGGCCTCATGGGAATGTGTGAGTATGCTACTCATGAATGATACTTTGTTGGTAATGAAATAGAGGGTTGAGCAGTATGTGGGAATAAAGGCTACTTGAAATGCCCTGAGTCTTGATAGATGTGAGTAAGATCCTCTAGGTGATACTTTGGAATTGGTAGTGTTCTCCTCATGAGTGATACTTTAGAATTGGTAGTAGGGCATGTGTGTATATGGACTTGCATGGTAGTAGGTGTAAGTCCCCTTATGGATAATACTTTAGAATTAGTAATAGGTGTTGGGTGTAGATGTGCTATGGGTCCTCATGAGTGTATGTGTGAGTGGTAGCAAGTATGAATAAGAATGTCAAGTGTTCTGAAGTGTAGTATATGTGAGTAGGCTCCTCATAGGTGATACTTTGAAATTGATAGCGGAGAGAAAGATAGAGAGAGGGGGAGAAATAGTGAGAGAGAGAGAGAGATAGGAGACAGAGAAGAACAAAAGAGGGGAGAGAGAGAGGAGAGAGAAGAGAGAGGGCAAACACAAAGAGAAGAGAAGAAAGAGGAGAGAAAGAGAGGAGAGGGAAAGAAGAGAATATATTGAAGGAGAAGAAGAGAGAGAGAGGAGAGAGAGAGACAAGAAAATGGAGAGAGAAGAGAGAGGGAAGAGAGGGGGGAAAGAAAGAGAGAGAGGGGAAAAGGCAGAGAGGAGAGAGAAGACAAAAGGCGAAGAGAGGGAAAGAGAGAGAGGGAGGGACAAATAGATAGAGGAGGCGGAGGCCGGGAGGGGTCACAAAGGGCAAAAGGAAAGGGCATCGCAGGGCCCAAAATTCCTGGAGGGGCCGGTAGAATGGGTGCAAAAGAAAAGGCCCGCCTAGCCATTTTCAAAGCAAACACTTTATCAATAAAATGAGTACGTCCACATATCCACATTTAACTTCAAACTAGAAGCGTGTACGATGCCCGCACGGTTAATCATGGACCTTATAAACTTGGATAAACATATAATGATATTTGTAGGTCGGGCAGTTAGCATTGTGCGAATGGGTAGACATAATGGTATTTGTAGGTGGAATAAAGAGATTAAAATGTAATGGTGTTCTTAGTTGTAGTGGAGCCCAAAATTGTGAAGAACTTAGATCAATTTAAGAAAGTCGAGCATTAACTATTCTCCACGGAACATGTAGGAATAATGGAATGCATTGGATGGAATAGGATAGATGGCATGGTTTGCATACAATTTATGGTGTTTGTTGGTGCTTGCAATGGTTTAGGATTTTGTGAAAGTTTGTAGATCTTAGTGTAATCAACACAATTGCGATTAGACTGTTGGTGGAATATTGGAGTGGGAAGTCGGGTTTTCGGAATTGAATCATCTTGAAAGGAGTAAATTTACTTGGAATAAATGTGGTCCCCGTGAGATTTAGAGTGATTCATAATAGATGTGTGGTTCTAGGTTTATGAATAACATATAGACCATGTGAATTACAAACTCGCATGGGATATGCCAAGAATCTCTTGCATAACCTTTTCAAAAATATAATCCCAAAGCATAAGTGAAATATTAAAGAGATTTTTCTGGATAAGTATGTGCAATTATGACTTATAATTGGAAGAAAGGGAAATCTTATATGTGCAATTTCGATATGGCTTGTTTACATAAACTTATGCTTGATTGCTGGTTGAAAACTTGTGGTGTCCCAAGCTAGCAATGACTACTTTATCATTTAAAAACTATGTGTATCTCAAGCATCCATTCTTTACACAGAACTTGTTGTAGACCCAAGATTTTCTCTAGAGAAATGAAATAGTTTATAGCAGTTATTCATGATGAAGCTCACAATAAATTTTGGGGTGTAATTCAAGCACTCTTAGCAAGCCTGTCACTTCCAAATAGATAGGTACCAACTTGGTCATTACAAAATTATCTTTTACCCAGGCTTGGAAATTTGTGAAAACTCTAAATAACAATGGCAATGTAATGCCAAAGAAGAGAAAACGTTTAACAAATCTTCAAGGCCAACCAAATGTAGCATGGGATGGAAACTAAAATGCAAGTGAATATTAATGCAAAAATCTATCATGTCTGCTAATAATGCTTCCAATAGTTTTTTCTGCCTTCAGAATATTTTCACCAACCGTGGATAAACATAAAATTTGAGCGACATATATCCGGGTATGGTTATGCCAACTTTCAAGACTACAAAGCGACCCCAACACCATCCTCCATGGATTCTTCTAGCTTCCTCAAACATGAGAAATGGGGTTCAATAGATACATCGCCATTGAAGGATTTGTATATTTCTCCTTGTCATAACAATATAAGAATATCAGTTCAGCAATGCAACAGAGACAATATCTATTTCAATTTTGAAAGGCAAAATTTTGTTAAAGCGAATTGCAACCACCACCGGGTAAAACGTCTTCAACGCAATAGCCTCAAAGAAGGAAATTTAGATAAAGAAGATGCCATATTAAGGCATAGAAATGTCCGAAGAATGAGGAATTGATTATGAGGAAAAAAAATAGAAAATGAAAAGGATAAAGAAGATACAAGAATAATGCATAGAAGTGCGGTCATTTCAAAAGGATGGAGAAGCAAGTAGAAAAAAAATAAAATGAAATAGAAAAGCTAAGTATAAAGGAGAAAAGCGGGGGCTCTGTCATATCTCACATAGCCGGATTATTATGCAATTTAGGCAATAAGAATAATACATTGAATCGGAATGTTGTTCGAGTCTCCTCATAAGTTATCTCAGATCATTGGATGGGTTTACATCCCAAGGGTAACCCAACCACTTTTTCCCTCGCATTGGATAAGAGTTGGAGTATGCCCCACATTTGTTACCGATACCTCCGGGGTATACGAGGATAGAGATAAAATTTCCTTTGGGACCAAGACCCCAATGACATTGATTTAAATCCGGGGAGGGTGTCGACCATGACAAAAAGTATTACAACAACTTTCTAAGTGTGTACTTCATTAGAGCCTATATCATAGATTTGGATTAAATTAATGAATCCAACACAACAATTAGAGTTTACCTTCTATGATGAACAACACTCCTTAGAAATTGAAAGGGAAAAAAATATTTGAAGATAAACCTGCCTTCATATGTTCTCTTAGCAAATAGATGGAATCGATGCCATTGTCAAAACTTAGCTAGCTAAATATAGTTAAATTGTACCTAATAACAAAGAGCCGGGCTCACATGGCAATAGCCCAGATATTGATATGGGACATGATCTTACCTATCGAAAATATGTTGTTGCAGAGCGCGTGCTTGATCTTTGAGAATAGGCAAAGGAATCACGGAAAAACAAACAATCGACTTAGGAATGATGTAATGATTATGTAATGATGTACATTATTATTATGTAATGATGTACATTATGTAATGATTTATGAGGCGATAATAAGTAGCACTTGGCTGTCATTCCATCTCAAATCATGATTGAAGTTGGAGTACATATTGTCTACATACTTACATGAGCAAGGTCCATATTTTGCACTTGGGTCCAGTTTATCATTCTATATGACGTATCGCACCCCTTAAAATGTGGAATCGTTCCAACCAATGTCTCTTGAATGCAAAATAAAGGCAATATCAAAGATATGATAAATACATTTTCATCTCAGGGACCTCAATCATCGAACTCTATCTGAAGGTAGATAAAGGTGCAAATTCTAGAGTTTTGATGCTTAACTTGTCTAAAAGTAAACTTTACTATCAGCTACCAAATTGTTTCTGCAACTTTGATAATTATATGTTTCTACTTTGATACTTATAAGTTCCTGCCTAATAACGTAAAGTCACGTGTAACAATAGCAAAAGAAGTAAAGTGTCTGATGCCTCTTCTTTTTCTCTTTTAATGCCTTAGGAACCAACTTTTCATATTAAGTTTCAGATGCTCATTTGGGTCAAGCTTTAACAGATCTCAGATAGCCATTTGTTTCATATTAAAATTCCAGATGGCATTTCATACTTAATATAAGCTAAGTTTTTATTCCTTGGCCACGCTCCTTTAGCAAGTGATGAAGCAGCACATGACAACAATACATCCTTTTCAGATAGTGTTCAAGGTCTGAGGAATCTACACCTATCACAGATTGTCTTTATTTTTTGCATCTTTGATGACAGAAATTATAAACATTTTTTGGACAGCTTGATCCACCTTCTTAACAACTAACTTAATATTAAATCTGGAAGTTGTGTCGTCTTTGCTTTCGAAAAAGTTTAGCATCTCATGTTTCATATTAGATAGTTTTGCATTCGCACAACAAATAAGAGATCTAAAATGGTCCGAATCCTTTTGACATAAGGAGAAATAGATTCTAGATGTATGATTGAAGTTGTTTCTCTGAATGATCTTGTGAGTGCAGGTATATTGAGCCTTAAAAGCCATAGGTTCAAAGAATCCGAATGCACATGGTTGGCATGGAAAGGGCTGTTTTGGAACATCAGACAATACATGAACTGTTTCTATTATTTTCAAAAGCTCCTAAATTGGATTGATGGCCTTCCCTAAATATATGATGGGCAGTAGCATGAATAACCTTGCATGAATACATAATCCAAACAATATATGGTGAGAATGCATCTTCTAAGCACTCTAGTTATAGGTTGTAAAGTGTATATTGGTACATCTAGAACATGCAAAACGTACATGTGTACACTGGTGGAAGGTGTACCAGAATTAAACCTTGCAAATAAAACATACCAAGGCAAAAGATGTTGCATATGTTAAAGTCATGCATGATCTATCATGTAAGAGAACATACATAGGGAGAGGCTAGAGGAGGAAAGGGAGAGGCTTAACAAAGATTATCAAGGTCACTGCAGCATTGACAATAGACAGATCCTTATCTTGGGACCTGCCCAAAGCAGTGTCATGATTTTTCAAACTTTGTTATAAGCTCTACTATGGTTTCTACCTTCCATTATCCATAGCAACATATATTCTAAATCAAGTAATTCACTCTATAGACGAGCATCAAGGTTATGAGTTCATTACTGGGGAAACGGACATGCGGGGAGATACAATTACATCAAGTAGCATTCGGCAAGAAGTTGCTTAAGGTATTTTGCGCCTTGGAAATGAGCCAATGTAATGGTCAAGTCAACATTGAGATATGCACCAACAAACCATGGGAAGCTTACATGAAAAAAAGGCCATACTTTCTCTCCGTCCCACATCCTCACACATTAGTGATTGCTATTTTGCCAAATATATTGAGATTTGTATTCCACGCGACACTTGCGAGAACAAACAGACCATTCCGGGTTAATATTTAGAAGATTCTCGCAAAGTGTAATGGTGGTTAAAAGAACGGATTTTATATCGGGGTATATCGGGGTAGACGTTGGCTAAAGGCGTTGACACTATCGGGTGCATGGTTCTTCTTCCACCATTATTTTAGACCAGTATCAAGGATAAATGCCAAAGTAAACTTCGGAGAGAGGGTTTGTTAGTAGGAGATCTTCACAAATCCGACCTCGCCGGATCTCATTTTGGTGCGGCATGATACGTGAGAACATGTACATGAGGGCCTTTAAGAAGAAGCGAGAATTGAGGAATACTACCATAGGTTCAAAGCGTATGAAGGCGTAAAATAACTTCGATGCATGCATCAAACCTATAAGTTCTGATTCAACGCTGATCTAGCAAAAGATTTAACTTTGTGTGACCAATCCATTCAATTTGTGTCAAGAACTTGCAACATGGAAATAATCAATATGTGATGATTGGACATGGTCAAGCGGGGTATAGGACATGGTTGCAAGAACTTACCATGATGTGCATGAAATCTTACAATTCTACCGCTCATTTTGAGCATCCAAAACGTAAACATTCATGAGATTCAATGGAGACAAACGTTCAAGTCCTAAAAATTCCTCTATCTTTATGGAAAAACATGAAAGTGATGAAAGAAATCGTTGAAGACTTTACCCTCACTTGAAAATAGTAAGTTGTAGGCCCAACAATGCAGATCGTTATGATCCCCGAATGTCAAACTCGATAGTCCTCTGCATGTTGAATTGCTAAAGAAGCTAAATGTGCTTGAGATCAAAAAAGCTCACAAACGTCGGATTTAAAGGCAACATAAGAGTTAAGTGATTTTCTTTTTTCTTAATATCCAGATTTAAAGGCAACTCCAAAGTCTAGAAGGTCTCCGGCAGCAGCGGCAAGTGAAAAACTCCCAACGATCCCGAATAAAAACGTCTTTAGTAACTTAGTCTTGGTTGCCCGATCAAACAATGCTACTATCTACTCACCTTCCAAAATCCGACCTAGCTGAGGAAAAGATTACACGGTAGCCTTAGTCCTAAGGCAAAGGAAGTCTGGAATAAGAATGAAGCTTCATTAGTATCATAAAAAGAAAATGATTGGGGGAAGATGAGACCCGGCTCGGCTTACCTTTGCAAGATTGGACCCGGATGAGGCGCCAAAAATGAGACCGGAGGCACCAAGAATGAAACCGAGGAGGAGTCAATGGAGATGCAATTTAGGTATAGTGCACCATGGCATTCAAACTTTGCTATTCAATTTTCGAGCTCATTCATTTTAAAGCCTTGGTTCGAGATCTCCAACTGGGGAATTTTTGCATTCAATTGACCCAACCCGAGTCCCTTAAAGGGGGACGGGACGGGGAAAAATTGGAAGAAGCATAGCGCCGCATCCGGCGTAACATCGGGCGTTCCACGGCACAAAACCCAACACCCTCACAAAATAAAAAAGAAGATAAAGAGGTTGGTGATATGCATTGGTCATTCCAGAGTGTTTAGATTTCTATTCTCTTCAAGTTGCTCTCGTGGCTTAGAACACCTCAGACCTTGCTCTGCATGTTGTTCCCTGTAGGTGGTCTGTGTGCAAAGATGATGTAATATTTGTGTCGTCACCGACCATCATGGTATCTTCAATAGACAATCTAATGAAATTTTTATGAATAAAAAATTCAGGCCGACGACACTTTGTTTACGAGAGATAACATTTTCATTGGTTTTAGTTGTGCTCTTTATCTTCTCGACTCTCTAACCGAGAAAAGTAGACCCGTAATTTTCCTTAACATTTTTTTTTTTTTTCCACACAGGAAAACATGCATCTTCTAAAGGAATAATGTGGTTTGAAAAGTTTCCGCCGTCCTTTTCGTGTAAAATAACAGGGTTCCAAAAAAAAAGTGGGAATGGAATGAGGCCCACTTTGATTAAATCCGACTTCTAATTTCTGTATTGGTGTGCACTTGTTCTAATCGATCCGTAATAAGAGAAATAGCAGAAAGAGTAACCAGGGGTCAAAGAAGACTGCTTTACTCTTGGCTCTTGAATCTGATTCTAAGCAAGCTATTTTTTTTTCCCTAGAGCTTCTGTTGATCTTGTCTAGTATCCTATTACTATTCCTAAACCCAATTCTTGGTGTATTATATTAAGGACTGCCAGCTCGAGGGAGGAGCTACTAGCGAAAGCTGATTGCCAGATAGATCTTACTGTCTTTATGTTCCAACCTGATATTGCTAGCTGAATGGCTCGGTTGGGTGGAGAGCTCTTTTGAGTAAGGTTTTGGCTACTAATTTGTGTAAAGGTTATTATATTTATTCAGGTATTCAGCGAAGATCGTAACATTTAGTATCAAAGCCAAGGTTCAATTCCTCATGGCAACATTGGTGCGTTCCACATGCTTGAGGGCAAGCATCTCGAGGAGAGGGGGAATTGATATGGTCTATGGGATATGGGATAAAGCCGTGGAAAGGTTGGGGCCCATTGTATAATGATTTCCTTGAAGGATCCGCCCTTCTGGCATGTTGGCCCGCCCCAACCTTTTCAGGCTTTATCCCATACCCGATAGACCATATCAATTCATCCCACTCCTCGAGATGCTTGCCCTCAAGCATGTGGAACTACACCAATGTTACCGGGAATTGAACCTTGGCTAAAATGTTACACTCTAGCACCTCTAATGATAATCAACACGCCAAAAGGTTAGGATCCTTCAAGGAAATCATTATCCAATTGGCCCCTAACTTTTAGACTTTATCCCATGCCCCATAGACCATATCAATTCCTCCCCCTCCTCGAGATTCTTGCCCTCAAGCATGTGGCAAAACACTTAAAGCTGCTTCATGATCACGCCGACAATCATGACAATGGTTCCACTATCCAAAGTTCCAAAGAAAATTGAAATTGGCGGCTTTGATACCAATTGATACCATCTTCCACGAATACACAATAAACATAATAACTTTTATAAAATTAGTACCCAAAGCCTTACTCAAAAGAGCTCTCCACTCAACCGGGCCACTCATTTGTCGGATATATCCTTAAACCATATCAATTCCTTCCTTCTCTCGAAGCAAGCGGCCTCGAGTTGCATTAAATACAACTTTTAGATTCTCGTTAACATCCACTTTAATATGAAGATTATTAGCCTTCATGATTTTATGAACCATTGACAATATTATAATTACATTAAGGCTACTCCCCTAACATAATATTATTATCAGCTTCGTGGTCACCTCACCTCCTCATGGCTTTCCACCTTGGTTCATGATACCACTGTTCATGATTTTTTGTGTCTACCACCTACGTGGTTTTCACATACTAGTGGTTGCCACACTAATTCTTGGTTACCACCTACTCGTGGACCAACTCAACTCGAGATCCCTACCTACTCGTGGGTCTCTTTCTGTTGTGATTACCACCTACTCATGGGTCACATTCACTTGTGATTACCAAATGTTACGCACTAGCACTTCTAGTAATAACCAACACACCAAAAGGGCGGATCCTTAAAGGAAATCGTCATCCAATGGTCAAAAATCTTTTAAGGATTTATCCCATACCCCATAGACCATATCAATTCCTCCCCCTCCTTAAGATGCATGCCCTCAAGCATGTGAAACAAACCCAATGTTGCCACGAGGAATTGAACCTTGGCTCTGATACTAAATGTTACGCACTAGCACTTCTAGTTTTAACCAACTCACCAAATGGGCGAATCCTTCAAGGAAATCATTATCCAATGGGCCATAACCTTTCTAGGTTTTATCCCATACCCCATAGACCATATCAATTCCTCTCTCCACGAGTAGCTAGTAACCAAGAATTAGTGGCCCATGTGTAGGTGGCAACCACTAGTACGTGAAAACCACGAGTAGGTGGTAGACAAAAAAATCACGAATAGGTGGTATCATGAACCAAGGTGGAAGCCACGAGGACGTGGTGACCACGGGCTGATAATAATGTTATGTTAGGGGAGTAGCCTTAACAGGATTATAATATTGTCAATGGTTCATAAAATTGTGGAGGCTAATAATCTTCATATTAAAGTGGATGTTAACGAACACGAAAGTTGTATTCAATGCAAAGGAGGTCGATTATACTTCCGAAAGGAAGGAATTGATATGGTTTAAGGTTATATCTAACAATGAGCTTCGGGGAATGGCCAATATGATTATACATTGGGTGAAATCATATAGGATTAGTATATATGTCATGGTTGGGAACAAAAGGCAAAGGCAAAAGCATGCCAAAGAAGGCTAAAGTCGCAAAGACTTCTATAAATAGAACCCAAAATATCTCCGCAACCAGAGATCGAATTTGGGCGAATTTACTTTTCTGGAACCGGCTCGGAGTCTAGATTTTGGATTGGTATGGCACTTGTTCTGATTCATCTGTATATAAGAGAAATGGCAGAAAGAGTGGCCGGGGGTCAAAGAAGACAACTTTACTCTTGGCTCTTGAATCTGATTCTAAGAAAGCTATTTTTTTTTTCCTAGAGCTTACATTTGATCTTGTCTAGTTTTTTTTTTTTTTTTTTTTTTTTTTTTTTAAGGACGAAAGCCAAAAAGTTTATTAATCAGAGAAAAAGTACAAAATTTACATGTCTCATCTAACTGTGTAAGCACAAAAAGATGCCACAGGAGCACGAGCCTGGAGCACAATGTACTTACTCCATAATAGGAGACTAATGATAAGAATCAATTCGAAGATACTGAATCCAGATGCGTTCCATCAGTTCTGACTCAAGGGAGGAACACTTCGTGGTTTGTCAATATCTTTTTTACGGGCCACGGTAATAACACGTGTGCAGATGAATAAATGCCACGAAAGATGTGGTGTCTCTGACGTTCCCATATCGACCATAGGAGCCAAGCTGGAACCAAGATGAAATCGCTTTGTTTAGGCTGGAGGCCATGCGTTGGGATAGGGCGCCAAAAGGATGCATCGGCGGTCAATGTCTTGTTAACAAACCTTGTAGCCAGGACCACGGTTTGAACCTCGGGACAATCAAAGAGACAATGCTCAAGAGTCTCAACGTCCAGAAAGACAAAGCGGGCATCTTTGTAGATATCGCGAGGATCATAACGATGTCGAAAGGCATTAACCCTGAGCACACATGGATAACTTTTGCCCACAACGGAGACTTTAGGGTGGAGCAACCTATCCCAAAGCCATCGCCATGTGCGACACAAAGTGGGATGTGGAACTGTAGGTGCCACCCATCCGCAAGCGGAGGGTTGTGGTGCTAAAAAAAAAGCGATATCTTGATCGACAAATTGCTTGCCTTTGTGAATATTTTCATGTGATCTCATGGCACCCTTTCGGCCAACACCAACTTACCTTTGTAAGAGCAAATTTTACTGCGACCTTCTCCCATAGAATCGTCCCAGCGAGAGAAGCGGGAACTTTGCACGAAATTCAAGCAAGATAAAAGGCGACCCGCCTCATACCATGCTTAAATAGAGATAACACCTGCAAGAACCCATCGTCTGCAGTGTAAGGGGATGAGCGGGGGCGCCAATGGAGGTCTTTGAGGGGTGCGGAGGCGTGGTGCCCCACCACCATGGAGTCTCAATAGGGTGTGGATAGAGGGGCATGGCGGAAAAGATGTCGACCGCCTCCCATCTTTTGCCAACAAGCCCGCGCAAAAATGAAGAAGCACTTGGAAAAGGCTGCGGATCTGAAATAAAGCCCAAGGTAGGACTGGTTTGTGACCTTCTTGTCTAGAGGGATCTGATGACCAAGAGCTTGTCTAAGAAGGCGTGAACCAGGAGAGTCATCCTCACCATTCAGGAGTCTCCAAATGAACTTTGAAATAAGCACTTTGCTCTGCAGTAAGAAGTCCATCATACCCAGACCATCTTGTCTAGTAGCCTATTACTATTCTTAAACCCAACTCTTGGTGTATCATATTGACGACAGCTAGCTCGAGGGAGGAGCTACTAGTGGAAACTGATTGTCAGATATGCCTTCATTGTCTTTATGTTCGACTTGATATTGCTAGTCGAGTGTGGTGCAGTTAAGTGGAGAGCTCTTTTGATTAAGGCTTTGGCTACTAATTTGTGTAAAGATTTGATATCTGTTCAGGTGTTTAGATGAACATTGTATCAGAAAAAACCCAAATGAATTGAAGAGATCTTTTATAGAAATTGAAACATCACAAAACATGCAATATGTTTCAAAGCTCGTTGAAGCTAAGCAACACATTGCTAAAGCATAAAATCGTCGTCAAATAGACAATAAAGTAGAGAATCATATTTGAGAGTGCTATCTTTAGATTCATGCTTATTCATGACTCAAATTTTGATATTGTATGATGTTAGATGGCAAGTGGTTCTGCTCTAGTAGATATTTTCTCCACTAGGTTTTCAGTTCCTCATCTATGTTTATAATTTATGCTGATTAATAAAGCTTTGCATCCTCCAAAAATTAGCAAAAAAAGAGGCGGTTGATTGGTAAAAGTTGGAGTTGTTGATGATTTAAGTCTTAAATAATTAAGGAGGAAATTTGAGGGAGGAGGATGGCGCTCATGACTATGGTGTTTAGGGCTACCAACGCTTTTCCTTGTAGCTTGAGCATCCGAGATTTGTTTTTCATGATCTTTAGCTCTTTGGAAAGTTTGTTCCGAGAGCTTCCTAAGTTATCAATTTTGTTGGATTTGGGCTTGTCTGATTTTGGCGCTTTCGGTAGAAATGGGAAAGATAGACCTTTGCTTCATCAAAGGCGACAAAAAATGACATGAATTTACAGCGATATGTAACTCCTAGTTGCTATGCAAAAAGAGGTAATAATTTAGTTGGATGTTTTGTGCCTTCGATGGTGGCTGCTCAATGGTCCTTGAAGAAGGGATTCTCCTCCCTTGCAAGGCAACGTGAGTAATGGAGCATAAGTCAATGGGAATTTGCATCAAATAGTACAAATTCGGTCCTAATATAGTTTCTCCGACTTCATGCTAATGATGATGCACGAAATCATCGATTACATTATAAAAGTTTCACATCAAAGATTTAGTGATTGACTTTGTAATCTAGCAAGGCAAGGATATCAAGCGCTTTATAGATGTTGCCCGAAGGGAGTGAGGATGAGTTGTCGGCAATCTTAGACACATTGAAAGCTTGACAAACTCAGCTTCGACAACAATTATCTCCAGGTGAATATTTTACCAGTCTGATTGTCAGAATGTAATTCAAGCTTCGGTGTTCACGTGGTTGAGATGGACCATCAAGCTCATATTAAGCATCTTTGAGAACTTGCTTGAGAGCGCCTTCTTCTTCCTCCTTTTCGAGTCCATCAAATTGTTGGCTATAAACTTTGTTTTTATTATGTTTGATAGTAGTGATCTGCGGTGGACTCTTTGGTGTCTAGAAGGAGTGATCCACTTCGTGGGGAATCTTTAATGTACCAATATTACTCTCCTGGTTTTATACGAGATATGGTTCACGCATTAAAGATGCCTTGCTGGTTCTCGATATATAATCTTCCTCCAGATGTAATAGCTCATCATTTTTAGTAGCAATTGCAACTAGACTTGGGGTTCATATCTCACACTCCATTGTGAATAGTCCGAGGATTTGCGTTTCTGTACCAGTGGACTCGCCCTTTACTATCTATCTATCTATCTATAAATGGTGAAGAGTTGCTATAACTAGAAGTTGGATCTTAAGCTTCTATCGGTCAAATTAGCCTATTTATTTCTTGATAAGGAGACTTTTGCTAGCATTCGGATGAGATACTTTCATTGTGCTTCAGGCATCTGTTCAATCTAATTCTCATTCATCTCAGGTTCAAGCTCCTATTGTTATCTCTTCATCTATTCATGGTCAACCTTTGCTGGTTGTTTCGCATTCCTCAGCTATGGAAGATGCTCTACTTCTAGTTCCTATGGCATCATCCATAGCACTATCAGCTGCACATATTATTTCTTCTACTCTCCATATTGATGCTTCTTCTTCCCATGCCTCTAAGGTTGTTATAGCTAATGGTCCTAATCTTCAGTGCTCTAAAGAGTCATGGTAACAGGTCACTTGGAAAAAGGCAGCTAGGAAGAAGTCTGTTGTGCCATCTCATGAGGCTATCTCACCTCGTACTATTCAATGGCATAATAATTAAATGTCTGTTGATGATCATAACATGTTGATTGTGATGAGGCCATTAAACACCTCAAGGTGGCTTCGCAGTTTGATTATATACTTTTGTATAGATGGTTTTACTTAGTGGACTATTTCATCCTCTACTTTTTGGATGTGTCTTGATTTTTCTTGATAATAGATTGTCGATCCTTCAAAAAGGAAAAAAAAAAAAAAAAGAAGTCTTAAATAGTTAAATATTTTTGCTTTGAATTAGAAGAAAGTTCGGGGCAATGCTTGTTTTTGTATGATGCATAGAGTAACATGGTGGACATTACAAAATAAAACAAGCATTGGAGAATGTTAAGTAACAAAATAACAACCACCACATCAACTAAGCAAGCCAATTTTGTAGTGCATAAGCATATCTTAGTAAATATCATAGCTTCTAGTCTAGTTGTGTTGCTTCAACAATTTAGATATTTTGGTAAATGAAATTATGTAATTGCAATGGTGGAGAACCGGAGCAAGTTTAAGTAAAGAACGTGCTAGACTTGTATTCAACAATTTAGATATTTTTGGTGAATGAGGTTTGTGCAATTGCAATGGTTGAGAAGGCCAATGCAAACCAATGGTGCCATATTAGATAACAGTTTGATTTATATAATTTATGACCTTGTCTTGCGCATATGGTTTTTACACTGCAATGATGAAAAATGGCCATAGTCGTAATATCACCCTTGGTCCTAGGAATACGCATGTAACTTGAATACTTGTAGTGAGCAAATCCAACAGAGCACATTGTCCAACTGATGAAGTCAAGCATTAAAAAAGTGTACACAACTGCACTCTTCAATAATCATCGTGAAAACTAGATGTTGGATGCTATAATGACCTTTTTGAGGTGAAGACTCCTGGGCATGTTTGTCACGTCTTGTTAGTCTAGAAAGTAGCATCTCAAGCGCACACAATTTATTGTTTAGTCCAGAAGCCAGCCTAGGAAGCAGCCAAGGAACCATTTTTTTATTCGAAGAGGACATGAGAAGAGGAGGCTATGAGAGCAATGTAAAACCTAATAAAAATAATTTTGTATCAATGGAAATATAATATGCATATACACATAGTAGCAATACTTAAAACATGTTTATTTTCATTCCAACCTGGGAGGGTTTGAGGTTGGAGATAATCCTTGAAGGAGAGAGGATGTTTGCGCATAGAAATCCGACGAGCAGGCAAACCGCGGGATCATGGCTATCCCTAGTGCTCACCATAACCTTGTCTTCTCCCATCCACTTATAAGATGGACATGTTACACATCCAAAAATGCCACTATCATAAGACATAATTTCATACCCATTCTTGCACACCATTCTAGCCTCAATAGGAAATCTCAAACCATCAGTATCCCTAAAAACATACCTTATTTCTCTCATTTCCTTCATTGGCCTCATGAAATTATTTCCTGGCCCTCCAACCTTGTCTATGATCCATCCTTTGCTTGAAATTTCTAGTATTCCAAGTGGTAATTCCATGTATCTGTCTCTGTAGAAACCTATTCTGATCGAGCAGTGCCATTCTCGCCTTTTCCACATGACCATTGGTATGGCTCCAGTTCTTGGTGCAAATTGTGTGCCTGACCAGTATATTTCTGTGTCAAGGTCTGGTGAAATGCCATATTCTTCGTACCCTGTGGTTGTGTATGCTCTGTTTTTCTGATATGCTGGTATATGGCACCAGCATAACACATCTCCTTCATCTGAAAATGGCGGCCTCCTGAATAGAAACGATTACATAAAAATTCTCAGTGTTCTGTTTTGATCTTCCAAAAAGACCGCTAACATATGCATGATGCTCTGTTCTTGGTTTAAATTCTACGTGTTCTGTTTCTAAAACTGGATTTTCCAAGAGATTGCTAACGTATACTAACTGCTCTGTTTTCTTGGATTAAATCTTTTGAGCAAATTGCAAATTTTCAAGCAGATAATAAGATTTTAGACTGAACTTACCAGAAATTTTCCAGAACCAGGTAAGAATCATTCATGCCATTGATATTTCCTTTAACTCGCAAGAATAACCAGAGCAATGCGTCTTCTGAGGTGCCTTTGTACACATTGAAGTTATTCGACATCCACCAGTTGCGAAGAACTGTAAAAGTAGAAGGGCCCGAAGGATCTGGCAGAGGATTAGGAGGAGCAGGGGTCACATATTCTCCATTTATCAAGCAATTTCCCATCTCACTTATTACACCACGGATCAAACCACAATTTCAACACGCCAATCATCGCAGAATCACTAAAAATATGCCGAACACAATACGAAAACTCAATTTCAGACAATATAAGCTTCAAATCTCTCCGACCAAACAATTGAACTATTCCGACAACCAAAGCCTTATTTGTGAGCCCTAGATGTCGTTTCTCGGCTCTTTATAATGATCTTAAAGAGCTAAAGCGAGGGATGTTGAAAAGATGAAGCGCTCCATATCCAGAACCATGGATCCGGCAGAAATACACGGGAGAAAAGGGAAGGCTGCAAAGGAGCATGTATCATTTCGTTCTTGGCTTTATCGTGGCTTTCACGAGCAAAAGGGCCCCCTCAATGTTGAAGGTTTTTACGTGGCATTTTAACGGTCCTTTTGACAATTGCACATTCAACATGAAGGCCAAGAGCCATAACCTACCATTCAATTTCCACATATAGCTTTAGCTTCTATGGGGATGATTGAATTGAATTGAACTCAATGGTTTTTATCCTATGGGATGATGTGAACGTGTTATATGACATAAATATAAAATTATAAGAAAATGAACCTTCTTATCAGCCTCATTAACTACAAGAATTTGCTGCGGCGGCGAATCGTCGCACTATTGCTTTCTTATATCTTGAAAGAAGGGAGAAGCTACAAGAAATACGACATTGACACTAAGAAATAAGGATATGCAAATGTTTTTCAATGAGTTGATTCCTTGAAATTCAAAGATGATTTAAACCTTAGGCGGTTTAATATTAACTGCAATTTATATTCTACATAGTCATCATTTACTACTTTGAATGGTGTTTTTTTCTATTACAGATGCGCAGTATATTTTTATGACAATTTCTTATCTCATTGTAATGTAAATTCCTATTTGCATAAATCTAATGAATATGCTAGATAATCACCATCCACTACTTTGAATAATACGCACAGGACCACTATTTCAACCAGAGATTGAAAAGTTTATTTTGATGTTCTTTAGATATTTTGATACTTCTTTGTACATAAGGTTGGTAATTTCATGGATATTGTTTTAATATAGAAAGAGATTTATACATTATTATTCTAATAATACTTTCTAGACAGCATTAGTATCTTCATGGATAATATTATCTTCTGCAAGAGGGAGTACATCATCTCCCATTTGGGAGGAACAAACGGACGGCCTACCATGAAAACGACCCAAACCAGATAGTGCAAGGGAGAAGCCTCTTCCATGCGGAAGGAGGCTCGTGCAAAAGCTCGGTCAACACATTTGGCCCGATAGGTTGATGTTGCTCTGATACGACAGCACACCAGGCATTAGCGAAGAATTGGAGGCAAATCAAGGCGATGGTTGAAAGTAACGCTGCCGAGATTACAGCCCTAGAAGAAGAGATTGCGATGAGCCTGCCGAGCTGTCTCTCGTGGCAACTCGGGATCTTGCCAAAACTTACAAAGGACTAGATCTAGATTGGTATATCCAATATTGACATGATGACAAGCAATATGATATGGTGAAGAATTGAATCTTCTTACTCATAACAATCAGAGATATCTTTTTACTCATAACAATCACAGATCAATAATAATATGCTCAAATATATCGATCATTAGATACACAATATCTAGTTGAGTAATTCACAAGTTTCTCCCCTAGAACTCAAAGACGATCCTCAGCTGCATTACTGCCATCTGCTTAACCACTGCCTTGCTTATTCACTCACATGCACCCACTGAGTTAGTCCTTGTGACTAAGTGGGGATCCCTAGCTGCCACTGCATGCATGGAACATCTTGGAAATCTTGGATAACAAGAACTGAGCAAATCAAGATGAACCTATGGTTCAATGTTAGGCAATGACAACGAAAAAAATGCAATACATGAGCATCAGAAACAAAGAAGATAGTCAAAGTACCAAACCATCAAGATACATAGTCTGGTACAATGGGAAGCTCAACCATCCTACATGCAGGCCATGTTAGTAGAAAAAAGCCGAGCCAGCTTACATTTCAAACCCTGTAGCATGAGTGGTGGGGTGAACCTCTGTTGAATTAAGATCATGTTTAAGCAGTGCAAGCTCAATAGCATACAGGGACACAATAGATTTCACAGTATTTGCTGAGTATGAACGTTAATATTCATTCCTATGGCCTAAACTAACCATGTTAGTAAGGTTTTGAAATCATAGGAATATTTAAAGGTTACATAGTATATATGGCAGAAGGAAAATAACACGAGTTTCTGTCGGTCCGGCATAGCGGCCGGATCGACTAAGATAAAACAAGTTGAACAGTTATATTTTAGCTATCGATTGATTGCAGAGAGTTTTACAGAAGTATATGTTGATCAAGGGAAAGATTGAGCTATCGAAAGTGTGGTCAACGAATCTTCAAATTTCGATCAATACCTTTTCTATAGTGATTTTACTGTAGCAGTAATATTTGCATTACATTGTTTGTTTATTATGACTATGATTTCCTAGACTTGTAATGTGAATATGAACATAGTCATTATATGCCATTGAGATTTGGCCTAATGTTGTAAACATCTATAGTTTTAATTTTACATTAGTATCAGTGCACAGGCAAATATGGCTACACGTTTTAGAGCAAATCTTCTTAATGCTATAGATGTTTACAAAGGTGAAGGGGATCTCAAATCTGGAAACAAGGCATCAGACAAGTTCTTGAGCTTAAAAACTTGTGGTATTTAATAGATGAAAATGCTGTTAGACATGTTAGTACAAATGTTATTACATGGGTTTCAAATGCAGGGGGAACAAGTTCAAGTTCCACTGCTGAAGGGTCAACTATTGTTGGGGGTTCTGGGGGATCTGTGGCTATAACAGTTACCTCAAAAATAAGTGATGGAAGGTTAAATATCATGGAAGCTCAGGCGATTATTACCTGCAAGGTTGGTTCATTTATCAAGCTAAAACTGAGAGGTATGTCACCTAAGCAGATGTGGGAATACATGTTAAGAAATTATGAGGTTAAATCATCTTCTCAGATTGATGTCTTAGACAGAGGACATATATCTAAAATTAGGGGCAGGGGTAAGGGATCTCGAGGAGGATGTGCTGCAAGGGAGCAGGAAGAGCAAATCCATTTGTTAATATTGCACAAGAAGCAAAGAGAGAAGAAGATGAACTCAATAAGGATGTTGAGCTATGTGCATTTGGATTGTGTGCTTTAACTAAAGATAACAAATAATTCTAAGCTCATGATTTTAGATTCAGAAGCTGAGAGGACAGTAACATGCTCATCTAAAATTCTCAAGAATTGCAAGGAAAGGAAAGGAAAGGAAAGGAGGACATGTGCAAATGGGAAATGGAGAACTACAAAAAATAGAAGATTCAGGGATGCTTGAGTTGTATGATCTTGAAGGAAAAGTGATCAAACTAGAAGATGTTTTGTGAGTACCAGGATTAGTTAGGAATTTAATTTCAATATGTCAGTTGGTGGACCTTGGTTATAAGGTTGTTTTTGAAAAACTTCATTGTAAAGTGTTCCTTGGTAATAAAATCATGTTTACAAGAAAAAGGGTTGGAAATCTCTTTGGATTAAATGAAAAACATTTTCTGCCAAATTTGAATCTTGTTACAATTCCTACAATTAAAACATGGGATGAGAGACTCTGCCATGTTAATTCAAAAAAGTTGAACTATTAATAAGAAGGGAAATGATTAATGCTCAGCAATGCAATAATGTTGAATTTAAGTGTGCATAGTGTGTTTGCTTGGAAAACACAGCAGACTTCCATTTAAAGAAATCAACCAAACGAGCCAAGGGTGTGCTGGATTTTGTACACACTGACTTGCATGGCTTCTTGAATGTCATCAGTTTGTCAGGTAAGAGATATTTTATGACATTCATAGATGATTTTAGTAGGGAGGCTAAAGTCTAGTGCTTAAAAACTAAGGATTCAGCCTTTGAGGCTTTTAAAGAATATGTCAATGAGATGCAAGTGGAAACTGGAAGAAAAGTTAAATGTATACGCTCTGACAGAGAAGGATTATTTGTCAAATAAGTTTATAAATTATTGTAAGCATAAGGAAATCAAGAAACAACTAACCTGCAGGTTCTCCCCTCAACAAAATGGAATAGCAGAAAGGAAAAGTCGTTCTATTTTGAATACTGTTAGAAGTATGCTCAAGTACTCAGGGCTACCAAATTTTCTTTGGGATGAGGCAGTCAAAGCAGTTGTGTTGGTGTAGAATACATTGCCATCATTAAGTCTACAAGGTATAATTCCTGAAATGCTGTGGTCTGGAAAAATGCCATCATATGATAGATTTAAAGCATATGGATGCTTGGCCTTTGTTCATTTGCCTGAGGAGTTGAGGAAGAAATTGGATGATCGAGCTTACATATCATATCTTGTTGGGTATGATGAATCATCCAAGGCATATAGACTTTATGATCCCAAGAAAAGAAGGGTGCTAGTAAGCCGAGATGTTACATTTGATGAAAGTCAGTATTACAAAGCTATACCTAAGATAAATGTGCAAGAAGATCCGACTGAAAGTATTGAAGAATTGACAAATGAATCACAGCAAGATAAAATCACTTGAACACAAAGTCAGCTTTGACATTGATGATGATGACTACAATCATTTCAGATAACAAAAGTGACATATTTGAATCTGACTTGAGAAATGAGATTACGCAGGAAGCAACAAATATGTCACAAAAGGAGGATGAACAAGCTATACAAGGAAAAGGAGAACTGAAGCACAAATACTCAAGGAAGATGCACAAATCGATGAAAATATGCATGGACGAGATGATCAAGGGAGAAGCTGAAGGCTTACGGAAGAAAAAGGTGAGATACATAATCTTTTTGAGATTCTTATGCTTTCTAACTTAAGTGTACCGAAAAATTATGTTGACAAAGAAAAATGGCTCAAAGCCATGCAAGATGAAACGGCATCATTTGCAAGGACTGAGACATGTGAGTTAGTTGACACTCCAGAAAATAAAAATATAGTTGGGAATAAGTGGCCATTTAAGATCAAAACAGGACCTGATGGAATCAGTCCTAAATATAAGGCACGTTTAGTAGCACAGGGCTTTTCTCAAAAAAAGGGTCAAGATTATGAAGAAATCTTTTCACCCTTGGCGAAACTGAACAGTATCAGAATGCTTTTGGCTATTGCAAATGCTTGCAATCTAGAAATTCATCACATGGATGTAAATACTGCATTTCTAAATGCTAAGCTGGAGGCAGAAATATACATGAGGCAGCCACCTGGATTTGAAAAAAGGGATAAGAAAGTATGGAAGTTGAATGGGCAGTTTATGGTTTAAAACAATCACCAAGAGAGTGATATAAGTGTGTGGATGGTTATCTCAGAGAACAAGGTTTCTTGAAGTTCAAGAATGATGGTAATTTATATAAAATTCAGATTGATGGAGAATGGTGCATAATTGCACTCTATGTGGATGATAACATTATGATATCCAAAGGGATTAAAGTTTTAGAGCACTGCAAACAACTATTGAACAAGAGATTTCAAATGACAGATTTGGGAGAACTCAAGAAGTCCTTGGGAATTAAGGTGCATAGAGATAGATTGAAGAAAACATTAAAATTGATTCAAGAAGGACAGATTGCATCTTCTACAAAAATTCAAAATGAATGATTGCAATGTCAGTTAATACCTATTGTTCCAGGCAATAAAATCTCTGATCTGATGTGTCCTAAAACAGAAAAAGAAAAAAGAGAAATGCAAAATATCCCATACAGCTCATTAGTTGGCTGCCTGGCTTATGTAGCAAATTATTCAAGGCCAAATATTGCATATGTTGTAAACATGCTCAACAGGTATCTAAATAACCCTGGAAAGCAACACTGGGTGGCAACTAAGAGAGTTCTCAAATACCTTAAAGGCACAACAAATTTTGGAGTTACATATTGCATAAATGACTTGACCTTGAAAGCATATTGTGATGCAGACTGGGGAGGAGACCTCGATCACAAAAATCAACATTAAGATATTTAGCATTCTTGGGAAGAGCACCTATAGCTTGGAAATGTAAAAAACAAACCTCCATTGCATTGTTTAGTGCAGAAGCAGAATATGCCTCAGCTACTTTGGCTGCAAAAGAACTCGTATATGAGAGAAGACTAATTATAGAACTTGGTTTTGAACAACCTAATCCTACAGAAATGATGTGTGATAATACTAGCTGTATTGCTATGTCTAGAGATCCAGTATTGCATGAAAGATCTAAACATATACAACTGGAACTGCACTTTATCAGGGAAGTTGTACGGAAAGGTTTGATCAAGTTAAGTTATGTGAATACAGAAAATCAGTTCTGACATTCTGACAAAAGCTCTACCAGAAACAAGGTTTGCCACACTAAACAAAAAAATTACAGTGCACTGCTATTAACATGAAGGGGGAATGTTGAATTGAGATCATGTTTAAGCAGCACACAATAGATTTCACAGTATTTCCTGAGTATGAACATTAATATTCCTATGGCCTAAACTAACCATGTTAGTAAGGTTTTGAAATCATAGGAATATTTAAAGGTTACATAATATATATGGCAGAAGGAAAATAACACGAGTTTCTATATTGGGGTTGGAGCCAATTTGGAATTCAAACTGTCGGTCCGGCATAGCGGCCGGATCGACTAAGATAAAACAAGATGAATAGTTATATTTTGATTATTGATTGATTGCAGAGAGTTTTACAGAAGTATATGTTGATCAGGGGAAAGATTGTTGCTATCGAAAGTGTGGTCAACGAATCTTCAAATTTCGGTCAATACTTTTTCTACAGTGATTTTACTGTAGCAGTAATATTTGCATTACATTGTTTATTTAATATGACTATGATTTTCTAGACTTGTAATGTGAATATGAGATTTGATCTAATGTTGCAAACATCTATAGTTTTAATTCTACAACCTCGTATGCGCATACCCTCCCAGCCCACATCTAGCACTGGAGGACCTCTTACCATGGAGTCCAAGAGTTGACACAGTATTCTCAACAGGAAACCCCTGGTGTCACAGAGCACAAGAATACAAAGAACAAAGATGACTTGAACATGTCGGAGCAACCCAAGCCACCGAACCTGGAAGCCCAACCCCAGAGGATCTAGTAGACATCAAATACCAAGGCACATGTGATGAAATACCAAAGACAAGACATGTGAAGTTCATTAGATATTTAGTATATACTATGCACGGATTTTACCCTTGCTGAGATTGCCTATACAACCTACTCGTATCTAGTAGCTAATTTACTGACGAAAACCATGATGACGATCCAAACATTTCGAGGAAGTCTCAATCCTAATGTCATACTGATGTAAATCCAACACATGCACTTCATTGACCAAATAGAAATACTACCAGTCTTTTATCTACGAAGCTTACCATCCAAACCCATTACCATGCTATAATGCCAAACCCACTTAATACCATAGGTATTTTTATTAGATTAACGTTTATCCGTGTCATAACCAAGTCTCAAAAACTCCCATAACTTCCCATGGCCTAGTTTTGCAAAGTTCTACCCAAAGTCCTCCCAGCTTGGGGAAGGCATTTGATGTGTGTAGGGGGAGCTAGCAGACCACTCCTTTTGGGACACGCTTGGGAGACAACATTAATACAATTCTTAACTTTTAGGTTGCTTATATGATCTTGAAATAATATTTTAGTAGATAAACAATATTAAATAGTATTTAGAACAGTATCATAACTGATAACACGGTCATTCTGGATTTATATTCCAGCAAAATACATTGGAGCACATGCTTTACGATCCAACCAGATCCACTGCCTTACGGCAAAACACAAGAATTATCGCCTTCCAGGCTAATCTCACTACTCCAAGTAGCCCACTACTCCAAGTAGCTCTGGCTCGCTATAGCAATGATCTGTGACCCCTTGTCACAATTTCGGCCATTACTCTCTCAAATGGACGAACTACGAGATGTGCCGCCCCCACTTTGGCAACTAGACTCCGAACAAAAAAAGTAAAAAATTGCCTCAATCGAGGCTCTGGTTGTGGAGATATGTCTAAATAAAGTTTAGCTTCTATTTATAGATCTCTCCACGACTTTAGCCTTTTTTAGCAGGCAAGAATACCTCCTTGCCTTTAATTAGAATACTTAACTTATCATATGGGATCGATCCCAACTAATCATCCCAATTATAGTGCCTCAAGCCCTTCTATAAACATCGATATTATATTATCCTATGCCCTTCTTTATATACACTTGGAGAAACATTAGGATTAACATTCACATACTATTTGCCATATTTCCATAACCTATTCGCCATGGACCACTCCCCCGTGCTTGCTCTGTATCAAACCTCCTTTACTGTTGAGAATTAGTCCATGCCTAGTTAATGTGCAGGATGAATCTAACTCTTCGGGCCTCTTCAAGTGCTTTGCATCTTCTGGTGGGAGCGTCAAATGGTTGCAGTTCAAGGAATTGGTTTTTTCTCTATTTTTGCTTTGATCTGCAAGAGACTAGATCCTTGGTAGAACCTTATCTTGGTAGGTTTTGGGCAGTTTCTTTCCATCTGGTCCAAGATGGATCCTTGACACCCACTCTGAAGAGATGAGTGAGGTGCCTCAAATAGGTGGAAAGATTCAAGGGTCGCTCCTCTAGTATCTGTTTTCTTTTGAGCAGAGGTAAAGGTTCGTCTTCAAGTACTTATTTTTTAGGAAAGGGGATTGGGCCTGCTATAGCATCATGACTAATAGAGAAGAAGTAACTCTACTTTGCTTAAGTACTATGTTTGTTTTAGTTCCCCCTCCCGTCCTTCTGGATGTGGTATCAATATTTCCCATTTAGCCTATTGAGAGGCATGCAATGAGGCCTTGTCCCATTTTATATTAATTAAAATAAATATCTTGCCTCCGGGAGATAGAAAAAACAAAGTTCTACACATCTTATTTATCGTAAAGACTTTTAGCTAAGGTTTTAATACCTCATAATTAAAACCCACTTTCCTTACCTCGTGATTTAATTGATACACTATTACCGCATCTTTGGAGTCGCTAAAGTATCATAATTCTTTCATCAATAATTATCCCTTAGTGAATTTACTTATTCAAACCATGTATCTCCACTTTGAATGATTCCACACTGACCATCTGCAGCTAATTTGCTAGCTATTGCGTCTACTGCTTGAGCTAAAGTCATGGCCCTTCTTATTTAGTTACTAGCAAATTGACATCACAATAATGTAACAAAAGCATAACAAAGCGATGCTAAAATAAATATAAACAAACCAGAAGGCACAGAAGACATCCAAAGTCGGCACCATCGTGGCAGTTCCCAGAAGGTCTCAATTCATCAGACTAAAGTCCCTTTAAGGCAAATCGTCCCTTTAAAATGATTTTAACATGTTTTAACCATGCCCAACTCATGCCAGAGGAACTATATTCTCAAAATTATTTTTTCCTACTCAAATCTCATCATGGCTGTTCTTGGTTCGAATTCCCATTCCTCATAGGAATTCCAATCCCTCTTATCAAATCATGGCAGCCCATGTACCCCAAATTTAATTGATGGAAAATCCCCACCTATAGAAAGAATATTGATGTAGTGCTTATCGGATGCAATCTCCAAACTCTTGCTTCCCCGGTGCTCCTTCGCCTTCATGCATTGCAAAAAGCTCTTGCAAAGTTCTCCTCAAAAGAGGCAAAACCCTTTCTTTTATGCCCTCCATGCATGCATGCATGCCAAGCATGTGTACATATGTATATAAATATGCATACTGCCCATCAAGTGGCCAGATCCATTACAGACATAAAATCCTCAATACTCCAGGTGCTCAAGAGGCAATTGGCTCCAGAGAAACATCATGTCAACTTGATGGAGACCCACATAAAACAGCTATGCAAGCAAGGAGTTCTGTTTTTTTTTTTTTTTTGGGGAACTACGCGACAGTCTTAGTGCAATCAATCTCTCTGCACAAGAGAGACATGCACAATCGCTACTTGTAGATGTGCTTCCAGCATTGCAATGGCAATGCACTCTTTGTGACAGCACACTACTTTCCACACTCTGACAGCAACTTCTATCACACTCATTCGGATGTGGATAGGTTGGTGTGACGTTCCCGTCTATTACATGCCTTGTATGGATATAAGTAACGTATAATACACGGCTAAGTCACGAGTAAGTCACCATACCATGGACATCTCAATATATTATATGCTATTAAGGAGTATAATGGGGTAGTATGTCACATTAACTTCAGGCATATTAATTAACATTAGCTGTATTAATTAATTAGGGAGAACCTAGTCGCCACGTAACACCAATCGATTGGGCAGAAGGAAATTGCTATAGTTAGGCTCACCCAAATTGGGGCTTCACCTCCAATTTGGCCCAAATCGATTTGAGGGTAATTGGAGAAGGAGGAGGATTGTTCTGCATATTCAACAAAAAGAGCATGGAGAATCTGAGAGATAGTGGATCTATCCAAGATACTAGTTAGTAGGCTTAGTTAGCTTGAGATTCTAGTTAGAGATTAACCCTTGCTTATGATTTATGGTAGTTCTTTTGCTGCACCTCTTGTGCTTGTTGGATAAAACAGGGTAGAGACCTAAAGGCTAGTAGGAATAGAGATGTTTCTAGCTAGAATCCCATAAATCCCAATAAATGCGGCATGTGCACAAGAGCCCACCTGGCTATAGATGTTATGCTGTGATTGAGCACCAGACAACGGGAACAATGGTGATATGGAAGTGGGGCCTTGCTAGGTGTTGCTACTGGGCCCCCATAATGTGTTAGGCTTATAGTCAGTCACTGCCTGTGGGCTGGGTATAGGTTTGAGACCTCCTGGGTTGCTGGTGGCATTCCAGAAGGATGTCCTGGACTCGATAGGTGCAAGGGAATATTGACCTATGGATTTTGGGGGGTTAATGTGGGGTATGGATGTGCATAGCAACCCATGGAACCATTGTGCACTTGTCTCTTTCCTGTCTCCAGAAGGCTACAATCATGCCATAACATGTTTCAGCCTATCTACAAAGTATACACAAGAGGCAGATGGAGTGGTCTACTCTAGCCATTGTTCTTTGCCAACTGATCCGTCTGTTGTTATCTGGAGACCCTGACCGTCAAACGACCCCCTTGAGTCAAAGCCCGAGATAGAACCCTCCATAATGCATTTTATATGTTATATGGGTATTATTTTGTTGTTCATATTGATGATGGATGGATCTTCATGGTGGCATATTATTTTATGTGTACTGTTGCTAGTGCTAACATGTATGTATGCTTTTGCAGTATAGGATATCCCAGAGAAGGCATGGGGCGAATGACACCTCCGTGTCCTTGACTCGGACACTTGACCATCTCAAGTGGTTCGAGTTAGACGGAGGGCCTTTTCTCTGCAATAGAGTTGCTGAGAAAGGGGATTTCCCAATATTTATGCGATGGGAGCATCCTATAGGTTCGAGGAGCATCACAATGGCATCAGAGCCATGATCTTGGTAGATCGGATCGTAGCAATGGCTTGTAGTGAGCTTGAAGTTATATCTCCGTATAATATGTTAAAGTAGCCTATGAATCTGAAATAGGGGTTAATTAGGAAGAGAAGTGCAAGGGGGGAAATGGGAGATAATGTTAAGTTTTGGGCAGAAGGTAAATAGCAAGAACTTCTTCACGACTGATCTAAAAATGGACGAAAATTGGTTTGCTAAAAAGACAACCCCAATCCGACTCCTCCAACGAATTTCCAGCAAAAAAACGCCCTATCTTTCAGTAGACGTTCAGAAAGCCGTCTAAATGCTATCTTCCCATGCCCTGCTCTAATACCATAAAAGCTTATGAATGTATACATGGTTAAAAGAGAGCAGTACAAAGATAGACGTCTGGAAAACTAGGAAAACAGCTACTATGTAACTGCTAAACTGTGGCTTATATGAGAATGCCACGTCGTCAGCAGGCGTGCATTGACAGGTCAGCAGTGTGACGTCATTACTGACAGGTCAGCATGGGTCTAACAATCAATTCATGCAAATGAGTCTTCGGAAAAAACTCTAAGGTCGGCTCCAATGGATGCCCCTTTGAAACTTGCCGAATCAACTACCTTCATGTGTCTGGCAGGGGCAGATTCTAAGCAAAGGAAGCAGTCCAAAAAGCCCTTTTCCAAGCCCTACAAATAGATGAAATAGAAGGGGGTTTTGCGTCCTTGGAAATGCTTGGAGCTTCTAGCTATGGCAGAACAATATGCCCAAAATCAGAGCTTGCTTGAAAGCCAACCATCTGCACAGTCTGCAAAAGCCGCTCAACTGATCATGCCTTCTACATTGGCTTTTACACCCAAGCTTAAAGTTTGGAGCACAAAATCGCCCACAAAATGACACTGCGCTCCGCCATAGCCAGAGCAGATTCGCATCCAAGTGTCTCGAACAGTGCATTGTTGCCCTAAAATTTTGTTCGCATATACACATCAGCTTGAGAACACTTCAAACAAATTAGCTTCAAACAAATTAGGTGCGAACAGAAATTGTATCGCATTATATATGAGTGATAACAAAGTAAAAAATGAAGGCAAATACCAAATGAAGAACAATATCATAATCGGGTCGCATTCTATTCCGGTGGTGCATTCTGATGCGCCCACGTCGACTCAGCCAAGAACACGGAATTGCAGTTGAATTCTTCGATTCTGCATCACCGGCTGCGCAGGTTAGAGATCAAACAAAAATACTGAGATCATTCAGCTCCCCAATTATGATATTGTAGGTGTAACCGATCTGGTCCCCCTTTCTGTTCTTGGTCCCCCTTTCTGTTCTTGGCAGGGAATTTCGCTCCCGGCTGCCGCCGGTCGCGAAGAAAATTTTCTGGCTGCCAGACTGCGGCAAGATGTTCTCTAGGAAATTAATTCGTTTAATTGTCCCAAGACGGGCATAACTTTCTAACGCTACCTATGACCAGGCTGAAATTTTCATATGTTTTTGCTGCCGGAAAATCCAACGATTCCAAGGCCCCATCCACATTAGGCGCTTGAACCTGATTCCTGAATTCGCCACGTCATCTGAAACAAAAGCACAAAATAGCAGGCATTCCCATTGATCTTCTGATTTCTTGACCTCAAAACTCACAAACCAAGAAGATTCGTCATCACTGCAAGATAAAATGATTGTAGTGAAGAGGCGAACCCAGTTGCAAAATAGGGAATTGAAAAGTGATCAAAGGCTTCTGAAGGAAGGAGAGGTGCCACTCCCAGCTCGTCCCAAATGGGAGTATTTGTGCAAGTGACAGTTAATAAAATACAATATTTTTAAAAGTCCTTCAACAAGAAGCAAAGGCTTCAAAGTCGCTAACACATAATAACAGAGATTTTTCAATGCATCATGGTGAATCGAAGAACAGTCAGAGGCTGTTATCTTCTCAAGATTTCCATTATTGAACCAGAAATCTGAAATAGAACCAGTTTTTTGCCGAGATGGCAAGAAATGTTCAAGTTCGGCCTGATGGAAGAAATTGACAGATCAAGCGTAGCAAATGTTTTTTGGAAGAGCTGGAGGAATTGAACCTCCGGGCCAGAGTGGCCTCACCAATGCCACCTCCCCTGTTACTTTACAACCCTATGACTGCAGAAATTTTGGGACGCCTTTAGATGGAGAAGACAGTTATGAGTTTGACCAGTTTGTTTACAGAGATAGTTGAAAGCAGAGGCAGTTGATGTTATCTCTGGTTTTCCAAACTGCAGCCTTCTGTCGTGATCAACCAACCTCAAGGCGGTGCCCGTATACATTGGAGGAGGCCATATGTTCTTGAAGAATGACTTGTGGGAGACTCTGGGCGGAAGAGAATAAGAGCATTGAATGGAAAATTGCAGCAAAACTATAAAATTTTCATGAACCACCATAACTCATTCAGGCCAAGAAATAGAAAACCATGAAGTCTTGAATTGTATGTGAGCATGGTAAGAAAGCTCTGCAACACACTCTCAGGTAAACATAAAACCCATCTTCACAGTGCAAGATAGTGTTACCATAGCAACTAGAAGACAGTGCCACGAATCAGCCAAGAACGTAAAAGGGGTGGCTCCTGGTCTAAATCAGTTATGCTCACAAGAATAGCACTGCTCTAATTTGCAGGATTAATTCCAAATACTTTTAAGACTGCCTCATTTGGATCAAACCTTCAAACTTTGGAGGTAGCTTCCCTTCAATAACATGGATGCGTAAAATAAAAAATGAAAGCTCATTTACATGTTGCAGTCGTTGGTCATCAGAAACTGCATTCCTGGGCATCCATCATTATAGCCATGTCCTCTGCGAACAGCTTTACTTTGATTGCATGTGCAATAAGTATTTATCCCCTTATCCCAAGCTACCTTAAAGTCTTCAACCTAGTTTTGAGCATAGCCAATGCCTTGGTCTTGATGATTTTTGAGCTATCATTCGTAGCATCCAAGACTGGATCCATATATCTTTTGTGCCTTTATATGTCAAAGCACCTTCAAAATGGATCTTCGATGCTGCATTTATTGTCATTAATTTTCAGACATCAATTTCTCTATCTTGAACATATTGCACGAATCATTTCAAGAAACCTAATTTATGCTAATGCAAGCTTACGGCAGCTTCCCATGAGGCATATAACCTGAAATTTTCTCAAGGTTGTGGTGACGTCTACCTCAAGCCCAGATGTGCTCCGTTCCCATGGACCTCAAACCTCATCCTCTGTTATCCTCTGTTCCTGGTATGTAGCAAACGATCAGACCTACAAGAAAACAGAAAGAAAGCTACAAGAAAACAAACGGAGCTACACAAGAAGAAAAAGAGAGGTGTAGACCTGGATGTCCAGAAATAGAAGGAGAATACTTCAAAACCTGAGTCCCTCCCAATTAGGCGTTCATGGGAACGCTACGTTTTCTCCTACCTCCAGAAAACCTGGAGGTTTTACGCCCATGGAAAACCGCCATTCCATGCCTCAACTAACCTCAACCTCAGTATAGCATCAAAATATGCAGCTCTAATTCCGAAATTCTTTGGTTGATGCAGCTTCAATTTCAAAGCTACAAACTCAAACTCAAAGTCCAACTTGTCAAGCCTTTGAATCTACTAGTGCAACCTGAAACCGCACACAGTTGAGGACAGCCATTGGAGCAGGCCAATGCTTGAAGGGGTTTTTGGTCTCCATCATATTTATTTTGGCTGTTATCCAGATAACCTTATCCCTTTTGGCCTATCTATCCCCTTCATCTGAATGTCAACGTAAAGATTTGACATAAGGACATAACTTGGAGTATAGCATGGATCTATATTTGCAAGTTCTTTAAAACATCTCCGTCCCATATCCAAATTGCAGTGCATTTTGCAGGCATTGAGAAGAGACACCCAACCTAGTAGATTGGGCTGTGAAGTGACTACAATCAAATCCTCAGCTTCTCTGAGACATCCTGCTCGACCAAGAAGATCAATCATACAGTTGTAGTGATCCATATCTGGCATAATACCATAGTATTCTTTCATGTTTTGAAAATACCAATGGCCTTTATCTACTAAGCCCGCATGACAACAAGCCACAAGCATAGAGAGAAGTATAATTCTATCTGGCTTTATGCCACATTCTTGCATTTTCTCAAAGCAGTCCCCAGCAAATAGTATTTCACCATGTTGTGCATATCCTCCAATCAATGCACCACAGGATATCACACTTGTATCTGACAATTTGTCAAAGATTTTGCGTGCCTCCTCAAGACTGCCACATTTGGCATACATATCAACAATGGCATTTCCAATGATACAATCTGATTCAAGCCCATGTTTCAGGACCTGTTCATGAACGAGTCTCCCTTGTCCTAAGGCTCCTATACTGCTACAGGCATCTAAAACACTTGAGAATGTAAGCTCATCGGGTTTTATGCCTTCCTCTTCCATCTTCCAAAAAGAACTTAAGGCAAGCACCCCTTCACCATAATGTGCATATCCTGCAATCAGTGAGTTCCATGACACAACATCCCTATTTGGCAACCTACAAAACAGCTTCCACGACTCCTCTAAAGCACCACATTTAGCATACATATCAATTAGCACATTTCCCATTATAACATTCGACTCGATTTCTTGTGAGACAGCCTCGTGTACGAGTCGCCCTAGTTTGATATCACCTATACTCCCACACACTCTTAAAATAATTAAAAACGTTACTTTATCAGGTGTCATCCCATTCACCTGCATTTCTTTAAATGTCTCTAATGCAGTTGAAGTTTTGTCATCTTCTGCGTATCCCCCAATAATTGCATTCCATGAAGCAACATCACAACTTGACAACTTGTCAAATGCTCTTCGTGCCTCATGTAATACTCCACATCTAGCATACATGTCAACAAGAGTACTCCCCACAATAGTGTCTAAATGAAGGCCATAACTTAAAACCTCTTCATGTATGAGCTTTCCCTCCTGTATGGCTCCTATGCTGCCGCAGGCTTTCAAGATGCTTGAAAATATAACTTTATTGGGTTTTAAGCCCTCTCTCTTCATCTTCTGGAAATAATCTAGAGCAATATAACCTTCACCATGCTGAGTATATCCTGCTATTATAGAACCCCAAGAAACTACATTTCTACTGGTTAATTTGTTGAAGGCGGTGCATGATTCTTGCAAGCTACCGCACTTTACATACATATCGATCAGGGCGCTGCCCACGACGACGTGCATCCCAAGTCCATAATTTAAAACAGTGTCATGGATGAGCCTGCCTTGTTCTTTTGCTCTTAAATTTATGCACGCTTTCAGGATGCCCAATATTGTAGCTACATTTAAGTTCAAGCCCTCATCTTGCATTCTTGCATAACAGGCTAAAGCAGAAAGGCTTTCTCCATGTCGCACATAGGCTGCAGCCATTGTATTCCAGGACACAATATCCAAATTTAACATATTGTCAAAAACTTTACACGACTCTTCAAACATCCCACATTTAGAATACATGTCAATGAGGCTATTCCCAACAACAGGTTCTAATAACAGACCACATTTTGATACCTGTTCATGAATTAGCCTACCATGCTCAAGTGCAAGCGCCATGGTGCATGCTTTTATCCCAGCAACATAAACATAGCTATTGCTCTTCAAGCCTAAAAGCTCCATGCTGGTATGCAAATGGATGGCAGTATGGTCCTCCGTGTGATATGCATGGCCCAAAATAATTGCACTCCATGTATATACACTAGGATGCAGAACTTTGTTAAATGTGTGGCTCGCCTCCACCAAAGATCCACAAAGAGTCAATAACCGAATATAGAGGTTACCTAATACTTCCACGGAGTCCAGGCCACTAGCCTTTACAAGAAATTGCACCCGTCTTCCATTTTCTAGGTCTTTATTCGTAAGGCATAATTGCAAAAGACAATACGCATCTTCTCGGGAGATGAGATTCCCTTGCACTTCTCGCTCGAAAATTTCAAGTGCTTCGTCTACTTTGCAAAGCCTTGAGGATACGAATTGATAAGCCACAGCAAACCGACTATAGCGCAAAGTAGAAGTAGAGATCATTCTCCGTCAAATTTCGTGGCGAACTGGACTGTTGGACAACCATAGATTATAAAATCGCAAAGGAAGGACTTGAACTTATTCCGGTATGAAGCAGCCATCCAGCTGCTACTAGACCTTTTTCGATCCGGCATTGCATTGCTGGGGCCCTTTCGTCAATTCGCCAAAAGTGTACGTTAATGTTTTATCTATCGCTGAATGCAATGTCGGAGTTGAAATTCTGATTTTTGGAACAACGGAATAAAATATAGGGAAAACTACCATATAAACCTCCAAAGTTTGAGTTTGGTATTGCGGAGGGCCGTCTCGCAATGGTTAGGACTATGATTTTGGTGTCGTATTGTATGAAAAATGGTATATTTTGGCATGTTTGAGCAGCTTAATTGCATTTAGTGGTCACCTATTTTGGGCTGTTTTGGATGTTTTTTTTTTTTGCCATTCTAGGACGTGGATAAGTCTTCACGCCGCTATCTATTTTGGCGCAGAGCATGGGCGGATTGTGCAGGGAGAGCATGGCCGGCGGCTTGGGCTTCATTCTTTGTGTCTGTGTTCAGGCTGCCGGTTCTTGGAGCTGAATAGGGGAGATGCAGCTGCGGAAGGCATGCATGCAATGCATTGGTAGGCATCAAAGGCCTAATGTATGAGTAGGCGGGAGAGAGGCACTGCTCAAATCCGGATGAAAAGGGGCAAAGCTTCTTGGTTTAGAATAGGGATTGCAAAGCTTCTTCTTGGTGGAGGGGGAGTGTGGAGAGAAGCGTGGATTGTTTAATAGAGCTGACCATGGTTGTAGAGGAGGCAAATACACGAAATGGGCGGTTTCAAGAAGATCTGATATTTTGAGTACCACCAGGTGGAGGTAGATTTGTCGAAGCAGACACATTTCCTTTCCTTCAGTGGTTTGGAGTCACCGGATCCTATTCTTTTCTGATACAGGGATAATTTTAGTAATATTGAGTGTTTTGGAAGAGGCGCTCTGAAATCGGCCATGAACGTCCAACTAGGCTCCAAACGCTGGCTATGGGAGTGATTATATTTTGTCAAGATTCTTTAAAACTACTCTGGTTATGATTGATTGCTGGAGGCAGAGGATTTAGGGATCTGGTAGCAGCCTGGTTGAGCAGAGGCTTCATTCTGACTGTTGGTTATTGGGTGTTGAAGAATAGGAATTGTGTGTTGTAATCTATTATATTAGAATGTGAATAGGTGTGTAATGGTGATGTGCAGATGTCTTCATTTGAATACCATGGTGATATGTGCAGAGGTTTTGAATTTAATGAATGGGTTAATTAAATGTTTATATCTTTGAAAATGACCTTAGAAAGTGGCAAAGCATTTTTGTGATAAAAAAAAATTAGCTGTTGATTTGGCATGATGCCCAGGATATGCTGAAGATCAATGGCTCACATTGAATCCTAAGATCAAAACCCATAATACATGGAAAAAGAGATGAGTATCCATACTAGTTTATGCTAAAATGCCCCTGACTCAAATAAATACACCCTTACACACCACTCTTAATTACCAAAATACCAAATGCCCTACACAATTACTAAAATACCCTTACACAGTCTTATTGCGACACTTACAAGGAGTCAGTATTCCCTGTGGTTTTAGCACATGATGATGCTATTGGAGGCATTTTACCACCAGCCACACGAGAACCTCCTAGATGTCCAAAAACCAAACGCACATGCATAATGCACAGGAGAAGAAGACGTAGAGAGGAGGAACAACATTGTGGAAGGCGTAATGGGAAGGGACACAATGCGCGCCGTTGTAGAGCTCCAATTCAGTGATGATTGTGACTTCTGTAATCTCTTTGTTGAATTCAAACTTCTATTCTTGAGGCATTTTAGTGTAGGTTGAGTACGATTGGTACGTAAGGACATTTTGGTGAATAAGTTTGGTATGTAGGGGGTATTTCAATAACTAAGTTTTGTGTGGAGCATTTTAGTGATTAAGTTTGGTGTAGATTGATCAAAATTGGTATATAATAGCATTTTAGTAATTAAGTTTGATGTGTAGGGGTATTTTGGTAATTAAGCTTGGGGTGTAAGGGCAAATTAAAAATTTATTTGTATGTTTATTTTACACAGTGTATTTATTTGAGCCAGGGGCATTTTGGTAATTTTGAAACTCATAAGGGCATTTTGGTAATTACATTAAACTCGTAGGGGTATTTTGGTAGTTTTCCCTAAAATATAACACCGTGGAACGAGGGAGTTCTTCCCTATTATAACAAACGCGGTGCTTTTATTGGCTTCCGATTATGGGTTCGATTCCGATGGGGTATTAGACTCGTGGAATTGCTTCTATTTTGCAAGTCAAATACCCAAAATGGATTATTAGGCTCGTAGATTCGCATGCGTATTGTGTAAGACGAATACCCCAAAAAAGGATTTTGCAAGTCGAATATGTCAAGTGCAAAAAAATTGTCAAAACGTAAGCCCGAAACCATGCAAGGGAGTGCAAAACCCAACAGACTAGCCACATGTGTTACGCAACATTGCTGCAATTAAGACACTCCTGGTTCCTTAGTAAACAAAGTGATTGTTATGGTATTCAACTTGTAAGCAGGGTATTCAGCTCGCAGTTAGTTGGAATCCAACCCAAAACGGAAGCCAATACTTTGGCTGTAACAAACGAAGTTCGGAGTCCTAAGTTTGTTATGGTGCTCTACCACATACGATTGGCCTTATCGGATTACTACTGAAGGGGCAACAAGAAAATGAATATGTAGACGTCCCATGATTTAGCATAATAGTTAAAAGTGGAACGTGAGTAGAGGTCATTAGTCTTTTTGAATGGTGTTGTAATCTATGTTCAAAGTCAATAAGTTGGATGTGCAATCGTTTAGGTGATTTTGACATCGTTGAAAAATGTAGTCAAGATGTTTCAATTTTTGCTTGCAAATGCTGAAAGTTGGTCAAGAATTGCGGAGTCTTTTTGAGAAGAAATGCATAACAAAAAACATAGCATTGATAGAAATATATCATCATCCATATGATAATGAATCAAATGCTGCAATAAGTCGTAGTTAAAGTTGGAATGCATACCAATGCAAAAGTGTTATGAGAATGTATTTCTATGATGTAACACCTATGTTCCAAGAGCTATGGAATGCACATTGAAAATGCAAGGTCTTCCTTTTAAGTTCAACACTATAACCAAACACGCACCTTACACTTGTGCTGGACATTCAATGATATGTTTAAGTAACAACACATTTAACGTCAACACAAATGTAACTTGCTTTTGCTTGTAGGGGACTTTTAAAGTTGATGTCTCCTTTCATTTGCATCAGTTCACGACTATTCAAAAAAAAAAAAAAGAAATGTTAGCAATAGTAATACAATATGGAAACAGGATCGCATTTATTCCCTGGCGTCCATTCTGCTGCTGACACGTGCCAGCCCCCTACAATCCGGAATGGAAGTTGGGTCTTCCAATTCTGGATGACTGGTTTAGCAGGTTTTCATGTTTTTTTTTTAGGGTTCTTCTCCTCCATGTTGCCGCATCTCGCAAGTCTGCTCTGTGAGCAAATCTTCAGGGTCGCAGGTCTTCCGGCATCTTTAGGGTCGCAGATCGAAGTTCGCACAGATCTTCGAGCAAATCTTCGGGTCTGCAAGCAAATTTTCGGGTCTACAGATCTTCGAGTCTGCAAATCTTCGGGTCTGCAAATCTTCATGTCGCTTAGATCACAGGTAGTTGTTCTTCGGAGGACTTTACCAAGATCTCAGGTAGTGTTCTTTGGAAAAATGCTCTGATAATATGCCAAAAGATGAAGAACTCCCCTGTTTCTATTACCTACAATCGTGCTGGGTTTACGTTCTTGTAAATCTACTTGGCGAGGCTCAGATTTTAGTGAATTGATCCAGTTTTTTCTTATTACTAGCAGCGACCTTGTATGCTGGGATGCATAGGCGGCCTCCCTGAGCGCCTCGACGCAGTCATGGCCGCAGGGAACAAAGGGGGCAAATTTTGCTCCCCTGTTTCCATATTGATGGGAAAAGGAAATTGGGTCCCAATTTCCTTTCCCCCATACATCAAGATGAATATTTGAAGATGAATATTTCAATTCAAATTTATGACATCCTTTTGCAAACAAGTATATTATAATGGTATATTACAGTAAACTAGTGTTGTGTAAATTTGTTTTAGACCTTAGAATATGTTAAAATTTTGGCAAATATTTATCAAATAAAAATATCCAATTTGGTGAAATTGCAACGAATCTCAGAGGATTTTATATTTCACGAGCGAATCTTAATCAAAGGCTAGCATGCATAGTACATGCTCTAAATAATGGTACACTTGAAGTACATTGAAAATTTCAAGCGAATCCATGGACATAAAAGTGACATCCACTGTGCTATCCATGGTAAATGTAGAACTATTATAGTAGCTTGATTAAGTGATAAGCGATCTAGTTCTCAAGGTCTAGTTCTCAAGGTCAATAATCAGATACCTTTAGAGATCTTACAATGTTGATGAATTGTAGGAGTACTAAAGTGTGCGTCTTCTTAACAAATTGATGGAGAAGTGAGTCGTTCTATCCTTATCTATAATTTATGAGAAAAAGTGATATTGTAATAGGCCTTTTTTTTAAAAAAAAAAGGCATATTGCAATATTGAATTCATTTATTTGAGTATGAGGGCATTATATCTTTTCTTGTTCAAATTTTGGTACAAGGTCTTCATGCCCTTTTTCTCTTCTATTCTATTCTTTGTGCCTCCCCTCCCCAAAAAAAAAAAACCCAAGAAAAGGTCATTATTTTGTGTAAACCATCTCAAAGTGACACTTTTCCAAACAATTGAAATTTTCTTGAAGTATATTTTTAGAAAGAACTCTTGCTTTAAGAGAACATAAGTTTTAATGGAAAATAGAAGTGAATTGAAATTGTAGTATCTTCAAAAATTGAAGATAAACATGTTCACATGCAAAATTTACAGTATTTTCAAAAGGCTAGGTTATATGCAAAAGTGTGAGGACTGATGAGAGAAGGATCGAGCACATCATCATGTTCATTTATACCATCTTCATCACCTCCATTTGCTTCAGTATCACTTTCTCTTTTTTTTTTGAATGCAAGATATTTTATTGATAATATATAAAATGGTATACGACCTTATTAAAGGCCACTCAATGGCTAGATAGATAGGAAGCATTATAAACACACACAAGAGGAAAGGTTGTTGAAGCACTAACTAATTTAGTACTCCAACAAAGGCAGCTCAACCTCTTCGCTGTCACATGAGGAGTGTTTGAGTTATCTTCTTCGCCACTACCAACAGAGGATGAAGCATTGCCACCACCACTCCCTTCTTCATCTTCTTCCTCGTAATTACAAGCCTTCTTGAGCAAGTTGATCATCCTCTGGCATAGATGATTATTGGATTTCAGTTTGAAATCATAATACAATATGCGAACTTCTTTGAGGTTTAGCTCATCCCTACAACCCGCTTTCTTAGTTTTTTCTCCTTCCCTTGTATTCTCATTTTTAACTCATACCTTCCCTCAAAAGCATTTACTGCACATGTAACAAGCCAGTGAACCTTAAGTTTAATCACTAACCCTTCTTCTTTGATTGTATTTGATCCAGAAAAGTCGTCAATTGGGTAGTTAATTATGCTCCCATCTCCATTGTACTCGAAATATTATCTCTTTTGATCTTCATTTATGTTGTTGTGATCAAACTATGTAAGAATCTGGTGAAATACTATCTATCTCGTTCTTATTCATCCTTTGAGTTGTTGTTGTAAAATTGTTCTGCAAGTGCAATGATACATTTGGCATGAACATAAGACAACATGGTGTTGGTGTTAAAAAGAAAGCTCTTTCTCGAGCCGCCTGCACCATGGACAAAAAACACATATCATTTTTCCAACATCACGTGCTCAGTGATTACATGGTCGAAGACAATACGTTGGTCATTATATAGGCGGACCATATCTTCTTGCACCTCTGCGATGGCTTCCTGAAACACTTCATCTCAAAATATCATATATGGATCTATTGCACGCCCAGGAAGAATAAACTCAAACTCCCTTAAGGATCATCCAACAGAGTTCATATGGTCTTCAATGTCTAGAAGTGCCATCAAGAAATCGATCACACACTTGCACACTTTCATCCTCTGCAACCCTTCATGTCTCGTGTTATAAGTCATCTTTACTTCTTCCCACAGTTGTAGTGGATTCAATGGTTTGCAATTTAAGAGGATCATGGCGAACATATGTCGCAATTGTGATGGCATACTCCATGCTGCTATCAGCTTATAAGTTATCATTAAACATCTTGGTTCAAGGGATAAATACGTGTTGAGAAACAAGGTGTGAATGTTATAGCATAATCATGAAACATGGGTGCTCAATCATTGAATATGGAATGAAATACCATTATTTCATTCAATGGTTCTAAATGGGTTATTTTTAATGATTCAAATTGCAATGGTTCACAAGGCCGACGAACAGCCTCAGGCCTGTGGGATAATGTTTCGAATGCCAGAGAAATGAACTTATGTCTGTGGGATAAATAAGAAACATGAAAAGCTCAAAGTAGAAGGTTGATCTGGCACGAAACCGCCGGATTTGCTAAGATATAGGGAGGAATCCGTTAAACAGAGGTCGGACATCTTGCTGGAAGGATCGGAGCAGTAAAAGAAGACACGATCCGGCAGCAAATAATCTGGTCAATGAGTGAACAGTAAATGAGTCAATGCTCGAGCTACAGTGACCATGCTACAGTGTTTTGCAATTATTTCAATGGTTATTATTGTGCTTAATAACCTTGTTATCAAGGGAGCATGACACCATAGAACTATAGGGAATTAGAGACCATATTGTGGCTTCCCTATATGTTCTTGTTTTGGTTAAAAAATACTTCATGTTGTTGGTGATTGAATGATTGGTGCTAATTCAAAGATAAAATCTTGCTAGACATTGGAAAGATTGTTGATCAACTTGTTAATTCACTAAATTCTCTTCATTGGTATCAGAGCTATAAGATGTCTAGTAGATTTGCTGCAAGTTTGTTGAATACTATTGATGTGTACAAAGGTGGCTCAGGGTTCCAGGTGTGGAAAGATGCCATTAAATATGTGTTAGAGGTGGAAGAACTCTGGGATCTAGTTGATCCAAATGGGACAGCTAGTGCTGAAGCAGGAATACTGACTAGAACAGATTCTACAGGATCAGCAGCTGGTACAGTAGCTCAGCCTACAGCTGGCAGTGCAAGTATGACAGGAGGAGGAGTTAGTGGCTCTAATGGAGGCAAATCTCTGCAAGCTAAAGCCAAAGAAGCTCAAGGGATCATATCTTATAAGGTAAGTCCCTCAATTCGTCTTAAGATTAGATCTCTTGGTCCTAGAGAGATGTGGAAATTTTTATTAAAACACTATGAGGAAAAAACATCTTCACAAATAGACTTGCTTGAAAATGAATTAAGGGGTTTGAAGCTGAGAGAGGATGAAGATGTGGGAGAGTTTTTTAGCAAATTTGATAACTTAATTGTTGATTTGAGTGGAGCTGGAGTTATAATCTCAGAAAGAAGTCAGGTCTTGCAAATATCCAGAGCTATAGGTGAAAATGAAACTTTAGCCTTGTTTATTAGAAATTCATGCAGATCCAGAGAAGAAGCTGAAGTTACTCTAAGAACTGAATGGGAACGAAAGAAATCTTAAGGCAAAGCCAGAGTGATGAAACTCCTGAAGTGTTGGTGGTCAAAAGAAAAGAAAAAGTGGTATGCTATAACTGCCATGAGTTAGGGCATTATAAAAATGAGTGCCCTAGACTTAAGAAGGAGTTTAATTGCTACACATGTGGAGGGAGAGGGCATGTAGCATCAAAGTATCCAACTCCAAAGAATTTTGGCAAATCTCGAGGAAGAAGAGAGTCGAGCAGGGGCAGATTTGGAAGAGGTAGAGGTCGAGGGCATGACAAGGCATACATTGCTCAAGAACAAGAAATTTCTTCCAAAGGAGTGGCTGAGGAGGAAGATGAAGATGAGATACATGCTGAATTTGTTGTGATAAATGATAGTATTGCTACTAACAAATCTGATCACTTGATAGTTGATAGTGGAGCTGAAAGATCAGTAGTGCAATCTACTGATCTGTTGAAGAATATATCCACCACAAGTTCTAGGAAAATTCAAGTAGGGAATGGAGCTCTTCAAGAGGTGAAGGGGACTGGTCTTTTACAGCTAGAAGATCTTAAAGGGAATGTTGTGAACATAGAGGATGTTCTGTGTGTGCCAGCAATAATCAAAAATTTGATTTCTGTTAGCCAGTTATGTGATTTGGGGTATCGAGTGATTTTTGAAGGAGATAAATGTAATGTGTGTATGAATAATGAATTAAAGTTTGTTGCCAAAAGGGTTGGAAATCTTTTTGAAATGAATAATGTGATGCATCACAACATAAATGCAATACAAGAAGACATTGTTGACTTGTGGCACAGAAGGCTAGCACACACAAATTACAAAAATCTAAAATCCTTATTGAAGCATGGCTACATAAATTACCATGATAACCAGGCAAATGAGTTTATTTGTGAAGGATGTGCCTTAGGGAAATTAAAGAGGCTGCCATTCCATAAAAGTAAGACCAGAGCTCAGCAAGTTCTAGAATTAGTACATTCAGACTTATGTGGTCCCTTGAATGTGCAAAGTAGAAACAACAAAAGGTACTTTATAACATTCACAGATGACTATAGCAGGCAGTGCAAGACATACTGTTTAGCAAAGAAATCTCAAGCTTTGTGTGCATTCAAACAATATGTGGCAGAAATGGAAAGAGAAACTGGCCTCAAACTTAAATGCATTAGGTCTGATAGAAGGGGAGAATACCTTGCTAAACAATTTAAGCAATTTTGCATAGCTCATGGGATTAAGAGGCAGCTAACCTGCAGATATTCTCCTCAGCAAAACGGAGTCTCAGAAAGGAAGAATAGAACATTAATGGATGCAGTTAGAGCAATGATTAAGGGAAGTGGTTTGCCTAATAAATTGTGGGAAGAGGCATTTTCTACTGCTGTTCTAATGCAAAACATGCTGCCATCATCCAGTCTAAAAGGGAACATTCCAGATATTCTATGGAATTCAAACAAAAGGCTAAACTATGAATGTTCCAGTTGAGTTAAGGAAAAAACTAGACAACAAGGCAGAAATAGGATTTCTTGTAGGGTATGATGAGGAATCCAAAGGTTATAGGATATATGTTCCTGACACTAAATCTGTCATAATTAGCAGGGATGTTTTGTTCAATGAGAACATACTATACAAGGACAGATATAAGAAAGGAATCAAAACTGTCATAACAAAACCAGAGGCACAACCTGAGTTTGAAATTGATGATGCAGATGATAATGAGGAAGAAAATCTAAATTCTGCAGAAATAGAGGTTCCAGCGATGGCAAATGTACCAGCAGAGGAACAAGGTCAAGAAGGGTCAAAGGACCATCATATAGTGAAGAAGAAGAGGAAAACTCAGGCAGAAAAATTAATGGAAGAAGCTAAATTAGAAGAAGGAAAACTATATGGGAGAAATGAATCAGGGAGAAGTAGAAGAGTTGTCACATTTGAACATGAACAAATTATGGCCATGTTAGAGGATGAAGTTGTTCCCCAAAGCTTTGATGAAGTTCAACAAAGTAAAGACAAAGACAAATGGATAGCAGCCATGGATGATGAGCTTAAATCATTTCAAGAGACCAAAACATATGAGCTGGTTAAATATGATGGTAAGCAAAATGTTATTGGAAGCAAATGGTTGTACAAAATTAAATTAAACCCTGATGGGAGTAAGAAATTCAAGGCAAGATTAGTTGCTCAGGGATACACACAGAAAAAGGGACGAGATTATGATGAAACATACTCTCCTATAGTCAAACTTACAAACATCAGAGTTTTGTTAGCTATGGCCAATGCAATGAATTTGGAAATCCACCATATGGATGTGAAAACAACATTTTTGAATGCAACTCTTGAAGAGGAGGCCTATATGAAACAGGCTCCAGGATATTCACATGGCAAGGATATGGTTTGGAAGCTCAACAGGGCTGTTTATAGTCTGAAACAGTCTCCAAGAGAATGGTACCTATGTATAAATCATTTCTTGCAAGAACAGGGATTTAAGAAATTGCAAAATGATGGGAATCTTTATAGATTTGAGCAAAATGGAGAATATTGCATCATTGCCTTATATGTAGATGATTGCATTATGGTTGCAAGCTCTTTACAAATTCTGAACATATGCAAAGAATTTTAAAATCCAGGTTCCAAATGTCAGACCTAGGTGAGCTAAAAAAATTTCTTGGAATTGAAGTTGTGAGGAACAGGGTTTTGAAATGGATGAAGCTGCACCAAAGCACACATATAGGAAATATGCTGAAGAGGTTTAACCTAACTGAAGCTAAACCTTCTAAGATCCCTATCATCACTGGTCACAGACTGATGGAGGTTCATGATATCACGAATGAGGAGATTTCTGAAATGCAAAATGTGCCCTATAGAGCTCTGGTTGGTTGCCTACTGTTTTTAGCAAACAGTACTAGGCCTGACATAGCATATGCAGTTAACATTTTGAGCAAGAGAAATCATGATGCTACCAAAGTACATTGGGAGGCAGCTAAAAGAGTGCTCAAATATCTAAAGGGAACTCAAACACATGGTATTTGTTTTAACTCAGAAGATCTAACCATGATGAGTCATAGTGATGCAGATTGGGGAGGATATCTGCACACTAGAAGATCAACATCTGGCTATGCAATCTTCTTAGGAGGAGGAGTGATAACCTGGAAATGCAAAAAGCAAGCTGCAGTAGCAATGAGCTCAGCTGAAGCAGAATATGCTGCATCTTCCCTTGTTGCCAAAGAATTAGTGTGGTTAAGAAGGTTGCTTAATGAAATAGGTTGTAGACAACAAGCACCAGCAGAAATCTGGACTGACAGTCAGAGTTGTATAGCAATTGTCAAGAATCCAGTCTATCATGATAGAACCAAACATATTGAGCTAAACATGCATTTTATAAGGGACCTAGCAGAGAAGAAGCTCATACAGATGACATATGTTGATACAAATAATCAAGTTGCAGATGTATTCACTAAAGCTTTACCAGAAACTAAAGTTGCAAAGTTCAGGGCAAAATTAAATGTTGCAGACTTGTACTCCTATAACCTGAAGGAGGAGTGAAGGTTTATCAGCTTGCAAAGTTCAGGGCAAAATTAAATGTTGCAGACTTGTACACTTATAAGCTGAAGGAGGAGTGAAGGTTTATCAGCTTATAAGTTATCATTAAACATCTTGGTTCAAGGGATAAATATGTGTTGAGAAACAAGGTGTGAAGGTTATAGCATAATCATGAAACATGGGTGCTCAATCATTGAATATGGAATGAAATACCATTATTTCATTCAATGGTTCTAAATGGGTTATTTTATCAATGATTCAAATTGCAATGGTTCACAAGGCCGACGAACAGCCTCAGGCCTGTGGGATAATGTTTCGCATGCCAGAGAAATGAATTTATGCCTGTGGGATAAATAAGAAACATGAAAAGCTCAAAGTAGAAGGTTGATCTGGCACGAAACCACCGGATTTGCTAAGATATAGGGAGGAATCCGTTAAACAGAGGTCGGACATCTTGCTGGAAGGATCGGAGCAGTAAAAGAAGACACGATCCGGCAGCAAATAATCTGGTCAATGAGTGAACAGTAAATGAGTCAATGCTCGAGCTACAGTGACCGTGCTACAGTGTTTTGCAATTATTTCAATGGTTATTATTGTGCTTAATAACCTTGTTATCAAGGGAGCATGACACCATAGAACTATAGGGAATTAGAGACCATATTATGGCTTCCCTATATGTTCTTGTTTTGGTTAAAAAATACTTCATGTTGTTGGCGATTGAATGATTAGTTCTAATTCAAAGATAAAATCTTGCTAGACATTGGAAAGATTGTTGATCAACTTGTTAATTCACTAAATTCTCTTCACCATGGACAAAAAACACATATCATTTTTCCAACATCACGTGCTCAGTGATTACATGGTCGAAGATAATACGTTGGTCATTATATAGGCGGACCATATCTTCTTGCACCTCTGCGATGTCTTCCGGAAACACTTCATCTCAAAATATCATATATGGATCTATTGCACGCCCAGGAAGAATAAACTCAAACTCCCTTAAGGATCATCCAACAGAGTTCATATGGTCTTCAAATCTAGAAGTGTCATTCAAGAAATCGAACACACACTTGCACACTTTCATCCTCTGCAACCCTTCATGTCTCGTGTTATAAGTCATCTTTACTTCTTCCCACAGTTGTAGTGGATTCAATGGTTTGCAATTTAAGCATTAGGGTTTTTTTGAGATTAAAAAAGGGCCTTCAAAACATGCCAACTAAGCCAAATAAAGATAAATGAACTACCAATCAGAAATCAGAGCCTGACGGGTCCAGTCAGCAAAACTGTTATAACTAACTCACTGGATCACATTTTCTAACATAACTATTGATAGAAAAGTCCAAATGATCTTTCGTTTAGTGCAATAGATAGATCTCGTTGAGATCTTTCCAACCTTAGGGTGCTTTGCACATATTTTAACCACTTATGATTGTCAAAACTCCAAGAAATATGGTTTTTACCATTTTTTACTATCCTACGAGGCTAAAAGATATGCAAACCACCCAAGATTGGAAAGATCTCAATGAGATCTATCTATTGCACCAAACAAAAGCTCATTTGGACTTTTCTATCAACACCTATGCTAGAAAATGTGATCCAGTGAGTTAGTTATAACTGTTTTGCTGACTGGATTACCAGTTCTGTTTTCTGATTGGTAGTTCATATAGCTTAGTCATCAGTTCTTAAAAGGCCCTTTTATGATCTCAAAAAATCCCTAATGAGGATCATGGCGAACATATGTCGCAATTGTGATGGCATACTCCATGCTGCTAACTTTTGAAGATATTCGGGCTATTCTGTGTCATCTTGAAGCAACCCACGACGAATGCAAGCTTCTTTATATGTTGCACACAACTCTCCATCGAAAGAGCGTAGATCTTCAAAACTAATTGCACTTGTCACGCGGGTCAATAGTAGTTGTAGATAGTATCGCTCTCCTTCTGAAGGATTAACAAAGTACATGCGTCCAATAATGGGAAACTTCTGATTGTTAGATCTAACCTACGATTTTCTACTGGGTTGAGATAAACCTTTTAGGAAAATCATGGTAGAGCAATTGAGTGCATTCATCTCAAAAAAGGCTGGCAACGTTGTTTCATTATTCCTGCTTCTTATAATGTCCATACTCGTACCTTCTCAATAGTATATATCTTATTGCATTAAGCACAAATTCATTATTTGGGTAAAAATTTGGGATTTTGAGAATTTTGAATGACCCCGTCTAGGCCCACCATAAGCAAAAAGTGGTTCCGCTTTAATTCAAGCCCACGTTGGGCGGGACAATTTGAAATTCGAATATAAGATTCTAAAGTCATACCTAAATATATGAGCACAGCTCGGCAGCGGCCACGCACTTGATGATAAGGAAGCTCGAATAGTCACCTGCCATAGCCCAGTTTCGGTCAGGAATAAGAGGGCGCCATCGCCGAAAATTGCCATAGCCAGAGGTTTTTCTGGAGGCAGAGGTGGCCATGGGCAGAGCAGACGTTTTGAGGAGCCATGTCTTCCATGAGATTCTATTTCCAAGGCCTTTGTTATCTCCGAGCCAAATCTCAATCTATGGAAACTCTTCTTCACAGATTTTGCTTCTTCTTCATTTCCTTCTAAATCGTACGGAATCCTGCTTGCTTCCTACAGGGATGCTTTACAGTCTCTCTCTGGTCCACGAAATCGCCATTGCATTTCTTTCGAGCGCAAGAAAAACACAAATAAGGCAGATACAGCTCATGCAAATCACTGCAGCGATGTCTCTGAGCTAAAAAAATAAAACTTATTTGGGATATTGTAAATTTATTTGATAATTCTGTTAACAATGGTTACTTTTACCAATTAATTGAATGTATATTTGTCATGAGATGCCCAATATGCATCCATTTTGCACTCATATTTTGTTTTAGAAGATCGCAATGGCAATCTTTGCGAGCCCATCATAAATAAAACTGATCGAAATTAGTATATTTATTATATCAATGTGCCTTAAAAAATACATATATTGGTCCTTTATGCCAACGCTCTTTGGGTTGTACATTGATAGCTTGGAGACGTGGATGCAGCACCATGGGGGAGCCGGGGTGCAATTATCTGATGCGACTTCTGTGATCCAGTTACTATATGCGGATGATGTAGGTTTGCTAGCCCACACGGCCGGCAGTATGCAGCAGCATTTGGATGCCCTTAGTGGGTTCTGTGGGGCAACGGGAATGACAGTGAACTTGCACAAAACTAAGCTTCTCGCGATCCTGTCCCTCGCAACACCCTATCCCGGAGTTATATTACGAGGGGCCGAGAAGTGGAGATGGTGCGAGCTTCAAGTATCTGGGAAATTGATTTCACTACTAACATCTTTGTGGGATGAGTGTGTGGAGAGGAGAGCCCGGTCTTGGAAGGCTCTATATGCAAAAAGCAAAACGTGTTCTGCGGATAGATCTCGCGGATTTGGGCGAGGAGAGCACACCCTGTTTAGGGCTTTGGTCGAGCGGTCTTTGCTATATGGGGTGGAGGTTTGGGGCCAATGATTAGCAAAACACGTGGGATAGGTTGGAAAGGGTGCAAAAAGCTTTCTTGACATATAGCTTGGGAGTGAAGGGCGTCGTGCGTGTCGATTTTGTTGTATGAGGCGGGGTTACGGCCTTCTGACGATACATATCTTGAGACATCTTACTTGCTTCCATAAGGTGGATGGGATGGATGAGCATCGCTTTCCTCCAGGCGGTGTGTTGTTGCAGGGCCCCCAAATGCCGAAGAGGGTATAGCACGAAACAATCGTAAGGGATGGTTTATGAGGTGGTCTATGGATTACCAACGGATGGTGGCAATCGCGGATTCGATCGCGCGAGAATGGGCAATTGGATGCGGGCTATCTTTGCCACTACGTGGGATGCCTCTACTCTTGCAAAGCCCAAAGGCGAGCACTATCAACGCTCGATTAATCCCGCCTTGAGCATGGACCCCATCGGGTGCCTGAAAGCACACATCTCGGTGAAGAAACGGAGAGCTATTGCTGCCATAAGGGCGGGTTCCCATTACCTCGGAATTGAAACAGTCATTTGGGGGTGAATGGCGGACCTGATCCCCCGGGAGGAGAGGATATGTCGGTGTTGTGAGATGCACGTGATAGAGGATGAGCACCATGCCCTCCGGTGCCCGCCCAAAGATATGCCCATGTCCGGCAAATTACACCGATCTTAGATGCTCGACACATCGCTACATCGCCACTCGCGTCACCTATGGTAGCGGACCGGGACCTTACATCCTCGCAGATTTTGGCCGCGTCGGACTTGCTCTTCTGGGGCATGGTATTTGAGAGCCTATCTTGTTAGGGTTTTTCCTCCCAAGTGGGGGTTTTTTTCATCCCTTAGTAGGGTTCTCTTGTCTGATTACATTGTTTGTTTTGGTGTTGGGGTTTTGGCTTTTTGCCCGTTCTCTGCATGTACCGTCTCATAGGCCTCTGGCCTCCGTGGACGTTAAAGTAAACTTCCTTCCTTCCTTCCTTTATGATCATCATTATCGTATTCGCGATTGTTCAATATATTTTGCACATTTTTGCTTCATCAATGAGATCCTCGTGAAGAACTTTTAGTGCTTTATACAGCCACGGCAACCTATTTCAATGTCAAACGAGAATTCCAAATTTCTCTAACTAATGAATTCGTGCTTCATTGGGAGATGCACAACCAATCTAGTGACATGAGGAAACTGTTGTTGTATTTCATATGAGAGGATTCTCCATGATGCCTTAGAAGCCGAGAAATAGTGTGCAGATAAGATATCCTCAACCTCATCATGGTTTATGGTGGATCACTTGCTAGTAGATGCACCATCACTCGCTGCTTCTAAGTTTACATTGATCATAACCGGCCCTTTGTAGATATACTTGTAGAGATATTTAACGGCCTTTACAGCAGCACATACCTCAACATTGATATGGCACTTGAAGTACGATGTCTGCTATGGATTATATGGCACAACCCATCTGTTGTCTAAATCTATATTCTCTTTTCTCACCTTTCAGTCATCATCCCTTCTTCGGTACAATAGATATATGCCAACAACTATCATTTCATCTGAAAATGCATGTGGATAACGTTTTGTACACTTGCCATCCTGCATGCACGGACTGTTTGGATGTCCAGTACCACATGGCTCATGCATCATACAGATGACCACCTCATGCAATTCAGGATATGCATTATTGTCTGGTATTTCAGCATAAATAATTTGATCAATGTCTTCAGTTATGAAGGGCTTGTCGGCTTGATCCAACATAGTCAACAAATGTATATATGGCAAGCCTCTCTTTTTGAACTTAATAACATAGACTTTCAAAATTATGCGGTCATATATACCATGATTAGTTATCAGATCTTCCAGCTCCTTTACTTTCATATACTCTAGCCAGCCACTAACTCTGATCGATCATTTGGCGATTGGCCATATATTAATTCCCTCCTAATCTCTTCCCAATTTGCATTGGCAATCATAGTTATAAAGAGGTCCGGCCTGCTAAGTTCGTGAACAATAGACATGGCATCCTGATATTGTTGGGTCATATATCTCAGACCTCCCTCATGTGAGGATGGTAATACAATTCTTCGGCCAATAACACTTGCATCATCTCCCTCAAAGTCTATAATACCCTGCGACTTGTCTTTTCGAATGGTGTATTGATTCGACACAACGAATTGTAGTGTTTCTTGTTCCATATTCGCAAACATATCACAAATATATTCTTGAAACAATCGGCTAGCTATGTGAGGGGAGATGCATGACCATGATGCATGAACAGATGATATCTGTAGTACTCCATAATAATTACTTCCTTTGCACCACTCCATCCATGAGGTATTTTACGATGCCATCCATCTGTACCATAGGAAAGAAGTAGCACAAAGTGCAATGGATCATATGCCGAGTGATATGCATCTATAAACTTCAAGCCATTATCCTTAGAGTGTATAATAATGTCTCTTTGACCATCTTCACTTATCATCAATAGGCATTAAATAGCCACATCATTTGCAGTTGAAGCATTATATTGCCTTCTCAGAGGATTTTACACATTGCAAGAAGGTATACGCAAACAGATATTCATGTCTGGATGAATATGCGTAATTTGTGCCGCACTCAAAAATATGCTAACAAATGGATTATGCTCTGTCATAAAGGCCTGCAATTGCACCACTATTTCTTGCCTCAATCCATCAAAAATGGACAGCCTACGTTCAACTTGCATGTCATTACCATCCATGATGTATATTTGTGCAAATTTGCATGCTCTTGATGCCCTTGCGGTGGCAACCATGTTTCCATCTTATGGCACATGAGGCCACTGGCTCTAAAAGTATAAGTCCCACCAATAGCATTTGACAGCGCCTCATCAATTTTCACATTCATTGAGGCAAATGAAAGTGATCACCCAAACTATTTATTTTCGTATATAGATCAAACAATGCCTGTGGTGGTTTTGGAATCAATCGTAACTTAATATTTCCATTTGCACATGCTCGACATATATTCGTAAACCAGGGCTCTGCTATCCATTGCATAGCTCCACAATACAAACATCTATAATCCATGTTACCAAGGTCATGAGGACGAGGTAAATTCCACGTCCATGCTATCTTATTGAAACCGCATTTACTAGTGAGACGTTCTCTAGAACCAATAAGAGTATCGTAATTCAACCTCACAACTGTATGCTTTGCCTATCTTTTTTGATCCATATGTCTTCTCTTCTAACTATTGCTCTCAGCTTCAGGTGTCACATAGGATGGGTTATCCTCTATTGTTGTAGACAATTGCCCAAGATTTACCAATCCTGTATCATTATTACATTGTAACCTCAAGGACCTACACTTTGCCGCTCTTCTGCACTGCATGCGTCTCCTTCTCTGAGTATTACTTCCTTTTTCAAGTGCCTTATAGAAAGGATTACTCGCTATTGGCCAACATGAACTATCTCCTCAGCATTCGCATCATATTCTAACCTCAAGGCTTTAGTCTTAGCAACACGCTTACATGTCAAACGTCTCTTTCGAGCAAATCTACTTTCATCGACGAGCGTCTTATATGAGGGGTTGTTGGCAACAGTAGGTGGCATTCTTTTGTAAGATATCCCCATATCTAGTCTACTTGATCAGAGGGGCATTCGCTTTGACATGATTGTCTCCCCAATTGCTGACGCATTGGATGATTGTGCAACATGAACTATCTTTTCAGCATTCACGTCATATTCTAACCCCAAGGCTTTAGCCTCTGCAACGTGCTTACGTGTGAAACGTCTCTTTCTAGCAGACCTACTTTCACTGATGGGCGTCATATATGAGGAGTTATTGGCCACAATGGGTGGCATCTTCTTGTAAGATCTCCCCATATGAGTCTCTGATTGTGTAACCCTATTTCCATTTAAGCATTTTCCACAAAAATACCCTCCTATTATATATGTGATTAAGCAATATCCACCACATTCAATAGCATGCACAATTAACCTAAAGGAAGGAAGACTCACTATTAACGTAGAACTAACAGCAAACGTAGAAGTAAAAAGTTCTCCTGTAAACATAGTGGCACAATATTTGAGATCCACTATTAAAAAAAAAGTTACAACTAAAGTAAAGACCGGTTTAAGAATATGCAAGGTAGTTTTCCTTCTCTCCAAATCAATAAAAATAATTTGCAATTGCAATGCCAAGATACATATAAATATAATTTGGCATTCTCTTTTGTGCCACATAATCTTTATTATTTGGCATTCGTTTTTGTGCCACATAATCACAAACCATTACATTACACGCCTTAAAATTAAATTCCCCCTTAAACCCCCTTTCGTTTGGGTGCATATTCACACGGGGGGTGACTCCGGGCAACGAGAGCTGTTGGATAGGCATATTCACCCCTTATTCCTTAATCTACACCGTACACAAAGTTCCTCATTTGTGGGGTATGGATATATAGAATTTGTTATACTGTATAACAAGATTTGTAGAATACTATAAGATTTCAGGCAATATACTATATGGTGTTGATTTTGTACGTATAAAACATAATTACAGGGGCTCTCGCTGCCCTCGTCACCCCCAGGTGAATATGCACCCAAACGAAAGGGGTTTAAGGGGAATTTAATTTTAAGCGTAATGTAATGGTTTGTGTTATAGGTTAAAAATTTTTGCCCCTTCGGGGCTAAAAACAAACACAAATCATTACATTATACAAAAACAAAATGATATTATAAGGGGGATTTTTGTTTAGAAGTATTGGGTATAATGGTTTATGTAAATTAGTATTAATGGTTGTTACATGCTAGTTGTTACATTAGAAAAAAATTGGGCCCTTAGGACCCTAACAAAAAAGCAATATGTAGGCCAAGAAATAGGATAATATATCATATTATGATAAAATATGTGTAACTATTAGCTAGAAAGTAGACAAGAAAAAATATCTTTGAGATGAGAAGCAACTAGAAACAAAGGCAACTTTAGTGATGTCGTTACTGAGAAAGAAATATGCATTCTTATCTTTGCCAAACAAATGTATCGGGTTTGAAGCCACAATGTGAATATACATATTTGCCAAACAAATGTATCGGGTTTGAAGCGACAATGTGAATATACATAGTAACAATATGTTTGGAATATTGGAATGCCAAAGCATATTTGTCCATAATTTGTACTGCAAAGGGTTCATATCACAATCAAGAGGACATGGCATAGGTGCCGATGATGAGCGGAAGTTAATAGCATGAGCATCTCTAGCATCGTCAGCATGTCTGCACCTCTCCAGCATCGCCAATATATTTGCTTCTCATAGAGACATGAAGAAATGCAAAAAATCAAACATTAAAAGCTTCATATCTCAACTTTAGAAGGCAGGCCACAGATATGTGACAAAGACAAGGACATATTTTCACTGACAAGGAAAAGATGCGCGGGGATTTATCAACAAGTCCATTTCTTATATATTCTCTCAAGTCTAGGTATGGACTTGAACTTCCTAGCGCATCAGAAAAGGAAAGAGTTTTGTAGAAAATTGATCGGGGATCGGTGCAAAGAGGTAAAGAAACTTGGAGAAATGCGGACTTGAATTCGGGAGTTTGTAGCTTCCCAAGGCATCTAGGATAGCATAGAATATTAAAAGAAGGTATGACAAACATTTCACATTGAATCTGTTTTTTGGGGCGTAATATTTTTCTCGAGTAAAGAGATCTGCGGGATATAAAAAGAGATAGGTACTATCGGCACTACCGGGATGCTTGCTGGGAGTATTATCTACAAATGGCAATCAAAATTACCGCTTTAGTTGCAGCACACATCTTTGTTTGACTAAATACTTTGATGTTGCAAAGACACAATCTTTCGGTCTGCTTTGATGTTGCATGTTGCCATTAAACAGATGCGAAATCAAACCCCCGAACCATAATCGTGGAAAAAAAGCAATATAAACATGTAGCATAATAAATCTGCTTGGTGCCTTTTGTCACCGAACACAAAAGCATACCGTCAGAAGCATAGGAATTGGAACCCCAAGTTGAAGGCCCAAAGGAATACCTGAATTGCTTGTAGGAGCCGATTAAATGCGCGCTTAACCTTGTTAAATTGGTTCGTGAGGGAGCCTAAGGGAATTTCGGAGGGGCTGCCTTCCATGGAAAAAAAACCGTATGAAAACTGCCTTGCCGAACTCGAAGCCAGCCAAAAACAAGGAATAATTGGAAATGCAAATTCCGACAAATTCTTCCAGTTCGAGATGTCCGGCCCAACTGTAACACAAGCGATTTGGATGAATCCCAACGACCCAACAGCCTCAAAGTTGCCAATTATCGACCCATCAGACCCATCGATGCACTGCGATAACCGCAAACCCTAATATCAGGAACCCTTAATATTAACCTAACATTTAAAACCTAAAAAAAAAAAACATGCAAACAATAAAAGCCTTACAACCACACGATTTTCCCTCCTCTTTAAAATCAATGGCTAGCAAATGTGTGCACTCTAGAAATACCATTTAGTACGTCCACGTGAATACGCCCGTGAAATCATATGAAAACCATGCCAAAAAGCGTATAAAATCACAAAAAAAAACCCCTGTTATAATGCTACATATTCATTGCTATCACATGCCTTATGGCATAATAGAATTTCAAGTTAAACCTTTAAATTTAATGGTCGATATGCATATGCAAGAATAAGTGCCAAGATATACATCTTTATCAGTAAAGAACATATCTAAACCATTTTGTACCATGTACTCCGTGTGCAAAATAGCATCCATGGCATTCGTAAACTTTTGAACGCAAATATATATGTGTTTACGAAACATACTATCTAAGAGACTGATGAATTTATCAACGTCTAATTGAATCGTAGATGTTTGAGATAGTGGCAACCCAAGCGACTTCTGAACTCCATACCATTATGCAAAAATTCTCGCAGCCCATAGCAAACTATCAATTTTGGCTAACTTTGAAACTTTCTCTCGATTTGGTGATGTTGAGGATTCATCCTCAATCTCTAACATAATTTCCTCAAGGTCCTCATAGTTATTCAAGTATTAAACATATTTATCAAGCTCATTGCCAAAGGGAAATCATGCCTATCCTCAAAAAGTTTGGCAATCAATCTTGAGTAGGAATCCCACTCAACGTTGATCACTACCATCTACATTGGTTTGAATAACATCATTAGTTTATGTTATCTACTATTTATATTATTGTAAATCATGTTAAAGAATATTGCTAAATTTAGAGTATAAATTTAGATGCATGGTGCTTGCAATTGCTTGTAGATAATATGCAATCACAAACCTTATAGCTTAGAGTATAAATTTAGATGCTTGGAATTTAGATGCTTGGTGCTTGCAACTATTCAAAGATAATATGCAACTGTTCTTGGGTGATTGTGTAGTTTGTTTATTTTGAATTGTTATCTATCTAATCTAATATACTTATGCATAACTACAATAAATGCCCAACCATTTTCCAAGAGACATATTGTCTAAAAATGATTATAGTGAATCTTTCTACTTTATGGTTGTTTGATGGAAATATATGCAGTTTTAAACTGAGAAGGAACACATGTTATAAACTTAACATTAGATAAGGCAAAGAAGATATAAACTTAAGAGTAGATAAGGCAAAGAAGAAGACAAATTTGAATATATGTGATGTTTTCAGCTATAATGTAAAAATTGATATAACCTGACTTCAAAGTGCTTGTTTCACACAAACTTCAAATCCTTGTGCTCCTAGTTCAACCTGGAATCATAATCAAGATGCATGAATTACTGACATGCTAGAATATCACAGAAATTACATATTTGTATATTAACTTAATCAATAACATACGTCCAACATTAAATTTCCTCTGATATATTGCGTCATCCAGAGCTACTGTAACGTACCAGCAAGAATGCTTGTATGATTAGACCTACATTCATCTTTAACACATTATCTATCCACACTTTGTCTAGTTAGGAATGCATTAGAAGAATTTGATATTTTGTTTTGAAGAATGTGGCAAGTTCACGTTGATATAAAGTTATATTTATACACGAATTTAGCGCCGGCGGAGCCGGGGCCCTGTGTACGCCTGGGGAAAAAACCCCCAAGTGCTGCACAAAGTGTTCCATAACACCACACGATAACAGAATATCATAAGAGGAGAGTGTTGCTTGCATGCAGCATCTATAGGAGCAATGAAAATGAAGAATTATATATGTTGTTTTTGGCTAACCCGAGCCTGGCCAAGCATGCGGCCGAGCCTGGGTCCTTGTAGATAGCTTTAGCCGGGATGTCGCCGAGAAGACTGCCGCTGCCGCTGCCCTCGCCCACGCACACTGTCATCGCCGGAGGAGATTGCAAAGCTATCCAAAGAAGACCCAAACAATCTCTATCGTCAAAGACATACCGAACAAATCTTTGTCGTCTGAGTGTCACAAAGTGTCACAAAAACCCTAACTAATCCCAGACAATCGCAACTACCTATATAGAATATTTTATAGCATATTATATTCAAAACAAATCGACGCCTTCTATACGTCACTCCACCCTCCAACAAGAGGGTTGCCCCCTACGGCAACCCAAAAACGTGTGGAAAAATAAAATGCCCGGAAACACCAAAATTTTGCGTTATCGGCCGGCCGAAAAAAGAGTTACACCCTAAAATAAAAAACTTTTTAAGTAGATATACTAGTAAACGTGTGCCCTGCATTGTCGAGCTAATGTCTTGACTTGTGTTATTTCTTGGCATTTAACAAAATAAGCTCAAATGTCCAAATCATGAGCTAGTAAATGTGTGTACGACAATTTATCAGTCCGTGAACAAAATGAGCTCAAATTTTCAAATCATCTAGCCTTCCAAAAATGCGAAAAAAACTCCAATAATAGCACCATTGATGTAATGCATTTTGTTAAATTGCTCGAAAAGCTCTGAAACATTTGGGACCTTTGAAAGCCCTCAACACATATGTTGAGTTCCATCCTGCGGTATTAAGCAACTTGTAGTTCCAGGCTCTTCAAAATCTAGAAGTTATTATTGCGCATAATAACAAAGAGATCTATCATTTCATAATATAGAAGAGTTGCATTTCTCTACCATTTCTAATCCAGTAAACCAAGCCTAGCCTTGCTAGGCAAAGTTGGGAACCTATTAATGAACTTCCTCAACTTAATCTATAAGTTTCATAATAAATATTAGAAGATATTGACCGCATGTTCTTAGTGATAATTCCAGTTAGCCTTGCTAGGCAAAGTTGGAAACCTATTAATGAACTTCCTCAAGTTAATCTATAAGTTTCATCATAAACATTAGAAGATATTGACCGCATGTTCTTAGTGATAATTCCCGTTAGGCAAATTTTACATATTCTCACCTCATTACAAAAGGGTATAGGGTATTCTTGAATAAAGGTTTTCTCAATACGTTGTTTTGCTACTAGAGAAGATAGTGCATAGTCATTCTCTCAAAGGCTTCTAATTCGGAAAGCGTTAAAAGAGATTATTTAACTTGTCTGAACATATATAAAGATTATAGGGACGATTCTTTGGCATATTCTTCGTCATCGAGGCACTCATCTCGCCCGTCCATTGAATCAATCTTTTTAATTTGGGATTTTCAGGTTTGGCTAAAAACTTTTTTGGAATTTTTTTTTAATTGATTTTCTATGATTTTGGGGGTTTTGGTGGCCGGGAAAACTTACCCGATTACCAAAAATCGTAGAAGTTTGTCTATGATTTTTTCTTTTGGAATTTCCACTCAAGGGCATGCCACAGAGGAGCTCGCATGCATTGCCGTGGCATCCATGACTGCTCTTCTAAAATTGGAGTACGCCAGTATGCATTTCTTAAGCTCCAGGTGTAAGAATGCATCTTCTGAAACTGTGGATAACTGTGTTTTGGATTATTTTTTATTTTCCTCCTTATCTAATTCTTTCATTTTGATGCCACGACATGGAAGCTGCATCGTTGTCTAATGCTCCAGTTGATCCGATGAACTATAGTTTTGCTCCAAGCGAAGGCCATTCAGGAATAAATTTTGCCGTATAGCTCCACATTTTCTGCATCAGATCTTAGCTCTATTTCAACAAACATGTACGTCGATTTGCACGTCAATTGTTCTATTGTTCTAAATTAGAAAACGAGGTAACATCATTCACTATTATCAGTTGGTCCCACTGATTCTTAGAATGCATGAAAAAGTTTGTGATTTGTGACATCTCTGTTTGAAGTCTAATTGCCTTACTTCTCAGCCTTTTCAATATTGTGGAATTCATGATTCACATTATTGAAGAACTTTATGCAGATGCCTTATCTGTTCTACTTGAGAACCATGTTAGCTAGATAGCAAGAAAGAGGGATGTTGACTGTTGCAATTTGGATGAAATTTGATGATGCCCACATTCAGTAAATAGAAGCTTGATGAAATGATCATTTAGATTTGCATCTCCATTTCTTGGAAGCTCTGATTACTTTGGCCTTGCAGATTCTAAGCACCGCTTTCTTACCCATTCACATGTAGAACATGTAGGATGACCTGGGGTTCTTCTATTCTATTTCACCATATATGTTATGATGTTATGGATAAGAGATAATATAGTCTTGCTGAGGGAAAGCACCTTCAAACGATCTATAATTGGCCCTATAATTGGCTCCATACAGAAGTTTTGCTTGCTTTTATGTCTACTTTATGTTTGAAACACCTACTTCAAAGAATGCATACGAAGTTTCATCCTATACTGGCATTACGTTGTCTCAAGTGTTTATCAACGACACGGTTTGCAGGTCTACCACGGATTAGGTGAGGAACTTACCTATCATGTTATCTTAATATAGATATTTAATTTACAGTCTTTGATATTGTTACAGGGCCAAGGCTCTATGGTATATTATCATATGCAGGATTGAAGCTTTATGTTTATGAAACTTTGAAGCGATACTTGACTACTGCACAAGACTCCATTATCTCTTACATTGGGATGTGGTGCATTAGTAGGATTGATTGGTCAAGTCTTTACTTACCGTCTTGATGTCCACGTGTTACTTTTAGGCTATATGGTTCTTGATTGCTATGTTTGAAGAGTTAACGAAGCAGAGGAAGAAGAATTAAAGAAGTAGAGCCATTTTGCCAGTTACTTTTAGCCTGATGGTTCTTAATTACTATGTTCTTCCCTTGCAAACTCATTTCTAACAGGAAGCGTATCTATATTCTTAAATATCTTTTGAGGGGATTTAGATTGAAGAATGGACGAAATAGAGGTTGAAGAATCAAAGAAATAAAGGTATGGAGTTTGGCTTTTATCTTAGCTGGTTCTTGATTGTGTCTTGCAAAATTAGGACTTTGTGTTTATATAGGAATCAAAGAAGAACAGAGGATCTCCTATTCCTTTAACATAATAGGGATGGATTTTATGTTCTATCCTATTTGTGAATAAATTTTCATGGATTTCTTGCAAATTGCAATGCTTGCTTAGGATAGACATGAAATTTGTATGGCCTGTCCTATATGTGAATAAAATTTAATGGATTTCCTACAAATTGCAATGCTTGCTTAGTATGGTCATGAAATCTGCGACACATAGCTATATGGATATCTCAGCATGGTAGCCATCACAACAACTAGCTTATGAATATCTTAACGTTGCCAACAACAATATGTATTTACTTATTCTATTTCATTTTTTTTGCATTCATGTCCTCTGTTGCTTATAGTTTTGTACATTTTTATGCAGGTAAATGTTTATCTTGAGGGTTACAGTTCCCATCTCAATTTCATTTGCTTACCATACATCCAGTATATGCTATCCGCACATGCAGCTACAAATTATTTCCAAAGAGCATACATGTTCCATTTAGCGTGCGGCATGCAGATATGCCATGTTTCTCTGCACTGCTGGGAGGACCTCAATTCAGATGGAGGCATTTTAGTCAACTGTTGAACAACCTGAGAAGGAATAACTGGGAAGGCATTTCAGCGAACTATTGAACAACCTGAGTTCAATCATTTAGGTAAGATCTACGTATCATCAAAAATCATAGAAGGCACTGCAGTTTCATGCAAAAGCTCAAAGTTTTCAATAAAGCATCTCAGAAGTTATATGCAGTTGATCAATACATGAACGTTCTCTTATTTTCTGCAGTGTCCTCAAATGCAGCTATGAAGTATTTTCGAAGAACATACATGCATATCCCATAGAGGTTGCAGCACGCAGATATATTCTATTTGCATGCTTATCAATGAAGACTTTCAAAAAAATACAAGGTACTGTAGTCTCATGCACATCATTAATATTGCATAAGACAACTTAGAAGTTACATGCAGTGCATGACAATAATTATATTGAATCTAATCTATGTTACCATGAGGTATGTTCTTGACATTCATTGTTGGTGTATAGGTATTTCATTTGGAGCCCCGATTACTGTTGAGGGTTAAGATTGATTTTTGATATTGCTGGGGCCAATCGTTGAAATGGTTAAAATGTATTTATAGTCCCTGGTCCATATACGCAGACGGTGAGATCCATGACTTTAATTCCATTCTCAGAGTTCCCCCAATAAGGGACCAATTAATATACATCTAAATGAGAAAATTCCAGTGGCTGCTATTAGAGATAATTCTAGATGTCTATCAATATGCATTATTAGCACTTCCTTTGTAGGAATTTCACGATTTTTTCATTTACTGATGTTCAATTAAGTAGGTTCATATGAATTATGACATTCATCTGCCCACATGAACTGTGACACTCATGCTAACATTTCTTCATTGGGTACATTGTGTATAGACAAGCATTTAACCTTGACACGAAGCACCTAAACTGTGACATTCATGTGCACACATGAACTGCGACATTGGCAATGTTTCTTCGTTGAGTATATCATGTATATACAAGCATTTGAACTTGGCTTGAACTCTATGTGCAGGATCCGGTACCAAACTTGCTGAACATTAGTTTTCAAGACTGTAAATAAGCTGTTGAAATGTAGAATATTAATTTGTAAAGTACCATTGTTTCTTAATTCTAATTATTATCAATGGGATAAGTTGTAAATATACATGGTAAGGCTCACTGTACAAACATAGTGGTTTCGAACAAAGACTAGGTCAAATGACTATGGTAACTACATAGTCTATTGTTGACATTTACGGATTTGGGCAGCATAGGGTATAATACACCCATCTTAGTCCACGCTAACTACGAAGCCTATGGATAATGATTGGATGCACTAACATGCATAGAATTGGGTAGTATAGCATATAATACCTAAACTCATTGAATGTAGTCGATTGTGCTACATGTTACAAAAAAAAGGGGCAACGCTCAAAGTGGAAGTTTGATATAGTTACAGGTTGGATAGGGGAACATAGTGCTAATAAGCACGGTAACACCAAGGGAAGAGAATAATATGGCACTAAGGTGATGAGATAGCCATAAGAGCACCTAAAATATTATGTTTTCGCGAAAGAACAATAATTAGGGGTGTTGAGGCCCTCAAGCATTACTATTATTGGGTAGTTCAATGTTTGATGGCCACATGTGATATGGTGGTACTATATTTGGGTAAGGTTCACTACTGCCATCATATGAAAAAAAAGCATATTAATTTTAATTTTGTCACTAAAGAAAACACAGAGATTCTACCTACTAGAACATATGCCGACTGATGTCGAGTATTTTTATGAATGTGTAATATATAGCATAATAACAGGGGGTTTTTTTTGTAATTTTATACGTTTTTCTCTATGGTTTTTATATGATTTGAAGGCCGTATTTTTGGGACGTACTAATGCGTACATCTAGAGTGCGCTTAGGTTCATGATGCTTTTTTGTGTCATTTTCCAATGGTTGCTTCCATGAATTTTTAACGTATCCTAAACAAAAAACATGCAAAGCTCGAGCAAGGGCATTTTAGGGTTTCAGAGCTCGAGCAAGGTTCTGTGCTTCATATTTTTCTTGCAGGCGAAGGCAAAGAAAAGCTTCCAATCGATTTTCTTGGTCTATCTTGGCAGACTAAGCCGGATTTATAGCATGGTATGGATTTGGGCTTATAGGAAGGAGCGGCAGCAAGATTTCTGAAACCGTCGTCTCTTCTGTTGCTCGTCTCTTCTGTTGTTCCAACGGTTTGAAATGAAAAGCTCCCATGTCAGGGCGGATCCCCATTAGGGTGGCACCTGTGTTTCCCACCTGCGCCATGTAAGCGATTTACAGCACCAGCAAAAGCCACCATTCCCGTTTGAACCCTGTGCCACGTTTCCATTGCTCCCGCTTTTCTTACCTGTTGGCTTCCGGTGACCGAGGATTGAACGCAGAGGATTGAACGCCAGTTTTGATACGCCCTAAACGACAAACTCCAGGATCACTTCAGTTTTTCAGATGCAGTGATGGTGCATCTGAAAAAAGTCCCGGATGCGGTGCCATGTCATTCGAAATCAGTTGGGTGAAAGTAATGGGAACGGCAAAACATGCCGGTGGAAGTGCCATGTGGCACTGAATTTCCGGTAAAATACCCTAATGGAGATGGACCCTCAGTTCTGCCACAGAGCTTCTGTCCAGAGAATCCAGTCCGTTTCTTGGAATAAAGAACCAGCATTCTGTCTACCATATTAGGCTAAGGGCTGTAGGGTTTGCTTGTGAGCACATCGTACAGCCTGTAGGGTTTGCTTGTGAGCACATCAATGGCAGCAATCGCCTCCACGTCCAGGTAAAGGTTTTTCCGCGTTATCAAATTTAGGATTCCAAGCTTGAATTTAGCGTTTAGTTTCGTTCAACTTCTGGGGCAGTAGCAATGGATATCACAAATAGATATGTAGATAGACGTGCTTCTCATTCAGAACTGGGAGCTGCCATAGTATGCTAGTTACAATCACCACTGCAATGAGCTTGATATTATAAATTGTACAAATTGCAGCTAGCTTTGTTTGGCAATATCTTTGCAGGCTTGTGCACTGAGTTTTACTTCATACCTTTACGCAGGATTGAGTACAATCTTCAATGCAACTGAAGCTAACTGGTTTAAGTGTTGCTGATACATAAAACCCTCAAATACGATTTTGAATGCAATTGAAGCTAAAAACGAAACTGGTATAAGCAATGTCTTTGCAGGCTTGTGCACTTATCCAAATATGGACAGATCTATTCCTCCATCAAATGATTGTTCATAGAGAAATCTGTTAAAGGAACCTATTGGAGAGAGGATGGGACAGAGAGGGAGGTAAGTTCCTGGAAGAGACAGTGGAACCTGCCCCGTGTTCCATAGTATACAGGAGCATGTGAAAATGAATTGTTTTTCGATTGAACTACCTTCATATGACACAATCTGCAGATAGGTCTAGTCGCAACTCATTGCAAGTTTTAGTTTGTGTGCTGGATGAAACCATCTTCATTGATTTGAATAAAGTTATTTATAGAATTTCATCTTACTTGGAGTCAGCCATGTCTTGAAAAGAAAGTCAGAAGTGTTCACAAAGGGCATAGAAAAGCTAAGGAGGAGGCCGGACAACTCCATATAAAATCTTCCCAAAAGGAAAAATTACTTCCTTTTTCAGACCCTCTAAGGGGATGGGATGCCGATCCTATAATAAGCCTTACTGCTGTGTCTTTTGAGATTTAACTAGCAGTTTCTACCTAGGAGGATGTTCCATTGCTCCCAGATGATAAAGATAGTTATTTTTATTTGGTCTCATAGAACCTAATGGTCTCCTTTTTGCTTTATTTCCTTCCTTCCTCGCTTGAAACATCATAGGACGTGCATGTGGCATACAGATGGGACCTCCTTGAAGGAGTTAGGGTATGGTCACATGAAGATGTCAACAGGACTCTTTCATGTCAACATGAACGCAGCAATAGAAACAGGGTCACATGAAGATCCAAACGCACCATCCGTTCTTGCCGTTCTTGTTCTTGCCGTTCTTGTTCTGCCCGCTGATTTCTGGATTGCTGCCAAGTACCCTGACATCTGCCACGTGCTGCCACGTGCTGATATCCAAGAGATTCATGTTGACATGAATCCGTCCAACCGAGGAGAGAGCCGGTGGGATGGATTGATGTCAACATGAAGAGATTCATGTCAAAAAGCTCCATGTGACCCCTTTGTTTTCTGTTTTTGACGTCTACCGGAAGATGTTGATATCTTCATGTGACCTCGCCCTTATCCATTGAAAGATAACTTCACTTTGTCAATTTCCTGAATATATCGAAAGATGGTTCACTTCGACGTCCTGGGTAATTAGTTATTTATTTGTCATGTAACTAACTTCAGGATTGTATTGGGCAGTTCCATGTCTCCTCTCATCAGTTAAAGGTCAAAACTGATTGAGCCAAGGGCAAGAGAGGAAAGAATCTGTCAAATCTGCAACTTAAGGGACGAGGAATAAAAAAGAAACAAAGAAAAAAGAAAGTCAGAAAGAAAGAAAGAAAGAAAGAAAGAAAGAAAGAAAGAAAGATTTATTAACGTCTATGGAAGACCATAGGGTTTATGAGCCATGAACATGCAAAATTACAGATCAGCAAGGAGGGTCAAAGCCTCCCAGAATTGAGAACTCTCATACTAAAAAAACTAATCAAAGGCGATCCAATCACCATCCTGGGTGCTCCAAGGAATGTTGTGTCAGCATATGGCCTTTTCTGAACCTTTTCTTTTCTTCTCCTCTGAAAGGAATGCTTATGCTTCTGTTTTGCTGTTCGTTTTCTTTATTAGAGGTCGCTCTGTCACTCTTTTGATATCGTGAAATTTCTTTCTTGGGGAGCCGTGAATCACTCGAGGTAAATCTAGCAAGTAATTTAAAACGAAACATCTAAGGTAACATCCTAATTGGTTCATTTATACCCGCTTGATTTTTCTCGTGCTTTCAACCTGGGGAAATGCTCCTAGGTGATTAAGATTTGATGTATTTTATATTAACACCTTTAAGGAGAAACTGGTATAAGTGTTCTGGTTTAAATGTTCCTCTCACAGTAAAATCCTCAAATTCCATTTATCCCTCAAATTCCATTTATCGAGGTTTGCAATGCCAGGATGAAGGATGATTGCGCATGCGTCAAGTGGCATCCGGTTGGTTGTGAAATAGTTCATTGAACTGGGCATCTTTTGGCATATGGGACAGCCATGGTGATTCCGGTCCAGATCATTCCATATTTGTTGGAGATCTTGCAGAATATTTTGACAGTTGATTCTCTTGAACTAGTGGTACTCGCTTTATATTGGGCGCCATGGCCCCTTTCAGTAAATCTTATGGCCCCTTTCAGTAAACCTTATGATGTTATTGTTGTTTTTGCCCATTTTATAACAGTGTGTTTGCGTATATTTGGGCGGCTCTTGGTATGCAATGGAAATAATTTGTTTGTCTTGATGTTATTGTGCTTTTTAGTAATTAATGTTTAGACCCATAAAGTTTACCTATGTTTGCTTTAGTTAGGGCCCGAAGGGCCCAAATTTTTTTTTAATATAACAATCAACACACAACTATCATTAACATTATTAACATAAACCATTGCATTTAATACATTTAAATTAAAATCCCCCTTAAACCCCCTTTGGTTTGGGTGCATATTCACACGGAAGGTTACGTAGGGCAGCGAGAGCCTCAAAAATATATTTACAATACATGTACAAAATTAACACCATTAAGTACATTCTCTCAAACCTTATAGTATTTTGCAAACCTTAATATACAGTATACAAAAACTTGTACATGCATACCCCACAAACGAGGATCGCTATGTACGGTCCAGATCAAGGAATAAAGGTCAAATATGCCCATCCGACAGCTCTCGTTGCCCGGAGTAACCCCCCGTGTGAATATGCACCCAAACCAAAGGAGCAGAAGTAAAATGAACAGAAGTAATGGAGTGAATAAGGAGTTGTAGATGTCATCGCCTCCATAGTCCATATGGATACCCAATGCACCCAATGGGGTGGCATGAGCAATTTGAACTTCAAATTGCTCATGCCACTCCACCTGGTCCATACAATTTTTACCTTGATCATAATCCTATCAGGTATATAGAGTAGGAGCTTAGCTATTGGCGATGCTTATATGTTTTATTTGCGAGTGCTGCGAGTATAATCAGAAGACACAACCTAACAACTTGCGTCACACATATAGTGTAGCTGTTTTGTTTGTTAATTCAGGATTTTTATTCTTCAATATGGTTTTGCTTAATATTGACACAAACTACGCTAAGCTGATTGTTGAAGCAATAGTATCTTAAGCAAGCAGGCATGATGTTCTATGCCTGCAACAAATGTAACATGCATAGCATGGTTATAATGTATCTGTATGAGTCTTGAATAAGTTATTTACGTTTTATTATGGTTACTATGATTGCCCTTCCTTGCATCTTTGTATTAGTAAGCTTACACAATACAATAAATTTGATATGGATGGAACAATGTTCTCTTGGTTGCATGTACATCAGAATTTGTAATTTGCTTATTAGCATATATGAGTTGAGGCATTCCTTTGAGGTCGCATTTTGGAATTTCCCTGTTCACATTTCCTTCGGTCAGATCTCTTACTTTTGAACACCTAGGAAAAGAAATTTGAATTGAACTTGAATACTTCAAAGCCCGGCAACGCCGGGCACCATAACTAGTTTAAAATAATTCTGTGCCGTCGAAATCTCAGGGAAGGCCATAGTGAAACATGGGCGAGGGCGATCGCAGCGACCCAGGCGATGCAGCAACACAGGACCTAGACAGTTGTGATGGATCTCAGCGGACCTGAAAGGTGTGGCAATGGCAGAGCCTAGGCATCGGAACAGAGAGTGGAACATGAAATATATCCCTTTTGCATGCCAAAATCTGAGGAAGATGAAGCTTTATTGTAAATTCGCCATTCCGGCTGTTTGGGGTCATGAGAACTTCGCCACAACATCTGTCTCTATACAAATCAAATAGTGTGCTTGGTTATCTTTTTTTCCAGATACATTAACCCAGCCAAGCACTATACGATGGGCTTTGGGATCTCAGGTTAGCACTTCTGGTTTTGTGGGTCTTATCTCAGGATTGCTTGGCTAGAATATAGATAGGCTCTGATAATCGGTTCATGTTTGACTCATGCACATAGGTTGACACATTGGAGATCTCTGCTTCAGCTCATAACACATGTATTTGTGTTCTACGCTCTGTTGTAGCTCCAGGAATATCAGAGAGTGCATTTTGATCCTATATTTGCGAACATGGCATTCAGGTTCGTTCCTATAATAATTAATGTTCGATTAGTATGTTTGTATTGGGAGCTCAGAACAGTAATCATATAATCTTTTTACTGTATTTATCAATCATTCCCTCTTTTTTTGCCATGCATCATTTCTGTAAAATATGTTCCAACATGCTAGATTCTTACTGCTGCAAGTATTACCAAATTCTAAAACCAGTCTTGCAATACATTTGGTCAACTTTGTGATGAAAAGTACATTTTCTAGAGACTGTCTAAAGGCATTTGCCAAAAAATTGTGTAATCATTTGCATGCATTTTTTACAAACATACATGTTCTAATTCTGTTTTCCATTGTTTAGATATACTTGGAAAGATTTGAGGAGCTGCATAAGGTGACATTTGCAACTTTATGCCAAAGGGCCTTCTTTTCAGAAAGGTATATTCCTTTTGTTTTATTTGTGTCATAAATGTCCTTACCCTTGTTATTTCCTTTGTTCTGTTTCTGTCATAAACATCTTGATGCATATGTATCTCTGATTTTTTTGCGCTAGGTGGCAGGTTGAAGACGGAGCAGGATTGCACTAGCTTTTTATGCTGTTGTACAACAAATATGCTAAGTTGCTAAGTATGTACTACAGTTAAATTTGAGGCAAATGAGCGCCCTAGGCACTGCCTTGATGCAAGGTTACAGTTTTTTTATGTGGGCTACTAGATTATCTTGATGTTTGAAATTTGTTTAAATGTTGGACACTAAATTTGATTATGTTGCAGGTCTTGCAGTTCCAATTTGAGGATTATGGAACTCAGTTTTATACTGATGCTAGAAGGCTTATATTGCTTGGTTGTTTCCTATTTCCAAATGCAAGGCATGTTCAAACTCTTCATGGCGTTCCTTTTTAAATGTTAAAGTACGAAGTTTGGTATGCCACTATAAATGTCTAGATATGCTTGGAGCTATGATCTCCATGTATTTTGAACTATGATTCTTCTGGCTTATTATTACACTTTTTTTGCACATTTGAAAAGATGCAGTGGATCTTGAAGCTGGAGGTGGTGAAGTTGCTCAAGCAGAAGCCCATTGTTCCCTTAACTTCTTCTGTTATCGTGAAGGTAGTGAAACCCGTTCTCTTTTATTATTCTAGTGTTTTCTGTGCTTTGAAATGGTGAATGTTATGCTTTAGGTTCTAAATGCAATGGACATTAAGATCTTTAAAAGACATCTATTTAAGTTTTATCCGTACTTCAGAAAATTGATCTGCAGTAGACAGGTACAAAATCAACCCAAATTTCTATCTACCCTTTTACCTTTTACGATATGTTATACTAATGTAGTAATTTTGTATAGATAGACATGTGCAGGGCATTGGGCGATCTTTTCAAATCCCTCAGGGCAGGAAATGGCGAATTTGAAGGCACTGCTCAATTGATGAAATCAAATGGGGAGGAAAAAAAATGCAGAAAAATGGAACTGCAGATCAAAGTGTCGATTTAGCTCCCCTCATGAGAAATCAAATGCCTCTTCAAGACAGAATGCCGAGAAACAAGACGATGTTCTTACCATTTCCCTTCCCCTATCTTTGTATTTTATATTTAAGGCATTTGAAAATGTCTATAGAATTGATCTCGTGGCCAAACTAAGATCTCGGATTGCCCTTGGTTAACAACGTTGGTGAACCACAAAATTAGTCTACATTACACTGCCACTTTCATTTCAACATCCACTTTCTTTCAATATCGATATCTACATTTAAACATCGTAATGTTCGGGGGTAGGCAATTTCGCCCAATTTCAAACCTATATTACAACCAGTAATATCCTACTCCCTAGTCTCTGCCTCCTAGTCTGTAATGTGCCTGTCTAGTCAATGAATGTCTACTGTTTACTGTCACAGATCATTTTATATACAGAACATTCAATGCGGGCAATGATTCATTATCAAAGCAAAAACTGCAAGGATTTTATTCCATTCCATTCATCAAAACGAACGTTGTTACAATGCAAGATATGCATGAATGTAACAAACTGCACAAAAAATGCACGCCATAAATCCAGTAAAGAATAATGTTTAAGCCAAGAAGAAACAAAAACAAAGGCTGCACTAGCAAGTGGGGGCGGAGGGAGAAAAGCATCGACTTCTTGCGAGATAAAGCCTATTTCCACGAGATCACAACATCTTTCCTTCAACCAAATCTCCGGAAACAAGCACAATGATCTTGATTCCTATCCGTAAACAAAGACAATGATCATAATGTACTACCCTTAACTTCTTTACTGAAGGAAAAACAAGCACAATCGCCAAAATCCGCAAGAGAACAAAAGAAAAGGTAAGGAGGAAAAAAACACAAGAAGATAAAGCAAGAAACCCGAAAACTAAACTAGATCAAAGAAGCTTCAAAAAATGAAGTAGCGCCTTCAAAGGGCCTTTAGAAAGATGCTACTAGTGCCTCCACACCAAACCCCGCAAAAGAACAAAAGAAAAGGGTAAGGAATGAAGAAAACTCGAGAAAATCCTTTGAAAACTCAACAAGATCAAAGAAGTTGTGCCTTAGAAAGATGCTACCAAGCCTCCCACGACAGAGAGGAGCGAGCCAAAGGAAGCCGCCCAAGAGAATGAAAGAATAGAGAAGAAAAATTGCCTACCCCCGAAACATTACGTGGAGGAATGTTCGTGGGGAAGCCATTCTGGCAGGGGGTTGGGCCCGGTTCGCCCGCTTAACGCCTTCGCCAGCCCTTACCTCGTAATGGCCTCCCCCCGAACATTACCCCTACCATAGTAGGCCAACACTAAATATGCAGGTCAATGATCACAAAATGGTTTATAAAATTTGGGTGTATAACAAAGTTGGCGAAGAGAAATGTTCGCGGTGGCCAAGTTCTTGTAGATATAAGCATTAGAAAAATGGAGGCATATAGAGAATCTAATTCCAACATCAAAGTTAGAAGCTTCTTTTACTATCATTCCAAGAAAGTATTTTACAGAAAATAAGGTAAACTCTCTAGCATCATTGTTGCTGTCGTGCAATGACAGTTATTTATTATAAAGAAAGTTCTGTATAGATAGACGATTGCTGGGGGGCCCGATATGTAATTTCACATATCTGGTCACATATCTGCGTGTTTAACCAAAGTTGCAAGCCGATGTCACTCTGGAAGAGCGCTCTTTCACAACCAGGCAAGTAAGGTAGCATATCCATATAAATCTGATATACGTGTACAGAACGCAGCTATAGAAAGCATGATCCTATTAGCTAGGTACGGGGAGTCTAAATCTCCTCCCCTATTTTCCCTCTCTAAACAGCTAATCATCCTTAATATCAGACACAACTGCTGAGGGTTTTATCATACAATAGAATTGTCACACATATTTGAGTATAACATCACAAATATACTTAACTGGGAGATGCTGGATGTCGGAATAACTGGAATGCCCATATTCCTTTTCTCTAATATCCATTCAGCTACAACTTAGCACTGCAGTGCTGTTGAACATGTAAATTCTGCAAAAATAACTCCAGAACTTAAGAAAGAGAGCATAATAGTGGAGAATAATACAATACATTGCATTATGTAATGTGCTAACAATTTGATGTATAGAAAAGAAGCAAGCAAATCTTACAGAATTGAAGTTCAGGGTCATACGAATCCTATTCCGTCGAAGCTGTCATTCTTCTCAGCTTCCAGTTTCTGGATCACATCAGGGTACATAGAAGCACGAAGGGAGGGATAAACAACCCTATCCCATTTTCGATCTGCAAGCTCTGAAGCTTCCTTCAAAGCAGCATCAAAAGTCTGTTCCGGACCATCAAAACAGGCATCAACAAGGCCAGATTCGACCGCCATATTTCCAGTATATTTCATTCCCTTAAGAACCAAATCTTTGAACGGCTTTGGCCCCATTTTGCTTCTCAACAATGCAGTACTTGCAGGCGGAACAACCACATTTATATCCACAGCACTGGAATATAAAAATCCCCTGTCTCGTCTCATAAACCTGTGATCATGCGCCATAGCCAAGAGCAAGCCTCCGGCGGCAGCATGGCCACAAATTGCCGCCATTGTGGGCACATTTAGGCGCATTAGGGCAAGAACTATATCATTCAGATTGTGCATGAGAAGGGAAAAGCGATCAGGAGTATCCTGCTCTTGCATCCATGGCAGATCCAGGCCATTGCAAAAAAATTTCCCATCATTTGTGGTAATTAGGGCTCCTGCATCCGGCGAGCTCTGTACTGTGGCAAGGTGAAGTCGTATTTGCGAAGAAAGGGTGGGATTAAGCCAGTGCTCGCCATCGCCCAGAAGCCGGAGTACGAAGATCTTGCCATGGCGAGTTAGGCTGCACATGTTAATGCCTATCCTCTCTATCGTAAAGTGGCTTCATTCAGGAGAGGTTTTTATGGGAGGCTGACGTGGCGTGGCCATATTCCGTAGAATTTGAAGAGCCCCCCTTTTATGTTTTCGCTATGTGAAGGTAAGGGTGAGATTCCACTGCTGGTGCTGGTGCTGGTGCTGATTCATCGAAAATGCCTCCTTCAAAAAGCCGAAAAAAACGGGACCCTGAAATTACAGGGGTAAACAGCAACTTTTTTCAAATCGAAAAACAGAGTCGAGATTGAGTCGATTCAATCCGTCGGCCCCTGCCTCCGCCCCCTGCTGTCCCCTTCTAACCGGTGCCGCCAATATTTCCGACGGATACAAGAAAAGACAAAATTTCAGGGTCCCCGTTTTTTTCGTTGGCCGAAATTTCCAGCTCACAAAAATTTCGCCTTCCTAAGTTGCCGCTGTGCTGATTCCACTGCAACAATTTCCTGGGACTGAAACTAAATCGTGGAGCAAATCTGCTGGAGATGAGGAGTGCGTATAAAGATCTTGATGCCGGTAGTTCCTTCCCACCAAATTGTCGGGGATAATTCCCTGACAGTTATCTGGCAATTAATCTCTTTCCTAGCCTCGCACGGATGCTCCACATCATCTACCCAAACTTATACTGCCTGTGCTGTTGGAATTGCAGTGCAACTCTAAAAGTTTGCAAATTTGTCCATTTGATTGGCTGCTGGTAAATGCCAGGCACTAATGTCTGCCAGTGGAATCTCAGCCTAAGAATGACCGGTAAATAGGGAACATTCGGCCGGAAACTTTTCGCCCTGAAAAGTTTTGGCGGCGTCACAGCGAGCTGGCAGCACGGTGAGCAGAGGAGCCATGAGCGGCGCCACTAGCAATGGCGCCGCCAGAATCTTTCGTGGGCATAAAGTTGAGCATCTGGAATAGAGAATTGGTTGAAGTAGAAAACCGACGACCTTGCCATATGGGTTCAATAAACCTGCCGAGGGTCCTTCTAATAACTGCCGAGCATCCCTGATAGGCCAAGTATTAGAAAATCATCTCCCCATTTGATGACCATTTGTTGTCCAATGGCCGCTCAAAACAAACCTTTAAATCAAGGGCTTAAAATAAATTAAAAGAGGTCAACAGCCAAGATTGTGCACAGATTATCCCTTATTTCGCTTTTAGTGTTATATATAGATAATGCTATTAAAATATTTTTAACAAATTTATCAATCTCATAAGCAAAATTAACATTTATAGTTTTGTCATTATCAACGTAAAGAAACTTTTTGTTTTATTATTTGCCAAATCTCTTACATTATGGCTACTTATAATAAGAAGTTGAATCTTTTTTATAAAATTGTTGTTAAAGTGCTTTTATGAGGATTTATCAAACTTTCAAATTTGATTCTTATTACGCTGTCTTTTCTGTCTTTGAAATTGTTATATAGGGTATAGTATATTATTCATATAAATTTATTTGTGAATATTTTATATCCTTTATTTTTTAAAATTGGTTATAAATTTATTATTTGAAAAATGTCATTTGCCAAATATTTAAAAATTATTGATTGTCAAATAAGGACTATTCTATCAAATAAAACTTTGTGTTTTAAAAAAAAAAAAAAAAAAAAAAAAAACTATTCTATTCTATTCTATTATATTGAAAACTAAAATACTGAGAATATTCAATTGAATCGTAATTTGAAGTGGCAGAACTAACAACCTTATTCATATATGTAATATGAAGCGGCAAAATAACATCAAGTGCTAGATCTTCTGCTGGACCTCTCATGACATTTTCAAGAGAAAATAGGTTGAGATAAACAATCAAGGCTTTAAAAGAAAAGAGTGAGGCAATTGGAGATGAGCAAAGAGGCACTTGGAAGATCTGCATATCCCATCTTTGTGAGAACATATTAGCTATTATTTTAGGAATTATGTCAGGTAGTCTAAAACGCACCCACCATTTTTGAATTGTAAATTTTTGAATTGCTTTATTCAATCCTTAAGATTTGGACCTTCTGCTTCTAAAGTAGCCTTACCAACACCTAATATTCGCATGATCCTTTACCGAGGAGTTCTAATCTTTCTACACCATTATTGTCCCAAAATGCTAATAGTAAAGTCTCTGTCTTTGATTGTTTGATTGCAAAGTCCCTTTAGTCACTAACTCACTATTGAGTCTATGTCTGCTTGTAAAAATCACAAGATATGTGCTTTGCCAATTTGCCATCATTGAATTTCAATACCCAAGTTTTGTAGATGTTTGGTGAATTGAGACATCTTACCATCTTATGCAACAGACTAAATTTGTGACCTATCATAAGGTTAAAAAGCTAGCTCTGGACTCTTTATTTATACAATACAGAATTAAGCCAGGTTCCACTCTAATGATTAAAATATACTACATTGGGCTTAGGGTTACTTGGTAGGTTCTATATATCTAGTGTGGATTAAGGCTTATGATATTTTTTCCTTCATTTGCCAAAAATTGACATAAGAAAAAGCTAGAAATGTGTTGAACACATCTCATTTATCTAAAATCTCACCCATGGAGTTGGACTTGGGTTGTTGGTTTTTTTTAAATAAAGGTTGAGTTTGGAAATGTATTCTCGTATCTCTTTGAGATTTAACACATGTTCCCATATATAATAGGCATACTTAAAGCACACATGTGCAATTATAGCTCACAAATGCTAGTGGTTGCCTCGTCTCAGATATAGGGCACATTCTAACCACAATCATCACATAAATTGAGCCTGTGTGCTAATTTGTACTCAAAGGTTTTCTGGCAAATACTTGGTTTTTTTATGATATGCATGTTATTGCCTTCTACAAATGAGCATGCTAATTATATAGACGTGGATATATGGAAAAAAGGTTTCTAATTTTTCAAGGCGCATGCAATTATCAAAAGAAAAAAAATGTTAGCATTTGTTTTTATGATGTCAACATATATATAGACACGGTTTTGCCCTAAAGAAATCCTAGATTTAAAGCATTCTGTCTTGGTGTTGATTGATCCAGCTTATTGAAGCAGCTGATGGAGATTTATGATGGCGTTTCTTGCTATTATGGTCTACCCTTCCAGTTCCAGCTTGCAGAAATCCAGGTTACTTTCTATCTCTTTCTACTGCAAGGTATTATTCACAGGCTATGCTAAGCATGAATGGCTCTTATAAAGTAGATTAATGCATTCGTGGATCTACACGAAGCCATTCCTGTATGGTTCGATCCATATTTGCTCTGTTTCATTTGCTTCTTTTTTCTGGCAGCATTCTGTTTTGTGCAGTGACTTTCTATGAAGTGATTTTCTTAAGATTAAGTTGCTCAAGCATGGCTTCAAGTTCTGGAGTTTTGGAAGATCTGAAATCTCCAAATCAGGTCTGATGCACTAGCCCTTTGCTCCACCATATCAGACTCAATCCATTAGGTTTTTTTTTTTGCATTTAACGTTTAAGTGTATAAGAAAGCCTACTGAGACCGTTACAAATGAGAGCATGGCTTAATCTTGAAAATTCCTTTTTGCCTATTCATGAAATACAATTTTTGCAGATCAGATTTATAATAGATGCTTTATGTTTGCTTATGAAGTAACAAACAATCATGTTCGTCTTGTTGTTGCATGCATGATGTCCTTGTAATTAATAAAAGATATGATGTTTTTGTTCGTAGTACTAAGAAGCCTTTGTGTTTTCTAATATCTTCTGGAATAGTTCAGTAATACTCTAGTTTCTAGGGAAACTACATTAATAATTTCTAGAAAGGCATGTGTCAATAATTGGCCATAATAGTACAATTAATTTGCTGCTCTGTGGATATATCATTGTTCTTTTTGAAATCATGGCTTAATAAAAGGTCTATTTACCGACCGTATATTTACATTCATAAATACTAAAAAGGTTGGACATGGATAACAACTGGTTCTTTGCTACGACACCTGTAATACGGATTGCAACTAACTTCATTTGTTTGCTTTCTATGGATGCAGTTAACAGCAAAGGCCTTGACCTTTGATGTATTTGGACAACCGAAGTTGCCTTCATAGAAGAGAGCAAATTGTTCTGTTTGTCTGAATGTCTATCGTTAATTTACTCTGAAGGGATATTTTACGGTCACATTTAACACTATCTTACATTTATTTAGTTAAGGTTTGGTTTTGTTGGGTTTAGCTTTTGCTAAGGTGTTCTAAACTCTCTCTCTCTCTCTCTCTCTCTCTCTCTCTCTCTCTCTCTCTCTCTCTCTCTCTCTCTCTCTCTCTCTCTCTCTCTTGGTAGCAGAGATGTTCAAGTGGGCGGGTGAATCAGTACATCATGCTCTATTGCAGCTATTTAATATGGCAGTACATGAAGGATTCCCTCGAACATGGCAAATGAACAGGGTTATTCCCCTCTATAAAGCAGGAGATGCTAATGATCCAGGTAATTATAGGATGATTTTGGTTAGTAGCCTCTTTGCTAAATTGTTTGCCACCATGTTAAACAATAAGCTTAGTATGTGGGCGTAGGACATAATGTTAGAGCCATAGGGCAAGTTGGATTTAGACCCAAAAGATCTACAATAGATCATTTGGTTACTTTGCGTGCCATGGTAGATTCAGTCACAGGTAAAAGAAAACCATTATATGCGCTTTTTGTGGATTTTGCTAAAGCCTTTGATACAGTCAATAGAAATAATCTGTGGTGTAGAATGGATATGATTGGAGTGCCAGAAGAAATCAGACATACTGTTAAGATACTATATGAGAAGGTTCTGATACAATTGTCTTTCCCATACTTGGAGAATTGTAAAGAAGTAGTGGAAAGCAACTTGGGAGTCAAGCGGGATGTCCATTGTAAGCCTACATTATTCGATTGTTTATTGACCGGTTAGAGGACCGGATAGAAAATCATGGTGGGGATGGAACTTCCTTGTATGGGCATGTGATAATGTTACTATTATATGCATGATGTGGTTATCTTATCGCGTTCAATTATAGGAATGCAGCGTCATTTGAACGCTTTATCACAATTCTGTGCTAAGAAGGGGATGCAGGTGAATTTAAATAAGACTAAGATGATTGTTTTTGGTGCTAATAAAGTGGATCATCTCAATTTTTATTATGAAGAGAAACAAATAGAAATTGTGAATACATATAAGTATCTGGGAGTGGAGGTTGATAAGAGCCCCAGTTGGAATGATCTGTGAGCATAGGGTGAATCGGCATTGAAAGCCTTGTATAGTATGCAACGCTAAGTAATAAAGCGGAGATATGGAAATTTGACATAAAGAGAATGCTCTATAAAGTGCTTGTTCAAACGGTACTATTGTATGGATGTGAAGTATGGGGCCCAGGGCTAGCAGCTGACACATGGAAGAAAATAGAAAAAGTTCAAAAAAAGTTTCTAAGATTTGAATTAGGGGTTAAAGCACAAACGCCGTATGATATGATGCTTGTGGAATGTGGATTGATGCCTTTAGAGGCGGAAGCTTTATGCAGAGTGCTTACGTATCTTCATAAGGTGCGGTTTGAAATGGCTAATGATAGCTTTCCACGGTTAGCCCTAGAAGAAACAAAAGATAAAGGCTGGTATGCTGATATTGAAGCATGGATGGGAAAGTGGGGGTTAAACATACAAGATCTGAGTGAGAATCATTCTGACATTAGAACATGGGTATATGAGCATGTTATTAGTAAGCAGTGGAGGGTACCGGAAGTAAAAAAGGCATTTTATATGCAATATATTAACCCTAACATGCAAGAGGGTAAGTACTGTCCCGGAAGGGGTATCGCTCAAGCTTAGACATGGAATTAGCAGAATGCGGCTTAGCTCCCATCGGCTTGGGGTGGAGATTGGTCGATGGAATGATATCCCTCATGAAGTTAGATGCTGTAAAATGTGTGATTTGCAGGTGGTTGAAGATGAACATCATCTTATAGGTTGTCCATCTTACAGACATATACGAGGTAAGTATGGCATTAATGTATCCACTTTAGTAGATTTTTTTGATCTACCCAGGCGATGATCTGAGCAAATTTATAAGGGAGATTCTGGATAGAAGAGAACGTGTTTAAATATTTTAAATAAAACTAATACTACTATGAGGGAAGAAGAGGATGGAGAGTCCACTGCATTCATGTCTGAGGATGCATTGGATGAATTTTTTTATAATTTTGAATGTAGCCATTGAACGTCTCATAGACCTGGTGGTCTGCAGACGTGACTAATAAACATTTCATTTCATTTCATTTCTCTCTCTCTCTCTCTCTCTCTCTCTCTCTCTCAGAGGTTTCCCACATGATCGCGAATTTTTTATCTCTCGCCATATACGGCGAGAGATAAAATTTGTACGTATAGCTCCTCTCGAGCTCGAGAGGAGCTCTTCTCTCGGGCTTTAACAGCGGCCGTTTTGCTGAGTTACCGGAAATCGAAGATGCCAAAATCCATCGGCCTGCCGGAATTCAATTTGTTGGCGCGAACCAATCTTGGAATCATGAAATGGCTTTCTTTCTTTCATTTTCTCCAAAGCTCTGCTACAGTCCGACCTCAGTGGGTTTTATTTTCCTCCATTTCTTCCCAAATCGCTGCTATAGTCCGGCATTAAGAAGATTTTGATATGGATCCTGTGATTTTGGGGACGATTGCAATGGTTTTGCGCGCAATTATGCTCGGCATTGCATTGCAGCAGTTCTGCCTAAACCTCATGGATTCATATCACGATTCCGAGCTCTTAGACTTAGCTATGGAGACCGAATCCATAGAATGCAGCCGACCCATAACCAACACATAACTACCATTAACATTAATTAACACAACCATTGGGTCCAACACATTTAAATTAAAATCCCCCTTAAACCCCCTTCGGTTTGGGTGCATATTCACACGGGGGGTGACTCCGGGCAACGAGAGCTGTTGGATAGGCATATTCACCCCTTATTCCTTAATCTACACCGTACGTAAAGTTCCTCGTTTGTGGGGTATGCAAGTATAAAATTTGCTATCTTGTATAACAAGATTCATGAGAATACTATAAGATTTCAAGCGGAATACTATATGGTGTTGATTTAAATGCGTGCAAAATACAATTATGAGGGCTCTCGGCCCCCTCGTCACCCCCCCTGTGAATATGCACCCAAACCAAAGGGGGTTTAAGGGGGATTTTAATTTAAATGTGTTGGACCCAATGGTTGCGTTAAGTAATGTCAATGGTAGTTATGTGTTGGTTGTTCAATGATTGTTATGTGTTGGGGGATTTAATTTTTATATGTTGGATGTTAATGGTTTGTGTTGCAAAAATTTTTTGGCCCCCTTCTGGCCTTAGGGACGCCACCCCCGGTGTGACAAAAATTTTAGAATTCAAACCAGAAAAAAACTAGAATTCATTTGAGGCTTTCATCACCTGTAGCTTTTGAATTTCATCACAATAAAACAAATAGAACATAAGTAAAACTTACCATAAAGATAGAGCAGATTGATCCCATTATTCTGAAAGTCATAAAGTTTGCAACACCCATACACAAAACATTTTTCAACTGGAATTTAACAGCAGCCTTTGGCCTCCATGGATTCTTGTGGTGAGAAACCAAAGTGGGAAACTTTTCTGCTTGTTAGCACAAGGATCTAGAAGCCTTAGAATTTGCTTAATAACTGCCTCAAAATCTAAAAGTGCATGGTAATTTTTTGCAAGCTTCATTCGGAATGAGCCATAAAACAATATCCAATAGGGCAATCCTGTGTTAATCAGCTGGTAGGATGTGAAAGCCTACCAAACCCGGCCGAAAAATTGCTGTTTTAGCATTGATAGCTTAACCAAACATATTCATATCATACACTATCAAAAATCTCTCGGAGAGAGCTTTCCAACGCAATAAAAATCATCTGAAACAGAGCTCTGGATCAAAAGTTATGATAAGAAATGTGTTGCCGGCGGGGAAACTACACTACATGCGCCCTTCAAGCCCTTCATGTGCCCATTATGCACCACACACACAAAAAGAGGGCTTTTGTTGTGAGCCATTGGTTGTTGACCATTATGCACCACACGCACAAAAAAAGGGCTTTTGTTGTGAGCCATTGGTTGTTGACCATTGAAAAAAAAAGGGCTAAAATCAATGGCTCAGAAATGGTGCACTCTAGATGTACGCATTAGTACATCCATTTGAATACATCACGAAATCATAGGAAAACCTTAGTGAAAAGCGTACAAAAACACAAAGAAAACCCCCTGTTATTATGCTACATATTTTACCTTGATTCTGTTGGGGACAGCCAGATTAAAGAGGCCTTCAAGAAGATTTTGGGTTGCACCGAGACAAACCACACAGTGGGATAGCATTGACAACCATGCCTGGAATTGCTTGCCCTCTTATGAGGATGATATGTGGAGACAATGTTACAGGATGTCAAGATCATCATTCGAAAAGTTGGTAGGTCTTCTGGCCCCATATTTTGTAAAACCTGGCAGGAAAGTAAGGCCTCCCATAGAGCCAAAAAGGGTTGTAGCTATGGTAGTTTACTTCCTTGCTCATGGAGAATCTCCTCTGCATGTTGGAAGGAGATTTTATGCTGGTCAGTCAACAGTACAGAAATATGTGAGGAAGATCACACTAGCTTTGGCTTCCAAGAACATGCTGTACAAGAGATTTGTAGCTATTCCATCAGGGCAGAGATTACTCGACATTATAGTAGAATTTAAGAAGGCAACTGGTCTGCCAAACGTGTTTGCTATAGTTGATGGCAGCCACATATATTTGTACAGAAAACCCATGAAAAAAGATCAGCTGGAGAGGATGACATGGTGATCCGTATAGGTCAGATTGGTAAAGCAAGATATACAGGACGGGAGACCTGCATCTCTTGTAGCTGCAACACATATACTGTTTAAATGTTAATGCCTTCAAATCTTTCGGGGGTGTGCTTCAGGAGGCGGATACTATTGAAACAGATATTTTGTTCACTGCAACTCCTATTTGTCATGACCGGGCTGCCATGAGTCTGCGGGGCTGCAGCATCTTACTGGAGGCTTCTCTGGAAAATTTCCATTAGAATTGCGATTGGCTTTCTCCTGTAGTATTCAAAACTGTTGAATGTATGTTACTTTGCCTTGAAGCTCTACATGGAAAGAGTAGCCTAGTCTATAGTACCTTTATTAGAGAGAAGAGGTTGAGGCGGTTACACAAGTGGAGTAGCGGGTTGCTCTTAGTGGAGGGAGCTCTTGTTGAAATGTCTATAGTACCTTGCTAGTGGGAAGACAGTTGGCAATCTTGCCTAGTACAGTTCTACTTCTGCTTAAAATCTTGCGGGTTGGGCTTCTTGGTAGTGGAGCGTATTTCTGCAAGAAGGAAGCCTCGATAGTACTGCTAGTAGGAGAAGAAGGCAGGTCTTCAGGCGTTCTCATACAATCAAGAGCGACTCGCCTATCTTATTCTTTTAGGTATTCCTTCGGCTACGTTCTTCAAGATCTTGAGGAATAATTTTGATTGCACTCTACAAGTGCTACTACCTTCCCATAGTACCTACAATAGTTGGGAAGAAGGCCACGCCCTCTAGTACTGGAAGAACTAAAAGGCTGAGGAGCATCTCATTTTGCAGGGATGAAGAAGAGGTTGAGAACCTTGACCATAGTACATGGACGTGATCCTAGGGTAGTTTTAGTTTGATGGCTGCGTGTGCGTGTACTTTTTTGTTACAATTCTTTCTATCTGGCGACCAAGAGCATTATATACTTCCTATCTGACCTATTGTGGAGCCCACAAGAAGGTTTTATAGATAGATAGATAGATAGATAGTATTTTAACGTCACGCCACTAGGCAGCATCCAACTGGACATGTTAAAAAAATCTTACCCTCAAAAAAAAAAAAAAAAGATCATGCAAATGACTACTACAGCAAGAATAAAAGACATTCTATTTTGTTTCAAGGCTGTGTTACTCATAGTAAATTGTTTGTGAATGTCTGTTGTATTAGAGTAGGATCTGTACATGATTCTGGACATTTCAGGAAAAGCAACATTTATAACAGGTTGGCCTCTAAATCCATATTGCAGGAACCTATTGTTAGATTACGAGGGAAGAAGATCAAGAAAGGAATGCCTACTGAGGAAGATGTAGTTGTAAACATACCTCCTCAATTGCTTGGAGATTCTGCATATCCTAGCAGGCCATTTCTGTTAAAGGTTTTTCCAGACCCTGATAACAAAAAAAATCGATTCAACAAGAGAATCTGCAGAGGTAGAGTTGTAATTGAGAATGGATTTGGTATTGTGAAGGAGAAATGGAGAATTTTGAAGAGTCTTACTGTTCAAGCATCACAAGCTAGCAAAATCGTGCATGCTTGTGATGTACTATGGAACTTCTGTATTTTTGAGAGAAAGGGATTGGATTTGCTGCCACTAACTCCAGAATGCCCTCATGTCGAGTATTATGAGACTCAAGACATGAACATGAAGCTGAAAAAGGAGGGAGATCAGATCAGGCACATCCTACTCCAAAATCTGGAAAAATAAATGATTTGGCCTTCATTTCATTTGGCCATGGTATTGTGAGACCTTGATGTGTTTGGAATGATACAATGAATGAAAGTTCTTTGCATTTTTTGTATCAGCAACTTTATTTGCATTGTTTGTATCAGAAACCTTCTTTGCATTGTTTGTATCAGAAACTTTCTTTGCATGACTTTCTTTGCTTATCAGAAACTTAACATATATAATGCATACATGAATGTAGGGAAGTCAATACAACAGATATCACTGAAACGAAAAAACTCAATTGTATTCATTAGAATCAGGTTTACAAAGGTATGCATGCACTCAAATGTAGTGCTAATGAATGAAACAATCTTCAACAAAGAAAACTAAGTCTCGAGTACTAACTACAGTTCATGTACTTAAGAAAAAAAAAGGTATATCAGCGACCCCTCTTCAAAGCTTCAGATTCACTGTTACAGATCCAAGCTCATTTGTCCATGTCACAGAATCTGTTAGTGAAAAAAATAAATGAAGATACTACAAAACAATTTACAGGAAAATGTTTCTCCTTTCTATTACTCCAAAAACATGTACATCAGCAAGAAATGCTGTATCTTTACAAAAAAGGGGGGTTCCAGTTGATTCATCTTCCACAAACTCTAGAGACTGAGCAGATAGCCGAAGAACGAAACCTGTAAAGCTGAAGAAAAGGAAGAACAAAAAAAAAAGGAGGCCGGCTTCAACATGCAACACAACTTGTTTCGGGGATTTTGATCTCCATCAAAACCCAAAGACCAGAAATCTTCACAAAGGTAAACTCAACATGGACCTTTTGCCGAACTGGTGCGTTCATAGCCCACTCGAAAAGCTCGGTTTCCACTCGAATGCCCATGTCCAAATACTGCACCAAAGCTTGTGCAGTTATAGAGTTATGAGTCTTTCTGTGATTTAGCACAGAAAGCTCATTCTCTTCGACAGTGCATGAAGAATTTACACTCCCTTGAGACATGTTTTCTGAGTCTGAGGAGGAGGAGGAGGATGGCGATGGAGAAGGATGGCGCCGGAATCTGAAGCGCTCACGAACTACAAACTTCGGTCTGGCCATCTCTTCAGGAAACGTAGAATAGGAAACGAATATGTTGGCACACAAATCGAGGTCATAATTTATGGGAGTCTGCTATCTAATGGTACAGGAAATAATGGCTTGAATGACATCCAAGGTGTAAGCCAACTGCCATGAAATCTAATGGTCGTGAAATCTAATTGGTTTCTATTTGCAATTCCAATGGGATTTGCAGGAAAAAGACAATACAATATCTAACAATAAAGAACAAAGATACAAAACCATAGCAAACTAAAAATTCTTAAAGTACCTTCAATTTCCCTGTTTTGTAGCTGGAAGTTTTGCAATTTCAAGCAAAGTCTCTTTGGTCATTTGGCAAATGCTTTGAGTCATGATAGCCATGGATTCTGCAATTTTCAGGCTATGAGAAGATCTCATTTCTTCTAGCTCTTTTACCAATTCAATTTTTCGCATGGAATCATCTTTCATGAACTCCAATTTCTTGTCTTCTGCTGCCCCAAACCGAGATGCCATTTCACTGATTCCAGACGCTATGTCCTCATCAATAGCCAATCTGGATCTCTTCTTTGAGACTAGTTTACCTGCAACTCCAGGCTGCATACAAGCTGCTGATCTAGGACTTATCTCATGCACGCCCTCTTTATCAGCAGAATTGGGAGTACTGTTTGAATTTCCACCATTTGTGTTAGGGCTTGAAGGTGTCTCAAGGGGTTCTGTGTTATTACATAGAGGGTCCGTGTTTGGAATCTCAAATTGTTCTTCCTGGAATGCTGAATTGGTTCCAAAGGTTTCATAGAATGATTCTGGCATATAAGTTTCCTGGTATGATGAATGCATCTCTGCAGCATGGAATGCTTCTTCCCCAAATGCACCATCATCTCCAGCACCAGAGAGATCTATGTGATTCGTGCAACCTGTTCTCAATTCTTCCATCTTCTCATACCACTGCCAAGAAGAAGGCTCAGCTCCTGTTCTGTCTTCGGCATATTTCTCGTCCTTGAATTTAGATTATAGCTTGTCCCATTTATTCTTCAGCTGCGTCAATTCAACTAAACCTGGCACTATGGGGGAGAGTCTTTCCAGAATTTCTTTCCATTGGGAATTGGAAAGATTGATGCTACCATTGTTATGTACCTTGAATTCCATTAGATGGTTCAATAATGCAGTGATGGCTTCATCAGACCAATCCAATGGTGATTTACGCTTTGCTTTCGGGACCATTGGATCGGAATTTGGATCTACAACTACTAATGCTTGGGACTTTCCAGAAGAAACAGAGTCTTGACTTACTTGCCCTGCCTCAAAGTTTGTCCTTCTAGCACAAACTACCGGGGAATCCGACCTGTTTCTTGTCCTCTTTGATTCTTTTGGAGCAGGAAGTGCATGAATTACAGGGGCAGACACTGATCCGGTCATTTTCTTTGCCTTTCTTGGCTGAAATTCCTTTTCACGCCTATCTGAAGCCCTTGTCATGCTTACAAGTATAGGATCTAAGAAAACTGCAAGCAATGAAGATAATCAGTTTCTAGTTTCTGGCATCCAATCTTCATTACAAAAGGGAAATCGAATTATGCTAAAATGGAATGCGAGAATCCAAAATTCTTAGGTAGTAATGCCTACCTCGTCCTCAATCGACCTTGCTCCGGTCGGATCTGCGCCAAGAAGCTCTGTAACACCACTGGAACAGGGGAGATTCGCGGGAACAGGGGAATGCCAATTAAGTAAGCGAAAAACATTCCGGCAGGGGTTAAGCTTAACGGGCGGAAACCGATGGGAAACGGCCCGTCCGCCAGTTAAGCTAAAATTTGTCTCTCGGGGCATTAAAGGTGAGAGTGGGTTTCCCCCACTCTCACCCCACTCTCACCTCCCTCTCGCATCTCTCATCGTCTCTCATGCAAAAAATTCAATCATGTGGGAAAGCTCTCTCTCTCTCTCTCTATTTTCCACTATATTGGAGAAAAGATTGAGTGCTTGGGCAGAATTTAATCAAAAAAGAGCGGAGTCTCAAGCTGGTTTTCGGGCAGGCAGATCCACGCTAGACCATTTGTTAACGCTAAAAGTTATATGTGATAAGGTAAAAGGCTCAAAAAAACCAGTGTATATGGCTTTTGTAGACTTCAAGAAAGCTTTCGATAAGGTTCCTCGGGACCAATTATGGAGAAGATTAGAGATACTGAATGTTCCCCTTGATCTAAGAAATGCAGTCAGAGTATTATATGAAAAAGTGTTGGTATATTTATCTCACCCGTTCTCATTGGAAGGTGCAGAAGGAATTGAGAGCAACATCGGGGTAAAACAAGGATGTCCTTTGTCCCCGACACTATTCGGTATCTTTATTGATAGTTTAGAGAAGTGGCTGCATGATCATTGTCCAGAAGGTATGGAGTTACATGGATATGTGGTGCAATTGTTGATGTATGCAGATGATGTCATTATTCTTGCGAGATCTAAAGAGCACATGCAGCAACATTTGGATAACTTGGCCGAATTCTGTGAACAAACAAAAATGCAGGTAAACTTGGAAAAGACAAATGTGATGACAGTAGGTGCTTTAAGACAAGTCAATTTCAGTTTTAGGGGCAGCCCGATAAATACATGCGAATCATATAAGTACCTAGGTCTCATCTTTAGCAGAAACCATAGCTGGCATGCTTGTATCTCACAGAGGATAGAAGGGGGGCAGAAAGCGTTGTATGTGTTGCAGAGCATGTGTAGGAGATCGCATCTTTGGTCATGGCAACTTAAGGTACAATTATTTCATGCTTTGGTACAAAGTGTAGTGCTGTATGGTTGTGAAATATGGGGAGCGAGTCTTCCTCAATGTCTGTGGGATGATCTTGAGCAAGTTCTCAAGAAGTTTCTGCGCCTGGAGCTAGGTGTTAAGGCTCAAACGCCATATCCTATGATGCTGACAGAATGCGGGTTATTGCCTCTAGAAGGGGAAGCCCTTATTAAATGTATTTCTTACATCAAGAAGGTGCTTATAATGGATAATGATCGGATTGCATATAAAGCTTTAATATCAAGCCGAGATAAAGGGATACTCTTTGATGTGAAGAAATGGTTAAGTAAATGGGGAATATCTTGGGAGGAAGTGGCTCGATTGGATTCAGACTTAAGGGAATGGCTATCGGATAAGATCCATAGGAAACTATGGGCCCAACCAATGACAAAGATGATACTATACAGGTTACAGTTCAATCCCAATCTGGAACCAGCATTACATCTACAGGAGAACATATCCATCCAGAAGCGACATGCTATTTGTAGGATGCGTCTGAGTTCACATCATTTGGGGATTGAAGTAGGGAGATGGGGGCATATCATCCCAAGGGATCAAAGATACTGTAAAGTTTGCAATACTGACCAGGTAGAAGACGAGGATCATACACTACTTAGGTGTCAGTCATATGTGAGCATTAGAGAAAAATATGACATATCCCATGAGAATCTCCAATCACTATTTACCTTGGATGGGGATACTTTAGGGACTTCTCAAATATCGGGATTCCTGCCTAGATGAGAAACACATAGGAGATGTAGAAGACATTTGGAGTGAGAGTGATGAGCTAGATGAGGACTCTGAGACTCAGCTACTGTTTTATAACATAGTTTGATGATTGCTGTCTAATAGGCCTCTGAGGCCTCCCATGGACATAATACACTCACTCTCTATCTATCTCTATCTCTCTCTCTCTCTCTCTCTCTCTCTCTCTCTCTCTCTCTCTCTCTCTCTCTCTCTCTCTCTCTCTCTCTCTCTCTCTCTCACACACACACACACACACACACACACACACACACACACAATTCTCTACTTACAAAATGCAACACCAAATATTTTTTCCAATGATTGGTCAATGGGAATATACATATCTGTTAACCAAATTTTGGCCTTCAATATCGTCATGTTGGCCTCGCTCAACTGCTTACTGCCTATATGATCCATTGCCACTAGCTTTGGATTTTCATGCAACATTATTTATGGTTGAGTCCCTTGTTGTTCTGTTACTGGTTTTGTTTGGCTTTTTAATTTTTATTCTTTTGTCTTTCCTTTCCCTCCGGCTTTACATTGATCAATTGGAGAGCTGGCTTGCTGATAATGGGGGCGATGGAGCTCACCTTCTCTATCAGATCATCAGACAGTTAATATATGCTGATGATGTGGACCTCCTAGCTTACACACCAGCAGACATGCAACGACATCTCGATGCCCTGGACACATTCTGCCAAGCGACTGATATCTTGGCGTCAACACGCCAAGACTAAGGTGGGTTTTCATATCATCTTCACGTCAGCCGAGGGTCCCCTCCTTCAGTTACCGAGGCCAAAATGTGGAAGTTGCATCCACATACAAATATTTGGGAGTGGAGTTTCCTTCTACTATGCACTGCGACACATCCATACGGCTACGACGGACGGCCGGTGGAAGGCACTATATGCAATGCAAAACAATAGTCATAGAGCCGGAGTTGTATGATTGGGCCCATCGATCCACGCTGTTCAAGGTCTTAGTGGAGCCCATTCCTTTTATACGGGGTGGAAGTATGGGGCCCGGTGGTATCACTTGCTACTTGGAATGACTTGGAGCAGGTCGAGTAAAACCTTCTTAGTACGAGCACTAGGGGTGAAGTCCACAGTCCCATATCAAATTCTACTTGAGACAGAGGATTCTTGTCTCTTCAGAGGGCGGCCCTTGATCGCCACATTGTCTATTTTCGAGGAAGGTGGTCAATATGGGCCGATGCTCGTCTCCCTAAACTAGCTTATATCATGGCAATGGAGCCGCGCCCTCAAGGCCTCTTTGGAGGGAAAAGAGAGCTCAATGGTTGGCTAGATGGAATGTGCGGAACACAGTGCATACATGTGCAAACAGAGGCCCAGTCGCCATAGCTTGAGGCAATATCTTGACGATTGCTTCCTCGGCAAGCTTTGGGATGCCAATGCCCTTGAACAGTCAAGACAAAGACACTACCCGGCCACATAAATCCCACATTGGAGCGAGGCCCGCAATGCTACCGCGTACCCACTTGCCCATGAAAAGGCGAGACTCATTGCCTCCATTCGCCGCGGGGGCACATCATCTTCGAATTGAGGCAAAGGGATGGATTGGTGAGCCACGCCCCGGGGCGGGGCTCTTGCCAATGCTTTGCCAAATGGGAGTCATTGAGGATGAATCTCATACCCTTCAAAGTTGCCCGGCATATGATCAAATTCGGACCACGATATCTTTGAGTTGGTCGACCTGGCCAGCCGTTACATGTGACATTGAGCACAGCATCCGTACGGGTGCTGGGATCATATCTTCAGGAGGTTATGGACATGCGAGATCAGCTATGTCCTCGGGCACACACTTGACATGTATATAAACATTGATGTATACTTGTACAGTTTGACATCATTCTTATTACTGCCACGGTTTTTCCCTCGAAAACCCTTCGGGGCGGGGGTTTTTTAACCCAGACAGTAATAAGTTTGCTGCGCTCCTTATGGGTCCCATAGGCCGATTGGCCTCAGTGGACGATAAAAAATCATTCTCATTCTCATTCTTTTGCTTGTTTTAACATTTTCATTCTTTTCGATTGTTTTCTTTTTTCGTTTTAATGGCCATGGTTTTGATATGTTTCTATTTTCGTGGCTTTTATTTCAATTTCTTCCTTATTTTCTCTCCTCTTCTGCTCCCCCCCTGTTAACGTATGACCGGTCTTGTGTCACGCCCATGGCATCTGTCGGTATGCCCATCTTTGCCCTGTTTGTTTGGTGCTTTTGTCTTTTTGTTGTCCTTTTTTATGTTCGGTTTTGTCAGTTTTGTCTCTCATTCTTGTCGTCTCTTTGTTTGCCTGCTATCCTACTTGTTGTCTCTCCATTTGTAACCCGTATCTTTGTTCCTCTCTTGTTTTCGTTTTGTTTTTCTCAGCATTTATTGTAGCCGGGTTGCTTCCTATTTGCCAGCTTTTCCTTTTCCAGATGCTACTCTATTGAATCGAACCCTCCTTTGATGTTGTCTTTCCTTTGTTCCTGGTCTGTTGCTCTCCTTGTTGCTTTCTTCTCTGTTTGTTTTTGTCTTCTATCTTCTTTTTCTTCCTTGCTCATTTGTCTTTTCCTTGTTTTTGTCATTTGTTCTTTGTTTTCGCCTTTGATGTTGCTATCATTGATGAACTGGCACTTGTAAGCACTAATTGCCTTGACTCGATTGTGGAGTCATTTTGTGATTCCATTATATTTTGAGGCAATGCCTAGATAAATTTGGTTAATTGTGGAGATTGTGGCTTCTTGTCAGACTAGTCTACATATTCCACATCTGATTTTAGATTATCCAGCTTGTGGTAACATGAGTAAGGTCTTCAATTCCCTGGTGTGCATAAAAATGCCACAATCATTTTCGCTTTTGATGTTGCTTTCAGTGATGAACTGGCAGTTGTAAGCACTAATTGCCTTGACTCGATTGTGGAGTCAGTTTGTGATTCCATTATATTTTGAGTCAATGCCTAGGTAAATTTGGTTACTTGTGGAGAGTGTGGCTTCTTGTCAGATTAGTCTACATAGTCCACATCTAATTTTAGATTATCCAGCTTGTGGTAACATGATTAAGGTCTTCAATTCACTGTTGTGCATAAAAATGCGCTCAAAGCACTCTTACTGCACATACAGTTTGCGTATACAGTTATTTCATATGATGGTTTTCGTTCTAGTAGAATTATTTGATGCTTTCCATTTTCTAAGTTTGGACATCGATAACAAGTGGATTGATGTGTTGACGCCTGCAGTTCCCAAGTCTAGTTACTATTCTTATACTAACTTACGCTCTTGGATGGTCTGCAGGTACCAGCATCAATCCTTGAACTTAGCTCTTGGATTTGCGTACTTTGGTTCTACTCAACTGTTTAATGGACTACTGTGTGCTCATTACATTTGTAACTGTTTCAATTTGTACTTTGCATTCTTATATCTTTCTATATGTCTCCCACTGAATATATCCTCCTCTTTCTTCAAGGCTGTGATATTAAGTGGTTATCTTGTATGTTCAGACGCATTTTTGCTTCTGGCTAGATAATGTGATCTTTATAACCAGTTTTCAATCTCTCAATTGTTCTTTACTATTCTGTATTTCACTAGATTACCATGAAATATTGTGGGCTACATAACATTGTTATGATTGTATAGCTTTGTTATGTTTCATTGTATTATGTCATTTGTATGGCATATTTACACACACACTGTTAACACACACACACACACAATGTCATTCTCTTTCATACACACCCGCATGCTCTCTCTCTCTCTCTCTCTCTCTCTATACTACTATTGCTACTGCGGTCATTATCTCTAGTGGCTAGAAGCATGATTTGGTCTAGTATTTCCGTTGCTTATTGGTGGTTTTTAAATAAAATCCTTTTTAGCTTGTAGTCCTTTAAACAGGGTATCTCTTTGACCTTCATTTGCTCCATAGTGGTTTTATGGCATAGGTCTTATCCCCTTAGCATGGCTCCCTTTAGTTTTATAGTAATTTCAAAGCCCACCATTGTGGGGTTAAAAAAAAATTTTCGTGTCTTTACTTGGACTATTCTCCATTGTGTGTTGCCATGGCTAGCCAGTTTTTACTCCTTTCTGGTGGGTTGTTTATCTACTTTGTCTTGTTCTGCCTCTATTGTTTATTGCAAATAGTGGTTCCCTAATTTAGAAGGTTGTTAAACGTGCCTTTGTTTCTTTGCCCTTTCGATCCCGCGTACATTTTAAACCGGGCCTTCCTTTTGTTTATTCTTGCCTCCTCTATAATCTTGACTTTCCACAAGTTTTGTGCTCGTCTCTTCGCTGATCTTTTGTGCTCTTCGAATCCTTTCCTATCTCCATCATTGGTCGTCTGTAAGGTAAGCTTTTGATTCTATTTTTGGGACGTCATAGAATAGGCATTTCTTCTTTGATTGTTGTATCTTCTTACTGTTTACTATTTTTGGGAATTCGCTTTTGTCTGAGTTATTGGATTGCAGGTGGAGCATCTCATATTTTTCTGTGTTTTTGCAACTTGCATAATTGCTTGATCTAGTTGGTTGCTATTTGCAAATTTATTTGATCATGTTGCATTTGTACCCTTTATGTTGCTGTATGTTAACAGTCTATTGTGATGTTGCTTTGCTCAGTTTAGTTCTTGCTTCTGCAATTTCGTCCCTTGGTTAATTTTGCTCATTTTTTACTGTCTCAGCATGTTGAAGCTGGCCTCCTTTGTTGCAATTGTTTCACCTCATTTATTGTCTTGTTTTGCACCTTGCCTTCCTCTTGCCCTGCTGACATTTAACCATTGACTATAGCAACTATTGTTCTCATGTTTTGCTGGTTTCATTTGTTTCTAACCTTTGGTGCTACAAAAGACTTTCCTTTTATTCTTATACCTTGCTTGTTACCAGGTCTTTTCTCTGTGCTGGTTGCTATATTTTATTTTCTTTTCGTACTGACCTTTGCCCTCCTGCCTTTGCTGTGTTTATAAGTCTAACTTGTGTTCAGGCCTTTGCATGCATGAATCGTGGCCATTCCTTTAAATTATGCCTCTACTGAGCAGTGCAGCCTTTACTTACAGTGTAGCCTGCTCCCTGACAATTTATTTAGCTTCTGCTGCAGCTTGGTATTGTGTCATGTTCTCAGTTTTCTTCATGTTGTACCACTTCTTCTTCTCCTGTGTCTTTCCTTTGTTCCTTGTTTACTTTATGCAGTGCATTTGTTTCCATTTTCTTCTTTGCTTTGATGGTGCTGACGTTTTTCCCCTGTCTACAACAACAATGGTTCTCAAGTTTTGCTGTTGTTAGTTGCTTTTAGCCCATGGTGCTACCCATAAATTCCTGTCTTCCTGTACTTTGCTTTTTTCCAGGCCTATTTACTTAGTGTTGGCAGTTTTATCCTTTAGTGAGAGTTGTTGCCTTAAGTTGTGCCTTTCCCTCCTTGCTTTCTAAAGTTTGCCAATAGTGAAAAAAGCTGCCTTTACTTTTAGTTTAACCTGCTCCCTGCCAGTAATGCATGACTCTGCTGCAGCTTTTTGACCAGCCATGGTTTCATTATGGTTTCTTTATGTTTTCTTTTCATGTTGTTTACACTCCTTCCTCTCTCTTGTGTATTTTCAGTCTGCCATGCTTATTATTTGCAGTGCGTGCTCCTTGGTTTTGTCTAAATCTAGCTTCTTTGCCACGTCACTATTAAATTTAGCAGAAACCTTGTGAAATACACACAAGGATGCTAGATGTTTATAGTAAGCATGATGGAACATGCCAGATGAAATGTACATGTGGCTTAGTATAAGAGAACAGAGCAGGGTGTAATAGTTTTCTGAAAAAGTTCCAAGAGTGGTATTTTTGAAAATTATGTCATTCTTAAGCTTTTCTTTATGCTCTTATCTATATTTTAGCTTTGACATACTATTTTTATACTAACTTAAGCTCTTGGATGGTCTGCAGGTACCACGCCTCTACCCTTGAGCAAAAATGTAGATACGTGTTTTGAAATTTAAGGATGTGGTGAGATCCTTCTTTGAAATTTAAGGATGTAGTGAGATCTTGTAAACATTTATAAACTTGCACTTATGAACTTGCTGAGTTTAACCATGCTGCAAACATATTTGTTGAGCTGTTTAATGGAAATTATTTCATGCAACTTCATGGTATGACTCCAAATGATGCACTTGTTCCATGATGAGCTTATAAATTTAAGTGGCTTTCTCTCATGTCATATGATATGAAATTACACACACATGCAAGTGAACTTAGAAAAGACGAAGATGAGGACAAATTAAGCATGGACATTTCACATATAAAGGAAACAGGGTTGATACATGCGAGTCATATAAATATCTAGGGCTGGATGTGAGTAATTATAGGACCATTATGGTCAGCATTCTATTTTTAAAGCTATTGGCAACCATTTTAGAGAAGAAAATCAGCAAATGGGCAGAAGAAAATGATAAACGAGCAGAGAGTCATGATGGTTTTAGAGACGAAAGATCCACCCTGGACCACCTTCTTGTGTTAAAAACAATATGTGATACTGTTAAAGGAACCAAAAAACCTGTACATGTGCTCTTTGTGGATTTTAAGAGAGCTTTTGACAGAGTCCCGCGAATGAAACTATGGGAAAGAATGGAAAAATTACAGGTTCCATCAGAATTACGAGATGCAGTCCATGTTCTGTATGAAAAGGTGTTGGTACAGCTGTCTACACTTGGTTCTTTTAGCCACATTGAAAGTAATACAGGGGTGAAGCAGGGATGCCCACTCTCACCAACGTTTTTGGGTGTGTTTATCGATAGCTTGAAAGATTGGCTGCATGAAAATTGTCCTGGAGATATGGAAATACATGGATATATGATCCAATTATTGATGTATGCTGATGATGATATTATTTTTGCACGCTCGAAAGAGCATACACAGAAACAATTGGATGGATTATCACGTTTGTGATGTTACAGACATGCAAGTGAACTTAGAAAAGACGAAGATGATGACAGTAGGAGCACTTAAGCATGGGCATTTCACATATAAAGGAAACACGGTTGATACATGTGAGTCATATACATATCTAGGGATGGAGTTTAGTAGAAACCACAGATGGAATCAGTGTATTGCACAGCAAGTTAGTGGTGGGCAAAATGCATTGTATGCGTTACAGAGTATGTGCAGGCAAGCGCTTATGGTCATGGCATCTTAAGATTAGACGTTTTGAATCCTTGGTGCAAACTGTGATATTATATGGATGTGAGATATGGGGACCAAGTCTCCCTCAAGGGTTGTGGGATGATATTGAACAAGTGTTACGTAAATTTCTGAGACAACCCAAACACCATATCCGATGATGTTGACGGAGAGGGGTTCATGGCACTTGAAGGGGAAGCCATTCTGAAATGTATCTGTTACCTACAGAAGGTGAGACTCAAAAATGACACCTCTCTGACACACCGAGCATTCAGGGTTAGTACAGAAAGGGGATGATTTGATGATGTGAAGCGGTGGTTCCATAGATGGGATATCCATTGGGAAGAGGCACTTTCTATAGGTGATCACTTGAAGCAATGGGTGTTAGCTAAAATACATAAGAAATTGTGGTACCAACCTAAAACCAAAATGCTATTATACAAACAGATTATGAATTCCAATTTGGAGGTGGCAAGGTACTTGCTGTGAGAAGATTTGTCCATTCAGAAAAGACATGTTATTAGCAGGATTCGACTGTCCTCACATCATTTAGGGGTGGAAGTGGGGCGTTGGGGACATATCATTCCTATGCATAAAAATATTGCAAAATATATGGGGAAGAACAGGTGGAAGATGAAGAACATTCCTTACTCAGGTGTATTGCATATACATCTATATGAGATAAATACCAGATACATATTAAAGATCTATAGTCCTTTTTTATGTTGGATGGAAATATAATAGGGGCTTATTTGATTGAACTCCAACAATACAGGGATAGTTGCCTAAAAAGTTGTACTGCTTTACTAGGAAGGAAGGAAGGAAGGAAGGAAGGTATTTTTATCGTCCACGGAAACCAATCGGTCTATGGGACCCAATACAAAAGCGCAGCAAGTGGATTACTACTCGGATTAAAAACCCCACCCGAAGGGTTTTCGAGGGAAAAACCGGGCGACAATCAGCCTAACGACAAAAGCGCTTCCAATATACCTAAATGCAAAAACACACAAATATATACACTCATGCACCAAGTAGTGCGATGGTCGGCACGGGCAGCCAACAAGGGGCAAAGGTGGGCTCGCCCAGATCCAATTACCTCAATGTATGCGACCCCGAGAGCACGTACTGACGGTGTGTTCATCAGCAAATGAAGGGGCAAGTCCGGGCGTACTAAAGGAGCGATCTAGCCCTGATCCATCAATCTTGGGCAACTCGAAAGTGTGAGACTCATCCTCAATGGCACCCGCTTGACAAAGACCGACAGAGCTCATGTCGGCGGGCTCCCCAATCCACCGCCTGCCTCGATCGCGAAGATGGTGGGCACCTGCGCGTAATGGAGGCAATGAGTCCGGCGCTTTTCGTGGAGCCGAACGCAAGTAGAGCTGCCGGTCCCGCTAACACGGGGTTGATATGCTCCTTTGTAATGGGCCGCTTTGACCTGCTTAGAGCGCCAGTCCCGTGAGCTTGCCAAGGAAGCAAGCGGCCCGTGTACTCCCGCAGTTTCGCCATGATCGGCCTCGCGGTCCACCGCGACGCGACTGTGCTCCTCGCGACGCTCCATCTCATGAACCACCGATCTCTCTTACCCTCCAACAAAGTCCCTCGAGCCAAGGGCCCATTGCCACAACAGAAGTTGCGCGGGAGCCGAGCATCACCCATATTAACCACTTTCTGAAAATAGACGATGTGTCTATCAAGGGCTGCCGTGAAGCGGCAAGAATCCAGTTTCGCAGCAGAATCCGATAGGGGGACCAAGGCTTCACCCCAAGTGCCCATGCCAAAAATGCCTTCTGACTTGCTCCAAAGTCATTCCAGTGTCGCCAAAGAGACGACGCCCCAAACCTCGACCCGTGATAGAAGGACAGGCTCGAGAGCCCAAACAGATGTGGACCGATGGCCCCAATCATAGAGCTCACCTGGTGACTGTTGTCTTGCAAAGCCCGGATGGATGCCTCCCAATAGAGCCGCAGGAGGGGAACTCCACCCCTAGGTACTTGTAGGTGGGCTGAACCTCCACAGGCTGTCCCCCAGATAGGTGAGTGCGTGAGGCGTGGGGTGGCGTGAAAGAGGATATGAGAACCACCACGGTCTTGGCAGATTTCACGCATGTCCGTGAGGCCCCGGCAATGTGTCTAGGGCATCTAGATGAGATCGCATAGCTTCGGGTGTGGGCGAAGGTCGACATCGTCCGCATAGATGAGCCGACGGATGACATGTGCAAATGCTCAAGAAGCCGGGGCTCTAACCGGGTCAATGTAGAGGCCAAAAGTGTTAGTGAGAGGGGGGCAGCCTACGCCGACCCGTCTACTACCGGGTTGGCCCGTCGGTACGCATTACGCCAAAAACAACTCTCATACTGACCAGATATGGCATTCCGCACGCAGCGGCAGCCCCATTGATGCGATCTAGTCCATAGCTTTTCCCCGGGGACCGTGATCAAAAGCCTTCGCGAAGTCCACAAAGCAAAGAATACAAGTCCCGCCGATGGTGCCTACTGCCTTCAATCAATGCCCGCAGTAAAGATATGGTCAATCGCTGAGTGGCGGGTCTAAAGCCCGCCTGCGTGAGGGCTCGCACATCCGCTTGCCTGCCGGGTCAATCTGCTGCTTTCGAGAATGCCAAATAACAGTTTGGCAAATCTTGAATCCCGACCATAATCGTCCCGGTAATTGGTTTGACAATGTGGGTCGCCCGCCTTGTGAATGGGGACAACCCTCGCCAGTAGTCCATTGTGGGGAAACCTTCCCGCAATGCTCGCTGGAACGGGGGTAGTGAGGATCGCACCAAGCCGGGCCGCCCCGCCCATTTGAGTAACTCGCCCGCATACCATCGAGGTCACCGCCTTCCCATTAACCACCCACCGCAGTCCCTCCACAACATCCTCCTCCGCTGAAACCAATGGGGGCCATCCCCAGAGGGTATGGGCGACGCCCCCCTGGTGGGTCATAGAGCCGCCGCAAGTACGCTTCCCACCGGCCCGTGTGATGTCCCCCGTAGGGCCGGGCCTGGCCTTCGAGCACTCGTGCTGTGCTGTTCGAGGATGAGTGTCCAAAGCAGCCAACATCTCCCCTTGATGCCCGGCAAGGTACCGCGGTGGTGGCCTGCAAGCGGCACTGATCCGTATGTGACGGAAGCCGAGCTGGTGCTTTCGTTTCTTTACACCCGCATCAAACCACCTAAGGATTCTGCTGAAATGTTGCCGCCCCCGAAGCGGCGACGCTGGGTCCGCCAAAGCACTCCGTCCGCCCGCAGATCCCGTAATAGCTCACCAACCGGTTCTGCTTCGCTTCTATTGTGGGGTTCGGGAATTGCCGGCGGGCGCCCAAGAGCATCTCGGCGAGTCCTCTCACTGCTCATAATCTAGTCGTAACCCGGCCGTGGTTCCGGCATGCGCGCGAAGAGCATGGTGGTGGCTTCCTCAACCTCATTTGAAGCCGACACACCGGACCATCGCCTGGTGCATTGCTCGCCCTCTCGTGTCATGGTGTCCGTGAGTGATGAACACGTAGTCTAGGCGCCCCCGCATGTCGGGCCGAAGCTCCCCGCCTCGCCCGCTGCCGCTCAAAGTGTGCCGTGCCAAGGCCATCTTCTACGTGTTGTGTCTGCGGGTCTCCGTGCCCGTGATGCGGTTCTTCTCGATCACCGTTGCCTTCTCGAAAGCACATGGGGTGCCGAGGACTCCATCTCCACTGTCATGCCAGCCAGGCCGCACCGTTAGCCTCAATACGGGCACTGTTAGCCTCCACACCCGCTTTGGCGTGGCTCCATTCTCTGCCGAGGGGGAGTTCCTATGTGGTCCGAGCAATCAATCCCTTCCGGCCGGGCTGGCCGCTACCGAGGGGGGCCTTAGCCTTAGCCCGGCCTCCTTCTTCATGGAGGATGACTCTTCCCTGTCCATGATGGCTGATCGGGACCGTTTGCGTGGCGGCCCCTCGCCTTGGTTTTTCCAGGCTGGCCCATCTTCTGTGGCCATGACTTCCAAAGTTTGAGGGGTCTCTGGCTGTAAAAAAGTGTGCTTTCGAAATCCAATTTGGGGACTCAAAATCGCCATCGAGCACCTTTGGGGGTTTGGGGGTTCCAAAGTTTGAGGGGTCTCGGCTGCAAAAAGGGTGCTCGAGAATCCAATTCCGGGGACTCAAAATCGCGGTCGAGCACCTTTTGGGGTTTGGGGGTTTTGGGGGGAGAGAGATTGTAAACCCTAGAGAGAGAAAGCCAGAAAGGGGCAAATCAAGGGGGCTCTATGCAAGGGCAGTGAGGGCGCTAGAGAGAGAGAGTGAGGGCGCTAGAGAGAGAGAGAGTGAGGATGACATTATGAGTGAGAGTGTGAGAGTGATGAGCTAGATGAGGATTCAGAAACTCATCTATTGTTTTATGATGATGTTTAAATATGTTGTCTAATAGGTCTTTGAGCTCTCTCTCTCGTTAAAAACATTTACATTATATAATGCACCTTAAATACAGTATTCTTTCTTTGATTTTCCAGGATCACGTATTGGGAGATGTATCATTGATATTTTAGAGCTTGGGATGAAATTTTAAGAACCTTAAAAGTAGATGAGTTAGAGATAGGAGAGACTAATGCATTACTATCAGAGGATGCATTAGATGATTTATTTTATAATGTTGAATGTACAAGTTGAACGTCTTATAGACCTGGCGGTCTCACAGACGTACTCATCTCATCTCATCTCATCTCATCTCATCTCATCTCATCTCATCTCATCTCATCTCATCTCATCTCATCTCATCTCATCTCATCTCATCTCTCTCTCTCTCTCTCTCTCTCTCTCTCTCTCTCTCTCTCTCTCTCTCTCTCTCTCTCTCTCTCTCTCTCTCTCTCTCTCTCTCTCTCTCTCTCTCTCTCTCTCTCTCTCTCTCTCTCTCTCTCTCGGTCGGCCCACATGGTCGTAAAAAATCCATCTCTCTCTCATCACATACGGTTCCTCCCCTAAATGTAATGTTTTTTTTTGGAGGAGAGGAGAGACAGTGTCTCTCGAGGCTTAACAACCTCTGTTATTGGCGAATTTTTGCTTTGTTTGCCGGGATTTTCGATCGTGCATCCATTCCGGCCGGCCAGACTCTTTGTGGGATAATTCAACCGTAACGTTCCATTCGGGCGCCAAATTGTGGGATATTCAAGCCTGTTTTTTTCTTGGTTCGGCGGTCTATGTGGGATATTTCATTTCTAGTTTTGCCTCCCCAGGCTTTCGATTCCGGCCACTAAACCATGGATCCGGTCATTCTTGGCATGATTGCAATGCTTTTTCGGGCTTTGACACTCGGTTTGCATTACGGAGATCTTGTTTTGCGACTCTTTGAACTCAACGAGCTCGAAGACCCAATGACCCTGTTCGATGATGAGGTTTTACAAGATAACAACGGTATGTTTTTCTGCGCATCTGCAGCTTTAATGGTTGCGGGTTCGAGTAGGGATAGAAGACCACCAAGAAGATTTTGGATTGCTCCAAGGCAAAGAACACAGTGGGATAACATCGATAACCATGCTTGGAATTGTCTGCCATCCTTCGAAGATGATATGTGGCACCAATTTTACAGGATGAAGAGGGCCACATTCGAGAGACTGGTAGGTTTGATTGTGCCTTATCTTGTCAGGCCCGGTATTAAGGTAAGGCCCCCTGTTGATCCAAGGAAAGCAGTTGCTATGGTTCTGTATTTTCTGGCACACGGGGATATGCCATTACATGTGGGACAGAGATTTTATGTTGGGAAAGCAATAGTTCAAAAATATACCAAGAAAGTCATGCTTGTATTGGCTTCGAAGACAATGCTGTACAAACGGTTTGTTGCAATGCCTACAGAAGCAAGATTAACTCAGTGTATTAAGGAATTCCATGATGCAACTGGGTTGCCCAATATATATGGTGCAGTTGACGGTTCCCATATTTTTTTATGTAGGAAACCCAAGAAAAAGGACAATGGGGAAGACTATTACAGCAGACATAAGAGGCACTCATGTCTCATGCAAGGAATTGTTACACATAGCAGATTGTTTATAAATTTTTGTGTAACTAGAACAGGTTCAGTCCATCTCTCTCTCTCTCTCTCTCTCTCTCTCTCTCTCTCTCTCTCTCTCTCTCTCTCTCTCTCTCTCTCTCTCTCTCTCTCTCTCTCTCTCTCTCTCTCTCTCTCTCTCTCTCTCTCTCTCTCTCTCTCTCTCTCTCTCTCTCCCAGACTTGGGTTAAGACACAAACTCCATATGAAATGATGTTAGCGGAGTGTGGCATGTTACCTCTTGAATGTGAGGCGCTATGTCAGTTCCTTACATATCTTAGTAGACTAGGTGGTCTAGAAGAGGACAGCTATCCACGGTTGGCTCTGAAAGAAACATTTGATAAGGGTTGGTATGCAGAGGGGATGGTATGGTTGAGAAAATGGGGGATCCGAATTGAGGACCTAGGCCGAAACAAAAAGAGGATCCGAGAATGGGTAAAAGAAATAGTGATAAACAGGTTATGGAGTAGGCCCGGTACCAAGATGCTACATTATAGAACGGTTATGAATCCCATGATACAAGAGATGAACTATCTGCATGAGAATATATCCACCAAAAAAAGACAAGTCATCTGCCGTATGAGATTGAGTTCACATCACTTGAATGTTGAAGTTGGAAGGTGGCATGGGGTAGCAAGGGAGCACAGGATATGCAGGATTTGTGGGTCGAATGAGATCGAGGACGAAGAGCATGTGATACTTCGATGCCCAGGATATCAAGCCTTGCGAGAAAGGTTTGACATTGTGGTAACAGATTTATTTTCCTTTTTTCAATTACCTGCAATGAGAGTGGCAAGTTTTTTGCTGGATGTTTTACAAATGAGAGAGACAGCAATTAATATTGTAAAAAATGTGATAAGTGATGAAGAAGAGGGAGAGTCTGAGGACGACACACTCGATTGCGAGTGCCTGTCGCATGATGTTGTTTTTTATTATGAGACTGTATTTCCGTAAATCGCTCATAGACCTGATGGTCTCACGGCGAAATAATACACTTCACTTCACTTCTCTCCTCTCTCTCTCTCTCTCTCTCTCTCTCTCTCTCTCTCTCTCTCTCTCTCTCTCTCTCTCTCTCTCTCTCTCTCTCTCTCTCTCTCTCTCTCTCTCTCTCTCTCTCTCTCTCCCTCTCTCCTCTCTCTCCCTCTCTCTCTCTCTCTCTCTCTCTCTCTCTCTCTCTCTCTCTCTCTCTCTCTCTCTCTCTCTCTCTCTCTCTCTCTCTCTCTCTCTCTCTCTCTCTCTCTCTCTCTCTCTCTCTCTCTCTCTCTCTCTCTCTCTCTCTCTCTCTCACACACACTAAAAACATTTACATTATATAATGAATGTCTGGAAGAGGTCATTAGTAACATTGGAGTTAAGCAGGGGTGTCCGCTTTTCCCAATACTTTTTGGAATATATGTAGATCAATTGGAGGGATGGCTACAACAACAAGGTGGAAGAGGGACCACGATTGCTGGGTATATGATCTCATTGTTGCTTTATGCAGATGATATTGTGATATTTGCTAGAACGGTGAAAGACATGCAGCAACATATCAATGCGCTTGCGCTTTTCTATGAAAATACAGGTATGCAAGTAAATTTGAATAAGACTAAGATACTAGTATTTGGTGTGAGATCACCCAAATTTCAGTTTTACTATAATGAGCAACAAATTGAGATTTGTGATACCTATAGGTATCTTGGTTTGATAGTCGATCATAATTATGGATGGAATAAATCTGTGGAGCATAGGACAAATGCTGGGCTTAAAGCCCTTTATGCAATGCAAAGGAAGTGTTGGAAGGCAAATATCACAGATTGGAAACTAAAAAAGATGCTCTATAATATGCTTGTGCGCAGTGTAATTTTATATGGATGTGAAGCATGGGGGCCGGGACTGTCACTTGATGTGTGGAAAAGGGTAGAGAAAATATAAAAAAAGTTTATTTTGGCAGAATTGGGTGTTAAGGTGCAAACTCCATATCCTATGATGTTGGCCGAAACTAGTATGTGGCCATTAGAAGCAGAAGCACTTTATTGCACTCTAAAATATTTGCTTAAAGTACAGGAAATGGATGCACAAAGGCTGCCTAAGCTTGCATTGATACAGAGTACTATGAAGGGTTGGTATGCAGATATCGACAAATGGCTCAGGAAATGGGGGATGTCATTAAATGAAATTCCTAACGATAGTAAACAATTGAGAGAATGGATGGAAGGAAAAGTCTATACCACTCTATGGCATGATGCAGATACAAAGGAAAAGTTTTACAAGACCACCATTAACCCTGAACTCCAAGCTGCACCACATTTGGGGAGTAAGATGACTTATTTTAAACGCCACTTACTATGCAGATTACGGTTGAGTTCACATCATCTGGGGGTGGAGGTAGGCAGATGGGGTAATTTCCCTAGAAGCAGACGCACTTGTAAGGTTTGTGGTGAGGATGAAATAGAGGATGAAGAACACTTTGTACTGAAGTGCCCTGCATATCAAAACTTGAGGCGTAAGAATAATATACCCCAGGGGATTTCATTACATGCCTTCTTTAGGCTACCATTGGAAAATATATGTAACCATTTGATAGATAGCTGGAAAGTGAGAGAGTTAGCTGTTAAAAATTATAAACAATTGTTAGAGTTATATGAAGATGAGGAGAGAGAGGACAATGACGCTCTAGTGGAGAGCTCATTTGATCAGATGGACAATGTATAAGCAATTTTGATGTCTTATAGACCTGATGGTCTCGCGGACAATAAATACACCATTTTCTTTTCTTTCTTTTCTCTCTCTCTCTCTCCCTCCCTCCCTCCCTCCCTCCCTCCCTCCCTCTCACTCACTCTCAAGTATGCAAGTAAATTTGGAGAAAACAAAAATTATGACAGTAGGGATTTTGAAGCAAAACTCTATTTTTAAATACAAGGGACAAGGGGTTGAGATGTGTGATTCTTACAAGTATTTAGGTCTTGTTTTCAGCAGAAACCACAGATGGAATACCTGTATTGCTCAAAGAGTTGATGGTGGGCAAAAAGCTCTGTATGCATTACAGTGTAGGAGATCCCATCTTTGGTCATGGCCTCTTAAGGTGAAACTTTTTCAATCTCTGGTACAGAACGTTGTGCTCTATGGGTGTGAAATTTGGGGGCCAAGTCTCCCACATTGTTTATGGGAAGACCTTGAGCAAATCTTAAAGAAGTTCCTAAGATTGGAATTGGGGGTCAAATCCCAAACGCCATATCCTATGATGTTGGCAGAAAGTGGGCTTATGCCGCTTGAGGGGGAAGCGCTTCTTAAGAGTATACTTTACTTTAAGAAAGTATGTGACATGGATAGGGAAAGAATTCCATATAAGGCTTTGATGGATAGTAAAGATAAAGGATTGTTTCAAGATATGATGAAGTGGCTTGGTAAATGGAACATTGCTTGGGAAGATGTGATACGTGTAGAATCGGATCTGAGGACTTGGATCACATCAAGAATTCAGAGCAGGCTTTGATCACAACCAAAGACTAAGATGATCCTCTATAAACAGAATATTAATCCGAATCTAGAGTGGGCAAAGCATTTGGGAGAGAATCTCTCTATCCAGAAGAGGCATAATATTTGCAGAATTCGTTTGAGTTCACATCACTTAGGGGTTGAGGTAGGGAGATGGGGGCACATTATACCAAGAGAACAAAGATATTGTCAAATGTGTGGTACAGAGCAGGTAGAAGACGAGGATCATGCATTGCTTCGGTGTAAGGCATTTGAGACAATACGTGACGAGTATGGAGTTCACTTTGATGATCTCCAAACATTCTTTACATTAGATGGAGATGTAATAGGGAGATATTTGATGGATCTCCTCAGCTACAGGAAAACATGTATAGACACACTACGGGTGACTGGAATGGATACTACAGATGACATGAGTGAGAGTGATGAGCTAGATGAGGATTCGGAAACTCATCTACTATTTTATGATGTTGTTTAACAGGTCTAATAGGCCCATGAGGCCTCCCATATACATAATAAACTTTTTCTTCTTCTCTCTCTCTCTCTCTCTCTCTCTATCTCTCTCTCTCTCTCTCTCTCTCTCTCTCTCTCTCTCTCTCTCTCTCTCTCTCTCTCTCTCTCTCTCTCTCTCTCTCTCTCTCTCTCTCTCTCTCTCTCTCTCTCTCTCTCTCTCTCTCTCTATATATATATATATATATATGATATATATAACCTGGCGCCATGTGCACCTCGTCCGGAAAGCAAAAGGGAATGACAGCAGCCCATCTAAATCCGGTGAAAAGGGCAAGGCAGTAAATGTTCAAGGTGAAGACATTAAAAAAGGTGTAAACGGAAGCCCTAAATCCGGAAGCAAGGTGGACGTATCAGGTGAAAACAACAAGAACAAAAATAAAAACACTGACTTGAGGCGCGCATTTTGCGTAAATAGTGGTCATTAAGCGTAACCCAATGCATCAATCGTGGGTCAGAGCGCGTAACCGGCCGACCCATCTAAAGCAGATCAGAAAAACAGGAAGGAGGGAAAATCGGAGGATGAATCTGAGGTGAAACTGTCCCTTTCTGCTATTATGAATGAATTGATTTCTTTCAGGCAGGAATCAGCCCTTAGGGAAACGAAACTTCTGGAAGAGATCAAGTACTTGCGAAGTGAAAATGAAGCCCTTCGCTCAAATTTTGTGCAACTGCAGTGTGAATTGAATGAGGTAAAAGGAGAAATTCTGGTTTTGAAGGAAAACAGTTCTGAAAATGCATTGGACTCAGCATTGGAGGAGGTTGGGAATTTGAGAGTCTTGTTTGATGAGTATGTGGAATCCCAGGAACGGAAGCAAAGAGCACTAAATCTGAGAATAGTAGGATTGCCTGAGCATGCCAATGAGAATACAAAAGAAACAGTTGAGAAATTTCTGCAGGAAGACATGCTTGTACCTAAGATTGAGATTTTAGATGCTTTTAGGTTGGGGAAAAGAGATGCAGGCACTCGTAATATCTTACTCCGGCTGCCTAATAGAGAGGCAAAATTCCAAATTCTGAAACAAAGGCATACTCTTAAAGGGAAATTCATTTGGGTAAACGAGGACTTGACAAAAGAACAGATGCAGGAAAAGAAACAAGAGCTCATAAAATTCAAGGAGGCAAAGCAGAAAAATCAGACCGTTAAATGGTTGAAAGGGAAGGCGATTGTTACAGAATAGGGATGTACGGGAGGTATTAAAATTGTTATTTGGAATATTAATAGGTTAACGATTTATAAAGTTGCAGCAATTCAAGAAATTCTTCATGGGATTGATGTAATCTGTTTTGTTGAGACCAAAGAACATGATTTATATGCTTTACCAGATTTACCAGGTTTTGAGTTGATCCATTCTGTAAAAAATAAGAGATTTAGAGACAGTGATATTGGTAATGGCGGTTTGGCCTGTTATGCACGTACGCAATATAGGGATCGTGTCAAAGGAGTTAAATCTGATAAAAGCGGGCAATTTATGTGGATTGAGGTATGTGGATCATCTTATTTCTATTATCTTGCTATTTGCTACTATGCTCCAAGGCATAAGAAAGCCTACAAGGAAACTGATGCATCACAGGAGGATCTTTTCTTTGCACTAGAACAGGATATAATGGAGTTTCAAAGCAAAGGTGAGGTAATTTTAGCTGGTGATTTCAACTGTAGAACAGGTGACAAACAAGCTGCAGTCTATAAAGATATGGAAGATCCTCTTTGGTTAGAACAAATGGATAGAGAGGAGTTGGCGAAAGAAGGTTGGGATAGATATTCTTCTGATAAAATAATCACAAAATCCGGAAGGCAATTGCTTACTTTATGCTGCAGTACCAATATGCTTATATGTAATGGTCTGACCAGATTCCCAGAGACTAGAAGCAATACTTGCCGGTCAAGGAGTACAGTGGATTACATCATTATGACAGACCAAACTTTGCATAAGATAGCTAATTTTCAAATCCTTGGCGAACAGCTGGAATCGGATCATTGCCCTTTGGTGCTCACACTGCATGACATAAAAGAAGACCTGCAGCTGGACAAGGGAACTTGTCTGGAATACCGCATGCGAGAAAGCCTGCGCATGGGATATCAATCAGAGATTGAGTCTTCTATCCAGTCAATGAGGTGGGATGCAGATACCGCCATAGCTTGCCAACAGTTTAGTGATTTGCTTTCCAATGCAGCTAGGAAGGTTTTTATTTCAAACAGAGCTCGCAAAGGACTTCCCTGCAAGTCTTGGTATGATCAGGATTGTCGAAATGCTAAGGCTTTATGGAAAAAAAGTTGTGGACCGGATAAGGAGCAATACAGAAGGGATTATAGAAAAATAACAAGGCAAAAGAAAAGACATTTTATACAGACTAGACAAGAGGATTTGTGCCAGAAATATATTTCGGATCCGAAAAGTTTTTGGATCACGCTAAAAAAAGCTCGTCGAAATGATCTACCACTTTCCGCTGACTCTTTATGGAAGTATGTTAATGATTTATATCACCATCCCACTATACGAGACACGGGACTTGGCATAAGATCGGGCCTTGTGGTTACAGCAGAAGAGGTTTCAGATGGAATTAATCGATTGGCAAATGGAAAAGCAAAAGATACTCAAGGGCTTTGTGCCGAGCATCTAAAGTGGGCTGGTCCGATGATTTGGCCTATTTTGGCTGATCTTTTTACAAAGGTGATGGAACATGGATTTCCTTTAGAATGGCAAGTTAACAGAGTCGTACCAGTTCACAAAGGAGGATCTCTCAATGATGTAAGCAATTATAGAACCATTTTGGTTAGTAGTCTCATGCCAAAACTCCTTGCATCTATTTTGGAAACTAAAATCAGCACATGGGCCGAGTTTAATGGTAAGAGGGCGGAATCACAGGCTGGTTTTCGGGCAGCAAGGTCTACCTTAGACCACCTGTTAGTGCTGAAAACAATATTTGATATAGTGAAAGGCACGAAGAAACCGGCATATGTGGCTTTTGTGGATTTTAAAAAGGCCTTTGACAAAGTGCCAAGATCACAATTATGGGAGAGAATGGATAAGATCAAGGTGCCGACTCAACTCAAAGAAGCGGTTCAGGTTCTGTATGAAAAGGTGCTGATACAATTGTCTTTTCCGCTATCTCTACAAACACCAGATTATATATCTAGTAACATTGGTGTGAAACAAGGGTGTCCCATGTCTCCCACCTTGTTCGGATTATTTATTGATGGGTTGGAGAGCTGGTTACGTGCAAATTGCCCTGGTGGTATTTTGCTACATGACTTTGTAGTGCAGTTGCTTATATATGCAGATGATGTGGTCATCTTTGCGCGCTCCTCGGAGTGTATGCAAAGCCATTTAGATGGGCTGGCTCATTTTTGTGACTCTACCGAAATGCAAGTGAACTTGGAGAAAACTAGCATCATGACAGTGGGGGCACTCAAGCAGGAAAGCACATTTAGATATAAAAATCATTTGGTAAGCACTTGTGATTCTTATAAGTATTTGGGGCTGATTTTTCATAGAAATCACAGGTGGAATACTTGCATTGCTCATAGAGTGGATGGGAGCCATAAGGCTCTTTATGCCATGCAAAGTCTATGTAGGAGGGCACATTTATGGTCATGGACACTTAAGAAAAGATTGTTTGAATCTTTGGTGCTAAGTGTTGCATTGTATGGTAGTGAGATCTGGGGGCCCAGTATCACACAAGGTTTATGGGATGATCTTGAGCAGATTTTGAAAAAGTTTATCAGGCTCGAGTTGGGGGTTAAGGCTCAAACGTCATATCCAGTGATGCTAGCGGAGTGCGGTCTCTTACCATTGGAGGGAGAAGCCATGGTAAGGTGCATCCGCTTTCTGAATAAGGTGATACATATGGATGATACTAGGCTTCCACATAAGGCTTTTTTGGCCAGCAAAAACAAAGGATGGTTTCGGGATGTTACTAGTTGGCTAGGAAGATGGGATATTCATTGGGAAGAGGCAATCTCAAAGGGTAAGAATCTGAGGCAGTGGGTTTTTGATAAGTTTCAAAGAAAGATGTGGGCACAACCAAAGACGAAGATGATTCTTTATAGACAAAATATGAATCCTAGGCTGGAAATGGCTCAATATTTGGCGGATAACATCTCTATAAAGAAGAGGCATGCAATTGGTAGGATTCGCCTTAGTTCTCATCATTTGGGTGTGGAAACGGGTAGATGGGGGCATATAATTCCTCGGTCGGAAAGATATTGTAAGGTGTGTGGTGAAGATCAAGTAGAAGACGAAGAACACACGCTACTTAGGTGTGAAGCTTACTACTCACTTCGGGTTCAACACGATATTCTTCTTTTGAGGATCTTCAAACTTTCTTCTCCATGAAAGGGGAGAAAATTGGTGCCTATTTGCTTTGGATCTTTTACAACTTAGAGAGATTTGTTTAAAAAGGTTGAATAGTCTTCTTGAAGAAGAAGATATTTTGAGTGAGAGTGACGAGCAAGATGAGGACTCTGAGACTCATTTGCTCTTTTATGATTGTATCTAAATATGGGATGTCTTTTAGGCCTTTTAGGCCTCCCAAAGATTTAATCTTTTCTCTCCTCTATCTCTCTCTCTCCTCCCAAATATCTCTCTCTCTCTCTTCTTTCCTCTCTCTCTCTCTCTCTCTCTCTCTCTCTCTCTCTCTCTCTCTCTCTCTCTCTCTCTCTCTCTCTCTCTCTCTCTCTCTCTCTCTCTCTCTCTCTCTCTCTCTCAGGTGATGGCGCACTCACAGAAAACAACTAAGGGCAAATAAAAAAAAAAAACCTTGAAAAAAATTGTGCCAAGAAAGGCATGCCTGTTGTGCCTTTTGATGCTCCTACCGACTGTCCTGAACCAGATAACAGTAAAAAAAACAGGGGCAAAAGGTTGATTCGAATTTAGCACAGGACCAAAATAGTAGCCAGGGTCTGAAAAATATAGTTCCGGATTTGGCATAGGCCGATTTGGGGCTGGAATCCGATCAAGAAGATTCATCTCCAATCGATTCAGGTAATGAAGAGAGCGAAGCAATAGGTATGGCAATGCTTCATAATCGATTAGGTGCTTTTGCAGGAAACCACACAAAGATAAAGACTCAGCTGAGACATTTCTTTTTGTCAATGCGTCTTTATCTAATCTTCAAGCCGAGAACCAAGAGACTAGAGCAGAGATAGGAAGTCTGAAAACAGAAACGACAGTCCCGGTATTAGACAATGGAATTCTTGAAAGCACTTTGAAACAGCTCAATAACCGTATGGATAACTTGACGGATCAGCAAGAAAGGCAACGAAAAGCCCTTAATGTGAGAATTACAGGCCTGCCAGAAGAAACGAGAGAGCACACTCTTGAAATAGTGAGACAATTCTTTGCTTAGAGCTTACAAACAGACCCAGAAATAGCCCAGGATGCTTTCTGTGTTGGAAAAAGAGATAATGGGACAAGAAATATTGTGGTTAAAGCAGTAAGTAAAGAGGGGAAGATGCAGATTATGAGGATTAGGGGACTTCTGAAAGGTAAACGTATCTGGATTAGTGAAGACTTATTTAAAATGTAGTTTCAACAAAGGAAGGAAGAGGTACAAAAAATGAAAGACGCAAGGCAGGAAGGGAAGAAAGCATCTTGGAGAGGCAATAGAGTAATTGTAGAGGCCAGACCATCAAGGTCTGCTCCTGGAATATAAATGGGTTGGACGCATTTAAGGTTGGTGCAATTGCATCAAAACTAAAAAAATTGGGATGTTATCTTTTTCTTGAAAACACATGAGCATGAGGAAAGTTGTATACCGGAGATCCCAAAATTTATAGTTGTTTGTAAAACTTGGCAAGTAAAAGGATGGAGGAATAAAGGCTTCGGGAGAATTGCATATTATGTTCGGAAGGAATTTGGGCATTGTATTAGAGCGGTAGAAAAGTTTTAATCGCAACAAACAGTTTGGATTGAAATCACAGGTACAGATTGCAGAATATTCATTAGGGGATGCTATTTTCCACCTCGTGGTTCCTCAATATATAACCAAGGAGACTTGGACAGAAGATCCTTTTCATTACCTAGAGTAACAAACACTAGAGCTAATAGCTTTAGGGGTATTGGTAGGTGATTTTAATGGAAGGATGGGTCCTCGACAAGCAAGTATTTTCTGTGAATCCAAGGATCCCATTTGGTTAGACACTAAAAACAATGATGAGATACATATGGTAGGTTGGACAAAAAAAATAGAGGATGACTATGAATATGTTACTCCGCAAGGTAATCATCTATTAAACTTGTGTGGCGGACCAGGCTTTGTGATATATAATGGTAAATCTAAATATCCATTATCAAGTGGAGCCACATCTAGAGGGGCCCAAAATAGGGGATCCAGTGTGGTAGATTATCTTCTTGCAGCAGAGCATGTGACAGAAAGAATAGTAGATTTTAGTGTGCAAGACTACCCAGAATCTGACCACTTACCATTGATTTTTCATTTTAACATAAACATGTCATTACAAGAGGTGCAGAAAGAGGTAATGTTAACCATCGACTACAATAAAGCTAGTCAATATGCCGTAATTTGTGAAGAGAAAATCAGCAATGTAGAATGGCCCACTAAGGTAGTGGATTTAAACAGTTGGCTCACCTCCTTGTTGATCAAAAGCGCGGAAGAATGCTTTGTATTGGTTAGAAAGGCCAAGGGCCTGCCATGACGAGGAATGTAAGGGCTGGAGGCTTTTGTATAAACAGGCACAAAAACATGAAAAGGGAGCTATGATGAAAATCTATAGGAAAATGGTTAGACGGAAAATGCGTAAGTTTGAGGAGGATAAATAGGTGGCATTTGTAAAGGATATGATTGCAGCACCTCGAAAATTTTGGGGTAACTTGAAAATCAAAGGGGCTTAAAAAATTCAAGTAGATGCTGAGTGGTTGGTTGAACATCTCATTAAACTGTACCATTTACAAGGGCAAGATGGGAGGATGCCAGGGAGGAGTATATAATGGAACCTTTACGAAAAAGGAGATAGAAGAGGGTATAGGCCGACTTGCCAATGGGAAAGCCATGAATGCTGCGAGCCTCTCTGCTGAAATGATTAAATGGGCTGGGCCATAGACACTAAAAGTTATTACTCAAATGTTTAATGCTGCTATTCAGGAAGGCCTCCCACCAGCTTGGCAAATAAATAGAGTAAGACCTATTCACAAAGCAGAAGATGTGATGAATCCAGGAATTACAGAATGGTAATGGTAGGAAGTCTTTTTACAAAGCTGTTTGCTACAGTTTTAGAAAGAAAAATCAGCTCATGGGCGGAGGAAAAAGGGGTAAGACAAAAAATGCAAGCAAGGTTTAGACCTAAAAAGTCTACGATTGATCACTTGGTCACTTTTCGGGCCATAACAGATTCGGTTAAGAAGACTAAGAAACCATTGTTTGCACTGTTTGTTGATTTTTCAAAGGCTTTCGATACAGTAAAACGGGAGCACTTATGGACAAGGATGGAAAATCTTAATGTTGTAGTGGATATTAGAAGTGCAGTGACTCTACTCTACCAGAAGGTGGTGGTAAAATCATCTTTCCCACTTCCCCAGCATTATGAAATTGACTCTAATATAGGTGTGAAGTAGGGTTGCCCTTTATCTCCCACATTATTTGGTTTGTTTGTTGATCAACTGGATGAATGGATAACCTTGCATGGCAGAGAAGGAACACTTTTACAGAAGCATATTATACGATTACTAATTTATGCGGATGATGTAGTGATTTTTTCGAGAAGTTCCCATGGTTTACAGAAGCACCTTGATGCACTTTTCAATTTTTGTGAAGTTATGGACATGAGAGTCAATCTGGAGAAGATAAAGATCATGATATTTGGGCAAAAGAGAACAGATCACTATACCTTTTTGTATGACAGAAAACTTGTGGAAGTCACACCTTCCTGTAAATATTTGGCCTTACTAATGCACAATGATTATAAATGGAATCTAGCAGTAGATCAAAGAGCAGACTCAAAGTTCGACCTGTACATTTCTTGAGTAATTTGGCTGAAGATGTTATACATCTTCCAGCTCCACTATCTATGATGAGAATATCATCACCAAATCTGTCAGCAATATAGTTTTTCTCAATTGAGCAAACAACAACATTACATACCTTAGTATCGTCATCTTGCTCTTCCTCTACAACTTCATGTGCAATACTCACAACCAGATTCTTCCTACCTCCTCTTCCACGAAATGGAGACCTTCCAGCGCGCTAAATCTTCCTCTTCCCCTAGATCCTTGTCTATTAGGGCTAGAACACATTGCAGACACATGCTCCTTTCCTCCCAATTATAGCATTCAATTTCCTTAAGTTTGGGGCAATCCACCTTCAGGTGAGCATATAAATCACAATTGAAGCAAGGACCAATTCACCCTTCGCTGGAACATTTAATTGTGAAGAAGTCTTTGCTTGAAACTGCTTTAACGATCATATTTCTTTTGGACTCTTACCTCTGATCTTCAATTGAATTGAAGGATCAACCCTGCTTGTAATGATAGCTTGGACTTGCAAAACCTTAGTTCCATCACATATGGCATTAGTTCCTCCATTTCCTGCTGCTCTTGAGCTTCCTCCATCACCAGTTATTACATGCCAGAACTAGAAGAAGAAGAACTAGAAGATGCATCTGCATTTTTCCAGCCTATTCCTCAACTTTTGCCATGATGCCCTGTCAAAAGCTTTAGTAGAATCTACAAAGTAGCAGAAAAATGTATCTTTAACGCTTTTTGCCCCTTCAGTGGTAATCCGCAATGTAAGCAAATGGTCAATAGTAGAGTGATTTTTTCGAAAACTTGCCTGCATTAAGGCCCTCATCCCATGATCATCCACCCAACTGCTAATTTTATTCTCCAATGCTGCCCCAAACAATTTTGCCATAGTGTTACTGACCATAATGGTTCTATAGTTCTCAACTCGATCCTTATCTCCAGCTTTAAATATAGGTATTATCAGGTTCAGAGACCACTTCTCTGGAAAACCCTCATTTAAAGCAGAATTAAACATTCTAGCTATCCTTATCCATACTTGCATACCTCCCCATTTCAAAATTTCTATTGCCATACCTTTTGAATCCCGTGCTTTGCCATTAGACATCTTTCAAAATGCAATATCTTCAGCAGTAAATATATCAGGCACTTGTTCACTCACCTCTCCAAATGGCTTACTTCCTGGAACGTTGTGTAGATCCTTAACATTTTCAAACAGGTCATGGCGCGAAAAATTTTCCAAGGCACCCCCTTTGTCTTAAATCGATTCCAAAAGTTTTTTGGTCTTTCTTTCAGATCACCCAACAAATGTTGCTGCCATTTCTCTTGCCACAATGCATGCTTATGACGTGTAAATTTTTTAAACATTTTTCGTGCTTCTCGCTTATCTAGAGTATTAAAATAGTGCTCTCTAACTTTGTGACAGTCTAAATCCCACTATGCTTGGTTTTTTCTCTTATGCATATACCGTTTGGTACGTCCAAAAACCTTTTCTGCAGTATTTGGCAATGTCTGCATAAATAATTGACTCTGTTCTACTAGCCTTTCCGGCCAATTTAAATTCCCAAAAACTGCTTCAATTTCCTTATGAAAGGTTTCTGCTTTATTCCAACAAAGGCGCAACTTACCACCTTATGTTTTCCATGACTGATGCCTTGGAGCTCTTATCTCCAAAGTAAAGCACAATAAAGCGTGATCAGAATCTGGCTGATCTAATATTTTGAAAGCTTTCAAGCAAAGCGGCTACATCTGGCATTCCAATAGCATAATCCACAACACTAGAACCTTGAGGCGTATTGCAGGTGAAACCATCAGTCTTGGGAAATTGGTTTGTTCCATTATATATCACCGCATCAAATGTCTCACAGAGTTGCAGTAAATGCTCTTCCATAGGATTATTATCATAATCCGCAGAGATCCTCTCCCAACCAGCAGGAATTTCATCTAGCCAAATATTATCCAAGTCTCCTAGAAAAACATTTGCTTGAAAATTCTTCACACTTGTATTAAAATCCCCCATCAAAACCACTATGCCTTTTTGCTTAAATTCTGCTATATATATATATAGAGCCAAAAGGCCTAAGAACTTATCAGTCCCCAGCCTTTCGGATGGGGGGACTTTGGGGATCCATTATAACCTGTTTTACTTTACATCGACACTTAACTTTAATTCTTATCAAAAAACATCAATATTTAATCATATTGTCAAGAATGTGACTGCTAAAATTTACTAATTTCAACTATGAACACTCCACTTACTGCATTTAATTATATTCACCATGGCCACAAGTTATGTGTGCCTGTCTCCTATGATAATACCAGCAACCACTGTTTCTGCTTTACCTATTTTAAGAATACCCCACATTAACCTTGACAAATGCTATGGCTAGTGTTTACAGAAGTCCTGTGCCCGAATTATTTTTCCTTTGAAAGCTAGGCAAATGGAATCCTACGATTTTATCAATAAGTTTTGTCTATCTTAATTAAATCCTTCCATGATCCAACTATTAGTTTAGCTAGTAAATTTACTCACAGTATCACACAGCAAAATGCCAGATATTACCATTCCCATATTCACTTGTTCCTGCTATATTGTTTTATTAACCGTATCATGCTAATCTTTATGTCTATCATTAATTATCACTATTAGTATGCTTAAATTCCAGCATTCATTACTAACAACTGTTTAACATGCATAATCAAGGAGAACCATTGATTTTACTCAAAAACCAGCAAAGATTAATCCGATTCTACTCAAGAACCACATTAGCTACGTATCATACAGCAAAACCATGTGTAAAATGCTGTTTCCTTTCATAAAGCTACAGAAAAGCTTAGAAATAAAGGCTTACAAATGTTTAATGCTTCCAGTCATATCATTCAAACCGCCCATATCTTGTTGTAGTAATATGAGCATGATTTCAAAGATATTAATCAAAGATAGAGTTTACCTTTATTTTTAAACATAAAATGCAAGAAAATACAATGCTATCAGAAATGTTTGCAAGGTCTTCAGATTATATCCAGCTTGTTCTTCCTTTTTGTAACAGAGAGTCTCCAAACATCCAAAATCCAAAAAGAAAACTGGAGATGTAAGACCGGTTACCTGCAATCCAACCATTCAAATATTAGCCAAAAATGGGTAACACTGAAAGGGATTAGCAGGTAAGCAATGGTCTCTACATGGCTTAACGCCCTTCACCAATTTAAAGTTTAAAAACAAACTTAAAATCCGAATTATCTCTGAATAGAACAGAATATTTAGGGTGCAAACCTCAGCACTTTGTCAGCAGACCTAAGCCATTTAATAATTAACAGAAACCTGGTTTAGTAGGATCTCCATTTCGTCTTCATCCTCAAAGTCCTGATCACGCTTTGTCCCAATGGATTCAGCTACTATGCTAGCGCTTGCCTCCTCTGCTTCCTTAGTGCCTCCAACATCTTGTGACACGAATTTTAATATTCCCTCACTGTTCTTGCTGTTGGGAACCCCAAGAAGATTAAACTTCTCCACAATCCTGTTCAGAAATGCCTTACTAGGCTGAGCCACCGTTTCCCCTTCTTTCTTGCATAATGCAGCAAGGTCTATCCCTGCTCCCTTGATGAGACACAGCAGATCCTGCCGGGTCTGCTTGCTGCTCGCCATCAGAGGCGCTCAAACCAGCCTTCACTAATAGCAAACCAACTGGTCTGCTACATCCCTTGCAGCTATTTATATGGACCGTAACCATGGGCCAGCTAAACGTGTCCCTGCTCCCCATCTGGTATCTTATTGCTGTACTAGCTTTATCTCCACTTTTGATCATACCAGTTCTAAATTTGATCTTACTTCATTCTAAATTTGGAGATATTACCTTAAGCTTACGAAGCGCAAATCCTTGCCATAACTCCTCATCGGTTTAGTGCCCGTGCATATCGTTAGCCATAGTACAAATCCCTGCGGCAATGATGTATCGGGGTGCCGGAATCTCCACCCTGTAGACCTAGCTATTGCCATTTCCAAATAACCCTAAAGTTACCTTAGGTTGTTGCTCGCAACCCTAAAATGAATATTATACGTTTTAAGTTATTGACCATGTGTTAGCAAAAATAAGACCTTTAGTTCTCCCCCATAGTCCATGGGGCTTCTTACTCTATGATGTAGGCATCCCATGCCTCACGATTATTTGCCCAATATACCAAAAACATATCAACCATTAAGTTAGTATTTTAGAAAGTTAGACAACATATCTGCCTACCATTACCTTAAGGTCATGGTGATTTAGACTATGTTAACACCTTAGAGCATGTTGAGTCGTGAGATTAATTACCATAGGTTAGATATCCACTTTCACTTCCATATAAGACCTTTACATACTAAGAACATCTATTACACTACTGGTTCCAGCAGTTCAAAGACTTATGACATAGGATTAATTCCCAAATCCTATCTAACTTAATTAGTACACAACCCCGGGTTAATTTGATATATATATATATATATATATATATATATATATATATATATATATATATATATATATATATATATATATATATATATATAATACCTAAATTAATAAGGACAAGAGGGTCCCTAAATTCTAGGGACCCCCTGCCCACTGTACTCACTAGATTGCATCTAAGATTGACAAGTAAATACCTGTATCTCTTCAGTTCCCGTTGAAGGATATTAATGTTGAACTTCAGTCCCGGAAAGATTCCATTTTTAAGTGTACTGTTAACTATATACCAGATGTCATCTGTCTTGAAACCTTTGCTGACGAACAGCTGAATCAGCTCATATAGGTCCTTGGCTGCTCTATCTGGATTGTTATGCACATACAAATAGGGTTGAATCTGTGATATGATGACATTCCTTGCCATTTGGTAAGGCCTACATCCGTTAGCATGCCCAAACTTGGATGTTTTAAACGGTAATTTATCCCTTTTGTCATATCTATAAGTATCATAAAAACCATTGGTTGGATCCGTTACCTCAATGCTCATGTTAAGAAAATTGATCATTCTTCCCATTTTGTTCCTGCTGCTGCCAGGCGGCCAGTACACTGTTTCATCCTGGATAGTTAAGTACTTGAGGTTGTAAATCGATTGTTGTGGTACCTCCTTTCCCTCCAAGGAAAGGGAACCTCTGATGTACTTGTTGTTTAAGCTCATGAGGTCATCTATATACCTATAGGTGTGGCCAAAAGTTGCTGCCTTATCTAGTTCACCACTGTTTACCAGACCAAGGATAAAGGATAACTCAAACCAAGCCAGGTATAAGTTACACCATGCTGGGCTTGAAGAAAAGCCCATAGGAATGCCCTTAGTTTGTCTCCAAACCCTGTCACCCATCTGCAAAAAGCAATTCTTTAACAGCCAGGAGTTAATTCTAGTAAACTCGGATTCTTCTAAGCAGATCCACTTTTTGCTTGTAGGCTTATCAGTTCTCCATTCCAGAAATATGTCCCCATTGTTTCTAAATTTGTACCACATCTTATTATTTTTGTCTTTGGCCTTTTGGTGTTTCCATACCATTGCAGCCATGCCTGCCATGATCGAGCATATACCGTCATCACCTTCAATGGGGATGTTTTCGTAACATCTTGTTATGTCTGCTACAAAGACCTCAGTAATCTTAGCAGGTAAGTTACACGTTAGGTCATATACTGAGTTTATGATCCAAGACCCTTTGATCTTTTCTTTTCTGAAAAAGTTAACCCTGGCTAATTTGCATTCACATATCTCAGGCCAGGCTGTGAGGAAGGTATTTAAACCAGCAGCCACTAAGGTTGCCAGCTGTGAAAAAATGGAGTCATAAGCACTGGTGATCCATCTATATGTGTGCTTATGTGCTTTATAGATGGCCATTAAGAATGGAAGATTTTGACAACTCTCTTCCCTTTCCCCAAGGAAATCCTGAATTGTACAGTTAATTGAATGCTTTAGTTCCTCTGCACTGATGTTAGTCTCGATAAAATCATCACTGCCTAGTCTTATAAGGGCCTGCTCTCTGATGTGCTTGGGACAGATAAAGCATGGATTATTTGCTGCTTTGTCCACGCCTGAAATGTATAGATTGTTAGTTAGCCAGGCTATGTTTCCAGTTACAGCATCATCCAAGATCTGAAATTTCATATGGTTCCCAGAATTAGATTTGATGAAATCTTTAGCCTGTTTGACTGTTTTGGCCATAATCAGTTTCTTCGCCTTCAGAATGTCTTTGCTGTCATACCTCCCCATAAACTTGTACTTGTGTACTTCAAAGAACTGGTCAACAGTCCTTGTCATTTCAGATTTAAATTTGTAAAGAGTGAAGGGCTTATCAGGGATGTAATTAAGTCCGATTGCAAGCCACTTTCTAAGGGCACCACTGTGTACAATAGTAAGGTCAGTCGTGCGTATATGTCCAATATCTGTGGAGATGAATTTCTTAAGACTAGGATTATGGCAAGGGCAAGGGGCCACACTAGATTCCGCAAATATTGGTTTTGGTTTGTATAACAAGGCTTTGAGGCTTTCAGTATAAGACCACCCAAAGGTAGTGTTTTCCATAATTATACTTCCCAAATCTCCGAAATTACTGCTCATAATCTCATAAAAAGCCTTTTGAAATCTGATCTTATCAATAGCCTTGGAGAAGAATCTGAAATGCACAAAGGATTTGCTTGACTTACTCTTGTGCGTCTCAATAGCCCATCTACCTTCAGCTTTTTTAACCAAAATTCTGTCTTTTTCCTGTTGTATCAGAATACCCTGGGTTAGTACCATAAGCTTGCATTCATGTTATATGTAACATGTATGCTTGGAGGGGTTCTCCACTTCCTATTGGCCCTTGATGCCCTGGGTGTAACTGGCCTTCAGAAAAAGGCTTCTTTATGACCAAAGGTCACGTTTCTTAGTTAGTTTATGATACGCAATAAAACATCTGTAGTATTACGTGTTCTAGTCATCCTACTTAATGTTTCTGACATGTAAAAACATTTGACTATTAAAAGTGTACAAATGACCCTTATTAAAGAACACTTACTTTGTTTTAGAAGGAGATTCTGGTTTTGGTCACACCATCAGTGCGGCTGTGCCCTCCATGGTTTTTGTTGACAGAATGCCCAGTATCGGATTCGGTACCAGGTACATTATCTGATGCTTGTTCCACTCCACTGGCAGTAATTGGGGTGTTTGTAGCTGCTCCAGTCCTATTCTGTTTTGGTTTTGGTGGCATTACTATCATAATCTCATCATCCTCAATTGGATTAGTCTTTCTTTTGTATGCATTTTTGAAGATATTACCATCAGCATCCAAAGGAGGGAAATCTTCCATGAACTTTACATTTTTGATGGTTTTTTCCAAGATATCCACAAGTTTTGTGTCTCCAAAGACATCTTTGAAGTCTGTTTTCTTGTTCTCGGCCATTCTGGAGGTCATACCAATTAATGTCTCCCTGACTTTCAGATAAGCGAGAAATGCTATGGCTCCTTTTCGCATTGGCTTGGAATTCATCATGGTATAAAAGTGGCAGAACCTGCTTGCACAGCTCTCCCCAGGCCAAAGAACATGCATATTGTTCATCATGAACCATACTGCATGATCATACCATGTTATGTTATCATTACATCCTCCTGCTGTCTTTTTGCTGAATTTATCACACTTACACTTGAAGAATGGGCAGAACGTCCTCCACAACTTCACTATATAGAAAGGTTCTCTTTCTTCAGACTTTTTAGCCATGTGTCCTTTTTGTCCGAGCCAGATCCCGTTATCTTTATTACATTTCTTTCCAAAAAACCTTGTATTTTTGCATGGCAACCGGACTTCTTCCTTACCAATCCTTCTATTGAAGGTTTCTGCGTCCTTGTAAGCCTGTTCTTCCTCAGTATCAGTGATATTGCATAGGATTTTCCATGTTCCAATACTGATAGGTGCTAGAATCCCTAAGTTCTTCGTTTCCCATAGACCATGTTTAACCTTAACGCCATGTAGTTCCACTAATCTGGCTGACATAACAGGGCACGTGCCACAATTGCTCAATGTTAAGGTCTTGACGTTGTAATCATCAAGCAAGTTGCAACCCTGCTGCTCATTTTCCAGAACTGTGCTTTTGCTGCTTTTATTCAGTATAGCCAGTCTTTTTTCCTCGGGCAGCATACTTACATTGAATAGACAGTTATTAAGTCGGACAGGCTCTGGTTCTTTAGGCAGCTCCATGCTTATCTTTTTGTTCTTTACCCTGGGATTCGTCACTTTGAATTCATTTGCCATTTCTAATGCAGTAGAGCATTTAATGAAAGTCAACACATCCTGCACTTCTCTGTTTTCAGCTTCATTATGTGCTGCAGGTAGTGCTTGGTACACCTCATCCGCTAGCTTCATGCATGCAACTGTATCACTACCAGCTGTATTTAGTTTGTTCACCAGGTCAAACATATTGTTGATGCCGAGAAATGTGATCACTGAAATTTCATTATCCTCCAGGAAGGCCTCTCTCTTTAGAAAATACTTGTGTACCTCTGGTTTGAGCACACATCCCAGCACTACTTGCACTGCCATATTTGGTGGAATAATACGAGAATACCCATATCCCATTTCAGCTAGTTCCTGGTCCCACTTTGCGTAATAATCCGAAGGTTCAGCTATAGTACTGTGCTGGTTTGCCATATCAGTTACCACAGCCTTTGCTTTGCTATTGCCCTCCTGAAATATTCCGAGCAGTTAGTCTACTTCTGATATCAATATCCATTACAGAGATGCATTAGCATGCTTAGACAGGATAGCTTAAACTACTCAAAGCTTAAAAAATTAGATCCCCAAAGCCCACATCAGTTGAACTAATGTCCTGAAATCAGAGAATATATACTTGGCCTTAGCCAAAAGACTAAGACATTCTAGAGCCAAAAGGCCTAAGAACTTATCAGTCCCCAGCCTTTCGGATGGGGGGACTTTGGGGATCCATTATAACCTGTTTTACTTTACATCGACACTTAACTTTAATTCTTATCAAAAAACATCAATATTTAATCATATTGTCAAGAATGTGACTGCTAAAATTTACTAATTTCAACTATGAACACTCCACTTACTGCATTTAATTATATTCACCATGGCCACAAGTTATGTGTGCCTGTCTCCTATGATAATACCAGCAACCACTGTTTCTGCTTTACCTATTTTAAGAATACCCCACATTAACCTTGACAAATGCTATGGCTAGTGTTTACAGAAGTCCTGTGCCCGAATTATTTTTCCTTTGAAAGCTAGGCAAATGGAATCCTACGATTTTATCAATAAGTTTTGTCTATCTTAATTAAATCCTTCCATGATCCAACTATTAGTTTAGCTAGTAAATTTACTCCACGGTATCACCAAAGAAAAAATGCGGATATTACCATTCCCATATTCACTTGTTCCTGCTATATTGTTTTATTAACCGTATCATGCTAATCTTTATGTCTATCATTAATTATCACTATTAGTATGCTTAAATTCCAGCATTCATTACTAACAACTGTTTAACATGCATAATCAAGGAGAACCATTGATTTTACTCAAAAACCAGCAAAGATTAATCCGATTCTACTCAAGAACCACATTAGCTACGTATCATACAGCAAAACCATGTGTAAAATGTCAAGCTTTCCTTTCATAAAGCTCTGAAAAAGCTTAGAAATAAAGGCTTACAAATGTTTAATGCTTCCAAATATATCATTCAAACCGCCCATATCTTGTTGTAGTAATATGAGCATGATTTCAGCATATTAATCAGCATAGAGTTTACCTTTATTTCGGAAACATAAAATGCAAGAAAATACAATGCTATCAGAAATGTTTGCAAGGTCTTCAGATTATATCCAGCTTGTTCTTCCTTTTTGTAACAGAGAGTCTCCAAACATCCAAAATCCAAAAAGAAAACTGGAGATGTAAGACCGGTTACCTGCAATCCAACCATTCAAATATTAGCCAAAAATGGGTAACACTGAAAGGGATTAGCAGGTAAGCAATGGTCTCTACATGGCTTAACGCCCTTCACCAATTTAAAGTTTAAAAACAAACTTAAAATCCGAATTATCTCTGAATAGAACAGAATATTTAGGGTGCAAACCTCAGCACTTTGTCAGTAGACCTAAGCCATTTAATAATTAACAGAAACCTGGTTTAGTAGGATCTCCATTTCGTCTTCATCCTCAAAGTCCTGATCACGCTTTGTCCCAATGGATTCAGCTACTATGCTAGCGCTTGCCTCCTCTGCTTCCTTAGTGCCTCCAACATCTTGTGACACGAATTTTAATATTCCCTCACTGTTCTTGCTGTTGGGAACCCCAAGAAGATTAAACTTCTCCACAATCCTGTTCAGAAATGCCTTACTAGGCTGAGCCACCGTTTCCCCTTCTTTCTTGCATAATGCAGCAAGGTCTATCCACGCCCTTGATGAGACCGCAGCCAGATCCTGCGCGGGTGCGCTTTTTGCTTCGCCATCAGAGGCGCTCAAACCAGCCTTCACTAATAGCAAACCAACTGGTCTGCTACATCCCTTGCAGCTATTTATATGGACCGTAACCATGGGCCAGCTAAACGTGTCCCTGCTCCCCATCTGGTATCTTATTGCTGTACTAGCTTTATCTCCACTTTTGATCATACCAGTTCTAAATTTGATCTTACTTCATTCTAAATTTGGAGATATTACCTTAAGCTTACGAAGCGCAAATCCTTGCCATAACTCCTCATCAGTTTCCGCTTAGTGCCTGTATCGTTAGCCATAGTACAAATCCCTGCGGCAATGATGTATCGGGGTGCCTAATCTCCACCACCAGAGACCTAGCTATTGCCATTTCCAAATAACCCTAAAGTTACCTTAGGTTGTTGCTCGCAACCCTAAAATGAATATTATACGTTTTAAGTTATTGACCATGTGTTAGCAAAAATAAGACCTTTAGTTCTCCCCCATAGTCCATGGGGCTTCTTACTCTATGATATAGGCATCCCATGCCTCACGATTATTTGCCCAATATACCAAAAACATATCAACCATTAAGTTAGTATTTTAGAAAGTTAGACAACATATCTGCCTACCATTACCTTAAGGTCATGGTGATTTAGACTATGTTAACACCTTAGAGCATGTTGAGTCGTGAGATTAATTACCATAGGTTAGATATCCACTTTCACTTCCATATAAGACCTTTACATACTAAGAACATCTATTACACTACTGGTTCCAGCAGTTCAAAGACTTATGACATAGGATTAATTCCCAAATCCTATCTAACTTAATTAGTACACAACCCCGGGTTAATTTGATATATATATATATATATATATATATATAAGCAATATCCTACCTCCTGCCGGAAGGCAGAGTAATACCCTAGAATTAATAAGGACAAGAGGGTCCCTAAATTCTAGGGACCCCCTGCCCACTGTACTCACTAGATTGCATCTAAGATTGACAAGTAAATACCTGTATCTCTTCAGTTCCCGTTGAAGGATATTAATGTTGAACTTCAGTCCCGGAAAGATTCCATTTTTAAGTGTACTGTTAACTATATACCAGATGTCATCTGTCTTGAAACCTTTGCTGACGAACAGCTGAATCAGCTCATATAGGTCCTTGGCTGCTCTATCTGGATTGTTATGCACATACAAATAGGGTTGAATCTGTGATATGATGACATTCCTTGCCATTTGGTAAGGCCTACATCCGTTAGCATGCCCAAACTTGGATGTTTTAAACGGTAATTTATCCCTTTTGTCATATCTATAAGTATCATAAAAACCATTGGTTGGATCCGTTACCTCAATGCTCATGTTAAGAAAATTGATCATTCTTCCCATTTTGTTCCTGCTGCTGCCAGGCGGCCAGTACACTGTTTCATCCTGGATAGTTAAGTACTTGAGGTTGTAAATCGATTGTTGTGGTACCTCCTTTCCCTCCAAGGAAAGGGAACCTCTGATGTACTTGTTGTTTAAGCTCATGAGGTCATCTATATACCTATAGGTGTGGCCAAAAGTTGCTGCCTTATCTAGTTCACCACTGTTTACCAGACCAAGGATAAAGGATAACTCAAACCAAGCCGTATAAGTTACACCATGCTGGGCTTGAAGAAAAGCCCATAGGAATGCCCTTAGTTTGTCTCCAAACCCTGTCACCCATCTGCAAAAAGCAATTCTTTAACAGCCAGGAGTTAATTCTAGTAAACTCGGATTCTTCTAAGCAGATCCACTTTTTGCTTGTAGGCTTATCAGTTCTCCATTCCAGAAATATGTCCCCATTGTTTCTAAATTTGTACCACATCTTATTATTTTTGTCTTTGGCCTTTTGGTGTTTCCATACCATTGCAGCCATGCCTGCCATGATCGAGCATATACCGTCATCACCTTCAATGGGGATGTTTTCGTAACATCTTGTTATGTCTGCTACAAAGACCTCGCAATCTTAGCGGTGTAAGTTACACGTTAGGTCATATACTGAGTTTATGATCCAAGACCCTTTGATCTTTTCTTTTCTGAAAAAGTTAACTCTGGCTAATTTGCATTCACATATCTCAGGCCAGGCTGTGAGGAAGGTATTTAAACCAGCAGCCACTAAGGTTGCCAGCTGTGAAAAAATGGAGTCATAAGCACTGGTGATCCATCTATATGTGTGCTTGTGTGCTTTATAGATGGCCATTAAGAATGGAAGATTTTGACAACTCTCTTCCCTTTCCCCAAGGAAATCCTGAATTGTACAGTTAATTGAATGCTTTAGTTCCTCTGCACTGATGTTAGTCTCAATAAAATCATCACTGCCTAGTCTTATAAGGGCCTGCTCTCTGATGTGCTTGGAACAGATAAAGCATGGATTATTTGTTGCTTTGTCCACGCCTGAAATGTATAGATTGTTAGTTAGCCAGGCTATGTTTCCAGTTACAGCATCATCCAAGATCTGAAATTTCATATGGTTCCCAGAATTAGATTTGATGAAATCTTTAGCCTGTTTGACTGTTTTGGCCATAATCGGTTTCTTAGCCTTGAAATGTCTTTTTGTCATACATTCCCATAAATTTGTACTTGTGTACTCCAAAGAACCGGTCAACAAATCCTTGTCATTTCAGATTTAAATTTGTAAAGAGTGAAGGGCTTATCAGGGATGTAATTAAGTCCGATTGCAAGCCACTTTCTAAGGGCACCACTGTGTACAATAGTAAGGTCAGTTGTGCGTATATGTCCAATATCTGTGGAAATGAATTTCTTCAGACTGGGATTATGGCAAGGGCACGGGGCCACATTGGACTCAGCAAAAACTGGTTTTGGTTTGTATAACAAGGCTTTGAGGCTTTCAGTATAAGACCACCCAAAGGTAGTGTTTTCCATAATTATATTTCCCAACTCTCCGAAATTACTGCTCATAATCTCAGAAAAAGCCTTTTGAAATCTGATCTTATCAATAGCCTTGGAGAAGAATCTGAAATGCACAAAGGATTTGCTTGACTTACTCTTGTGCGTCTCAATAGCCCATCTACCTTCAGCTTTTTTAACCAAAATTCTGTCTTTTTCCTGTTGTATCAGAATACCCTGGGTTAGTACCATAAGCTTGCATTCATGTTATATGTAACATGTATGCTTGGAGGGGTTCTCCACTTCCTATTGGCCCTTGATGCCCTGGGTGTAACTGGCCTTCAGAAAAAGGCTTCTTTATGACCAAAGGTCACGTTTCTTAGTTAGTTTATGATACGCAATAAAACATCTGTAGTATTACGTGTTCTAATCATCCTACTTAATGTTTCTGACATGTAAAAACATTTGACTATTAAAAGTGTACAAATGACCCTTATTAAAGAACACTTACTTTGTTTTAGAAGGAGATTCTGGTTTTGGTCACACCATCAGTGCGGCTGTGCCCTCCATGGTTTTTGTTGACAGAATGCCCAGTGTCGGATTCGGTACCAGGTACATTATCCGATGCTTGTTCCACTCCACTGGCAGTAATTGGGGTGTTTGTAGCTGCTCCAGTCCTATTCTGTTTTGGTTTTGGTGGCATTACTATCATAATCTCATCATCCTCAATTGGATTAGTCTTTCTTTTGTATGCATTTTTGAAGATATTACCATCAAAGATCCAAAGGAGGGAAATCTTCCATGAACTTTACATTTTTGATGGTTTTTTCCAAGATATCCACAAGTTTTGTGTCTCCAAAGACACCTTTGAAGTCTGTTTTCTTGTTCTCGGCCATTCTGGAGGTCATACCAATTAATGTCTCCCCTCGACTTTCGGATAAGCCCGAGAAATGCTATGGCTCCTTTTCGCATTGGCTTGGAATTCATCATGGTATAAAAGTGGCGTAACCTTTACCGCACTCTCCCCAGGCCAAAGAACATGCATATTGTTCATCATGAACCATACTGCATGATCATACCATGTTATGTTATCATTACATCCTCCTGCTGTCTTTTTGCTGAATTTATCACACTTACACTTGAAGAATGGGCAGAACGTCCTCCACAACTTCACTATATAGAAAGGTTCTCTTTCTTGAGACTTTTTAGCCATGTGTCCTTTTTGTCCGAGACAGATCCCGTTATCTTTATTACATTTCTTTCCAAAAACCTTGTATTTTTGCATGGCAACCGGACTTCTTCCTTACCAATCCTTCTATTGAAGGTTTCGCCCTTGTAAGCCCGTTTCTTCCTCGATGATCGTGATATTGCATAGGATTTTCCATGTTCCAATCGATAGGTGCTAGAATCCCTAAGTTCTTCGTTTCCCATAGACCATGTTTAACCTTAACGCCATGTAGTTCCACTAATGTGGCTGACATAACGGGCACGCGTGCCACAATTGCTCAATGTTAAGGTCTTGACGTTGTAATCATCAAGCAAGTTGCAACCCTGCTGCTCATTTTCCAGAACTGTGCTTTTGCTGCTTTTATTCAGTATAGCCAGTCTTTTTTCCTCGGGCAGCATACTTACATTGAATAGACAGTTATTAAGTCGGACAGGCTCTGGTTCTTTAGGCAGCTCCATGCTTATCTTTTTGTTCTTTACCCTGGGATTCGTCACTTTGAATTCATTTGCCATTTCTAATGCAGTAGAGCATTTAATGAAAGTCAACACATCCTGCACTTCTCTGTTTTCAGCTTCATTATGTGCTGCAGGTAGTGCTTGGTACACCTCATCCACTAGCTTCATGCATGCCACTGTATCACTACCAGCTGTATTTAGTTTGTTCACCAGGTCAAACATATTGTTGATGCCGAGAAATGTGATCACTGAAATTTCATTATCCTCCAGGAAGGCCTCTCTCTTTAGAAAATACTTGTGTACCTCTGGTTTGAGCACACATCCCAGCACTACTTGCACTGCCATATTTGGTGGAATAATACGAGAATACCCATATCCCATTTCAGCTAGTTCCTGGTCCCACTTTGCGTAATAATCCGAAGGTTCAGCTATAGTACTGTGCTGGTTTGCCATATCAGTTACCACATCCTTTGCTTTGCTATTGCCCTCCTGAAATATTCCGAGCAGTTAGTCTACTTCTGATATCAATATCCATTACAGAGATGCATTAGCATGCTTAGACAGGATAGCTTAAACTACTCAAAGCTTAAAAAATTAGATCCCCAAAGCCCACATCAGTTGAACTAATGTCCTGAAATCAGAGAATATATACTTGGCCTTAGCCAAAAGACTAAGACATTCTAGAGCCAAAAGGCCTAAGAACTTATCAGTCCCCAGCCTTTCGGATGGGGGGACTTTGGGGATCCATTATAACCTGTTTTACTTTACATCGACACTTAACTTTAATTCTTATCAAAAAACATCAATATTTAATCATATTGTCAAGAATGTGATCGCTAAAATTTACTAATTTCAACTATGAACACTCCACTTATCGCATTTAATTATATTCACCATGGCCACAAGTTATGTGTGCCTGTCTCCTATGATAATACCAAAGAACCAATTGTTTTACGCTTTACCTATTTTAAGAATACCCCACATTAACCTTGACAAATGCTATGGCTAGTGTTTACAGAAGTCCTGTGCCCGAATTATTTTTCCTTTGAAAGCTAGGCAAATGGAATCCTACGATTTTATCAATAAGTTTTGTCTATCTTAATTAAATCCTTCCATGATCCAACTATTAGTTTAGCTAGTAAATTTACTCACAGTATCACACAGCAAAATGCCAGATATTACCATTCCCATATTCACTTGTTCCTGCTATATTGTTTTATTAACCGTATCATGCTAATCTTTATGTCTATCATTAATTATCACTATTAGTATGCTTAAATTCCAGCATTCATTACTAACAACTGTTTAACATGCATAATCAAGGAGAACCATTGATTTTACTCAAAAACCAGCAAAGATTAATCCGATTCTACTCAAGAACCACATTAGCTACGTATCATACAGCAAAACCATGTGTAAAATGCTGTTTCCTTTCATAAAGCTACAGAAAAGCTTAGAAATAAAGGCTTACAAATGTTTAATGCTTCCAGTCATATCATTCAAACCGCCCATATCTTGTTGTAGTAATATGAGCATGATTTCAGCATATTAATCAGCATAGAGTTTACCTTTATTTCGGAAACATAAAATGCAAGAAAATACAATGCTATCGTAAATGTTTGCAAGGTCTTCGATTATATCCAAATTTGTTCTTCCTTTTTGTAACGAGAGTCTCCAAACATCCAAAATCCAAAAAGAAAACTGGAGATGTAAGACCGGTTACCTGCAATCCAACCATTCAAATATTAGCCAAAAATGGGTAACACTGAAAGGGATTAGCAGGTAAGCAATGGTCTCTACATGGCTTAACGCCCTTCACCAATTTAAAGTTTAAAAACAAACTTAAAATCCGAATTATCTCTGAATAGAACAGAATATTTAGGGTGCAAACCTCAAAGACTTTGTCGATGGACCTAAGCCATTTAATAATTAATGTAAACCCGGTTTAGTAGGATCTCCATTTCGTCTTCATCCTCAAAGTCCTGATCACGCTTTGTCCCAATGGATTCAGCTACTATGCTAGCGCTTGCCTCCTCTGCTTCCTTAGTGCCTCCAACATCTTGTGACACGAATTTTAATATTCCCTCACTGTTCTTGCTGTTGGGAACCCCAAGAAGATTAAACTTCTCCACAATCCTGTTCAGAAATGCCTTACTAGGCTGAGCCACCGTTTCCCCTTCTTTCTTGCATAATGCAGCAAGGTCTATCCCTGCTCCCTTGATGAGACACAGCAGATCCTGCCGGGTCTGCTTGCTGCTCGCCATCAGAGGCGCTCAAACCAGCCTTCACTAATAGCAAACCAACTGGTCTGCTACATCCCTTGCAGCTATTTATATGGACCGTAACCATGGGCCAGCTAAACGTGTCCCTGCTCCCCATCTGGTATCTTATTGCTGTACTAGCTTTATCTCCACTTTTGATCATACCAGTTCTAAATTTGATCTTACTTCATTCTAAATTTGGAGATATTACCTTAAGCTTACGAAGCGCAAATCCTTGCCATAACTCCTCATCAGTTTCCGCTTAGTGCCTGTATCGTTAGCCATAGTACAAATCCCTGCGGCAATGATGTATCGGGGTGCCGGAATCTCCACCCTGTAGACCTAGCTATTGCCATTTCCAAATAACCCTAAAGTTACCTTAGGTTGTTGCTCGCAACCCTAAAATGAATATTATACGTTTTAAGTTATTGACCATGTGTTAGCAAAAATAAGACCTTTAGTTCTCCCCCATAGTCCATGGGGCTTCTTACTCTATGATGTAGGCATCCCATGCCTCACGATTATTTGCCCAATATACCAAAAACATATCAACCATTAAGTTAGTATTTTAGAAAGTTAGACAACATATCTGCCTACCATTACCTTAAGGTCATGGTGATTTAGACTATGTTAACACCTTAGAGCATGTTGAGTCGTGAGATTAATTACCATAGGTTAGATATCCACTTTCACTTCCATATAAGACCTTTACATACTAAGAACATCTATTACACTACTGGTTCCAGCAGTTCAAAGACTTATGACATAGGATTAATTCCCAAATCCTATCTAACTTAATTAGTACACAACCCCGGGTTAATTTGATATATATATATATATATATATATATATATATATATATATATATATATATATATATATATATATATATATATATATATATATATATATATATATATATATATAAGCAATATCCTACCTCCTGCCGGAAGGCAGAGTAATACCCTATAATTAATAAGAGTAAGAGTAAGAGTTATTTTTCCATTAATCAAGAAAAACAGTACATGATTCTGAGAGTAAGAGTTGATTTTTCCATTAATCAAGAGCTTTTCCATTGATTAATTAGTTTTTGAGAGTAAGAGTTGATTTTTCCATTAATCAAGAAAAACAGTACATGATTCTACTTATAGCCGCAGAATACATTTTAGCAAGGTCTATCACCAAAATTATGTAGCATAAATACGATAAGTGTTGCTCAACATATGTGATGCCAGTCAAGTTTCAAAATTTTGTGATCTTTAAAAAATAACTTATACGTTAAAGATGACTTCAATAGAAAGGGAGGAGTCTCGACCCCATCCAACACAGGGACTGAAACAAGCAACCAAAAACTCCAAATGATTAAGAAATAAGATTGAGCAATTGATGACGAGTAGGGCGGTGAATGAGTCCAAGATACATGATAGAGAGAAGTAGGCTAAAGTCAAGTCTAGAATTGAAGTAAGCATAGAAAGGAGCAGCAGAATCAAAGGTATATGAGTCAAGAGTCCGCTCAAAGAATCTCCTCAATGCAAGAAGGGTCAACCTCACTCAAACAGAGCAAGGAGCCATATAGATGCGCCAACATTCTATGTGTGTAATATCGCTCCCCGAATCTCGGCTGAACCGATTCTCGTCATGAAGTGATGATACATGGAAAGAAAGTCGAACATGTTGTAAACCCGCACCACTTCCTGCGAGAATAATCTTACTAACTTGATGTTTGTTGCTTGCCTCTCTGCTTCCACCAAAGAGATATTGCTAAAGAACACACCGAAATCTTGACCAATGTCTTTTTAAGAAGGTCATCTTCAATCTCCCCAGCACTAGTTTTACATATCTTCAAGTAAGCTAGCATCATCATGAAAGATAGAATTAGAATTAATGACACCAAGATTGGATGCAAATAAATCAAAAGACCCCTGAAAAACCAATTGAATTCCATTTCCTGTTGTATTTATCTGCATATTTCCTTTTATGGGTGATGCAATGGACTCAACATCAAATTGAAAGTGCACCTTGATCCAAAAAGTTGAGAATTTTTCATACCATAAACCACTCTATTTCTAGCTTTCCGGACATTCCACGTAGCAATAAACATTAAAGAGTTAGCAAAGGCACACTTATTTTGAATATAAGACAAAAGATTGCACGAATCCTATTGGGGAAAAGATGTCCCAATTTATCAAAGAACCAAGACCAAAAGGAGTTTAGCTTGGGACAAAAAGAAAATGTGCTCAAGATTTTCCTCCCTATTACATCCAAGATGGCAAAAAGCGTAAATATCGGTATTCCTAATGGCAAGCAATTGTAAATTGGGGACACTTTTATTAGCTATCACCCAAATAAAGAAACTGGTCTTAGGGAAGCAATATGAGTTCCAGACCTCCTTGAACAGAATGTTGCTTTCTTCCTCTGAGATAAGCCACTTGGAACTTGCCTTGGAAGGTACATCATTTCTACTTATCAAAGAGTATATCTTGCTAACTTTATAATGAGATTTACCCTCCAGAGTCCAATTAGTTGCCTTTGGCACAATATTATTTACCCAGATATGAGGCGAATAGATTTTATGTGAAAATAAACCTTTTATCACTTTCAGAAATACCATGGATAATGTTCTTCAGATAGGTCCAAGAAACTAACTTGTTGTTGATGTATAGGTCTTGTACAAATTTGAAGCCATAATCAGACCACTTTTTGTACACCCTCGGATGTCTCAAAGCTAGAACTTTATTTGGATGATTTTTGAGGATAGGATTCCAGAAAAATTGACATGTGCGTGTTCAAATCTTGAGGGGGAGCATAATCAAAGGCAGAATGCACTTTATTCCATGCATGAATAATGTTCCTCATAAGAGGGGAAGTATTAACACCAGCATGGAGGACATTAAAGCATGAATCAGGAAGAATATGGCCAATAGAGGGGTGACCTTCAGGATGAGAGGAAAGCAGCCAATATCTAATGAATTGAGAGGAGGAACTTGAATTGTTCAGCAAGGATTTCCAGATGTATTTACCAGCAAGAGCACAGGCTTGCAGATGAAGATTTTTGCATCCTAAGCCCCCCAGATCTTTAGGATTGGCAACAAACTTCCAACCAACCTTATGAGATCCCCTCCATATAAATCTCCTGATTGTTTTCTCAATCTCATAGTAAACAGCCTTGGGAGCCACAAGAGCAGAAGAAAAGTAGATATGAGAGCTAGCAAGAACAGAATTAGCAATTAAAGTTCTGCCAGCTAGGGATAAGCCACCTTTGAAATTATTCAACTTCTTTCTGATTCTATCAATGATTGGTTGCCAAAGACCTTTCAGATTAGGATTTAGCGATAAAGGCATACCTAGAAGAGTAGAAGCCTGGTTGGAATTTAAAACCTTAATATCAGCAAAATTTGGCTGGATATTATCACCAATGATCACACATTTGGCCAGATTTAAATGAACACCAGATGCAGCAGAGAATTGCTTAATTATATCAAGAAAAAACTCAATATTAGAGATATCAGCATCTAAGAAAGCAAAGGTGTCATCAGCATATTGGGAGAGAGAAGAGAGTCGCCACCGCCGCATTTTAAGACCCTTAAGCTCACCAAGGTCCTTGAAATGAATTATAGCCCTTGTGAGCATCTCAAATACAATCGAGAAATAGATAAGGAGCAAGAGGGCAACCTTGCCTCACACCTCGAGCAAGAGGGAAGAAATGAGAAGGGGATCCATTCAAAGTGATAGCAGAGTTGGAGTAGGCATTCAAGCCATGAATTAAAAGTCTCAGCTTGGGATGAAAACCTAACTTAGACAAAGCAAGGTCAAGGAAATCCCATCTAACAGTATCAAAAGCTTTCTTGAAGTCCAGCTTTAAAAGAACACAATTTTGGTTGGAGATACTATTCCAATGAAGACCTTCCATAGCTGTGATATAATTGTCCAAGATAAACCTGTTAGAGAGAAAAGCAGATTGATGAAGGGAGATGTTTCTCTGCAGATAAGCCTTGATTCTATTAGCAATGATTTTGGCAATTTTTGTAAGAGGTGTTGGTCAGGGAGATAGGCCTCCAATCAGAGAATGTAGAAGGATTGTCAACTTTGGGAATAAGAGAAATAAAGCCAGCTGATATGGAAGGATGCAGGTAATTGACCTCCCAAAAACCTCTGACCAAAGAAACAATGTCATGCTTGAGAATTTCCCAAAAGTGAATAAAAAACTCACAAGGAAGGCCATCCGGTCCAGGAGATTTATTCTTACCAAAAGAACTTAGAACCTTAAAAATCTCAACTTCATCAGGAATGGCCACAAAGGAAACATCCATATCCTCAATGGGAGAAGGGATTACCTTATCCAACAAATCTAGAAAACTCTTCTCTTTAACAGAGTCAATGAGATTAGCAGGCAATTTGGAGAAGAGGGAAGCATAGTTATCCTGAAAAAAGGTTTTGATGAGCTTTGGATCTTCTACTAACAACCCTGTATCAGTTCTAACCTGAGTGATGGAGTTCCTTAGGAGCCTGACTTTAGCCATTTTGAAGAAAAATCTAGAACTGCCACAGTCCATATCCTTGCTGAATTTAATTTTACACTTTATAGTTGAACTCTTGGCTTCCACTTCCTCAATACTCTTCAAATAGTTTTCCAGGAGCTCTTCCCCAAGCTGTAGGTTTAAATTATAAGGATCATCCTGAAGAAGAGATCTAATATCTCTCATTTTGGAAAGCAACTGCTCCTTCTCATTGATTTTGGACAAGTGCTTGCTTTTTGACCAATCTTTGATCCAGCTTTTGATCTTCTTAATTCTGCCATAAAATCTTTTCATGGAGTGCTGGTTGCTCTCTTCAGAAATTTGCAAATAGAATTCCCTGAAGTCTTTCACAAAGGAATCATTCTCAAGTAGAGCACAGTTAAATTTGTAGGGGACATTACCTTCTCTAGGAATTTGAGTTAACTGCTTTGTGCAAAGGAATTGGGGCTGGTGATCTGAGATAATATTGCCTTCATCACTAGTAACAAAGCAGTTGTCCCAAAGAGAGGAATTTGGGCTACAGACATAATATCTATCAAGGGCACAAAAAACTCTTTTGTCCCCCTTTTGTTTATTAGACCAGGTATATGAAGCAGTGGAAGAGGGAACATAAATCAGAGCATTGTCAGATATAAAAGACTCCCAATTATTTCTCTCAGGAATGGACATATTAATTTTGTTGCCAAGCTTCATGTTCCAATCAGGAGTATTGTTAAAATCACCCCCAATAATCCAATCTGAAATAGGATTGTTCTGCAACCAAAGGTTTATTTCAGTCCAAAGTAATTCTCTATCTTTGGGGTTAGTGGAGGCATATACATTAATTACTCCAAAAGTCGAGTCCTGAAATTCAAAGGTAACACCTTGCCACATCTTGGAGGGGGAATTATAGAAAGAAAGTCTGTTCGGGTTTCTCCGGATCATGATAATACCCCCACTTCTACCGAGGCTTCAATCCAGTGGAAAAGGCACCGGGAAAATCCAATCACCAAGATTAGAGATTTCAAATTTAGGAAGCTTAACTTCCTGGAGCATAATGATGTCAGCATTATAGCTCTAATTTGGGAGATAGCTCTCCTTCTTTTGATAGGGCCCTTGATTCCCCTTACATTCCAAGAAAGAATCTTCATAGAAAAAACGGGAGGATCGAGAGAAAAAAGGAAAGCAAGGGTTCAATGTCTATGAAGTTTCTTTTTCCTTTTCCCTTTTTAACCTTACTTCTAGTATTAGCACCGAGTATTATGCTTGATTAATGAGCTCGGCCGGGGGGTGTCATAGTTTTGGACTTAGCTAAATTCTTACTCAGAGATGAGATAGACTTGGAAGTAACCTGAGGAGGAGGGCATTCTACAAGAAACTTATCTCCCTCCCAATTCTCTTTATCTATATCAGCATCCATATCAACATCACTATCCTCAAAAGCTCCCCCAGGGATAAATTCAAACATTTTATTTGTGGGAGGAGAATGGTCCAAATTATTGACAGGTTTAACCAAAAAACAGTCATGAGGTGAAGAAATCTGACCTGATAAAGTGGTGACCATTTCTTGAGATTCCTGTAAATTGCCAATATCACCAAGCTTGGAAGTCTTTTCATAAATGTCCTGGCCTTTGTCTTGAGAAATCATCTCCCTATCTGGAGTATCTTGTACAATTTCTTCATCCATTAAATTCCAAAGGCAAGTCTGCTGAGGTTGAGAGTTGAGACCTTCTTGCAAAGAAGCTAATTGCTCAGCAATGTCATCAGCAATAGAGGAGTGTGGGGGAAGAAAAGGATCAGAGACAGGAGAAATATCAATAATGGGTGAAAGACAATTTTTCTTTGAGTGGTCATGGGAATTGCTCAAAATTACATCCAAATCTAACTCAGAGTTAAGGTTAGCTAATACCTGAAATTGGTTGGTATTACCATTTGTTTGATTGGAGCAGTCAGTTGAGTTGACATGAGGAGGAATGTCCACCTTATCAGATACCTTGAAGTGATTACAAACAGAGGTTGGGGCTGGAGCAGGAACAACCTCCACCAAAGTGTCTCTAGGATCAATTTCATCAACGAGCAATTGGCTCTTTGTTTGAACTTTTGGTGGAAGACCTTGCCATGTTTGCTTTTCTTGTTTAATGAACCACTCTTACCCTTTTCAGAGTTTAATGAGAGAGAGATCTCATTATTTCTGCCAGAGGTTTTGGCTTCCAAAATAATCTTATTTAAGGTCTCATGAAGACTGCTGACCTTATCTGTTTTTTTATCCACTGTTGCCGCCTTATGCAACACCTTAATTTGTTGTGAAGAACCCTTTTCAGTAAGGGAGAAGTCTTGATCATGTTTCTTAGCAATAATTGTAGTAGTTGCAATGTTATCTTGAGAATCTCTCATCTTCTTCTTTCTTTGGATTCTTTTATAACTGCCATTGACTTTAGTCCATTGAAATTTATTATCTTTCGAGATAATATCTGGAAATCCAATATCACTGATTTTGTTTGAGGCATCATAATGAAAAGCATGCTCCCTGGAATTTTGATCTATCTGTTGTACACTGACTCCCATGCTGTTTTTGACCAACGAGTTGACTTTCTGATTGACTTTATTATTGACTTCCCTGTTGTCAGTCAGCTTGGTCATAGAGCTGCCATTCATATCAGTAGAAGGTGATAATTCCTTGCAAGATTCATACCAAAAGTGCCTTACCCTACAATTTTGACAGTGAGGGGGCAGACCAGACCACCTTAAGGGAAGGGAGGTTTTTTGGCCAAAGACATCAAGGAAAGGGATTTGGATTGGAACTTCCTTGGAGATATCAATTTGAACAATAGATCTTGGGGGTTGGTAAGGAGAATATTCCGTGCATATGTAAGAGCCAATTGATCCAAAAAGTAATTTAAGACAGTCTTCATTCCAATATATAGGATTAAGGCCGTGAAGAGTTGTCGAAGCCACACACAGTTTATCCAAATTGGTGACTTCAAATTTAGGATCCCATTTGAGGAATGTAATCTGGAAGGATTCAAGAGCCAGGGGACCATGGTTGAGCAGAAGATTTGCAGATCGTCTATTACCACACTCAATCATGATAAAAGGAGAATGAAGCCAATAGACAGCATTAATGAGAATTTCTTTATCGATTCAAGCGTCAAAGCCCATAATTTATCAAGTTTGATGCCATGTTTATTGACTTTAGCAATGACAAAATTCTAATCATGAAAAGAATTCAATTTAGCATGAAAGAAGGAAGATCCAAGGAAATACCCTTAAAGGTTTCAGCTTTCCTTGTGAAAGGAGGGTTGAATGATCGAATTGTTCCAAGAGCATTCTTGAGAGAAACATCCGAGCATTTCTGTTGTTCCGGCCTCTTTTCTCCATAGGGAACGGGAATTTGAAGATTCTGGTCCATGCATGGCGGTGGCCTCCTCAAGTCGGGTCCTTAGACAGATTATCCCAAATGGAACCTTGAAAGAGAGGGGATCCATTGAATTGTCCGACCGTCCAGGAGAAAGAGTTAGCAAAGTCACCAAAAAATAAATGTTTTGGATTTTCTTGAAAGGACCTTAGTCTGTTTAAGGAGATCGTATGAGAGGGCTCAAGATCAGCAAAGGCGTGAAGAATGGAAAGAAATTTAGGGTAATTTTTGCTTATAAGCTCCATCCGTAAAGAATCAGGTGGAAACTACAAAAGCAAATTGAAAACGTGCGAAAGAGCAGGAGGGGAAAACAAGGGGCAGAAAAAGAAACAGAGGATGAGAAAATTCAAAAATAGGAAGCTGGAGAGCCAAATTCAAGGCCAAAACGACAGGGAAACGGCACAAGAGGATGAATCATTGCTCAGAAAATACCTTTACCACAATTTTAGAGTCGCTCCAATCACAATGCACATGAAAAATACCTGAAGCCGACACTTCTTTTCTACCAATGAATTCTTGTAACCAGGAATCAACAATTTCGACTTCGAATTCTACTGAACTCGGAACAAAGGAGTATTCAGAGGTGAAGAGCTCTTGGGGGAAGTACTGATTTGTGATCAGTGAATTCCAAAGATCCACCGAGGTTCCCTTTAAAAAACCACAGGTTAATCTGCCATTGTGTTTGATAATTGTGAAGATATTGATGTCCATCGATAGGAAAAGATGAGGGGAAACATGTGAATTGCTAGCCCCTACAAGGCTGGCACACTGAATCTTCCAATTTCTTCAAAGAGTAGCAGAAATTAGCACAGAAAGATCAAGAAAATAGTTTGAATCGAATAGGACAAACAAATCAAGAAAAATGGCGCTGATTGCTGACGTGGCCATTGCCCGACTCTCCGTTCGTTCCAAATTCTGCTATATCATTTGCCAAATGAGTAAACGTGTCATTCAAACTTAAATCCTTTTCATCATAAACTCCTCCAGAAACTAAGGGGGAAAAATAAACTGCTGCAATATATATAAGTGAGGCACCTCCTTTTATTTCAATCCACATAAACTGGTTGTGCCTGCTAGCCTTAACAAATGTAATATTTTTACAAACCTGTTTTCGCGCAAAGCAAGCTATCCCACCAAAGCCTCTCCCTCTAACTCCTCTTTTCTCATTCCATAATGTATTCAGTTTCTCAAAGCCATTAATCTCTCCAATCCTAGCACCTTCGTGTTCCCAGGTTTCTACAAAAATAATGACATCAAATCTTTTATTGCTTCTTGGACAGTGATCAACTTTCTGCAGCTAAGACTATGGGCGTTCCATATACCAAGCCTGAGGGTCTTGGGTTCCTAGAAGCGATCTCGCACTATACCTCTACCCCCCCCTGAATATATGCATGTTTGCCCATTGCTTTAAACTCCTTCACCTCAATCAGTAAACTCCGCAATTCCATTTGTTGCTTGGGAGTTAGATCCTCGTTTATCCATAGCTTTTGCCCTTCTAGCTTTTTCCGAACTCTCCTTCAGCTTTGAATACTAGGATCATGCAAGAACAATACATCCTTAAAGAATGCATTTACTGTTTTAACCACATCCTTCGGTTCTCCTTAAGCCAAACCAGATAATTTCAGATTTAATTGGCGATATGCCCGCGCCTGTTCTTCTTTTGCCCTTTCATCTAGAAGAATGGACACTCTAGTCTCCACTTCTTCTATGATATGGTCAGCTATTATTTCCTCTGGCTTAGAATCTTTCACATCCATCTGTACAGCTCTCAAATCCTTGATTTCTTGATGGAATACAACCATTGCTTCCTTAGCCTCTGCTATTGCCTCACGCAAAGAAATCAATTCTCTTTTCAATTGACAATTCTCTGTTTGCAAACTAGTCACCTGTGCTGTCAGAATTTCTACTGCATTCAGAATTTTAACAAACGTAAGAGATACAGACATACCTTTAAGGTTTTCAACATTTCTCATAGCAGCATCAGCCTCAAGCATCTCTCTAACCTGCAGATTCTCACCTATGTTGATCGGCACAGCAGCATCGGTTTTTTGAAGATTCAGCACTGTAGCATCTACTTTTTCCCCTGTAGCAATGGAAACATCAAATTCTTGGTCAGAGATGTTGACGTCCGCTGTAGCAGCCTCACTTGTCAAACATTTCTAGGGAAAGGTCCTTGTACAACACAATACAAGAAATACAAGAGCACAATACAATAGAAAAGACAATCCATGAGAATCCCCGGAAACCATATGGCTATGCCGAGATAGGAAAATATAGGCTCGACACAGAGGCATATAAAAATCAGCACCATGCACATCAATGAGCTCCAAACTGCAAGACCTAATCATATGTGACTGTCAACTATGTTAGGAGCCATCCACGGGCCAAGAGTCAGCAAGCTATAAAGTTGGACTAGAAATATTGAAAATTGAAGAGATGATCCATGAGGATCCTCGGAAGCCACGGGGCTACGCCGAGATAAGAAAATATAGGCTCAACCTAGGGGGGCTTCCCCTTGGTGCCCTCCAGAAGCACCACGTGCTACGCTGGAAAAAAATGCAGAAGCCCATCGGCCAACATTGAACGAAAAGTAAAACCCATATAGCAGAGTAAGAGGTGGGAGATATAATGCATGTTTACAAAGATCACCAAGAAGCGAGAATACTATTTATTTCGGATATAAATGATGAATGAGACCCCGTACTGACCAACCAGATTTCCATGAAAACAAAATGTAGCGCATGATTGTGAAGGTGTCAATGAGATCAAAGAAAAATACCATTGTCTAGTTTATGCCAAGAAAAAAAAAAAAAAAAAAAAAGAAACTCAAGAAAAAAGGAAAAATTATTTGGCCATTGGAGGGAATCGAACCAGCAATCACAAGTTGCAGACCACAAAAGCTAGCCACAAAGCCAACAACAAATTCTTAATAAAATTAAACAAATAATGATTTGAATGGGCCATGCGATACCAGGTTCCAATATTCCCTAACAAAAACCTTTAAGAAAACGGCGGCTGCCAAGCTGACGCTAATTGGGCATGTCGCCGGAGAAATGGATGGAGGTTTCATATAGCTAGACGAAAAAAATTTGAAGGATACAAAGAACCTAGGCCAAATTGAGCATATCAGCTCGAAATTTAGAGAACAATGGACGGGTCATTTCACAATCCCAAGAATTAGTAGTTCTAGTGCGAAATCGAATTCTAGTACTCAAGAATGCTGGTTCCACCTGTATAGAGCCAAAAAAATCTCTTAGATCGAATCAAAATGATTAAATCACCACAAACCTTTAAGAATCAGAAAAGCAAGAATCGAGTACACATACTACTTATCACGTATGACAAGAATCAGAAGCAAAAGTAAATCGACAACTACAAGAACGAATATCTAGATAATGAACGAAGAAGTGAAGTGGAGTTCCATTGAGCTGAATGAATGAAAATACAATGAATGAAAATACAATGACCCACAGGGGTACCCACAATGAGGCCCCAACACGAGTGAATATGAGTGAAAAAATCCAACAATGACCTCAACCATATAACTAGGCTCAAAACATATAACTAGGCCTATGACCCACAAAGTTCCCGAATCCAAAACCGCATCCAAACCCCGTCCAAGTCAGAATTGACTAGACCAAAACTGCACCTCGGCCCGCAACCCTCAAATATCGACTTCCAACCCCCACCCCAACAAGAAGGTGTAGAAGTAAAAACTGCAACTGCAACCACCTCATAACAGCTGAAAATCGGCTACCACCTGAGTGTCAAGAAAGAGGATCGCGCCAAACTGCAAAACAATCACATAGATGGTTAACGTGAAAAGGTTAGGAGCCCTATGGCCAAGCATGCATCATGCTTGAAAGACAAGCAGAGTCAAGAATTTGACGAGAAAAAATAGCAGAATATAGAAATTATAAAGAATCCTCGGAAGTGACATTGCTATGCCAAGAGAGAAAATATATAGATACACTAGGCCCGACCGTGGAGGTCTTCCCCTCAGTGCCCTCTAGAAGCCACAAAGCTACACCAGGAAGAGAGAATAGGCACATCCAATAGAACCCTTTGGAGCCTACCCAGAAGCGACAAGTGTTACGCCGGGAGAGAGAGTAAAAGCACGACCAATGGGAAAAAATCTGAGAGAAAACCCTACAGGAAAAGAGAGCAAGAGAGAAAACATACACAAGAGAGAATATACACAATAATATACAAAGCAGGATCGAGAAGTTATCAAGAATTGCCGGAAGCTACATTGCTACGCCGAGATAGAGAGAAACATATATAGAGATGTCTAGAGACATAGACCGCAAAAATATCCTCAGAAAGAATATACACAAGAATATACACAAGAAAAAAGGGGGCTGCCCAAAAAGAATCGGCCCTAACAGAGTGGAACAGCCAATGCAAAGCCCAACCCAGATATCAGAGGAGGGAGGGGGGGGACTCTGCACAATAAAGAATTCAGCTCAGAGGAAACGCCGATGAAGGAACGAAGCAAACAACAGGGTATATATAGATGACAAAGCCAAAACGAGAGCATGCACTATTGAAAGCACAGGCCACAGAAAGAGTGGATCCAAAACTGGCGTGGCGCTAAAAGAGACGTCCCTTTCCCTAGAATGGTGGTTTTCTTCTATATAAAAAGAGAACCATGGCATTCTAGGGAAAGGTCCTTGTACAACAACATCCGACACAAAGAGGAACCTACCTTCAAACTCCTCTCATAGGCCGAGACTATGGGAGACGAGGCGGGATGCCAATGCACGTCGAGGGGAAGGAGCACAAGAAACCTCGGGATAACTGGAATGCATAAAGTAAAAAAAGGCATAAAAACTGAACATAAAAAACCAACTACTGCCATCACCAAAGCACAGAAAACAAAAATTGTAGAATCAACGTACCAACAAACTAGATAGAACACCTAACGACAAAATGCTTCTGAAAGCAAAGACAAAAATACCCAACTTATATCATCCATGCATAACAGATTCAAGCAAACTTTCATGCAAGAGCACCCAACCAGAGAACAGATAAAATCCAGAGCAGGATGGCTAGAATACAAGACATCAACCGAAAGATGAGATCACAGAGATAAAAGGGGATAACAAGACAACAAAGACAAGAGAGCATCGGGACAAACGAGGCAGAAAGGGCACGCAATAGTTCCAGAGTACTGGAGGGGATGGCTTGGTGAGAGCAAAAAGGGCAACCAAAACAACCAGAGTAAAATGGAAGGAATAGAAAACCCAAGAAAATGAAGCAAAGAAGGGAAAGGAAAAGACATAAACAATGGAGCAATGAAGAAGCCGAATGAGCAAGTAAAGCTAGAATCTGATCCATGGGTGCATAAAATGGAGGGACCAAAGGAACAATGCAAAGGAACATAAAAAAGAAGGACATAATGTAACCCCCGCTAGGGAAATGAAGCTATAGGAACAACAGACAAGGCCATAACGATGTCAACAAGTCTAATGAACCAGAAAATACCACACTAGCAAAAGAAACTATAACCCAAACTAACCTAACCAGCAATAGAAAAAGAGCCAGAGACAAGGAATCAAAGACGGAATGATGAAACTAGACTAAAAGAGAATGACATCAACCAAGTTAAATGGAACAACAAGCCGAAGGAACTCAAAGAAGGAAACACTGCAACCACAACAAAATAAAGAAATGATATTATGTGGAATGGTCCTGAGAGCACATATGTCAACCCAAGATCAATGCAACAAATGAAACAAAATGCAAAGATAAGGAGCTAGAATGTATAGATAAGGACTGGATAGGGAACATGGAGCAAGTGAAAGAACGCGGAAAGAGGAGCAAGGAAGGAGAGACAAAATACCAGAATAACGGAGTGCAAAAAGAAGTAAAGGGTAAAGATAAATAGAATAATGCAACTAAGAAGGCAGATGGGACAAGTAATGAGTGCTAGGGCACGGGAAAATGAAAAAACATAAAGTGAACCAATGGAACAATGTGGTGAAAGATGGAAAAGAAATTGTGCTAGAGTACCAAAACAGCAAAATGCATAAAGAGAACAAATGAAACAACGCAATGAAAGATTGAAGAGGAATTGTTGGGAGAAAAGCAACCAAAACCACGAAACAAAATACATAGATAAAGAATTAATGGAGAACATGGAACAAGAAAAACGAATGGAGACAACAAAGTTTGAAGGAACCGAAAAGATGAACCCATGATAAGGAGGAGAGCGGAGCAGATAAGGCGAATGGAACAAAATAAACAATAAATGGAGCAACCACGGTGGCCAAAAAAATAGAGAACCTACAACGTAAAATCAAAGAGCAACAGGAAGAAATGGAGAAAACAATGCACACGTAGATAAATTAGAGTGAGCAAAATGGAACCGATGGAGTGGGTAAAGAGACCAATGGAATAGGGATGAAAGGTTAGATAGAGGCAACAGTGAGAACTCAACTAGAAGCCAAGAGCAGTCGAGTGGCCAGCAGTAATGAGACAAAGAGTGAATGAAGCAATGGAACAAACAATGCAACCCGAGCAGAATGAAGCAACTGCAAAGAGGACTAATGGTAACTCGGATAGGTAATCAAACAAGAAAGTCAAATGAACTTGTATGGCATATGTGGAAAGGAGCAAATAACAATAACTGGAGCCAAATAGGTAGATGGGACAAACAGGAAGTAATATGAAAAATGGATGGCTAAACAAGACCGGAGATGAGCGAATCAATAGTAAAACTCAAAGACAATGAATAATAGAAGCCCCTAGTTGGCCAACTGTGACTAATCCAACAGCCACAAATATAAAGAAACGTAACTAAGTCGCCAATGTAACAAAGATGTATGTAAAATCTAACCTCGTATGAACACATATAACATAACCAGAGAGAATACCTCATCACCTATTGCTTAGCATCCTGATCAAAAACCTCAACCAAACAATTAACTTGCAATAGATGCTTATGTGGAGAGACCTCTCTGGCCTAGAGGCTAACATAATGAACAACATGTATGTACTTAATTCATGCGAACAATATCTATAGACAAATGACATCATGAAATGTAGATATAGGAGTTGGACGGACAAAGAAATGATTATGGCAAAATGACCAAAAACCGAACACATGGCACCCCATGCATATTAATAACCCAACCCATGCGCTCTCAACAATTCTCTGAAAAAAGCCAATCGTAGCAAACCATGTGAGAATCCAAGTAAAACAATGCATCAAGATAACAAACCAAAATGAATCTAACGATGCATACGAAGCCACATGGTGCAAGTCCTAGCACCTTATGTCGAATGAGCGTACATAATAGGATAATGCATGATCTGAGCTAATGAGAGACTACAACATGTAGTGTCAGCAAATTTTAACTCTAGGAAATCACCACAGTGAGATAACGAGAAACCATAACCAATTTAACGACCACATGATGTATATAGGATAATGCAGGATCTTGAGCTAAATGAGAGACGACAACATGTAGTATCAGCAAATGTTAATTCTAGAGAATCACCAACGAGAAACCACAACCAATTTGATGGCCACATGATGCAAGCCCTAATACAAATCCTAGACGTTGAATAATGCAACACACCGAGGTTCTGGGAAATGATAAAACAGTAAAGTTCATGCAATTTGTTCGATGCAACCCGCAAAAACTCAAGAAATTCCAATTCTATGATGACAAAAAAAAAATGCCGATAAAAATGCATCATGGTATCAAGTTTACAAATCTATAAAAACCAATGCTATCATAGGAAAAGGACAACAAATGCGTTTAATAAGAGATTTCATGTGAATGACCAACAAATGAAACATGACTAGGGAGCAGTGTATGGCAAAGTATTTGAAATGAATGGGAAATTTTCCTTCTAGCGTTAGGATGAACAGGCATCTCTAGATTTGAATGGGACCTATCCTACTAATAAGATTTTGGGTCGGAAAATTTCTTTCAGATCTCATAAACAAAAGGTCACTAAAACAAATTTGTAGCCTACAAAGAAAGCACAATATAATATTAAATTCTAGTAAAAATAACATAAACAGGTCATGTTCCTAGGAAAATGCGCCTCTAATGAGTAATATTTCGTCAATGAGTAGCTTACTGCCCCAAAGTTAAAAGTCTTCCATATTTAGCTCCCTCTAATGAGATGTGAAGTGTGCATGTGGAACTTGTTCCTTGGTTCCTGAACTTATTCTTTACTAACTAACCATATTAAAAACTCCTATAACTTATTTTTTGTACTAAGAAAAATCCTACCTATAGAAAAATGAATCGGAAACCTCTTTTTGGATCGGCCGTAATCCTACTATATTTCAAATGAATCGGAAAATTATTTTTTGAACCAGAAATTTTGTGAAGCGCCTAGGACTTTGCCACACATAGCTAGGGAGATATAATGCATGTTTGCAAAGATCGTCAAGAAACGAAAATACTATTTATTTCGGAGATAACCAGATTTGCCCATACGGACCAACCAGATTTCCCGTACGGACCAACCAGGTTTCCTTGAAAACAAAATATAGCGCATGATTGTGAAGGTGATCAATGAGAATATCAAAACACGAACATGTAGTGGAAATAGATCAAAGAAAAATACCGTTGTTTAGTTTATACCATATAAACACGAAAGAAACTCAAGGAAAAAGGAAAACCACCACAGTAAGATAACGAGAAACTATAACCAACTTGACGACCACATGACGCATAGGATAATATAGTATCTGAGCTAATGAGAGACTAAAACATGTAGTGTCAGGCAAATGTTAACTCTAGGAAATCACCTCAGCGAGATAACGAGAAATCATAACCAATTTGACGGCCACATGACGCAAGCCCTAACATAAGTCCAGGGGCCTCAAGGCACAAGGGACGATAATTTCTATTCTATTCTATTCTATTCTATCGAGGTTCTGGGAAATGATAAAACAGTAAAGTTCATGCAATTTGTTCGATGTAACCCTCAAAAACTCAAGAAATTCCAATTCTACGATGACAAGAAAAATGCTGATAAAAATGCATCATGAAATCAAGTTTACAAATCTATAAAATCCAATGCTATCATAGGAAAAGGACAACAAATGCATTTAATAAGAGAGTCTATGTGAATGACCAACAAATGAAACATGACTAGGGAGATATAATGCATGTTTACAAAGATCACCAAGAAGCGAGAATACTATTTATTTCGGATATAAATGATGAATGAGACCCCGTACTGACCAACCAGATTTCCATGAAAACAAAATATAGCGCATGATTGTGAAGGTGTCAATGAGATCAAAGAAAAATACCGTTGTCTAGTTTATGCCATATAAACATGAAAGAAACTCAAGAAAGAAGGAAAAATTGAAAGAAACTCAAGAAAGAAGGAAAAATTATTTGGCCATTGAAGGGAATCGAACCAGCAATCACAAGTTGCAAACCACGAAAGCTAGCCATAAAGCCAACAACAAATTCTTAGTAAAATTAAACAAATAATAATTTGAATGGGCCATGTGATACCAGGACCCAATATCCCCTAACAAAAACCTTTAAGAAAATGGCGGCCGCCAAGGCTGACGCTAATTGGGCATGTCGCCGGAGAAATGGATGGAGGTTTCACATAGCTAGACAAAAATTTGAAGGATACAAAGAACCTAGGCCAAACTGAGCATATCAGCTCGAAATTCAGAGGGGTCATTTCACAATCCCAAGAATTAGTAGTTCTAGTGCGAAATCGAATTCTAGTACTCAAGAATGCCGGTTCCACCTAAATAGAGCAAAAAAACCTCTTAGATCGAATTCAAAATGATTAAATCACTACAAACCTTTAAGAATCGGAAAAGCAAGAATCGAGTACACATACTACTTATCAAGTATGACAAGAATCAGAAGCAAACGTAAATCGACAACTACAAGAACAAATATCTAGATAAGAACGAAAAGCATTAATTAAAACAAACTACTACAATATGCTCAACCTTGTACAAGACTCTGCCTACGACTAAGAATGCATTTCTACCTTGTGCAACACTATGCCTAAGACTAAGAAAGCGTCTTTAACAACAAGCTAAGAATCCCAACATACTTAGAATCACCAAACCATCTAGAAAAGGGAAAAGTAAGAAGACAACAAAACCGATTACGTCCAGCTTGGCGATGCTGGGGCAGTTGAATAGGGTGGGTGCAGGTCAAGGAGGGCCTGCGATGGTCATGGTTTTGGTTGAAGGGCACTGGTGATGGCGCCTAGGGTTTTAGCCCCGTTCGTTTGTACATAACGTTTGATTCCCATGTCATATTTGAATGATTCTGGGCTCATTGGAAAGCTTGCTACGTCCTCTTTCTATTGACATGCAACTTATATAATGATTAGAATGTTTTGGCAGCGAAAAATTGCCTGACAGTTCCGGCCCTTTATTGGCGGTGTTAGGGTTTGGCTGCAATTTTCTTTTTGCCATAACTCCTGCATTTGGTGGCAGTAGGTGTGCTTGGGCTCGTTGGAAAGCTCGCGGAGTGATTATTTCAGTGGTTAAATTTTTCAGAAGTTACCCTTTTGTGGGGGACTGTAGAGCTCTAAAATCTCGGCCCCTTTTTAGTGGAGATGGCAAAAGCAACTCGTAGTCCTTCCAAGCGCCCCTCTGGTAATCCTAATGGAATACAGGGCAATGGTGGAAGGGAATATGCTCTAGGTTCTCCAAAAATTAGCGTTCGAGATGCCCACAAACTGGCTCGTGAACGTGCTCCTTCTTCTCCTAAGAGTTTGGTATCTTCAATGGCAGTTGAATCTGAGGCACAGGAGAGGCAAGCTTCTATGCACCTCAATCCGTTGGCATTGCCTCATGCCCCTATGCCTTCTAGTAGCATATGTGCACCTAGTTCAAATGAGGCAGTAGCTTCCGCTCCCTCCTCTTCTCGGCTTGGTATTCTAGCGTCTGACAGTTTGCCTCATGATTCTAGAGGCAGTGTGGTACAGGTGACCCTGGAAAGTTCTTCTGGAATGTTGGTACCTCCAAAGGCACCTCCAAGACATGTTGGAAGTTCTTCAGAACATATAAGCATGATTTCATTAATTGGAGAAAATAACGCAATTTTGAAAATTTTAAGCACACCTAATTTGCTCAAGCACAAATACTTTCACCTAGTTCTCGAGCCCAAGAAACATAAGGTAATTAACATACACATATATATACAAATTATGTGTTATACTTGTACGTGTACATGATACTTGTAGAAGCCCAATAATGGCCCTACATTCTACACCAATAATTCACATCAATAATTTTACTTCACTATAAAAATAGCTCGACTCGGGGGTAGAGGTCATTAATCTTCCATGGCTTCCTCGATGCCTCATCCAGAGCATATCCAATCTTTCAAGTGCTACTTGAGCTACAACGATCTGAACGAATGCGCTAGAAATGGTATTAATCTTGATCCATGGCTCCAATCTAAAGCTGATGGTCCTGCTAGTGCTTGCAAGAAGCTCACTTTCGTGTTGTGGTCCACATTTACCGGCTTCCCGATCCGGAAATCTATGAGCTGAATAGCATCCGCGAGCTTTGGTGTTGATGGCGAGTGAATCAGATCTGTAAGGATATAATAATGACATGAGTACCTATGAACTATGTATTACAATCAATGTTATCAGTGATGACTACTGTATTTGTTTATGATATAATAATGGTATGAGCACCTATAAACTATGTAAGGATGTAATAGCACAATGAATATTGTTTGATGTATCATACGAGTGTAGTGTAAGGGTGTGCTCTTCGACTTCCAGTATATCTGCAAGCAGTCCCTATTTTCAATCACACCTGAATTACTCAAGCACAAAAACTTCTACCACATTAAAATCCACAAAACATGTTTTAAAAGCATACACATATCCATACGAAAGATGTATTATACTTGTATGTATGCAACTTGATCTTATACCGCGCAAATAATGGCGGTAAAGTCTACCCCAATAATTCACCTCAATAATTCTACTTCACTATAAAAAGCTTCTCACTTGGGGCTAAAGTTCATTCATCTCCCATGGATTTTTAGCCCTCATCCGGTTCACCACATCGAGGCGATCAAGTGCTCAATGAGCCACTCACGATCTTGTCGGTTGCCCTAGGCAGGGGTCTTCTTCTTGATCCCTACCGCGAAGAAAAGCTTTGGCTGAGATTAGTTGCCGAGCCAATTAGGTGTTATGATCCATCTGATTTGGCTTCACGGCGCCAATAGCTATGAGATATCAGGGATCACTACTATAGCTATTGATGATGAATGAATCACACGTTTAGCATTGTATAGTGTAAGAGCTCTTGTGTTGAGATGAAAAATGCGGGCGTAATGAAAAGCACGGATCTATCTGGGACTAACAGGTGGAACCTAGCGAAGTGTCTGCGAGAAGCAATCGGCCCGAGGCGAGGTTCTGAACATTTTCAATGGCATCATACATCACGGGACTTCAGACGGATGGACATACAATAGAGTCATACCTCTACATAAGGCGAAATAGAAAAGATCCGAGGGGAACTCTGGAGACGATAATGGTAAGCTCGATTTTTAAAATGGTTTGGAAAGGTATTGGATAACAAACTAAAAAATGGGCGGCGTAAGAAGGAAATATGAGAGCGAGGGGGGCAAGCGGGGGTTCAGGCCGGAGCACTCAACCCGAGATCACCTCGTGACCCTTTCGGATATTAATAGAGCGTAACAAAATGCGGGGAAGGAAAATAATCTGGCTTTTGTAGATTTCGGAAAAGCATTTGATACAGTCTGATCCAGAGAAATTGTTAAAGAGATTGATGGACATGCAAGCCCCAGAAATATGGTAGGATCGATAGCAAGACTATACCACAGGGTGTATGCTAAGATGGAGCAAGGAAGGGCCGATAATGTCTGTGACACTAGTGTAAAGCGGGGCTGCAGCTATCCCCAACTCGCTTGGAATATACATAGACGCCTTTCTGAGGGTACATAGCGAGCGGCATAGAGGCGAGTATGCCCCCACACTAGGAGACACGAAGGTACCGATAATGCTATATGTGGATGATCTTAGTATGATGGCAACAAAAGAACAAAGGAATGCCGCAGGACTACTCAAAATCCTAGAACAATTACAGCGAGGATCTGAGTATCGACAAAGGAATCTAGCAAAAAACTAAGATAGTCATCTTTGGACACAAGAACGAGGCATAAACCTTTCAGATATAAAGGTAAAGAGATAGAGGAACCAACGTATCACGATATCTAGGTTATGATGCGCGGCCTTACGAGGAAATGGGCCAAAGGAGCTAACGCTAGATTCCAATCAGCTATAGGAAGCTACTTTAACATGAAAAACTTTTGTAACAGAAGTAGAATAACTGATTGGGATATCAAATGTTACCTATTCAGTGCAGCAATAGCCACCCACTTTCGGTTATGCTGGAAAGCGTAAGCATGGGGGCGGGGTTTACGTAAAGAACCGGGAAAAGCAGAAGGAATTCTTAGGCAATGGCACAGACAGGAATTCAGGGTAAGGACAAACACACCACTGACAATCATGATCCTCGAAACAGGGCAGAAACCAATGGAAGTGAGAGCATGGGAGAGAACCATAAGGTACCTGCTCAGAGATAACGCGGGAGACATACAAGGTAAACTGTCCAGCATTGCAATCACAGAATCAGCAAAATCACATATCCTCGAAAGCACTGGATGGTTTAAAGAGGTGGCAACATGGACGAACCGGATGGGATTAAATCCCCGAGTGACCTAATAGAAGAGGGGCGGTGGAATGAGGAGGGCGGAACCTGGCCAAAAGCATGGCTGCAAAGGCATCTGAGACCCAAGACGGACCGCTCATACAAGTTTTTAATCCGACCAACAAATAGGACATCGATATATCCGGGATAACATCTTTGGGGAAAAGCGAAGGGACACGCTTAGCCCGGTTTAGGATGGAAAGCCATGACACGAGAATCGAAAAAGACAGGTGGGAGAGGGGTAGACAAGGAGGGGCGGGATATCTGAGAATGTGGTGGGGGAGAATAGAGGATGAGAACCATATGATTAGTGACTCCCCGGCATACACGGAGACATCGAGGGACGATATAGAAATATAAGGTGGGGAGAACCAGGTCCACAAAGGCGATGAAGATGACGGGAATCATTACGGGATCCGCGGGCCCGATCCACGTAATGAGCGACCGGAACCTGAGAAGTACACGCTGAAAGAGGGCTTGTAATATGATCCGTACAAAACGAAGTCATATAGCCTCACAAAATTGCTTTCGGCTAAAAGCCGATTGATAACGACGCATCATCGCATCTACCGCGGCCAAGCCGTGGTAAAAGCGGGATACGGATTAAAGAAAAAAAGTCAGCCTTGAAAAAGGCTACATTATAACAAATATGATGTGCTAGTAGCACCCTTTTAGGGAGCTCGCCCATGCTACACAAGTCCAGGGGCCTTATGGCACAAGGGACATAAATGTATTCTATTCTATTCTATTCTATAACTAGTCTATTGTAACCTGCATGTTATATATGTTATAGTAATTATGTAAAAGAGCATTGCATACCTCAAGAGTTCTCATCATCATCGTTAGCTTCTTTAGCCACTAATTCTTGCAACTGAGCCCCACACTCACTGGGATCACCATCGACAACGACCGGTCTCTACGCCCAACCATAGTCTATTGTTTTCAAATGTTGGTAACGTGGCGGGTCATTAGGATTGGGTCTCCAATTCTTGCTCCAAGCAATCCCTATACTGCATTGCATATGAGGTTCCCTTTCTGGCAACAGGCTCAAACCAAGAGACAAATACCTCTTCGTAATGTGGGAGATTAGGGTTCTCTATTGGGTCCTCTTCGGCAAAAGCCATCCACGTCGGGCAGTTATCATGTGGCCTGATTAGCAAGAGCATTCCTTTCTTGACATCTTGGTAGGGGTCGAATATATCAACAGGGTTCTTGGGTCTACCCGAGAAAGGCCCTACGTAATGAGATGCTTCAATGTGCTCATCCACAAACACGTTTTCGGGTTCTTCCAATGCACTTTGCCTGGTGCTGGGCCAGAAATCCTGAATGACAGCTCTACCGGGCTGCACGTCCCCAAGCACTCGCAGCAAGGTGGACCAGTAGTCAATAACCATTCATATATGTGTTGGACCATGAGTTATCGCCAGCTCTAGAAATAGCTGCCCAGTGCATCATGTACTTGGCAATAGAAGCTCTCAATGCACCTATATCTTTCAAGCTCCTATATGGCTGCACGACCTTAGGTGATCCTCTCGGAATCATAGGTAAACCTTGGGCATCCTCCTTCCACATTCTGATTCCCTTTTCAGGGAGCCACTCCCTATGCCCTGGCCTCATCTTGTAGAACGTTAGTGGCCATCCATCCTTCATGCAGAACTTGAAGAGTAGAGGTTCCAAGTGACCACATAAACGTCCTTCTTATCAGGGATAAAACCTTTCACGAATTCCTTCCAATTAGGAACCTCTGACACAAGGTAAGGTGAAGGAGACTTTGAACTACACTGCCTGAAGAGTTGCATAAGCTCTGGAATAGTCAATGCATCTGATCTTCTCATTAGAGTAGAGTAGTTTCCAAAGAGGGCATCTATGTCATCGTGGGTGTGTCCAACCATCATGAATCCCAGCTGCACTTAATCAAAGACACCTAACCAAACCAAGTATGACAAGTAAGAGAAAAGATATCTATTCTTATTTTGACCTGAGCAATTATCTAGCTGCAAGTAAAGCCTCCTAGGCAACTCGTTCGGTACCATGGGGCCCTTGTTAGGGGGCATAAAATCATTTCTACTGCCATTTACCATTTTTGTCCTAAGGGCATCTATGTTTAAAATTGCTCTACCCCAGCTGCTTTCAGGACGATCTGTATCTCTCAAATGGCCCCAATTATCCTCAGATTTATTCTCCAGTGTCTTCAAGGTATGATTCAAGGATCCCACATGAAAATTAGAATCATCAGGCCAGAGGTCCAGTGAGAAGTGGCCCAAGGCACCTATACCATGGCCGTGCATGAGAGCACACAGCAACACTCACCTTGGTCGTTCACCTCTCCATCTGAGACTTTGCTAGCTTTTCTAGACGAGGGACCATGGTCTTATTCTGATCCATCTTATCATGTATAATGGTTAAAAAGCGTGCTCGAGGAGATCTATGAGACAAAGCTCTCGAGGACCGATAAAGGCTCCTACATGAAATCGGGCCGTCATATGTGATTTTCTCTCCATTGCAAGTACCCTTCTTTCATTTGGATCTCGGTCTTAGCAAGCTTTTCCTTTATGACAATACTGGTGTTACACTTAGAAAATGCTATCCTCTTAGCTATTGCCACCTCACGAATGATTCTCTTTCCAAGCGGTGAGAAAGGACGAAGGAGAAATATGTTTGCTGTCATCTACAGAAGCGGTAATATCTACTTCTTGGTGTATATCCTTCTTAGTCAAGGCCCGAAGGTAGCCTCTTAACATTTTGTTGCGCTACCCTCGCCGTAATTTTCGAAATGGTGTGGCATCGTCTCTGCGTTTTCATCTATGAACATAGATAGCACAAGATTGCCCCAAAGTATAAGACCTTGGCTTCTTAGAACCACTATTTCCGTGCTTTCAGCAATTACGTGCCATCATTGAAGAGCTTCTTCCACTTGTAAAAAGTGGAAATGGGTATGCCATAGGCTTTATGCCATGCTTTCACGCACACCGTTTGTTATTCAACATCGGGTTGCGGACTACACTCATTTTCGTGAGCAAAGATCTAGCATGTTATATGCAAAGGTTGTGCGCTCAGGGACTTCATGTTCGATAAAAGGTTCTCATGCAAGCTATCTCCTTGGATGTGAAATTTGCCTGACATCTTTTCATGCAAAGGTGATGACACGAAAGTCTAGAATAGCCTCGGCACTAGTTTTTCTTTCACATTTGGTGCTGTCTTTGGGCGTGTCCCGGGTCTCCGATTGATCATCGCGGTAAGGTCTCTTTTTTGTGATGCCAATTTGGGTCTAATGGAGTAAGGTCATTCTCCACATTCTTCTCCTTCATTTGCAACCCGAGAGTAGAAACTGGAATGTTATCAATGCGAGCACGGCTATGGGCCATCTTACAAGGTCATGCGGTTAGGGGCATTTACGCACAAGCTTGGCGGCAAGATAGAGATCTTTTTTTCGCATTGGAAATAGGCTCATGATAGTAGCGACTGACGAGCCTTCCCCTAACTTCACGTCAGCAAAAAGATGGTTTGGATCGGCAAAAACGATAACACCATACCCGTAAAGCCATGTGGCGGCATTCATGCATGAGTGTGCATGCCTTCTCAATTAACTCATCTCTAGAAAGCCTTTGCACATGATTCGTCTCATTATTGGCTAATCTCTCATTGCCTCCGACACTGCCCGGTTTATCGTTTAATCTGTCCTGGTGGCATGCAAACTTCTTCCTCTCTCACAAGCTGACCATCAATGTCCTTCTTGTACCACAACACAAAACTCCCCACAGCTTCACCAATTTTTTCTATTTCCAAAATTTCGGGAATTGGTAGTGGCAACTGTCCATCAAAACATTCTGTCGAAACAACCACCATACCCTCGGGACAATCGAATTGTGATGGCGCTCGAAATTGTGGACACTTCCTTCTGCCACCTTTTTCCCCATCAGATAAAGGGAGATTACATCCGCCATCCTACAAACAAGAGATCGTGAATATCGCGGCCGCGATGTTCGTAAGCAAATAGAACTCTGTTTAAAGAGTTCTACTACAAAAAACGACAAACCGGGAGATAAAAAAATGCTAAGGACTTTCGCCACCGCGATCTTATCGAGCATTGGCAAGAACGGTCAGCTTTACGCAAGCATTCACACTAGCCGTTTAGTTAAGAACTCATGTGGAAAACACATGTAGAGATTAGCATGTGGTTTCGACTCATACTTATGAATATATCGGAGTTCTTAAGTAAATAGCAAGTGTAGATGGTTGAAGATATCAGCGGCCGCGATCTCGTCGAGCATAAGTGTTAAAGCATTGACTTCCGGACTAAAAGCGTTACTCTTACCTCACAGTGCGGAAATGGTGGCGTCCAACGTCTCCTTGTAGCCAATGACCCGCCGTGCTGCGGGCCATAAAACATGTTTTGTATCATCCACAAGGAGAAAGAACGATATATTCAAACACGTGAACATTGTATAATAAACACGGCAGAGTGCCACGAGGTTTCTTTGAGAGCATCTATTTTAAATATTCTAATCCAAAATATCAAAGGTATCTTATCAATCCATATAATACATAGTGATGTTTCGAAGAGAATCAATTCAATGCCGAGAACCCTCAGTAGGGAAACATTCTTTAAGGAAGAATTATGTATTATTGATCATGAACTAACAGATTCTTAACGGGTTGTAGTTATCATTGAAATTCATTGGAACATTAACTTTGAGTTCACTTCATCGAGATATACATCGGGATAGCCCTTTTACCTCGCCAAAAGACTAAATTCGATCACGGTGGAAGAAATCGAAATGTATAGTGGCGCTAATGCAAGCGGATTATCGGGCCGCCCTTGTCGGCGACTTCAATTGATCGCGGGATTCTGCAGCAAAACCTTTGGAGAACTTGGCACGGCTTAGGCGCGGCTCGGCGTCTCCGAGATCTTGCAAAACAAACAAATTTGAATTGGCTTTTCCCGCTTTCCTCTAAATGTTTGTTACCGAATTCAAATTTTCCTGTCACTGTCCATCCGTAATCTAGTTTCTTTTTCTGGCCTTTATGGCTGCTTAATATGTCAGGTTCATTTAATGAACTGATCAGACAGAGGAATTTGAACGCGGACGTCCAAGTCGATAAAGAGCTCTTATGCGGATTGCGTGCTTTTGGCGCAGGTATTTTCGCATCGGGACGCATTTATGGCGGTAATCAATATAGCCCGGCGTCCGTGAATTAATACTGGCGGCGTGTAATTAATGCGCCCGCCGCGTCTGACGTCATTATGGCTGGCACGACAATCCACGCAACATTACGCTCGGCGGGCATTTAATTTCCGCGGCCGCGTTCCTATATAAATTCAAGGCCATCAATCTCATATCATCTCAAAGAGTTTTTCGTGCCACATGATTTCTTGGCGCCTAAGCGCCTTGAGGCTTGCAGCGGCTTCAAGAACCTCCCTAAAACGACCGGAATTTCGTATTCAGCCGGTGCCTGCGATCCCATGGCACCTAAAGACTTCCTCAGAGAAGGTAAATCCTAACATTTCAGCTCAGCAAGATCGCCGCCGCGAACTTGCTTATTAGATTTTGTAATGTTTTGATTGCTATAGGCGCTTTCGGCAAGATGTGGCATGGTCTTCTTGAGCATAAACTTTCTTTCTTGCTTTGCATTACTGCCACCCCAACAACGCGACCACGATGTTGTGGAGTAGTAGTATAGTAGCTCACCAGGATCGCCACCGCGATGTTCGTGAGCAGTGGTATTGTTTTCTTGCCCTGCTTAGCTGCTACACAACATCGCGGCCCCGATAGTGTGGTGTACTATTATAGTTGCTTGGAAGGATCGCGGTCGCGGTTCTCTTGAGTAATTTATACTTTTAAGTTGTACAACATTATGCACGACCTATCGGGGCACTCACTACGAGGCTTTTGTTTACGACCCTTGCTCTGTTTAGTGGACCGGATGTCGAACCCATCCGTATTATAACCCCCTTCTAATGAGCGCAAATGGTGTATAGAGATTGCATAAGCAATACCACACATTAAAGGTGACCCAGAAAAAGAGAAAGGCGTGCTGTTCACACTGCTGGAAAGAAAACCCGGGGCGTTGAACAAGTTGGCATAGTGGTGGCAATGTGGGAAGGCATCGAAGAACAATGTGCAAGATGCTATCATATCAAAGCATCGAGGACACACACCAATGCGCCTCGGAGTACATTCTGAAATGGCGCAATTATGACCCATCTATGATGACAACCCGACAAAAACAAACAAGCCAGCCACGGGGAAAAGCGTCCCAACATCGGCTAAGGGTTATGGCTGGGTGTTGCCATCTTATGAATCTCTCTTTGTATTAATAGGGTATAAAGGGAAACAGAGACATCTTGGTAGGGTTCTCGGCATGCAGAAATGGTTTGTCCACAGACAAGAAGCCTCCCAGCAGTGCTTTGAAAGCAGTTCGAGACGAGAAAATGCCCTCGGTGATGGACACCAATTGGCTAAGAGCCGTGGCCAAGAAAAGAAGTGTGAAGCCAATTGCTACTTTGGGAGAGCCTTCAACATCAAAAACAGTTGTTGAAGAACCACAATCCACGATAAACCCCTCCGGTATTATTAACCCTACTCTTCCTCTTGCAGATAGCACTACATCTGGTGGATTTATTCCAAAAAAACTTACTACTTTCAAAATTAACCTTAGAAATCTGAACACCGATAGCCCGCAGACCCGGCCAAGTTCTCAAACCCCCTTACATTTTAAGCCTCTTCTACTAAGTTGTTGACATGGCGAGACGCACCTGCCATTCCAGTCGAGTTGAAGTTCAATCCGGAAGAGGAATCAAGATGGCAGAGCAAACCACTCAAAAGCTTGAACAGTTTAAACGGTTTTACCCCTTAGGGGTTAATTGGTTTACCAAGATTTCTATTTTTTATTGTGAACTGCGCACCAAAAACCCCGACACACCGAATGCGATCAAATGACCATGTTCAAACTCTAGTTAAAAGCTTCAAGACATATCCAACAGAGGTCCTCACACCTGCTGACGTCGTGCCATTTGACCCTATTACAAGGTAACTGATTCTTTATCTTTTGGACACTCGTTGTTTAGAATTGTCCTTGATGGTTGTCTATTTTTCATGAGGAGAGTGACATGGAGCAATCCAGAGGATTTAAAGGGCAAGAAATTTTACATTATTTCTGGCAACCACAGTATTTGTGCGGCACAACTCCTTTGTTCGGTCGTCGGCCAGTTGGAGCAGCAACTAGAATTTGCTAAAGTATATGCTAGAAGAAGATCGAGAGTGCTCAACGGAAATCTTACAGACAAGGAATATATACAGTTGAGTATTCAATGCAACGGTAATTGCAAACACCGCCTCTGAGAGCCACCGATTGAAAAAGCGCAACAACTTCGCCATCGGACAAGGCTTATGGCTGTCCTCCACAAGGACCGATAGGGACTGCTACGACTTCAGCTTGGAAGGTATTTATTCATTTTCTACTCGCCAACATCGCGGCCGCGATCTTGATGACCTTTGCTTCTGCAGGATTTCCATGAAATTGCAACCACCACTTTGAAAGTCACGGGAACTTAAAGATGAAAAACAATTCATCATTATGGATGAGAAGGTTTTCAAGAAGTTAATGGAAGTTTGGGACCGTGGGTGAACCGTAAGCTTCGGATCGACCATGGTGAGTTTCCTGACAAGCCATCCAAAGACTTCTTTAACAAGACACGGCTCCGGTTGCTTACGAGGTATGTCGAATGCGAGGTGTCCGCAAACCTTTCGATGAGATTATAGAAGGCAAGGCGTATTTAAAGGTGCGGTCGGGGTATAGCGGGAGATTTGATTGCAAACAACGGGCAACCCACATGGAACCCTAACTTTTATGAGGCGAAAATTTTATCTTATGCCACAAATTTCTTTGCAAAAGGATTTCGATAGGCTGGGAGGAATTGCTTGGGGCTTTCTGATTTGACCACGAGAGAATACTTGATATATCGAATCTTCGATACGATGCGTGAAGGCTAACTATAACAAGAATCATACACTAGGTAACCTACCTGTAGCCTTTACGGAGCCAATCAGAAATATTCTAAAGCCGAGGAAGAGGCTAGAAAAAGAAAAGAAAAGAAAAATATTGTCATAGCAAAGGACAAAGGATGGCATCCCTACTTCCTCTCGTTAATGGAGAATGCCACATTGATATTTATTGACATCAGAGGGATGAACAAGATATGGGATTGCAAAAATACACTGACCTATTTATAAGGATAGCTACCATGACTATTGCCAAAGTTTATCACTTGGTTATTATCATGCGCTCGTGAATTTGCCCAATTGCTTGTATGCAGTCGAAGCAAATTGAGGAGGTGGCCACTGCTTTTAGGTTCTTATGAAGAAATGGGTTGGGAGAGCAAGCGAAGGGTGAAAGAATATCACTACTATATTAGTCATATGTGCATTAGCGGGGAGTGATGTTAGGTGTAGCACATGTGCAACTTTGGTGGAGCTTAGATCTATCTCCACCGGCAAGGCTCCTAAGCAAACACCATTGCCTCCAATGCCGCTAACGGTGTAATGAGGATGCCGATGAGAAGATAAAAAAAAGAAGTTTCAAACTCTTTTACGAGGCAAACCAAGATACAAATGGGTGGCAATGGAAGGAGATCTTGTATTGAAATGCCAGCTGAAAACCTCGTATGCCTATTATATTGTTGATCAGCTGGTGCCCCCCGACGGTTGCGTTCTGGATTTCTTTTTTTCTTGGGGACAGCTTCTCGTGTCGCTCTTAAAAAAGAGCGTGGCCTTTGAAAGTTCAGGTAAAGTGTGCCGTTTCCACGAGGTCCTTCTTGGAAACGCTTGAGAAAATGGCCACTCAAACTACGGGGGGATCTGAAGAAGAGGAGAAAGCAGAGAATGCAGAGCCTAATCCTTTGTTGCCCAACATCAGTATTACCCAAAACACAGATATATCAGGGTTGGATACCATTTTGGATAACCTCGATGCTAAATCCTAACGAGGAGAGAATGCAAGAAACAAAGCTTCTTTGAAGGCGGAAAAAGGTATTGAAGCCCTCGAGCCCACTTTTCAAAAAATTAAGTGCAATGAATGAGAAGATTGATGGGTACATGCCATTCTTGGCGGTGAACATAAGTTTGAATACATGGGCGTCTGACACATGGAAATAGACCAACAACACATGGAAACAGAGACCAAGATGAGGCTGTTGGGACACAAAACATCAATACACTTTGCAAAGAAGCGAAGCTCTTTCATCCACACGAGATTGCTACTCAATCCGGAGAAGAAACTTATAAGTGTGAACGGTCGGGGGAGAGTGAAAATGTGGAGCCTGATTCACATGTGGAGCGCATCGCAAAGGCCATGGGTGTTGAGATTCCAGAGGTCACAGGTTATTCAGAGATGGACACAACACAAACTATAGAATTGGGTAGAGCGCATGTCATCCGCATGGCCAATGAAATGGGTGTGATACCTGATAGTGTATCACGAAACACAATCACAAAATTATAATTGCATTCCTCAAGAATGATTATTGTACATTACTTCCTTCAATGGAAATTTTTGTTTCAGGAATATGTATTACCATATCTTTTTGTCCTTAGTACTACTTCGTGCATGTTTAATGTTGAAAATAATCGCGGCTGCGATCCTCTGTGGCAAATACATAGCTTTAAATACTGAAATGTTTGTGCTATGCTTGCTCCAGTGTACCTTTTTTGTACGTAATGCTCTCATATGGTTTTAATAAAAAGCTCATTATTTTGTCTCTTTTCAGCTGCGAAAGATCGCGTTCGCGATTCTTGCGATAACATAGAGCATTCCCTACTACTACATTCTACTCACGATGGACCTTGGCATGAGCATTTCCGAACAACACCGAATCATTGGTAGAATTTGTACTAAAAAACGCCAACTTTTACTCAGTTGCTAGTAGTTTCTGCACTATATGGCTAACCACGAACCTATTTCATGCTAAACGAGAATTCCAAATTTCTCTAATTAATTAATTCATGCTTATATGACATTAGTAGCTCTTGCTCAAAAGAATATGACACAGGTTGCATCCCCAACACATATTGGGAGTCTCTCACATGAAGGAGGTTCTTCTGAACAAAAAGAACATCCAACGCACGTTGGAGGTTCCTCAAGGTAGGAGGAGTTTCCCCCTCTTCCCTCGAACAAGCCTGGAATACCTTTTTCTTCAACCACACCGCATGTCTCGACCTCTACACCTTGGAGGTCGTCTGACACAGTGGCAAAGGTTACAGGTGTCCGCTTCTCTGAGTGGCTATGTAAAGGTGTGTCATCTCCGGCAACCTCAAGAAAGAAGTTGCATCCTATCTTCAGCAGTTGCAGGCCAAGCAGGACTCCATGGATAGTTTTTTACCACCAGCTGAAATTTTTTATGAGGTTCAGGAGTGCAGGGCAACCTTTGAGTGCTTTGGGGCCCTTGTGGTGCAGATCAGTCATGAGACTCACCGTCGTCATGTGGAGCAATTAGTTGCATGCTCTGTTGTCTGTCACTTCACTGGCCCCTTCTTGGTTCTAAAGCGCGTGGGATCTTGGTTATCTGGGCATCTACACAAATTAGGGCTTCCTGCGTATCAATCCATCAAGCTCGTGGCCAAAGATCAACGTTGTTTTCTCCTGATGTTTGAGTCTCCTGAGCCGGTGGCTCAGCTCATAGAACGAGGTGTTGATCCTCTATGGAAACATTTTCTGTTGTATCAACAGTATGTTCCTGGCTCTTTTCCAGGTAAGCCAGATGCCTTACGTGCCCCATTTTGGATTGCTATTGAAGATTTCCCTCCAGAGTTTCAGGATGCTAAGTTCATTTCTGCGATTGCTAATGAGATTGGACTTTACCTGCAATATGCTATAATCAATGGCATTACTAAGATTTGTGTAGCACGGCCCATTCATCGTGATCTGCCTCAGACAATTGTTGTTCAAAGTGGGCCCATGTTCTTCCCATTCAAGCTACGATTATTAAACGGCCCGGAGCTGGCTGCTCAGTATCGTAAGCCTTACCAGCAGGCTCCTTCAGTTGCCTCTGCTACAAATCCTACTCCTAGCTCTGATCCTTCTTCAATGGATGTCTCTCGTCCCCTTGTGACTTCCTCTACATCTATTCCAACCGCTGGTCCCACGCCTCTGCTGCTGGATCAACAGAGGCAAAGGTTGGATGAAATTTAGAGGTCGCAAGAGCAAGTTGAAGAGGTTTGTGGGCATACATGGACATTGATCGTCGTGGCGCTCACCCTCCACCTAAACATCCACCTGCTCTTCATCAACCTCGAGCGTTAGCTAAGGATTCTAACACCTCTGCATCTCAGCTCTCCTCAGCACTTGCTACACATGATTCTGCTCCTTCTATTGCATGTGATCGAATGCTAATTATAACTATGGCACAATAGACAGTTAATTCCGACAATAGAAAGTTGCGTAAATGTAGTTGCTGGATGGAAGAATGTAACATGTCTAGCAAGTATCAACTGCTCATACATTTTTATGACTGCATCTTAAACTATTTCTAAATAATTACACTATTTGCTCCACTCCAGTGGACTGATTTGGTTGAAGATAATACTGTTTTGTCGAAGGCCCAAGTTACATCTTCAAACTCTTCTGAGATTCTAGTAGTCACATCGGATTTGACGCCGTTACAGGTTCAATGTGGTTAGCCTCTGAAGCATAGCATTTTCTCCTTTTACTTATCTAGTATGGAGTAAGCACATGGTGTCGCAGGCTCGTGTTCCAGCAGCACCCTCTTCTGCTTATACAACTAGATGAGAAATATTCAGTTTGTACTTATTCTTGCCGATTAATAAACTTTTTTGTTCGTCCTTCAAAAAAAAAAAAAAAAAAAGAGAAGAGGGCCTGCGATGGGAAAAAAAAAGACAAGAGAAAGGCAAAGGTAATCGCATGCATGATACAGAAGAAAAGAAAATGCTGAAAAAACAACAGAGAACAGGAGGCCAGAGAGCTGAGATGTGATAACAAGGCCGATCTGTAATCAAGACCTAGTATAAGAACAACAAAGGGAATGATGAGGCTGATAAATCGGCAGGATGCCCACAACGGACATACGAGATGAAGAAACATAAAGATAAGCAATCTAGGAAGGAGAAACGCAGAGAATAGAGGCAAGCACATACAAATTTATTAAGGGATCGACCCATCAGGGCAGTACCATCGACCATGAGGTGCAGGCTCCACCCTAAGACCTATCCAATAGATGCATGACCAAGCAGCAGTACATGTGCTACGAATTGATGAAGTAGGAAACTTTGCACAACAAAGAATTCAGCTCAGAGGAAACGCCGATGAAGGAAAGAAGCAAGCAACAGGGTATATATAGATGACAACGCCAAAACGAGAGCCTGCGCTATAGAAAGCACAAGCCACAGAAAAAGTGGATCCAAACCTGGCGTGGCGCTAAACGAGACGTCTCTTTCCCTAGAATGGTGGTTCTCTTCTATATAAGAAGAGAACCATGGCATTTCTGTTTGCCCTTTTTTTCAGATTTTGCTTTAGGCGGCATGTTGAGCGATCGAAAAAAGTGGACAGGTAGCCGAATTTTTCAGAATATTGAGTCTTTTTGTCAATATAAGGATACATGAAGCTGGGGTTATTAGCTGCTTTATCTATATCTGCAATGTAGAGGTTTCGCTTAATCCGTTCCAGATCCTCTAGTGCATCTTTATCTCCATCTAGAATGTATTGTCTAATTCTATCATCTGCACTTTTAAGATAGGTATTCATCATGCGGTAGGCTAGTTCTCTGGCAGGAGTCTGAATGAATTGAAATATGTGTTCACCAATAGGTTTAATACTAAAATTGTCAAGGGATAAGAAGCAATTTAAACCCTCCATAACTGTTTTCATCAGATTTCTTATGAGGTATATGATTGGAAGCTTTCTTGAAAATGTTCCTGAGGTTGCGATTCATTACTATGTTAAGATTAGTGGTCGGAATGTGTTTGTATTTAGGATCAATGAAACTCCTAAAGCTCTGTTTTTTGCAGGGCATTTGGGAGTCTTTTTGTCCACAAATATGCCGAATGGCTTGTACACCATTTGTACAAGTTTCGGTTAGTATCTCCAAAGCACAGTCTTGCTTAGTGCCTATATCCCGTCCGCTCCATAGAACAAAGAGATACTATGTTCAGAATTTCCTTAAAAATTATGGCATCCATCAATTTAGAAATATATGTGAGGTGTACAATTAATTTCTTTTCGCTTTTATTGATACATATTCTAAACGAGGTGCACTCTGGACTACCACAGTCGTCGGATCCGTCGATCCTACGGTCCAGACCATATGTTGGAGCCTCTGGGCACATCTCGTTTTGCTTATGCTCATTTATGATTGGGGGTGCCTATGATTTTGAGATGTCAAATACGTGTTTGCCTAAGGTTTTGATGGTATATCGAGCCTCTATACCGCTTTTCTTAAAGTTTTAGAATTTGAAATACGGTGGCTCGAACCTCTACCAAGATACCTCAATGTCTTAATAAGACTACTTTAACGAATCTAACCAGTGAGTTAAAGTGATTATTTTTTATCTTAAATCAATGTTTTTTTTATAACAACCCATTGAATTATTTTAGGAATACGGTCTATAGTTTCAAGAATTATATCCATATCAAATCCCCGTGGAACCCCCTGTTATTTTGCTACATATTGATTCTGGTTACTGACCAAAATTCAGCTGGATTCCCATCAAATTCCGAACCTTGTAAGGATCTACCTTCTAGAAGATAGAATTTTAACATACAAGGAAAAAAATTTACTGGGGTGTCGTGCAAATTCTTACCATGCCAATTATGGTTAAGTGCAGGGCCAAAAGCGGTCTTAGTTATGTTTAAGATAAACAAAATTTTTATAAAGTATTCTAATATTAGTTATAACTGAATTCTTAAAGCAAGAGTAGACATGCATAGCTAAGAATAAGAAGTTATAAATAAATAAACAGAAAGCCATATATGACTAACCTTTAAACTCTGGAATATCAAAAGTGTTGATATCCATCTGCATGTTTTTGCCATAATTAACCGTGCCTTTGTAACAGAATCTTCTTCAGTTAAAGATAGCTCTCCATTTTTGTCTCCTCTAGTTGAAGTAGTAGTTGGTGTATATGGTGTACCAGAAGGCATATTAGAGGTTGAGCTGGTTTTTTCTTGACTATTATCCCTCAACAGGCTCATCCCTGAAGGATGAAAGCTTACAGAGAAACTGCTAGAAGAAGCGGCATTAGATGTTCTCCTCCTGCTATTTCTTTGAGGCGGTGTTGGACTTTCAGTTGTTTCCTTGAGAATAAACCTATCAGGGTTCAACATCATCTCGATTACCATAACCAAGATACATTATTTCTACGCTTCCAGACAGAGGTGTTTACAATAGAGTCTTGAGGTTGAAGGAATTGGGATGAGCTAGTAATGGACTCTAAATCAGGGAGATTCAGCTTAGGACCAACTTGAGATAACCAACACCAAAAGTTATGAGCTCTTGGGCATGTGAAAATATGTAGAACACAAGTAGAGCTTTGGACAGATTTAAATTTCCGCTTAATCATATTGGTATTACTGAGAAGGGCATTATGGAGTACAAGCCAGGAGAAGACTTTAATCTTAGGGCAAGAATAGGATTTTCAACTGGAGCAAAGGATGCTTTTGAATCTTTCAAGGGTTAAACCTTGAAGAGTAGCATGCTTACCACTTTTAGCAGGAAGACAGGCATGATAAATTTTAGAAAGAAGCTACTCCTTAAAGGTTCCATATCTCTTGTTAGTAGAATCCTGATTGTTAACTCTATACTAGCTAGTAGGAGGAGGAAGAGGAGCCGACAATAGTCGGATTTTGTAGGGACTCCAAGCAAGAATTGAAATACGAAAAGATACATCAATCCATTAGTACCTTTAAAGCTTTCCTAACTACGTCCTTGGGCCTTATCAATCCAGCAGTACCTTTAAAGAGGGCTCCCACTTCCCTTCTATGCCAATGGAACAATCTGATGCCATTCTTTTGTTGGAAAAATGTATGGAAGATTGAAAGCCCGGGGATGTGCCAATCTATAAATGCGATGCTCCATCAGAGAAAACAGATTATAGAATGATTTGAGAGAAATAGATCGCGAAAAAGGAGGAGCCCAAAAAAAAAAGGGGAAAACTAGCAAAAATCACGAGGGTTAGGGCGAAAGGTTGGGGCGGGCATGTAGTAGCTTCATTGATCGACATGGCTGCCTTGTGGAGTTTGTGTGTTTGTGGAAAACAACAAATGCCAACCATGATTCTAGGTAAGATTTATACAACATTAAAACGAAATTGCAAGGATCAATTTCTTATGCAGGGAGGGTATTTAATTACCAAGACCCATCAGAGGTTCCAAGTTCTTGGTGGCTTTGACCGGCTATAATAGCAACTGCTCGTAGCTCGTCTGCCTTCATCAAAAAACCTTCTTCCTCATACAGGGCAGCCAAATCTCGCATTGCTGCTCCAATAGTCAGCCCAGATGTCGAAGAGGAGGTAGAGCTAATACGCAAGCGCTCCACCACACCCTCCAAAAACTATTTGCCAAATCTTCAGAAGCTGAAACGGGCTGGGCCTGGGGCTGGGGCGGAGCAGTTCCAGCCATGGCCATGTTCGACAGAGTTCGAAATGGGGAGGGGCATTTTTTCCAAGCCCGAAGTGCAATTACACGTGGCGTACACATAGATACACGTGGCATACATGTGTATAGGCTAGAATTGCACGAAATCGTGGACCTCGGTTTAGGCAACCCTGCTAAAAATTGTTCACCTGGCACTACGTGGAGTTTTGGCGAATTTATATTTGTCCACCTGAGCTTGACGTGGACTTTATGACTAGAATTTTGTAATAGGGATAGGCTTTGCTTTGCATTCGAGTTTTACTTAACTACTAAAGACAGACCCATGTGAACAGAAATTGTTCCGGCGGTGTTTGAGAAACTTGCAGTAATTTGGCGGTGGCAAAGTTCATCATTATGCATGCTTTTGAGCCCCGTGACTCGTAAGAGCCACGCTTTTCGAACAATTCGAGAATTGGTCACGGACTGCCCTGCACAATATACAATTTGCTGTACTTATGGCTTCTTTCTTATATTACCCTCAAATCATCCCTCTGCATACTTGCCTGCTTCGATATTTGAACCCCTGTTCTCCGCTGATATTTGTCCATTTTTCAGATCTTGTGTCTGACTACTTAAGAAAAAGAAGAAGAAGGAGGAATTTGTTTTTTGGACTATGGAGTTTGAACAGCAGCTCCAGATCAAAGTGAAGGACCCTGTCCTTGTTTTGCCCAATAAGCCAACTCCAAACCAGAGCCTATACCTCTCTGCTCTTGACAGATCTGCTCCATTGTTCATGTACACACTCTATTTCTATGGAAAAAATGAATGCAAGAATAGTTCGACAGTATTTGAGGATCTGAAAGAGGCCTTAGGGGTCCTTCTAGTGCTTTATTATCCTGCTGCTGGAAGAATAAGGCACAATGAAGAAAGTGGCAATCTGGAATTGGCTTGTTTTGCAGAAGGAGCAATGATGGTGGATGCTTCAACAAATCTCACAATCAAAGATTTAGGTAACCTAAGTGAAGCAAATCCTGAGTTTGAGAAACTTGTCTGGCATCTCCCTCCTGTGGCTGACAGCCCTGTTGTTGTGGCTCAGGTATGTCCCTTTACCTGGCTATTCTTCAGTTAATCTCTATATGTCACATATGTAATCTCTTTTCTTGCATATATCATATCATGTAAAATCTTTACATATGTAATCTCTATATGTAATGGATGATTTTGATGTTATTCTGTTTAGGTTACCACATTTGCATGTGGAGGATTTTCTATTGGCCTTGGAGCAAGGCATGAGCTTTTTGATGGCATGAGTTGCTTCAACTTTCTTTCAGACTGGTCCAGAATAGCTAGAAAAATACCACTCTCTGAAATAGAAGTACCTGCACACAACAGAGAAGTCATGAAACCAAGACCATCAGAAATGACACCACATGAGTTGGAAGAATGTTTCATGAAGAGATTTGAGGGAATACCCATCTTCAGAAAGGACAAGCAGGAGAAGAAAAGCTGGGAAAAAACAGTTTCAGAGTTTGCAAAATTTGACTCAAGACCAAAGTATGTGACCAAGGTTTTTGAGGTGAATAAGCAGATGCTTGAAGCTCTAAGGAAAAGGACCATGGAAGGAGGGCATTTAAAATCATGCTCTACATTTGATATTCTAACAGCTCATTCATGGCTTGCTAGGATAAAAGCACTAGAAATGAAGCCTACAGAAAGAATATTGCTGCAGTTTGCAGTTAATGGCCGGCCACGAACAAACCCGCCAACAGATGCAAAGTTTATAGGCAACGCATTCATCATGGCCTTTTATAACTCCACAGTTGCAGAAATATTAGAATCTCCATTTCATAGCATTGTAAAAATGGTCCAAATGGCTAAAGGCAGAGTGACAGATTCATATATTTGGGACTCTGTCAATGCCTTAGGTGTTATGGATAAGCAGGCCCTTCCTTCTTTTAGAGAAACCACTATTGTGGTAGACTGGACCAGAATGCCTTTTGAAGCCTTTGACTTTGGTTGGGGAGGTGCAATATTTGGTACTGCTGTTTCTATGCCTCTGGTAGATGTGATCTTTATACTTCATGGCGGTCCGAAAGGCAATGTTTGGGTGAGATTAGGGCTCTTGCCTGAGATCATGGCAAATTTTGAGCAGCATTTTTATGATATAAATTATCTAGGTCCTGAAGATGAAGAATTAATTCAATCCAACGGATGCCACACCTTGCTGGAAAGGGATGAGAAGTTGGATTTTGGTTCCCAAAATGGGCATAACTGTGGTGGAAAAGAAGCCTTGAAAGACAGTCATCCTGTAAACAAGATGATTTGCATCCATTCTAATGGCACAAAAGTTTGGACCCGTTCAGAAACTGGAGGCGAAGAAGCTTGATATTATAACTGGCTTCATTGATGCATGTTGTTACAGGGTCTGGATTGGCATTGTTACTGATTGAGCTTTACTGTTGAGAAGCTGAATATTGAATATTGTTCCTTCAACATCAATTGTCCTTGTCCTTAAACTTATATAATTGCAAGAGGCCGTAAAATTTACAGGCCTTCACAAAATAAAGGTAGTTTTGGAATCCAAATGTGCAGAAAATTATTTTCTAGCTCCCTAAAAATGGATGGTTGGTTGGGATGCGGGTCAACTTCCATGTTCATGCACCATCGCGGTAAATGTCGGACGTGGGCATGTTATAGCCGACCTTAAATGGCAAAAAAATCCGCTAAGTCCACAAAAACGATGTTATGGCCTTTAAATGGCAAAAAAACCGCTAAGTCCACAAAACTGCCGTGTAATTTTTTTTTGGGCGTGGCTATAACATGTCAAAGACACGGATATACCACGGATATGCCCGTGGCTATAACATGACGGCGTCCGATATATACGGCTCTCCGTTTATGCATACCATAGGTGATAATCGCTATCACTTGTCTGCATTTAGATTAGCATCTCAAACTGACATGGTAGACCAGAAAGTCAATTCCAGAGATGGATGGTGGTGGCCAATGAAAACTACAATTTGGAGTAACCTAAAAATAGGTTGGGTCAAATTTTGTCTTCAGTTCTAAGAGCATTGTGCCATATGGCATTGTTTCAAACCAAAACTTTTAACAAAGTTCTGCTTTCCCTTCTCCGGCTGCCTTTCTTGTTGGTGCGTTCCCTTCTCCGCTGATTTTACCCAATGATGAGAGATCTACATACTGATTTTTAATTTCTCCCTAGCATTTTGAAGTGTTTACCCAACATTCAAGAACTTCTACCCACAATTATGAAAAGTTTACTGCCGCGGGAATTGACCTAACCTATTTTCACGTTACATGACTATTTCTTCACTTGGGATTTTGATGTGTCAACGATACCAACATCATTCTAGGTGAAAAAACATTCTCGATACGTAAATGCAACCTGGATTGCATTCTGCCTCATCCGCCAATAGCACTGCGCCATGTGGCCCGGTTTCTTTTCCTGAATTTCTATACAGCTCAATAGCAACGAACGACCCCCTACTACCGAGTTCTTGAAGTTACTTTGCATTCTAGAGGATTTACATTACATTCTGACCATCTACCTCTCGTTCCGAAGCTTTTACCTGTGATTCTCTGAAGCTTTTACCCTTGATTTTGGAGTCAAAGGAATTCTTACTGCCCGCAGAACTATCAGAAGTTAGAACCTCCATATGTGAATGTCATGTATATATATACATGTACATATGCTTACATGTACATTTGTACAGCTGGCATACATGTGCTTATATATTGTATCAGTCTCATTTATACATTGAAACAATTCGTCTCATATCTCTTTCTCTTTGCTCTTTGCTCTTTGCTCTATCTCTCATCGATATTTCACTCTAATATGGTATCAGAGCTCCAGGATTGAGAGATGGACATTTCAGCTTTAGAAGATGGAGAGTCTGGCCTGAGTTTTTAGGCATCTTGTTGTTCTTGGCCATATGAAAGGGCAGTCTTCAGATCTTGTTCAATAAAATCCTGTAAAGCAGGCAGATCTGTTGAAGGAGCATTGTTTCCGAGATTAATGTCCTTTTAGTTGATATCTTGTCAAGGTTAGTCTGTATTATTGCAGATTCAAGAGGATGTGTCATATATTTTGCTGCAAAGAGGGAAGCTAGGGTATAAATCCATGGATTCTAATCAAGAGGAGGTCTGAATCTAGTGTGCAAGTAGGCCATCAATAGATCTCGAGAGGAGGTCTGGAGTTGGTGTACCAAGAGCCATCAATTGATCTCAAGAGGAGATCTGGATTTGGTGTGCAGAGAGCCACTAGTTGATCTCAAGAAGCAATGCAAGAGAGCGAAGATTCATGAAGGGTTTATCAAGTTTACCATTTGCATGAGGGGAAGAGGGGACTTGGAGGGTCTGTTGACGTGTTTGAGAATGGTGTAGATCCAGATATACAGACTCCAGGAAAGCTTTCGGTAAGCAGTCCTTCTTCGGAACTCCTAGATCTGGTTGTAGTAGCATAAAGGTATGCCGGATCTGCAGTCTGGGACGTTTTTTTTTTTCGAAGGTCGGATCTGCAATTGCGACAAGAGCTGGATGATACCCTCCCAAACTTGAAGTCCGAATACTTTTCGGTTGAGCTATATTATGCAACGTACCTTTTAGGTATGACCTAATTTTTTTTTTTTTTTTGGGAAAAGCAAATGAGCCGCTGAGGGAAAACCGTTTTGATGTCTTTTCTGTGGAAGAGCTATTTGTGGTCGGGGGAGCTATTTGGGGCTTTATTGGACAATAGCGAACTGGAGTTTGCATGCAATAGGCATCATATGGTTTTCTGCGATGGCTCGAGAGCAGACCCTTAGATGACCTAGGTAAGGAAGACTTCAACTTGAGGAAATTTTTGGCATCCACATTACGTTATCACAGAGCAAGAGCAGAGAGCGAATCTTGCCAATGCCTTCGCAAGGAAGAGCTTACAATGTTCTGAAAGGGACTGTTGCACTGGATATTGGCTGATTATTATAATATCAGGGAAATATTCTGATTGGTTCAGTAGATCACTCATGCTAGAGTATGAGGGAGCTAGGCTGTAAGAATCTTGGTGCAAGAGGCAACCATTGCAATCCAAGTTGCATTCCAGGGTAGTCAGTTTCGTTTCCTAAATGTTTCCCAACTCAACAGCGACGGTCCCTGATATCCAGTTCTTGAAGTTACTTTGCATTCTGAAGGATTTTACATTACATTCCATCTACCTCTCATTCTGAAGCTTCTACCTATGATTTAAGATCTTTCACTCCTGATTCCGGAGCTCCAAGAAATTTTTACTACTCGCAAAATGCAGCCCAAGTTGCATCCACGCTAGGGGAATTGCATCCATGTTGCATTCTGGGGGAGTCATCCCTGCCTCCATGCTTCGTACATTCGGCAGGGATTCTTCCCCTTGAATGCAACCTAGATTTCAATTCTCTTATATGTAATAGCCATGAGCAAATGTGGATGATAAGCAAAGGTCAAATATATATTCGAGATTTTATATATGTAATCAAAAACAATTTTTCGGCTCCTTGAAAATGGATATTTAGCATGTATGGGAGGATGGAAATTGGGAACCGCATTTCAGGGGTCCTATAACCGATGTTGGCCTAGAGCGGATCCTGGAATGGGCGGCCGAGTTCTATGAAACATCTCCCATAACACACCAAAACAAAAAATTTCATTTCTTTTTTTTCTTTTGATACAAAATGTAGCTACGACAATATCATTTCTTCAATATCTTTATAAAAGCTTAATGCACTACAATGATACAGGACAAAGAACATGACCAGAATGATCAACTGCAGAGAGTATGATTTGTTGCTATTCTTTATCTATTTTTAGTGACTTAGATATTACATACAATGGTTTGATAAAAAAGAACCTCTCATAAAAATCTTACTTCTGATTAAAATCCTTTTTTTCCCAACCAAAAATTTGTAAAAACTTTTGCAAACATAATCCCCCACAACATGGAAACAAAATGTTACTTGTTGATTGAGCAAGTTTACCTGCTGAGCAGAATAGGAAGGTCGATTTCTATTCCGCAGACAAAATAGACTCTCAAGTTTTCATATTGTGGCACGTCCATTCTTTCCACAGGAGGGCAGATATTAGTACATAGGAGACAAAAAGGAATGAGGTAATATAAAATGTTCTATGTTCTATGTAAATGGTGCACGTGTCTCATAGGTTGATTGGTTGTTTAAAATTTTGTTCCCTATTAAGTTGTGGGACAAATTGAGGCAGTTGGGGGACCTTATGGATTTGCAAAATGCAATATACAGGTTGCATGGAACATCCTCAGGCCGATTGATAACGTCAAGGCAGCCTGTCGTCAGCAATATTGGAGTACACCAAGGCTGGCCAATCTCCCCGATGCTTTTCGGCCTATATATTGATCAATTGGAAGATTGGCTTGTTGAACACGGGAGCGCAAAGGGTCAACTCATGGGAAACATAATTTGACAGCTTATATACACCGACGACGTGGATCTCTTAGCCTATACCCCAAACGACATGCAGCGACATTGGGATGCCCAGGATGCCGGTTCACTGGCAAGCCAGGTTAACTTGACCAAGACTAAGGTGCTACTCGTCTCATCCTTGAAGAAGCCAATGCCACTATTCTTCACTTACCAGAGCCAAAATGTAGAGGTGGATCCCACCTATAAGTATTTGAAAGTGGAGTTTCCTTATATACTAGGACACTTCCATTCAACTGCATGTTACAGCGGGCTGGAAGGCACTGTATGCCATTCAAAACAACAGTCATAAAGCAGAGCTCTGAGAAAGATCATCATTCCTTGGCAAACTCTAGATTACAGGTGCTCTAAAACAGGTTAAAACGTCATACTATCGGCAGCAAATCAATCCTATGATCACATGAGATCCACAACTCTACTTGTATACACATTTGCCCATGAAGAAATGTAGACTGGTAGCTTTCCTTTGCACAGGTGCATATCACCTCCACATCGGGACAAGCAGATAGGCTTGGGAGGCACGCGAGGATAGGAGCTGTTAGTTTTGTTGAGAGGGAGCCATTGAGGATGAATGTCATACCCTTCAAAATTGTCCAATATTCGATCATATCGAGGTACCATATATTCAGTTAGTGCCCACCGAACCAACTGCTATATTTGCTATTAGACACGATCTTTGTGACTGGGATCGCATTAAGAGGTCATAAATACACGTACTCAGATATGTCTTTTGGCATGGTATTGAATTGTATCCTTATATATCATTGTACAATTTGTCATAGTACTTATTAGTGCGAAGGTTTTTCTCTCGAAAATACTTCGGGGCAGTGGTCTTTTAATCTTGATAATTATACACTTGTTGTTCTCTTTATTTGGGTCCCATAGGCTAATTGGTCTCTGTAGACGATAAAAATACATTCTATTCCATTCTATTCTATGCCTTACAGGGATGTCTAGCGTACGACAAAATTTGTGCGCGCTATGCTGAGTTGGTCAGGTCTGGCCAACCGCTATATGTGATACTCAGTGCGGCTTCACTTCAAGTGCTGGGATCCTACGTAGAGGATCAGTGGGACCAACTCTGTCCCCTGATACACACACCATGACTTGAATTTCTCTCGTCTCATATGTATACTTGTACATTTTGATAGCATTCTTATTACTACCACGGTTTTTCCCTCGAAAATCTTTCAAGGCGGGGCTTTTTTTAACTCATACTATAATAGTCTGCTGCGCTCTCTCTTTTGGGTCCCATAGGCCAACTGGTCTTCGTGGATGATAAAAGCCTAGTTTACTCTATTCTATTCTGTTCAATTTTATTCTGTTCTGTTATAGAAGTCATCTAGGAACCCATACAATCTTAAGCATACCAAGGTCAAACTTTAAATGGGACATCTTGGTCTATGAGACGTGCACGCATCAACTTGTTCTAAGAGTATTGCCTCCATCTACTTCATATTGCAATCATAAAATAAACTAGTAAATGTGTGCCCGATATACCTGGAAATAGAGAATATCAATTCAAACAAAATCAATCTTTGACAGTACAATGAAGATATTTTGCACCCCTTTTAGTCCTAATGGATATGCTATGGACTGCATTAGTCAGCTTCTTTCGACTCCTGCAAATAAAATAAAGGCACAACTTAATAACAAAACATTCTTGAAAGAGAGTGGGAACTATTGGTAGAGGCAAGATTCTAAACATACATAAAAACATATATATTTCTTGTTCAAATACGATTAAATATTGCCTCTTACCAAAAAGCCAATGGATTATATCTCATAGGGCCTTGGAAGGCCTGATAATAACTCTAATGCAGAGCTACATATTGCATTTGCGGCGACATCTCAATCCATTAATGAAGGTAAATAAGAAGCAGAAGGTGGGAGAGCGAGAATTTAAGCTCAAGCAGGATCGTGAGATTGAAAGAAGGCGGCCTACCAAGAGTACTTCTGGAGATGGAGGCGTTACAATAATTGGGATTGTAAGCAAAACATCCAGAAGTATGTGAAGGGTGGCCGACCCAAGAACCAGCCCAAGCCCCATCCACCTCGGCCAGAAGCTCCCAAGAGGATCCATCACGAACCCAACTCTAGACATGCCCAGTTATTTCAAGAGATTAGGCACTTTCAGCAGTGCACTAATTTTCTGATCCGGAAGGCGTTGTTCGAATGGCTCCTCTAGGAGATCATGCAGGTGTTTAGGACGGATTATCGGGTCACTTCCCTGACAATCGGATTCCTATAAGAAGCAGCTGAAGCTGAGCTCGTTCAATTGTTTGAGGAAGGCAACTTATGCGCCATACACGCCAAAAGAGTCACGGTGATGCCCAAGAATCTCCATCTGGATTTGAATATGTGAAATGTTCTTTAAATATGGACGACTGTGATCAAGCATGGCTTTTGGACATCCAAAAAATGAGAGGCAAGTAGCAGGCTAAGATGGAATTGAAATTGATTTTAGGCACGATTGAGGATTTTTCTGATGCATGTGTGCCAAATAATTTAGTGGTACAGTTTGAACAGTCTTCTATGGTTCTTCCCGGCCCTAAAAATGGAAAACAAAAGGTTAGAGTTAGAGTTTTTTTAAGTACGAGGAACGATCTGGAAGCCGATGTTGATTGTGTCTTTGCAAACGGCCTGCAAATAAGTCAAATCGATCCGCATTTCATCCTCTTTCTTCTTAATCAAGCGATATGGATATACAGATGCAAAGAATTGGCTTTGAAGAAAATGGGCTTTTTTAGATCGATCTGGTTGTCTTTGGATGGAAACACAGATGCAAGAAGCTGCTTAACTTGAAATGGCATTTTCCAAATCGATCTGGTGGTCTCAGAGTCCGCAAATCTGGAGTTTGATTTGGCAATCTCTTGGCTGCTATAACAACATTACACATTTCTTTCTCTCTGACAAGTGCCAAGGTAAAAAAAGAATAAAAAGTTTACTCCTCCTTCTTGGTTACACACCAAGAAATAGTCTATCCAAAACTCTCATAACATCCATATTTAAGTTATCCATTTCTTTGAATTGAGGATGAATCTCAATAATTGGAGCAACTTTATCACATGCCTCAAGCTTCATAAGCAATGTTGCAATCTAATAAAATGGTATTGCCTTCATGGTACTTTCCTCCAATTTTTTTAGGAATATTGGCTTCCCTTCAGTAACATCACTTGGTAGATCTTCTACATACATACAATCATTTTGTGACCAAGTGAATTTAAATTTATGAACATGTTGTTTCAACCCAATATCCTTAGATTTGCTTATGACCCTTCTATATGTTGTTGTAGACCAAACCGCCACATCAAACCTTTCAAGGCAAAAGACAATAAACTCTTGTATGTGTGGCCTAGAGTAAATATGCTTCATATCAGAGACAATAGACTTCTGTGATGTCCTGATGGAAGAAGCTTTTTTCTTAGGTATTATTGATGCAAAAACACCAAGAATATCTAGAATAAGCTTCATGGCTTCTCTGTCCTATTGTTCCACAAACATGTTAATTGCATGTCCACTTCAGGCTGATTAGATAATACATCTTCTGCTGCTTCTTCTAAGACCACAACACGTATATCTTCTGTTGGCATTTCATTTTCCCGTATTTTTTGCCTTGTTGTCTGGCTCTCGTTACCATCAGCATATAAATCATCAGGTTTGACAAAATTTAAACATGAAGAACGTATTAAAGGAACGCATAAAAAGAACTTTTTTTATCATAATTATTAGACAAATGCTAGACATTACGAACAATTGTCTGAAAGTACATCAGGTGAAGAGGATAACCTCCTGGCTATATGCTCCGCAGAATTTTCTTGACATGATGCTCCTAGAAGTTCCGTGTTAACTTCATTTTGATTTGTATCACTGATCGTTTGTTCGTCCTCATCATCACCTTGTCCAGCTACAAGATGCTCAGATTGATTATCAGAATAATTTCCCTCGGCATCATTATGATCATGTGAGACCTCTTGTACTTGGGTTCGACTCCCAGGGGTGCACAAGGCACCAATTCCGTCGGCGCCAAATTCTTATATATATCTTATCTTAATATCTTATATAATATAATTACTAGTGGTGGCTTCTAGAACATTCTTTATATCTATATCGCCAGATCCTAATCGTCCATTTGCTCCCGTGCAATCTCAGCTGTTGGATCTGGTGGCTTCCGGAAGCTTCTTGGTGGCCCTCTGGTGGCCCAACTCGACTATTCATTTGTTTGGGAATCTCCAAATTTTTAGCCAAAATATATGCATTAGAGGGGAATTGAACCCTAGGTCCCCTCACCCCCGCAAGAAAGGTTTGAGGGGAACCCCTTTAACCAACTTTCCACACTTTCGTCCAAGAATATGTATGTGCTTTTTTCTTGTTAAGGTTATCTCAAACCCTAATAGTTCTAGAATGTTCAGGATTGTTCTAGAATTTAGGATTTGCAATAATGTTCTAGAACATTGAACCTTCTAGAATCTTCTAGCTAGAATGCTAGAATGTTCTAAAACTAAGGGAATCTCATAGATAATAAAGAATTGCATGAAATGTAACAGCATCTAAGGGAATCTCATAAAATCTAAACAAATCTAAAGGTATTTATGGGAATCTCATAGAATTTGAGAGGACCCTAAGGGAATCTTCATAACATCATGCCCTAAACATTTTATATACAATCAAAATAATAATTACAAGAAGCTTGAGTGAAACTAAATTGTAGCAAGAAGTAACAATCCTTGAATTGCTTTACTACTCCAAACTGATGTCTCAAAAACTATGATGAAGTTAATACATCTCATTTACAGACATTCGTCTGCAAGTAATAAGTAATGACACACCTCAAAAAATATACAATGTTTACACACAAACAAATGCCTCAAAGACTATGACAAAGTTCATACATCTCACTTACAGACATTTGTCTGCAAGTACTGACACACCTCACAAAATATACGTTTACACAACAAATGAAATATCACTTACGTCACGCCACTAGGCAGCATCCAACTGGACATGTGACCACACACCACACTACATTGCTTGGTTGGGCCCTGCCCCCAACCACTTTACATTGCGTCTGTGGGTTTTGACATCCAACAGTTCAGAGTGCGATTCTGGGCAGTCTCGAACTCGAGACCTATAGTTGCTAGATCTAGTGTGTTACCAGAAGAGAACATACCTTTCATACTTGAAAAGCTCATTGACACTATTTTACACATGACTTATCATTGATAGTTGAATGTCAGGAGTGTTGCTATGTAGAACTCGACACATTCGTGTTTTATACAATGCAGAAAGTACTATTAGATAAAATCTCTTGAGCTGCTCAAACTGAGTGTTGCCCCTCAATTACATAAAATTTTATATTTGAAGCGTTCAAATCCTGTACTTCTTTCCAGCTTATATCTAGATAATTTTTAGGAAACAGAGAACCCTTATAAAGAAAACTTGGTCATGGCACGAGTTTCTTACTCTATTTTGCTTAGTCCTTCTTTTCCTCTTGCACCTGCACATATTCATGAAATTCAACCCATCAAGAAGGAATTAAATCTAGAAATGAGGCCACAACGCAAAGCCCCAACGATCAAAGGTAGGAGCAGGCAAAACTTACAAATTTGATAGAATGAAACCTAGGAGCCTAACACTCCCGATTCGAATTTTCTCGTAATGGAATACTATCACAAACCAAAACAAAACGCACTAAGCCAACCGCTGAATCAAGGGACGAAAATGAGTTAAAAAAAGTCAATGATCGATATCTTGCATAAACTATCATCTTATTTTGCTTTTAGTATCATATATAGATTGGCCAAATCAATAGGAATTGAATCAAATACTTCAAGCAAAATGTAGATACCTCTATTGCGATCGACTTGCATGGTGTATGTGCTGTGGTTCCAAAACTACAAGAACAACCACAAGTGATTTGACATTGAATACAAACTTTTACAAGAAGATCCTTGAATGAGCATTTTAAATTGGTAAGAGACCTAAGAATAATAGTCAAAGAATCTACCTTGTGTAAGTTGGGAAAAAGCCTTGTCACAAAGCATCCAAGGAATTGTAGTTTCTCCATTCTAGATGAGCACCAAGCATTACTATAAGATGATTGATAACAAATACAAAATTTCTTGCCCCATGTTGGAGCATTTGTTAGATCATCATATAACATGCTGTAACAAAATAGAATCCGCCAAAAGAAGAGGACATATCTAGCATAATCAAAATATCTAGCGTACTTTGATTATTTATGGTCAATTCATGCCCAAATTTCTGAGCAGAGCTGGCCATTGATTGCCATCAAAAGCAAATAATATAAATAATACAATATTCTGAGCTGCCAGGAACCTCTAGGACTGGGATAATCTCATCAAAACATGACCAGCAGACATTATCATTCTGAAATTTGAATTGAACAGCAATTAAACGACCAAAGTATGAGATGTCATTATCCGATTAATACCTTGTGGCTGCCATCTGATTTGAGCATTGTAATAAGCTGGTCGTCTGTGTAGCTAGGAAATTCAGGCAGATGGGGAGGACATCCTCCATCCTCTGGATTCAACATAAGGAATGGAGTAGGGCGGAAAATTACCATGCTTATCAGTCCGGATCAAGATTCTTGTGACGATCTCCGTGGAATCAAATTGCAGTGCTGATGATGCATCTGTATCTTCTGCAGTTTCAAAAAAAAAAACCTTAAGTATATGCTCCATAACAACAAAGACATGGCCTTCGACACAAAAGTAGGTTAACGACCTTGCCCAGGCCCTGGAAAGAATGCTTTGTACAACCGATCCTCATTTACAAGACAAATGAGCATTTCCAAAAACATAGTTCGAGTCCATAGGACGTGGTTTCGGGCATGCATTTCGTAAAGCAAAACAATAACTAATTATTAAACGGTTTAAAATGAATGTTTTTATACACAACAAAATCAATGGACAAGATCGCGCACAAACTATCATCTTATTTTGGCCTTAGTATTATATATAGATACACACTTCAAGTCTATATAGTTGCTATTTTAATAACCCTATAAACCAGCTCAAATGTACATATAATCCATCATTTAAAAAACTTAGCACATCAACTTTGTAGCCACATAAGACAAGGAAAGAAACAAATGAAGAACTGATGAACAACTTGCCTAGATGTTCCAAAAAATGAACCGCATAAAGGGATATCCCCACAAAGGGATGTTTCAAGGGGATATGGTTGTTCGATTGTCTATGCAAAGCTCAATGAACAATTTCGGAAGTCCTTTTGACTAATGCAATTTCAATAATTTTATTTCACTACAAGGCCATTTCCATGAGTTTCCTTCAACACCATTCCATAATGCAATCTATTTGCAAGCACCCTTCTATAATGCAACTAAGGAATGCTTATCACGTGGCAATAGTAGCCTCTCCAACCTATGTGAACATATGCATACATATATTTGCATGCTAATCCAAATGAGCAACACTAGACTCAACAATTAATTTGCAAGTTTAATTCACATGGCTCTTTAATAAACATACAACTAATTTGCCTTCTGCCTCTTTTCAATGACGCGTTGAGTAACAAAAGCAGAAGAAAAAGGAAGAAATAGCTACGGATGACAAAACTGACCTACAGTATTTGTTCTAATGTAAAGGCAAGAAATTGTATTGCATCAAAGTCTCCAAATAAAACTGAATCCCAAATTGCGCACCATTAATGCTGCATAACGTTGAATCCAATAACTGCCTTATAGCCCAGTAACGCTAGGCACCATTACTAGTCCATAGAGAATTTCCTGTGAAAGGAATTTGCAACTCATAAAGGAACAAAAACATACCTAATATACATGTAGGATCTGATAACTTGCTTGACATTAGGAGCAATCTATACTGCAATCACGTATTCATGCTCAAACCTTCAAGTTTGATTTTTGAAGCTCACATTCAAAGTCAGAAATTCTTTAAGCATGGCGTATACAGTTCTAGGTTCCTTTCTCGTTTAAGAAGTTGCGTTAAAAATTTTGTTTGGTAATGAAGCACATGTCGTAGATGTTCCTTCCTTCTTGTCCTTCAAATTCCATTCTCGCACTCCTATGCTTGTTTTTTTCTTGTTCCTCCAAATTCCATTCTTGCGCCCCTATGCTTGACGCGGACAAAAGAAATATGTAGAACAATGCATCTGTCATTTGCTATTATATCTTTGTAGTGGCAAATTTGCATTGGCAATTATTATGAGTAGAAGCATGTATATAACTTTTAAACTTTGCATAAGTAATCGGAACTTTGAATCTTATGTCCTTGTTTTTGAGAGAAGAAGTAGCTGCATTGAGTAAATCCAGACGTTTTTCAATCAAAGGTGGACAATTAGAATTAGAAAAAATAATGATGGGGGACCTTATGCTTTGTAAGTTCCCACCATACATCAAATGCCTATTGCTTCCACTATTCATGAACAAATTGTACTAGTGAGTCAATAAATGTTGACTTAAGTAGGAACAGGGCGCTATCTAAAGGCAGATTAGAAAATTTTTAGCATATGCTATCAAGGAATTAGCATAAAAGCCATGACACTTGGGTCAGCAAGATAACTAAATGTATAGCTCCATCCTCTTGGTGCAATCTATAGGAAGGTTTCTTATAATTTTGTCAGGAAGTAGGTTAGCCTTTAAGGAATTAACTTAAAAGCAATAACTCTTGGCTTAGCAATGTAACTAAATGCACAACCACATCCACTGGATCTCATATGGCCAATCTTTTAAGATCAAGCCGTTCATTGTTTAGAAACTTTTCAATCAAAGCAAGCTTAAAAAAAAAAAACAGGACTCACATTGGCTTCATTACAGACTCTAATTAATGGACAGCCCTGTTAAACATTCCTTGTAGATGACTGGAAGAATGAATAAGTAGCAAGGTGAATCAAAACGGTATCCATAAGTGAAACTAGCAAGGTAGGACTAATGATATCTTCTTATATTTATAATATTATAAAATTATAGAGTAAGTATGTCATAAATCAAACCTTAATTTGGATGGCCGAGATCATATAATTGCACCCGAAGGCCGAGAGTTATCGCATGACTTCCCACGAACATGATTTCTCATGCTTTGATCTCTTAAGGGGAAAGGGAAAGGGAGGAGAAAAAGGAAAATGTGAAGAGCTAAAAGGCATGAGCAAAAGGGAAAGCGAAAAAGGCAAAAAGAGAAGGGAAATAAACATAGAAAAAGAGAAATGGAAAGGAAAAGAAAGCAAGGGAGAACGGGAAGAGAAAAAGGAAAACAAAAAAAGAGGAAGAGTGAAAGGGTGAGGACGAGAGGAAAAAGGAAGGGAAAAAGAGAAAGAGGAGAAGAGTGGGGAGAAGGGAAGGGAAAGGGGAAAAGAAGGAGGGGAAGGGGGGGAATGAAAAAGGGGAAAGAGGAAAAGGGTGGGGAAAAGAGGAAAAAGAAAGAGAAAAAAGGAAAGAGAAAAATGGAGGGAAGAAGGGAAAGAAAAAAGAGAAAGGAAGGAGCAAAAAGAGGGGGGCGGTGGAAAGGGAAGGGAAAACGGGCACAGAGAGAAGGGGAAGAGGGAAGCGGGAAAAGAGAAGGGAAAAAGAAAGGAAGAGGGAAAGGGGAAAGGGAAGACATGGGAAAAGAGAAAAGAACAAACATAAGGGAAAAGAGCACAGGAAAAATGGGAAGAGGGAAAGGGCGGGAAAAAGGAAGGAGCGCTCGAAAAAGAGGAAGAGAAAAAAAAAAGGAAAAAGGGAAGGAAAAAAGGCATGGAAAAAAATGAAAGGAAAAAAGAAAATGAAATGGAAGGGGAGAGGGAAATGGAAGGAAAAAGAAGAAAAAGGGGAAGAAAAAGAAGAGGAGGAAAAGGGAAGAGAAAAAGGCCATTGGAAAAAGGGAAAAGGGAAGAGGAAAGAAAAGTAAAGGGGATCAGGAGAAAAAGAAAATTGAAAAAAAGGTAAAGGAAGGAAGGAAGGAAGGAAGGAAGGTACTTTTTATCGTCCACGAGACCAATCGGTCTATGGGACCCAATACAAAAACGCAGCAGGTTTTGATTACTTGCCCGGATTAAAAAACCCCGCCCGAAGGGTTTTCGAAAAACCGTGGCAACAATCAACTGGCGACAAACCGCCCTAACATATAAAATCTGGCACCCAAATATATCTGTCATGCACCGCACCCGTAGTGCCTAATCAGCGGGCAGCCGGGGGCAAAGGTGACCTCAAGCAGTCCGGGGCACCTCAATGTATGCACCCGGGGCGCGCATCACTCGGTGTGTTCATCAGCAAATGCAAGGGCAAGTCCGGCCATTTGCTAAGGGCGTGATCCGGCCCCATCCGACCAACGCCGGCAACTCTGGAAAGTGTGAGACTCATCCTCAATGGCACCCGCTTGACAAAGACCGACAGAAGCCCTGCCTGGGGCGGGGCTCCCAATCCACACAGCCTGCGATCGAAGCGAAGATGGTGGGCACCCGATGCGGCGAATGGAGGCAATGAGTCCCAGCGGCTTTTCGGGCACTTGGGAGCGCGGTAGAGGCTGGGCCCCGGGCAACACGGGTTGATGTGCTCCTTGTAATGGGCCATTTTGACCGCTCTAGAGCCGGGGTCCCGAGCTTGCCAAGAAACAAGCGCCTAGGTACTCCTCGGCAGTCGCCACGACGGCCCAGCCGTACACTAATGCATCTGCTCCTCCCGCGACGCTCCATCGGGCTAACCACCGATCTCTTACCCCTCCAACAACAAAGCCCTAAGCGGCTGCGGACCCATGGCCACAAAGTAAACCCAGTCTTGAGCCGAAATCACCCATAGTAACCACTTTCTCAAAATAGATGTGTCCTATCAAAGGGGTGCCAGTACCGGGGGCAAGAATCCGGTTCCCGCAGCCCGAGAACGATAGGGGATCGGCGGTTTCACCCCAAGTGCCAGGCTAAAATGCCTTCGTGACCGCCTAAGTCATTCCAGTCGCCAAAGAGACTACCGGGAAATAGGGAAGGCAAAAAAGAAAGGGGAAAATAGAAAAATGGAAAAGAGGAAAGCGGGGAGCAAAAAAGTAGGAAAGGAAAACATGAAAAAAAAGGGAAAGAGGAAGGAGATTGAGAAAAAGGGAAGCGTGCAGAAGGGCAAAGGGAAAAGGAAAAAGTAAGAATAGAATAGAATAGAATAAAAGGAAAAATAAAAAAGAAAGAATGAAAAAAAAATGAAAAAGGGAAAAAAGAAAGAAAAAAAAAGGAAAAGAGAGGAAAAAGGAAGAACGGCTACGATTGGGCTTCTGTTGCTGGATCTCTTCTTGATGATGTTCAGAAGGAGAACAACCATGATTTATGAAATGCTCTCATCCAAAATCATGAAAAAAATCTGGTTTGGATGGAACTAAGCGCATCTAACTCGCGCCTCGGGAGGTGTGCGCTACCCAGCCCTGATGGATGAGGCTTTACTCGAAGCTGTTCTCCAGGGGCTGGGTTTTGTCATCCCACCCCAAGGCCATGAGGATACTCTTCAAGCCATCGAGGATTTAATTGATCTAGCTAGCTCTAATCAATCTAGAATAGGTTTCTGTAGGGCAGATTTTGAATTCTTTGATAAGTTTTTTCTCTGCATCCTGTGCTTTGACAGAATTGGCTCCCTCAGAGTGTCAGCCCACAACTCTCAGCCTTACATTGCTTTGGGTAACAGATTTGAAAGAAACCTCTTCCTTTTAGAGGTCCCCATCGAATTCGGCACCGAACCCCTGTACCACTGGGCAGATTTCTTCGATCTTCAGCCAGCAGAATTTTTTGGAGATCTTGGTATTGTGGTCTGGAGGTTTGGGGTGGCTAACTAACCCTGTCGACTCTTGGTTCCCCTTTCTTTTTTTCTTTTTTTTTCTTTTCTTTTCTATGATTTTCTGGTTTTCTGGTTTTTTCGATTCTGCTGCCTTCTGACGACTGATGGGACCCCTCACCCCTGATTAGATCCTAGCAGGGGACTCAGGGTACGAGCTGCCTCTCTTCATTGTCTCAGCAGCTTTCCGTTCCTTTCCAATCATTCTCTCTTTCCTTTATTCCCTTTTCGGATCTTTCGTTCCCCTCTTTCTTTCTTCTCCCCTCAAAATTCCTTTTCCCCCTCCTTCTCCTTCTTTTTAGTCTGTTCTTGTCTCTGCCCCCTTCCTCGACCGCATCTCTTCTCTCTGCGTAGCTATGAGAACCAAGGAGTTGACAAACAAACCGGCCACGGGACATTCTTCCTCCTCTGCTAGAATACCCTATGAGTATAAGGACACTGATCCCATTCTGATCATCCAAAGCTGGGACCAAATCTTTGTTCTGGATGACAAGAAGGATCAAGCTTGGATTAAGATGAAAGAACTTAAGGCTGCCTTTGACATCATCAGAGAACAACAAGAAGCCGCATCAAATTGCATGGGAATACAAAAAGAAGGGTAGATTATGGTGTGTAAACTTGAAATGCAAAGGCTTGAAAATCAGTACAAAGAAGGCAAAGCCAATGACCGGGACTTGGCTTGGCAGATGCTTCAAAAAATCCAGGAAATGGACATACTTCTGTACCAGCTGATAAGGGTGAAAACAGGGCACTCGAAAGAAGATTGTTGCAGCCTAAAAAATCAGATATTCAGAAGATCGATGACAGAAATGTTGCAGGCAGCAAAGAATCTAGTAGAAGAACTTGAGGACCTCGGATGGAAATCAAAAGCCTCTTTTCGTTTAGTGAAAGTCTGGGAGGAGGCTGATGATCATGTTATAGAGAGCTTCCGGAAAGGATTCAAGAGAAGATTCCCTTCCTTTGCCGCCGAAACTTTGAAAGAGGTGGAGATGGACTACAAAACCTACCAACTCCCGCTTCACACTCCTACCAAGTGCAAAATTGCTGACAGTAATGGATACTTTCACCCGACGGACTGTGCTAATTGCGACTGCCATAATTGTACCAGCATCAAGGAGCAAAATTTGGACAAAAATAAAACGAAAGTCTCCAAGCATTCCCTGAAGTCTTCGGTTCCAATCATGGGGAAGTATGACAAAATCAACGGTAACTCCTAAGAACACTTTACTCAATTCTTTGAATTCTGTTAATGTTGCCACTGATCCAGGGAATTTAGAAACAGTAACCAATAAAGAGGAAGGCATTCTTGACCTATGTGATATTGCTGATAACTCGGCCAAGGTCAGATATACCAATCATGGGATTCTGGCCCACTTCCCCCAAAATTGCCCTTCCTTAAGCACTGTGAAATACTGGATTACCAAAACTCTTCTAGTTCCTATTCTTTCTATCCTCAAGCTGGATAATAAGACTTTTCAAATTATTTATAAAGAAGAGAGGAGTGTCCCTCAAATTCTCATCAGAAAGATCTCTATTATCTCAGGATATCCAGTCTACATTATGAAATGGGATCCTTTCTATATTCCAGGGGATTTCTCCACAATTGCTACTACCACTTGGATCTCCTGCACAAATTTGCCTATGGGTTGCTGGACTGTCTCCCATCTTAGAACCATTGCTAGTAGCTTAGGGGAGATCATTCAAATCTCAATCCCTCAGACCAGTTTCCCCTCTGTCTGCATCCAGAAAAAGATCTATTCTAACTGGGAGGACAACATTCCATGCAAAATCCCTAACAGAGGGATTTTTAATCTTAATATTTCCTACTCTAAGATGCCTCTGGCCAAGTTCTCTCCTCCTAAAGAAAATAAGGAGACAAAGATGCAAAAAGAGGTGGAAACAAATCAGGGCAGACAGGTTTGGAGACCTAAATCCAAGACCATGGAGAATAATCACATCAACAAGGCTGATTGTATCATCAGCAAAGAGGTTACTCGGGAAGAAGCCCACCAAACCAAGGTGGAATATAATGTTTGTAAAGATCACCATGGTATGTTTTTTCCTGATAGAGGCATTCCTAGGATGGGTCCTAAGACACAACAAGTGGCCGAAGAAGTGAAGTGGTGTTCTCATTGAGCTTTGTAAAAACACTGAGTACAAATGGATCCCTCACTAGGGATAGATAAATTGAAAAAATGAACTCTAAATGCTCCGAAACTAGACAATCATCGAGAGCATGATGAAAAACTGAAGACTATAACACAAAAGAAGACGATATCAATGGAAGACGATCTATGCCCAACGTCCCAGGAACAAGTACCCCTGCGTCCGGCTTGTGCACTGCGAGCCCTGCCACCTGAAAAAAGGGACCTGGACAACATAACCCGTTAGATCGTCGGAAATGAAACCAGGACTGCTGCCAGATATGATGGAAAGACAACCCGGAGGCCGCAGGGCCACGCCGAGAGAATAGCACGGGTCGACCAACCCAGCAACGAAGAAGACAAAAGCCAAATGAGAGAAAAACCGGTTGGTAAAATGCCCTGAGGCGCATAAAGGCCACGCCGAGAGTGAATAAAGAGACCAAACAAACCGTCAAGTCATGTAAAACCGACTAAGAGGGAGGGGGGGGAAACCGTAGAGGCTTAATCAGAAGATAGGAGAAAAAGCCCAAGGAGAACGCCGATAACCAAAGAAAAGGAAAAATGGGCTATAAAAAGGGGAAGGAGTTGAGGTGCCCCCATCCAGGAATGGCGGTTCTATTGCTAGCTAATAGAATCAAGCATTCCTAGGGATGGGTCCTAAGACACAACAAGTGGCCGATAGAAGAGGAACCTACCTCAAAGACCCGTGGCGCGACACAATGAGACGCCCCCGAACGCTGGGAAGAGGAGGAGGCGAGCCAACGCCCATGGGAACGCGACAATGTCCGGCGGGACTAAGAAGCAAAGAATATGGTGCGGTGGCGCCCTACCGGCCCCAATGGGTGCCAAACGCTCGAGGCTCCAAGCCGATCAAACGCAAAGACTCAAACCACCAGGAGCGGGCAGCGGCATATGACAACGGGCGAGAGGAAGCTAAGGAGGAGCGAAAAAGCGGACCACCTGACGGTGGATCAACGGTGCGAAAACCACGTGCATAATAAACGCTGCGAAAAGAACATCACCGCATTGTGAGGGAGAAAAGGTGCGAAAGCAATGAGGACTTCCCCGACCGGGTAAAGAAGCCTTGGTCGCGACTTGATTTTGGATAACCAACCGGACATGATCGGAAAAAAAATGAAAGATCGCGCCAATTCAGATGCAAGGCCTCAGAGATACGAAGGAAACCAGCAAAGCAGATGGTGACAAGGCATGCTTTCATAATACCACCAATGGGCTTGTGGACGGGCAAGTAATCGAAATGACTTTGGCTTAACGTGGGCCGCAGTCAATGGTAGACGCACCTGTGATGGGCTATGGACACGTGGGGCCGCTTGACGAACTAGGGTAGGAAGGGGCGCAGAGCAAGGAGACGGGAAGTTGACCAAGCCATGAAAAAAGGCGATAGCAGCAGACGCGATACCTATGGAATTAGGACTGCGACGAGCAGATACCAACGAGGAAAAAAACGCGGCGACATGAAGGGAGGAAGCAGGTAGTGCTGCAACCTGCTGGGAGCTGCACCAATGACGAAAAGATAGCCAGGCGGAGGAATAACTGAGCAATGTAGACGATGCATGGACCGAGGACGTATACACCAATGCTGAGGCAAAGAAGGGCAAAGAGGGATCGTCGAAGAAAGGTAAGATATCTGGAAAAACAGGACAAAAAACACAATAGTCAAAAAACCTAAAACAAGTCTCAACAATCAACCAATGCAACCAACCTCTAAATTATCAAAATATATAACCTAGAACTAAACAAACCAAAAACTCACTAGATGCAAAACCAAGAAACATCTATTCAATGGAAAAATTACAACGTAAGGCAAATAATGCGCATGCCGCAGAGCCACGATCGCAGAAGAGAGTGAAGGGAATAAGGCATGTGTGAATTCATGAAAGAAAACTGCATCGCGAACAAAGGGCTGCCAAGACGAGGAATCGACAAAGAAGCAACGGCCACCAAGGTGCGTGCGGCCAAGCAAAACAATTAGTGTAAGCCGTGCTCGCAAAGACGGGCGCGGTGCAACACTTCGAATCAAGGCAAAGCGGAGGAAAGCAAGGTTATTGAACAAATGCCAATCATAAGATAGCGATCGGGGCAATCCGGTGAGGGTAACAATCCTTAGTATTGAAAACCGGCAAGGCATTAGAAGGGCTAGCAAAACGATCCACATGATGAGGGCCCCAAGAGAGATGAAAACAGAGGGAGATAAGGAAAACTCATCAAAGGCCCGGATCTTGAAAGATAATCAGCCCACTCATTCTCCAATCGTGGAACCCATACCGCTCCAATTGAATATGATAATCGATAGCAAAAAATTAGTACTTCTAGAAGCAAAAAAATGAAGTGTCGGAGATCGTGAACCGCCACTCTGTAATAGAAAAAACACATTCTGGTTATCCCCGCGAAGCTATGACGCGGATGCGCCCGAACGGAGCACACCGCCACAAGATCCGAAAAGAGCAAAGAGTTCATGCCAAGTGGAAGATTGGAGGCGATCATCCGCAGAGAAAACACGTAGAAGGAGAGAAGCCGAGAACCGGGGCGTGAAAAGCCGGCCGCCCCATCCCTCATCGCTAGCATCAAAACCCAAGGTAGATTTGAGCACGTGGGGGCCAAACAGGGCTCTGTCGAAAATGACGGATAACAATCTCCCAAAAGCTGGATTTCCCCGTGACGCAAGAGGGGACAAGCAGGAGAGGAGTATCCCAAAGGTCGAGATCACGAATCTAATGGAGGCCCCAAGTTAAGGCAAAAGACACAAATGGCCCAGACTAGGTGCGTAGACCGGATAAAACCAAGAAACCGAGCAACATGGCGAGGGTGACATAATCGAGGCTAACAGGGTAGAACAAAGAGACAAAACCCGCCTCCTTTTAGCCCGAGAAATGCGAAAAGAAACCCTCCCGTGCATCAATTATGAAGCCTAAAAAGATTGTGCGGTGGTGAGAGATGAAAACGACACTTTTTCCATGCCAAGAGAAAACCAAATTCTGCCGCAGCTTCAAGAATGACGCCGAACTGGAGAGACTCGTGAAGGGACCGCAAAGAAACAAAATATCATCGACATAGGCAAACAACGAATACCCCGACCTTGCCAAAACCGAACTAACTGCCTAACTAATTTGGTAAAGACAAAGGAGCGTAAGCAAGACCAAAGGGGAGGACATTAAAGACGAAAACGACCCTCGAGCTCAAAACCCAAAAAGTGCGGTGAGGAGGCCAAATAGAGACATGGTGATAAACTGCATCTTAAGGTCGACCGCAAAGAGAAAATCATTAGGCGCATATAAATGTGAAAGCAAACAAGAGACTCATATCGTAAGGAAGGGACCGCCAAGAAAGAGTTCAAACATCGTGAAGTCAAGGATAAGGCGAAACTTGTTCATGCCTTTGGGGACAACGCCTAAGGGGAGCAAAAGAAAGGGCAGGAGAGAACAGGGACGCTGCACCAGACGCTAAAAGATCGAGACGGCCGAAATGTAAAAGTCCATGTGGGCGCATAAAGAAGAGTGATTTCAGCGGAAAAAGCAAATGATGGACGAAAGATGACCAAGGAAGGCGACAACCAAACCGATCCAATGCAAAACCTCCGCCGCGGAGGAAATGTATAGATCGCCGTAAAGAAAAGCTGGCCCGAGGCGACGAGGACCACGCCGTAAGCCAAATCGCCGCCAGGGAGGGGTCATGCCAAGATGAGGGATGACGAGGTGATCGGAGCACATTCTGAAAACCGGTACAAACCCGCAAGTTATGTTGCCAAAAGAAAACACAACCAAGTTAGTCGAGTGGATAACCGTGGACAAGACAAAAAACCCCAAAGCTAACACAAAACACAATGGTCACAACAAAGCATAAATCCAAAAGAAACTAGACGACAAACATCCAAACTACAATGCTGAGTAAGACAATTAACATCCTACTATACTTAACAAACCGAAACCATCTAATTGTAAGCAAAAAACTCAACATTTCCAAGAAAAAATTAGACAAGAAAAAACAACCACAGCCGATAGCACATAACTTAATTCACTCAAGTCTATATCACACGAAAAAATAACAATACTGAAAAAAGGACAAACTTTTTTATTAATGTCGAGAATCTATGACAACAGGGGGAAAATATGCAAGGGCAAACTAAGATTCAAGGGCCGGGACGAGGAAAAAAAACGGCCGGGCCGCACCAAAGGACCCGGGGGTGGAACCAAAGGTGGGAGAGGAGCAACAGGAGAGCCCGTGTTGGGGCGAGAATGGCACGTTTCAATGCGATGGCCCAGGCGCCCACAAAAGGTGCAAAATGGCCGGGACCCCGACCGAGATGAGGAAAAAGGGGGTTGAGGTGTGGCAAAGAAGGTGGAGCCAGAGGGCGAGGCAGTGGATCTAGAAGCAGGAGGGCGCCGATCACGATGCATTTGCCGAGCTAGTTTTAATTTCTTAGAATCATCAGCAGTCAGGGCAGGGCCTGTGTGGTCATCAAAATCCAAGGCGACATCATAGCCCTCGCGATCAGCAATAATCAAGAACTTCATCCTCTGCAAAGTGGCAGCCTTACCTTCTTCGACAATCTGGAGGACAGCATCGGGCACTCGAGGAGACAAGGCAATCAAACGAGCATGGAGCTCCCGGAATCTGGACTCTGTGGTACACAGGAACTCGTACTGGTGGCGTGATGACTCTCTCTTAAAGCTGGGAACTGATCGTGAAGAGCGTTCTCAAACTTCTTGGCGCAACACCTCGATCTGCTCATGAACATTAGTGTTAGACGTGAGTGTCGATGAAGACTCCGGATCTCGTACCCATCTATGAATCGGCGGGTTTGCAAAAGCTGAGGCACCATATCCACGGACTGAGAGGAGGGAACCGCAGAACTAGCAGTCGGCAAAGAGTGGCTCAACCCCACAGCGGGACCCGCAGAGGCAAAGGAAAAAACAGGGGGCGGCACAGAAGAAAATGACACAGAGGAGATAGCTCGAGAAGGACCAAATTCCGAGCCAGAGGAGAAGCGAATGCCGCGGCATCCGATGGTGGAAAAACTGGATTGACAGCTCAAGAGAAACCGCGGGTATGCAAAGCGGACACCGTGAGGCAATAGAAAAACTCCGCTGGTGCGGGCACGCGCGCGCCAGGTGGGGTGGATGGGGCAGTGCTTGCCGCGGACCGGTTTAGCCCTCCGAGCCCGCAAAGAAACCTGAGAGGTGCTAGGAATGTCTTGATCTGCCATATCGTGAAAATGTCTTGAACAAGCTTTCTTGGGTAGGCACGTAGGCGGTAGGCACACAGTGGAGCTCTTCAGGTACGAGTAGGAAACCAGGTAGAGGCGACTGTAAGATAGGAGAAAAGCCCAAGGAGAACGCCGATAACCAAAGAAAAGGAAAAATGGGCTATAAAAAGGGGAAGGAGCTGAGGTGGCGTCCCCATCCAAGGAATGGCGGTTCTATTGCTAGCGCAATAGAACCGAAGCATTATATTTCAATTTCCATCCAAGGTGGTAATCAGAGTTGACCCTATTAATATGAGTATCTCGACTTTGGATCTTGGTGTTTTAAATAACAACTTTGGTTATTGTGAGGATATCAGGAAAGAAGACTCAGAGGACGACTTTGATCTACAGGTCATTAATAAGACTTCCAACCTGGAAGATGTGACTTGGTCAACAGTCAACAGCAGAAGAAAAAGAGGGAAGAAAAGCCCTAAGGATTTTACCATGGGACCTCTAAGAAGATCCCCAAGAAAAACCCTCTCTAATGGATTTAAGTCTTAAAGGCATCACTTGGAATATCCAAGACATCAATTCGAATATCAAGAGAGGTAGATTAAAGGTTTGCCTAAGCTCTATGAATTTAGATTTTATTTTTTTCCAAGAGCATAAAATTCATGATGATAATATTAACTATGTAATCAGAGATGTTCTGCCTGTTAACTTTCAGCATTGGTCTCTCAAAGCTAACAACACTTCTGCAGGCATAACCATAGCTTGGAATAACAGACTCAACATGGATGATATTCAGATGGTCAATGACAATAGTAGAAGATGGCAGATTATCTATGGAAAAGTTGGAGAGAGAAGAATTGCCTTTATTAATGTTTATGCCTACCACCAGCCCCCTGATAGAATTGGCCTTTGGGATGTTATTAATAGAAGTCTAGAGAGAATTTCTTATGATGAGTGTATTTTAGCAGGTGACTTCAATATGGTTACTCATAGCTATATGAGGAGCACCAACTTCAGACCTTTGACTGACAATGAATTCTCAAGTTGGAACTCTCTCCTTTACTCTCACCACCTCTTTTTGGCCAGAGTGAATCCTCATTCCTATAGTTGGAGTGATCACAGAGCTCAGCCTGTTTGCTGCCTCCATGACAGATTCTATCTTAGTGAATCCCTTTGGAACAACAGCACTAGGGTCACTAACCTTACCAACTACACTCTCTCTGATCATTTCCCCCAGCTTATAAGCATTAGTGGTAATAGTCCTCAGAGAAAGAGGAATTCCTACTTTAAATTAAACACTAATCTTTTGGATCAGGATGACTTTTTACATAACCTTCAGCAGATTATCTCTCAGGAGGTTAAGCCTATAGGTAACATGGGTTGGATGGATTGGTGGGTTAGGGACTCTAAGAAGATCAAGAATTGGCTCAAGATTTGGGGGAAAGAAGTCCATAGAAGTAATACTGCCCATCTGCAGGACCTCAGATCCCAGCTAGATTTGGCTAATGGACAACAAAAAGATGAGATCAAGATCCTAATCGAGAGAGAAGAAATAAGAATTGCCAGGGGTTGGAAGATCAAAGCAAAGGTGAAGGAGTTAAAGGAAGACGAGAGAAGTAATTCAAAATACTTCTTCATCAAGGCTAAGGGCAGAGTGAAAAGAAACCATATATATAACATTCTTTGGGAAGGTAACAGTATTGATAATGACATACAGCTCAAATGTGCTGCCAAAACTCACTTCTCCAGAATCATGGGAACTGAGGAACATATAAGAAGAGAAGATATTGAAGAATTTGTGCATATCCAGCAAAAGGTTACTGAGCATATGAATGACACTCTCTCTAGGCCTTTTACCTGGGGGGAAATGTTGAAGGTTCTGCAGGAAATGGAGAATGGCAAGACCCCAGGCCCTGATGGCCTCCCAGCTGAGTTCTTCAAGAAGTCTTGGGACATTTTGGGCATGGATATTGTCTCTCTGGCCAATGAATTCCTGATCACCAAGCAGCTGGATAACAGGATCAACACAAGTTTAATTGCTCTTATCCCGAAGATTGAGCTCCCTATTACTTTCTCTGATTACAGACCAATATCTCTGACCAATGTGGTGTATAAGTTAATTTCAGGTACCATGGCTGCTCGTCTCAAACCTATTCTAGAGGAAGTCATCAGTAATACTCAAAGTGCTTATCTAAGAGGAAGGTATATTCTTGACAATGTTGCTGCTGCATCTTTGGGTATCTCCTGGGCCAAAGATTCCAACCAATCAATTGGCCTCCTCAAGTTGGACATCACAAAAGCTTTTGATACTGTAAGTTGGGCTTTTCTTTGCTGGTGCTGTAGGAAACTTGGATTCTCTGAGGAGGTAATCTCAACTTTCCAAGCCATCCTTAAAAACTCCAGATCTGCTGTTCTCATTAATGGTGAATGTAGCCCTTTTTTTGATATCAAAAGGGGGGTCAAACAGGGATGCCCTCTTGCTCCTTTCCTTTTTCTGATTGTGATGGAAGGATTAAATAGCAACCTTAAAAGAGCAAAGGATCTTCACCTAATCAAGGGTCTCAGGCTCCCCTCTCAGGAGGATGGTGAGATTCTTAATGTCCACTTTGCAGATGACACGTTTTTATTTCTACATTTGGAAGACCAATCCATCCAGAACACACTAGCTATTCTGGAAGACTTTGGCAAGTGCTCGGGTTGCAGAATCAATCCTGTCAAGACCAAGTTGATTTCTAGGCATCAAGTGGAGGGTGAGCTTGCAGCAGCAAGACTGGGTTGTATGTATCTCTCCCCTAATACTAAAACTAAAATTCTTGGCATCCCCTTTGCTATAAGAGTTAATGCTTGTGATCTTTGGGAGGATTTAATTGATAAATTTTATAAAAAAGTAGACTCCCTTAATTCCAAGTTTCTTTCCAAAAATGGGAGAGCTATTCTGGCAAATTCGGTTATCTCTTCCTCTCAGGTTTATCAATCCTCCATCATTATGGCCCCAAAGAAAGTCTTGTCAAAAATGCAGAGCATCATTGGAAGGTTTATAGCAGGTGGATCTAGCAGAAGATGCTGGATTCCTATTTCTATGGAAGAATGCTGTAAGCACAAAAGAATTGGAGGTCTGGGGGTCATAAACATTGAGAAGCAAGCCACTGCTTTGGCTGCAAAATACTTCTTCAGGGCTTGCAACAACCAGATTAATCACCCTGTGAGTTCTCTCATCTCCTATGACATTAAGAAGTGCCATCCCTTTGGCTGGAGAAATCTTAATATGCAGCTTCCTCATAGTATCTACTTCGACTTTACTATCCCTACCACTATGCCCCTGATTATTAAGAAGCGGATTAGGGCATGGTTGAAGGTTAGAGGAATGTATACTTGGAAAGAAGGACTTTCACAGGATCAGCCTATTTTTTGGAGCCCCTCTATGATTCTGGATGACCCTAACATTTGTCTTGCCACTAACTTTCCTAAGTTAGCCAAGCAATGGACTCAAAGGGGAGTTGTCTACATAAGTGATATTATTGATGATTTTGTTTACCAAGATTCCAATCTTGCAGATCTAGGAGATGACTCCAGGCAGCTCTTCAATAGTATCACCCAAAGATTGGCTTATGGAGAATGGCATGATACTAATGTTTTTTGGCATATTAATGGCTTTTGTGGTTATAAAGTCAGCTTGGCCTACAGGTACCTCAATAGAAACCAAGAAGTATCCATTCATTCGAAATGGAACATTGACCCTGACAAGGCACTCAAAAATCTGACATTTATGTGGAAGAGCCCAATTCATCCGAAAATCAAAGCTTTTATGTTGCAGCTGTGGCATAAAGCCCTTGCCACAAACAGTAAGAGATGGAGGCTTAATATGTCTAACTCTGATATCTGTGTTAGATGCTTGCGGGATCAAGAAGATGAAGCACATCTATTTAAAGAGTGCCTATGGGCAGAATGGGTTTTGGAGCTGGCTGAATCTGAACTGAACATTCCAGGCCTTTCTAATATGGATATCACAGAATTCTTCTTCCCTGAAAACCCTATTGAGTGGAGAAGATATATTCTCATGTGGAGAATGTGGAAGGGCAGAAACTCCTTAATCTTTAAGGAGGAAATTATCTGGCCTAATGCCATCATTAAGCAAGCTCAATATGATATTAATTGGGTCCTAGAGGTATATGGAAATCAGCAGTAAGGTTTAAAATTACTTATGTTGGTTTTTTCCTTATTTTCAGGTAATACTTTGATTATGTTCAAAAGACTAAGGTGGAAAAGAATGAATCTCCATGCAAATGCGCTCTGGCTGACACAATTTGGAGTTGAAGTACCAAATGGACATGGTGAAGACTGTAGCTGCAACTGCGCTTGCCTCTCTTACTTCGATGAAAAAAGATATATCTTATGCAATGCAAAAGATAAGAAGGACAGATTCAACCCAGGAAAGGCTCATTTATGCAAGTGCCCTTACTGCCTTTTTATTGTAGCCAACAAGGGAATGGGAAGAAAAGACCACTCCAAAAGAGAACCCAAGAAAAGACGGTTCTCGGGTGATTATTAAGCCTTCGGCTTACTCTGCTACCAGTTTATATCTGCAACTTCCATAAACTCTTATCTGCTGTTTGTTTTTGGGATAGTTGGGTTTTTCAGGGTCAATAACCTACCCTTTTCTAAAGGTTACTTCCTAAAAATTAGAGCTCTCAATGCTCTGTTTTGTACCTTTATTACACATATTTAATATATACTGCCTTCAATTAAAAAAAAAAAACAAAATCATGAAAAAAAGACCCATACACAAATTGGGCATTTGTATGCTGAAGTGGTGAATATGTGCTGGGAAGAGACCAAGAGTCTTGATAAATTTGCAGACTACATGAAGAACACGTTTCGGCAAATTGAAGCCTCTGGAGAAGAGAATAAGATCTCTCCTTCATTGCAATTATTCTTCCTCCTTAGATCCTTACTCAATTCTTTCCATGCTTTGTGCAGCAATCTTGTGCAAATTGCCGATGCGGATCACTTCTGTCAAGGAGGAGATTATGATGAGGAAGGATGCTGGGATTATCAAAGACGAGCACAATGCTTTCTTTGCAGGACATTCTGAGCCTAAATCTCATGCGAAAGGGAATGAGAAAGCTAAGAAAAGGAAGAATAACTGTAGCAGCAATGCCTTTAAGGCTGCTGACAGCAAAGGCACATGACACAAGCAACAGACTTGTGACTATTGCAAGAAAGAAAATCATACCGTGTGATAGAATGCAAGAAGAAGATGAAGGATCTTGAGCATAAACTGAAAGCTTTGGAGATAAACAAAGCTTCAGCCAACGTGGCCCAAATTGTTGAATAAGCATAGCCAATTTGGTTCCTTGCAACCCAAATTATGTCTATCTTTGTAAACAAGTGGCAGCCCCTTGCTCTATGAAATTCATCATGGATTCTGATGTTACAGCTCGTATTAGTTGGCACAAAGATTGACTTGAAAATTTCAGACCTACCCCTTTTAATCACATCGTTCAAATTGGTGATAAATAGTGAGCATCAAATTTGCAGAATAGGTAACATTCAAGTACCCTCTAGCCTTGGTATTTTCACTCTAAAAGAGATAATGTATGCTCCTAGTTTGCATAAAGATCTGATTTCTGTTACACATCTTACTGATATGGGCACATAGTTTCCTTTGATAGTGAAGATTGCATTGTTCACAACAAAGTTATAGGAAAGAGCTTTGCTCGCGCAATTCATACGGATAATGTCTACCATTTGGGCCAAGAATATACTGACCAAGGAAGGAAGGAAGGCTTGGACATATTAGTCTTAAACTGCCAACTAGCTGCCTTAACTTGTAGAAGGTTTGATCTTCATCAACATCCTACTCTTGCAAGTTGTAAAGCTTGTGCATTGGGCAAACAACACCACAGATCTTTACTCTCATTGGGTCTCACGCCACTGCTTTTCTTGAACTAGTACATATGGGTCTTTGTGGTCCAACTCATGTTCCTTCTCTTTTGGGTGCCTATTATTTTCTAACATTCATTGATGACTTGAGCAAGAAAATATGGGCTATTTCTTGAAGCAAAAAGCTAATGCATTTGCCCATTTCTAAGAATGGAAAGCGCTTGTTGAAAATCAAGTAGCCCATCGGATTAAGAAGCTCAGATCTGATAATGGTGGATAATTTACCAGTCATGCATTCAATCATTTTTGTGTTGATCATGATATTGAGCACCAACTTACTGAACCTCATACTCCACAACATAATGGTATTGTTGGACGGAAGAATCACAACATTGTTGACATGGCACGTGCTTGCTCACTCAATCCTCAACACTCATTTGAATTTGGGCTGAAGCAATAAGGTACTCAGTTTACCTTCTCAATAGATTGCCCACTGTTGCTATGAAAAATCGGACTCCTGGACAAGCTTTCACTGGCATAAAACCGAATTTGTCTCAATTGTATGTCTTTGTATATACCACTTTTATGCTTATTCCCAAAGCTAATCGCAAGAAACTTGAGCCTACCAGCAAGAAAATGATCTTCGTGGATTCTCCTGACCAGTGCAAGCATGATTATAGGCTGATTGATCCAATAACCAAGAAGCTTGTGTTAATCGAGATATTATTTTTCATGAAGACATTTCTGCATTTTAGCAAGTTTCAGAACTCCTAATGTGGAATTTATTGATACCTCTACATGGATATTAGATGACGCTGCAACTTCTAATCCATCAAACTCAATGTCTGATATTCCAGCACCTGAAGCAGTTCCAACACTTGCAGCAGTTCCAGCACTTGCAGTGCTTCTAGCACCTCTGTCTCTTGATCATGACGCAGATCTTAACACATCTGAGTAAGGAGGAGATCTTGACCCATTTGATCAAGGAGGTGAAATTGATCACCTTGATCAAGGAGGAGTTGAAGAAGAACTTAGTCGAGGAAAAGGGAATTATTTTCCTTCTCAAAGGTTTCCCTTTATGCTGAAATTATGCCCAACATTAAGGAGTTTTGTGATGTTGTTATTATCAGTGAACCCACAGCTATCGTGAAGCATGTGTTGCTGCACCTCATTGGCATCAGGCAATGGACCACAAAATGGATTCTATTGTTCGAAATGGAACTTGGGATTTGGTTCCTCTTTCTCATGATCGGAAGGTCGTTAGTAATAAATGGTTCTACAAATGTAACTTCCATCCCAATGGCATCATCAGCAGCTACAAAGAACACTTCGTTGGACAGGATTTCAGCCAGCAATATGGCATCGATTACTTGGAAGATGTTAAAACAACATTTCTTAATGGCAAACTTGATGAAGAAATATATATGAAGCAATCTCAGGGTTATGTGAAAGCTGGTGTTGAGCATTTCGTATGCAAATACCTTATGGGTTAAAGCAAGCAACACTTGCTTGGTACAAGACCATTCTTTCTTCAAAGACCAAGGATTTCAGCCCGTTGAGGCCAGGGAAAAAATTAAGGAATTTTTATATTCAAAGTGGTGAAATAGATTTGGCTAAAGTATGCCAAAAGTTGAGGCGAAAGCTTCTAATGTTTAGCTAAACTTTCTAAATTTTGCCACCTGTACTTTCTTATGTTTGGCTAAACTTTTATTTTAAAAAAAGGAAAATCTTCTATCTTTTGACTATTTTGCACTAATTCAAGACCTAAATATTAACTGACCATAATAAATATGGCTAAAATACACTAAAATTTGACATACAAGCTTCTAAGTTTTGGCTAAACTTTCCAAATTTTGGCAACACTTTCTTGGCGATTAGCTAAAGTCTGGACCTAAATGGAGGTGGGCGGAAATAGACTTGGCTAAAATTTTATTTTTTTTAGCCCAAAAAGAGCTATAGTTTAGCCAATTTTTTTCCAAGCAAGGACAAAATTTCGCCATTTAGCTAAGTTTAGCCACTAATTTTTTCCATGGTTGAGGCTGAGATGTCCACATCGCCATCAAGGCAAGTTCTTACTTATCATTGATTTGTACATAGATGATTCCTTTGTTCATAGGCAAAAATAATGAGCACATTGTTGAATTTAAGACAAGGCTTGCTGCCAAGTTTCCAATGGTAGACTTGAGTGAAGCTCCCTATTGTTTAGGTTTACAAATTACAAGAAACCAGAACAACAAGATTCTTCAAGAAGTACATTGAAGAAATACTTGAGCGCTTTGGCATGACTGATTGCAATCCATCTAAAGTCCCTATGAATCTAATTCTCTTCTCACCAAGAAAGCCCACAATCTGATGTTGAGCATCTTTATTTTGACAATAGATTGGCAGCATCATGTAGTGCATAGTTTGCATCAGAGCTGATATTGCATTTGTTGTTAGAGCTCTTAGCTAATTTTCAGTAGATCCAGGTCATAAGCATTAGGAAATGGCGAAGCACATTCTCATTACTGTTGATTATGGCCTCACATATTGCGGCAATATTGATGCCTTTTCATTGCTAACATACAGTGATTCCTCACTCAGCGATGTGATAGACAACTCTAGGTCCATATTTGGCATTTGTTTTATGCCTGTCAATGTCGCCATTGCTTGGATCAACAAGAAACAGGGTCATATATCTCTTTCTTCAATTGAAGCAGAGTATGTTGCAGCATCTACAACAGCCTGTGAGATCATTAATTTAAAGGATTTTCTTGCAGGCATTGGGCAACGCACTCCTGGACCAATAAGGATTCTTAGAATAACAAAGGTGGCATTGATTGGTGCTCCCTGAAGTTCGGCATCCAAAATCTAAGCATATTCCCAAGCTATATCATTTTGTGAGGGACCATGTGGCTGAAAAACAGGTTCAAACAAGGACAATACTGCAAGATCTCTTGACCAAACCTTTGGCTTGTGAGCTCTTTGAGCAACATCAACTTGGTATTGGTCTTGATAGATTCCAGATCTCATCTCCAAGAGGAGGAGGTTCAGCATGGATATGGTCCTTTTGTATATCTTGTATTCTCATATATGTTTCAATACAATGCCACGGTTTTATTGCGATAGCAATAGAACCGACATTCCTTGGATGGGGACGCCTCAACTCACCTCTCCTATTTATTCTGCATCCTCTCTCATTTCATTCATCGCCGTTCTCTTGAGCTAGATTTGTTCTCCTTCTCTATCCTACCAATTTTCTTATTCTATCTCTTCTAATTTACATCGATTAGGCTATCCGCTTTAAGCAATCCTAATCTCTCTTTCTTCTATTCTATACTATCTCGTCTAATACATCAATTAAGCTATTTGCTCTAAGCAACCCTAATCTCTCATTTGTTTGATTCTATTCTATCTTTTCTATTTTCACATTGATTAGGCTATTTGGTTTGAGCAGGCATAACCTCTCATTTATTTGCACGATCCAATTGTATTTTTTAGCCTTTGCAGGTATGATTGTTAAGCCAAATAGATGTCCAGTGGTTTCAGTGCTTCCAAGCTATGATCTGATACTTGCAAGAGTGTGGATCTGCAAAGCATAGCTTCAACATCACATTGGAAGTGCCTTCTCCAGATAAGTTGCTATAATGTTTGCTTCTGTATTTTCTCTTGGCTTTGCTTCTTTCAATATTTTCTTGGTGGATGCGGTTGGATTATCCTGGTTGTCTATTGCTTGCATATTAATCTTGGCTTTGTTTGCACAGGATATCCCTGCCTACTGGTCGGTCGGCTTTGTTTGCATAGTATATAGTGGTTCTTTTATCATTCTTTTATTTTATATTATTTTATTTCCTCAAATCTTCTTTCGTTTGACTGGAAATTGTGCCTTTCTGGCAGTTTTAGATGTGATTGTACTCAGGGCCTTGGACGCCATGGACATCGAGATTTGCCTGGAACCTGACCTTTTTTGTAGTTCGAGCAGTGCCAAAAGAATTTTACTCGTGACAAGTTTTTACTGATGCAGTAGCGAAACCCAGAGTAGCCATTTTTTTCCTCTCAAAGAGCTATGGATAGAGCGATGAATACCTACACAAACAAATGGACAAGGATGAGTGCTCGTGATGGGAGCTTCGATAATCAGGTATGAATTTCTTGCGTGAGGTAAAAAAGGTGAATGGAAGAAAGGCTCAAAGATATCACCTTTTCTCTTGATAAATATTAATGTGTTGCAAGATCGATTCATAGGTCTGTTATAGCTGGCTGGCACAATAAAAGAACATGATTGAGATTCTAGTGCACCTTGGATCTTCAGATATCTGATGATGATTTTAAGACAGATAGATATTATAGCTGTAATATGATCATTAAGGGAACAGGTTGATCCATCTAAGTATTCAGATACGATGGAATTCATTGTTTGAAGTCTTGGAAAAATCTTTCTTAAAAATTGGACTGGTTCGACTATCTATTGCATAGTACTATATAAACGGCTATTGTTGACTTGAATTGAAAATGTTAACTGTTTGTATTGATGTGGCATTTTGCTGCAAGCTCTTAGGGCATAGTGTGGCCAAGGTGTTTGCTTACAATCTTCCGTATTTTCCTGTAATGGTTGCATAAGTGCCAATGTGCTAGATTTTATGTTTGTCCAGTAACATGCGACTGCTTCTGTGGGTTATCTAGGGAGCTATCCAGTCAGCGATTTACTTGTGCTTAGGTACACAAAGTGCATCCAGTTAGGTTGGTGTAGATCCATAATGATTGCCTTGTTTTTGGATGTTCCTGTAGCCTAGTTTTGATGTCCTTGCATATGCATGTCAAAAGCTAGGGGCTGCAAGAATGATATAGCTCTCCTAGCTAGTACATGGAAAAGGTAGGGCTGCATGTTATATCAATCTGTTGCATGGTATGCTGCATGATAGTTTTGCATTGTTGTAATGCTTTTGTTACCGTTTTGTAGGCTTAAGCCCGCTAGTTATTTTTGTAGTTTTGCGGCCTTTGCTACCGTGAGTGGCACGTAGCATAGGTCTTCATTGATTTAAGGCTAGTGGTTGTCATGGGCAGTAGGCTATACAGTTTGCTAGATGTGTTAGGCAGCATGCATCTAGATGATTATGCTGCAGGTTAGCAGTCTATTTTGGTCTTTTCTGGTATAACATGTACATATCTTCCATGAAATTCATTCTGCAGATAAAGGACGTACTGTTTTTCAGCTTGTATGACGGTATAGGTTTAAAGTTTAGGGATTTATTTGTTATGCATGGACTGTCACACAACACATGATGCTGGTATCAAAAGACAGATTACAGGGTTGTGTATGATAAGTGACGAGTATGGGTGATGTCAATAAGTGAGATTTGTCTCTAAGATAGTTGATGCACCAGATTAAGAGCACATATGGTCGTTATTTATTATATGCTCACCAATTTTTCATGGATTTGGTCCCACGACAGTTTTTAAATCTATCAATGTCGTTCTAGATCCATGTCGTTCTTGTTATCCATGGTTACCTTTGTATGCTATTTCTCGGATTTATTTGTGGGTACATATCTCTTCTAGTTATAAGGCAGACTATGCCAAAGTCTAACACGTTTTTTGTTTTTATTGTTTGTTTGCCACGTGGCATAGAGTCTGATAAAGTATCGTCCCAGGACCACCGCCTTGCTAGTTTCTGTTTGTTTGTAATTAAGGGAGGACCAGGCTCCAGTATCCCTGCTTTAGTATATTATGGCATTTACATCCTTTTGTAGGATTTTATGGTAGCTTATAGTCATGATCTCATATGCATTTGCCTTGTGTCCTTTACTTATCACATGGCCTTGCCTCGTGGGCGCAAAATGGATTTGGCATTTGTTTGACTTATTAATTTGTTTGGTTGCACTTGTGGTTGCAAATTCATTTTGAGCCAAGCCAATTAGGGACATGATATCTTGTTTTCCAAGTCTTGTATGGTCGTTGGCCTAGTACATGTTCCTAAAAAGGGCATGGGGTCCATTGCTTGATCTTTGCGTGATGATGTCGATGGAACTTTTTAGCATTTGTATCTTATCATCTTATGTACTTCTTGAACTCATCATTTTAATAGTATGTCGTTGGTTCACTTTTCCAATGAAGCATGTGGGTTTTTTCAAATAATCGTCCTTTTTGTCTTTTTTCTGGTCCTGGGACTATATGGTGGTCATCGTGATCCTACATGGCATTTCATAACAAGGTATATTCTTTATATGTCATGGCTTCTACGACTTGTCTTCTATCTTATCTTTCCACTTGTTTTTCCTCCACTCTCACGTGTAGTTTGGTTGGTTTGTCTAGTTTCTTGGTTCGGGAAATACCAGGTTTAAGCCCATGTGTCCCGATTACTTTCTAAAATTAACATGTAGAAAAAATATTAGAAGGAAAATTTCACACTACAATTAGGAGTTTTTCTTGGTTTTTCCAGCAATTTTGAAGAATAGCTTTGTAGCTTGTTGGATAGGTTTAAAACTGTAGGAAACTTGATGCCTTAGGATAAAAAGTTTCCCGAACCAAGTCTAGTTTGGGCCTTGGTTCTAGTTAGGGCCCGGGCGCTTAGATGGTCTATTTCGGGTTAAACATGTTTTTCTTTGGCATTCATAACTTTTGCCTTTTAATTCCCTTAGGACGCGAGTTGTAGTTTTGGTTTGGTTTCACCCTTTCGTTTTATTGGTTATATTGTTATTTGATATGGGGCATAGCCCCCAAGTTCTGCTTGGGCTTATGCCCGTTTGTTTTGTTCTTGGTATTTGAGATTTGTTAGGGGGCATAGCCCCGAGTTCTGTTAGGGCTTATGCCCTCTTTTTGTGTTCTGGTCCCATAACCCAAAAGGGTTCTCGTGGATGTTAAAAATTCTATTCTTATCTTATCTTATCTTATCTTATCTTATCTTATCTTATCTTATCTTATCTTATCTTATCTTATTTGAGGTGCACATTTGGTAAATACAATAGCCAAGGTTCGCTTGACACAAATTCTTTTTTGCTCCAATTGTTTAGAACATGCCACTTAGCACCCATTACCGAATATGGTTCCCTTTACATTGTGCTGTTTTTTGTCATGGATTTTGATCATTTCTTTGCATTTTACATGTTGGTCCATTATTGCACGACGTTCTTGTTGAGTTCCCTTTGCATACATGTTAGTGTTTTTTTATATGTATTAGGTCCATGCTTCGTTTTATCGTTGCAGATATTTGATACATTCTCCAGCATGGAATGATGCATTTGGTTGGACATTTGCTCAGCCTTACACACAGAGTCCTTTATTTTATTCTTTCCTTATGGTTTCTTGGAGGTGGTGGTAGTTCTGCGTTTATGTTTTCTCTTTGGAGATTGTTTGAAGCAATAGTCGGTAATGTGCACATTTTGATGGCAAATTCGACCTTTACTTCAAAAAAAAAAAAAAAAAAAACACACGTGGTTTCGTTGGTTCGTTCTCAGATGTGCACATTTTGATGGCATATTCGACCTTTACTTCAAACGAGTTTTCACATGGACTCATTGATTCATTCTTTTTAGCGCTTCGTATTAGTTAATGGATCGTTTATTGCTTGATCGTTGTAAAGTTTAGATAATGTGTCATTTGTGGTTTTTTGCATGGTTGCAATCTTTTCTAAGTGCTTCTCTTTTAGTTGTTGAGTCTTATTATTTTACGAAGATCATGTCCACATTTGGGCATCGTTTGCAAGTGGCTATCCTTCTTTACTTCATCAATTTGAATACATATACTTTGTTTTCGTTTCTCCCATTTTGTTCTTGATATTCCACCAGTTCCGTTGGTCATGGTTGTCCATTCTTTACTCCATTTGGTCCATTAGTCTCTTTAGCCTCCATTTATGTCTGATCAATAGAAAGCTGCAATATCGGGCTAACAGGATCAACAGAAAGCTTCAATATCGGGCTAGCTAATGGGATCCCCTTAAAAAAAGATGTGAGCCACTTGGGAATTTATATTGAAATTCCACAATTCACCCAAAGTAAAAAATACGGTAGATTTACGTACATAGCCATGAGGAATATCCGTTTAGCCGACAAAATTGTCCGGCACACATTTGCGACTCAAAAAGGTTGGACCTTTGGCTGATGGTTCAGATATAAAGGTTGGACCTTTGGCGATGGGGGGACCTTTGGCGATAGGGAGGAAGAGGGCTCAAATAGAAACATTGGCTAGTTCGTCTAAGGGCAGGGATTGGCGAAAGCCATCTATGTTGCATTTTGAAATATTTGATTCAAAAATGGGTACTTGGAGCAAGATGAACACAATTTTCTTAAATGGTCCCATCGGCAGCTGTTGGAAGAACTTGGCCCTCCACCATTCCTCCAAATACAGTTATGCCTCCACCGAAATGCATATAGCAAGCCCCACGGAAAGATTTGCTGCTTGGAGCATCGCCCACTTGCTTAAGCTTTTGCCACAATCTTCTTTTTGCTCCGGCATTAGGATTCAAAATCTAAGCATCCCCTTTTCTACACCTCTGCCCATCTTCCCTGCCATAGATCAAAATTCTACCTCCAGCAACCATAGTAACAGAATGCCCAGCTCTGCCAGAAGGCCGATCGGAGTCAAAACGATCAAATTCATGGGGGGTTTGGATATAATCTTTATGGGCATGTATATGGGATCGATTCAGTTGTGGTTCTGCAAGTAGGACAATATTTTTCAATAAAATTATAAAAACTCTTCAAATCATGTCCTGTTTTCTGAAGATAGCGGAATGAATCCCTGATAACTTACATAATGTAAAAGATTTGCGCCTAATTTTTAAAACAGAAACAGGGTTTACCGCCATCGCAACCTCCTCCGAAGATGGCAATAGAGCCTCCGACGAAATTCATAGAATGGGAAGTTCGAGCTGTCGGAGCAAAATCATACTGCAAAACATGATGCCATTCAGCTATGTTCCAGAACAAAATTCGACGGTAAAATTGCTTCCATATCATGCCGGAATATGAGGCCATAAATCCACTGCTCTACTTCCCCATTCTCTCTAGTAGACCATCCTCCATACCATCCGACTCTGCAAATTCGTGGATTTTTTTGCATGCCATGTCAAATTTTATAATGGATTCCAGCAGACGAGATCTTTGCGAGAATTAAAAAGATTTCTTGCCAAGTCGTATTTAATTAAAGTGGGACAAATCTCAATTTTGGGACTCCCGGGCCGAAATGGGACTCAAATTTTTTTTTTTTGAATTGAATGTTGAATAAATTTTTTTTTCTTCATAAAACAACGATAACATTTACAAAAGAACAATCAGAAGCGAAGGGGAGATGGTGGAGTAAGAATGGTAGGAAGGAAGAGATGGATGGAGGGAGGGAGGATGGAGGGAGGAGGCAAAGGAGCACGAGGGAGGGTAGGAGAGGGGAGGGAGAGGGGCAAAGAGGAGGGAGGGAAAAGGAAGAGGGAGGGGTGGTCATGGAAAAAGGAGGGGGAGCAAAGGGAAAAAAAAAGGAGGAGGGCAAAGGGGAGGGGCAAGTCATGGAAAAAGAGGAGGTGCAAAGAAAGGTAGGCCAAAGATGGGGGGGAGGGAGGCAAGCGGGCCCCAAACATAAAAGGTAATGAATTAAATTAATTTTAAATCAATAAATACTATTTTATAAATAATATAATATAATAAATACAATTAATTATACAATAAAAAAAAAAAAAAAATTTCTCGCCCTAGCTGAAGAATGGCAACATCCGACATATACGAAAGGCGAACTATTTTTAAGCATCAAGGGCATCCAACTATTTTTTAGAGACAAAAGCCCGGCATCAAACATATGCAGCGGCCGATAAAAGAAAATGCCCGTCGATCGGCCAGCAAACACTTCCAAATTTTGAGGCAGTTCTTCTTTGGGAATCATTCTAACCCGCATCGAACACCTTGGCGAGAACACGAGAGTCTTGGGGCCGGTCCGTGAGGTAAATCTACCCGACCAATCGAATCTCTCCCCGGAACAAACAAAAAAGCCTCGGCCGGTTTTATGCACTCTAGTACTACGATCCACACTACAAGTCTTGATCGCCTTTCGATCCGGCTCTCCTCAATCGTCATTCTCCTTTCTTTTTCGGCTTCACCCCTCTTGACATGGCTTTCCAATTTTCCAACCACAAAGCGTGGGCGGAAGAGCATGAACACCTTGGAGAATGAACTGCCCGGAGGAATGTTGAGCATCGATCAATCAATCGAAGTTTGTGGCGGCTAAGTCTGGTGGCGGGGGCAATCGATCAACCACCTTTCGGCTTCTTGACCAGCGGAGGATCGATCGCCCGGTCGGACCATCTTGGGACCGTGTTTGAGCAGGGGTCCATCACGGGAGTTCTTGCACCATCTTTAGGAGTTGTTGTAATGTCCCTTGTTCTCCCTTGTTTCACCACGGCTTGTTCATCCCCATCCACGTTTTGGACTGAAGAATCGGCGGAGAAAGAGCTTCAAAAGCGGCTGAAGAATGCGGCGAAAAGAGATTCAAGCGGGAGAGCTTCAAGAATAGGAAGGTCCTCAAGAATCCAATAGGAAGAGATGGAAGTAGCGGATGTTTTGTTATGCCTTCATGCAAGGTTTCATAGCGGATCTTGCCTTAGCACGAAGAACAAGAGCGCCATAAGCGCTGAAGAACAAGAGCGCCATAGCCGTTGATGGGTATCCCGCGATGGCGGGACCTCAAACAAATCCCAAAAGGTATGTACCAAATTGGTATGTACTAAATTTCAAATTTTAAGTATGGGGGAAAAAAAGAGCGGGGTAAAAATAGCGGGGAGGGTCCATTTTTTTTTCCATAGGAAATATATGTTGAGGGCATTTTTCATAAAAATGCATAGAATATTGTGGTTATTGGAAAATACATAATATTAGGATATTGTTATTAAAAAATATATAGTAATACATGGAGAAGGCATTTTTCATAAAAAAATGCATAGAATATTAAAATACATAATATAGGATATTGTGCTTATTGAAAAATATATAGTAATATATGGAGAGGGCATTTTTCATAAAAAAAAAATGCATAGAATATTGTGGTTGTTGGAAAATGATATTGTGCTTATTGAAAAATATATAGTAATATATGGGGAGGGCATTTTTCATAAAAAAAATGCATATTAATAGATTTAATGCATAGGTCTAATAGGCTCTCGTAGGTTATAATGTGCATTATAGGTGCATATGTTGTTATTTACATATGCATTAGGCATTACTCTTTACATAGCTAAATATGAGCCCAATGGTCCCCTCTTCATATAGCTATATGGTATGGTCCATTAGAAAAGGGGAGGGTCCATTGGATATGTGTCCATTAGATAATATATGGGGAGGGTCTATTTTTCATGGAAAATACGTAGGAAATTTATGGAGAGGGTATTTTTTCATAGAAAATACATAGGATGTTTGAAGGTTATTCATTTTAGAGCCTTCTCCGGACTCGAGCTTTGAAATTGCCTTTGTTTACTCTCCGGTTTGCCTTTTTTTCTCGCGAGTGAAAGGCCATCAAACTGCATTTTTTAAGCTTTTGTTTGCCTTTCTCAACTCACGAGTCGAAAGGCCCCCACACGACCTAAAACACGTGTTTACGGCTTTGACCGGCTTTTCTCGACTCGCGAAGTGAAAAGCCTCCCCCCTAAAACACTGCGTTTTACGGCTTTGATCGCCTTTCTCATTTCGCGAGTCGAAAAAGGCCTTCCCCTAAAACTGCGTTTACGGCTTTCAAGCTGCCTTTCGACTCGCGAGTCGAGAAAGGCCTCCCAACTAAAACTGCGTTTTTAAACTTTGAGCTGCCTTTCGACTGTAGTGAAAGGCCTTGGCCTGACCTAAAAGCGTGTTTTAACTTAATTTTTTTGCTGTAGCATCACTTGACTAACTTGATTTTGTCTTTTGCGGTCCTTATCTCGACCGGATAGTACATGCTTGGGAGCAATGAAAAGACGGTTCATTGAAGAAAGATCTCGCAGAAGAGGGTGGTGACATCGGTTGGACATACAAACGCGTGGCCTATGAAGGAACTCCTCATACAAATTTCTATAGATGCGTAAGTTGCTCAAGTGACTTGGGCCGAGCTCCACCTTGCGGCCTCTTGCACTAGGTGGTTCATGTGTAAAGAGGATGTAATCATTGTGATATCGACCACTATGGTCGCTTCACCTTGTAATATATATTGTAATGACCCATTTATAAATATAAGGTATCTCAAAAGTAGTATTTTTTGTGATTAAGTAAACAATTTGCTTAATTTTTGTTGGAATTTGTGATCTCTTGTCTACCCACCTAAGAAAATAGAGCCAAAATGTCTTGGTAAAGGAATTCACCCTCACTTGCGAAAAACTCTTATTTTTGAATGACAAATAAGCCCCAAAAGCGAGGGACTTCGACTCGCTATCCAGGCAAAAGCTGGGAGAAAGCTTGGATGCCGCGATGCCGGACAAAATTCGAGAATTAAGGGCGGTTTTGGTCGGGTGCTCCTTCTTGTGTAAAAATAATGAAGTTAGAAAAAATGGGAATGGAATGAGTCCCACTTTAATTAAATACGACTTCTGCCAGTTATCTGGTTCAAACATCAGTGGCCCACAATGCAGGTGACCGCCAATTTATAGGGAACAAGAGGCTTGGAGCAGTCACCAGCATATCCTAGGTATATTCTAGCACATACCTAGAATATGCCACAAACCCACATAAGCAAGGGTTTGCCCCCCTAGGGGCAACCCAAAAAACTAAGGAACATGAACAAATAGAGGTAAATACTATAGATAACTAGGATAATTGTACGGGCTCACTCCTAGAGATGGGGTTAGCCTAGGGATTAGCTGACATATGCTACATGCCGTTGGTTATGAGACCATTTTTAAGCTGGAGAGGCTTAATTTTGAGACTCTATATTACTTGAGCCAATAAATTTATTAGTGAAGGAAGTGGTATTTTAATATCGAAACATTAAAATCTTAGCTAAGGGTGCTTAATTATATAATATTAAGAAAGATAGTATTTTTACGTCATGCCACATTGGCAGCATCCATGAGGATATACCATCCATGTGGCATAATTATGGAGCTAGCTACTTCGTCCGAGACAGATTGTGACCATGGATACCCTCGGCAAGAGAATGATCTTAGGCATATATAGTAAAGATCGTAACATTACATGTCATGGTTTAGTATTTGCATTACAGTGACCTGTTGTCTTTTATCATGTACCTGGATCCTCCGGGTTCGGCCTTCCAAGTTTGGTAGCCTGGGTTGCTCTGGCATGCTCATGTTCATCTGTGTTCTTTCTATTCTTGTGCTCTGTGACACCAGGTGTATTGAGGATACTGTGTCAACTCTTGAGCTTCATAGTTAGAGGTCCTCCAGTGTCAGATATGGGCTAAGAGGGTGTGCTTGAAAAATGAACTTGGAGAAAAGCATATGGATACAATATAACTCGTTTAGCTGTAATGGTTGGACCAATTATCGTGTCGAAATGCCCCTTTTAAAGTTTCATATTTAAAGGGTATATTTTATGTTCAAGTTTTAAAGGTGCATGGAAACTTTTCTTTAAATAATATGATTTTACTATAGGCACTTTGTATGAAAAACCATTGTTATATTTTACACATGTGGCGTGTAAATAAGCTATCCTTTTATTTTTTGCTAAAGGATAAAGCTTATGGGATTTCTGTTTAATTGTGTGCATGCATTTGGCTTACATGCAAGTGTGCTTGCATGCCACTTTTTTCTTGGCTTATGGGTTTTATGGAAGCGTTTGCTTCATGTGGTACTCTAAGGTGGGTTCTAGTGTGATATCTAGGCTTCCTATTTTGGTCACAATTTTTATCTTACAAAATGTCCACGTAACGGGGCAAGATTATGGACATTATGGGTTGAAGCAAATAAAAGAAAAAGAAAAATGAACACAATCAATTTAGGGCATAACCCTATTTCGTGATACAGCATACAACCGCATATGCTCGAATGTGGAAGAGAGCCACGAAAAGAATGGACGGATTTAGCAAAATTATCGTAGAAGCTGGATGTAGATGGCCGTCAGTAGTCATAAAGCTTGTCGTCTCTAATCCGACCTGTGCAAGTCGTCTGCATCAAATATGCTAGTTACAGGTTGAATAGCATGCCAGATCTTTCTGGTGCTGCTGGAAAACATGCCTGGCCTCTACTGATTTTCAATGGCAGAGATATGGCCTATTCTTGTTCTGGCTCTATTGATTTTTTATGGGATTTGCTTCACTTATTCATGTTCCAAAATAGGACATCGATTTATCAGGGTATGTGCCAATACTGGATCAAGCTGTCTCAGAGGACGACACTTCATCGGCATGCAAGTACCAGACTTCTCTCGACAAAGTCCGCCATAACTCTTGATCTTTGTAAGTTTTTTTTCCTTGAGCAGACATCATTTTAGGATTTGGGTTTTGCATTTTTAGAGTTCGATTCTTATTTCTGAGTTTATATTTGCAGAATCGTGCATTTTTATCTCTGATCTGGTGATAAATCCTGCAAATGCCTTAG